>CM077095.1:41602196-42202196 GCA_039513925.1 Platanthera zijinensis | reverse complement strand
TTTCCCAAGAGATTCTGATTGTCGATTTCTGGAAACTTCCCAAATTCTCTGATTGCAACAACTTTTGTATCCTAGTCTTTTGTGAGGGATCTGGGGAATTTGTCGTTCAGTTCACCATACGTGAATTCACTGCCATAGTTCCTAAGGCCGTTGACTATCTTGAAGAACCTCTCAAAACTGCCTGCTATGGATTCATTGGCACCTTGATTCAAGGCTTCGTACTCATGATTCAACAACAATCCGTGATCATTTCTCACTTCTTCAGTACCTTCCATAAGTACAACTAGGCAGTCCCACATCTCCTTGGGTAATTTATAGTGGAATAAGTTCTATAGTATTGAGTCGTCCACTGCACTAGCTATTATATTCTTTGCTTACTTGTCTAGGGAGTTAGGGAAATCTCATCCTTAGTGAGATCCATCATCTTCTTGGGAATCTAAATTGCTGGATTTATAGTTGAAGCATAAGTATGGATGTGTGGTCCTTCTTCCACGATCTAAAAATTCTCGGTTGTGCAGCTTCCATTTAGTATCGTACTCTTTCTTTTTACATGAAAAAGTTCTCTTTGGTGCACCCTGGTATCTTCATGGAAGACATATCTTTGCTTCGATCCATTGTGACTGTGCGGAATCTCTTAATGCTAGATTAGGGATCTGGATCAATGTGTTAGCCTTGTCGACCAAAATGCCCCTCTGATACTAATTGAAAGTATCTAGCATCTACCTAAATCACCTAGGGGGTGAATAGGTGGTGTTTGCATCATTCTGCGGAATAAAAATATTTAAAAGACAAGCACACAAATACAGAGTTTTTTTATAGTGGTTCCCAGATTTGGGTACGCACACTGACTCGCCACGCCTATCTACCACAAAGGGTATGATTCAGCTCCTAAACCTCGATCCACAACGGATCTACAAACTCGATCCCCAATCCGGATTTACACCTCGATCCACAAACCGGATCTATAAACTCGATCCACTATTGAATCTACAACCTCGGAGATCAAACTCCTGCAAACTTGGAGACAAAGCTCCTAAAAATATAAAAACAAATTACAACAGTAAAGAAAATTGTTTACACTTCGTATCTGAAATCTTCTTGAATTTTGCTTCTTGAAACTAGAATAACTTGATGAAGAAGGTTGAGGGAGAAACCCGAGAAGACCGATCTGAAAGTTATGATCTGACCCGATCAAATAGAAGTTGAAGAAACTGATTATCTAGGATCAGTCGAATCTAGTCTTACTTTGAATCGCTGGATCTGGAGGAGGCGACAGAAAGGATTGACGATGAAGATGATCGGCTATTCTACCGAAAATGGAACGTACTTGAGAGATTAAAATTTCGTGAGAATTATTTCTCTTTTGATTGATTCTACTTGTAAAGGATAATTCTTTTTTTTTAGAATCCTTAAATTGACTCTATATATGTGATCTACCAATGGTCAATCGTCATTAAGGTAGGATCAACGTAATTAAGGAATGATCAAACCTACTAAACTTTTGTTAATTTGAATTTCTGTCAAAAAATTAGAAACAAAATATTTGTATGTCCATTTATCGAGAAAAAGTATGTTTCTCGAGAAATGACTAGCTCTCTCAAGAAAAAGATTTGGCTTCTCGAGAAAGGACTTTAAGAAAAAAATTGTGAAGCAAACCAATGATTTCTAAAGAAGAACAATATTTCTCGAGAAAATAATTTGATTTCCCGAGAACCTATACGGCCTTTCGAGAAATTGACTTAGCGCAAAATTCGTGAAGTGAAGAACTTGTTTCTCGAGAATAACAAGCTTTCTCGATAAAAGAATTTTTTTTCTTGAGAAATCATATGGCTTCTCGAGAAATGCACTTAGGGAAAATTTTTGGAACTGAATGTAGATTTCTTAAGAAGAAGGCTTAGCTTTCTCGAGAACTTTTACTTTTCTCGAGAACAACTTAGCTTCTCGAGAAATGCACACGACATTTCTCGAAAAAATGACTTGGCATATTTTTCAGGTAATTTCCCGAGAAGTCTTGTAGTTCTCAAAAATATTAATGCTTCTTGAGAAATTTACTTCGACTTTTGGAGAAATACATGCCATTTCTCGAGAAAATGACTTGGGGAACTACCAATGAAGTTTTTCTTATCTTCTAAGTTTAAGTCAGCATCTCTTCCTTTCTTCCATTTCCTTAGTACATAAAAATGAAGTGCATCCCAATAAAGAGGTTACACATGAGTCAACACCATCGATCACACAATTAGGGATTACATTGCATGGTCCTGTGTTTGGTGACTCATTGTAAACTGACATTGGTCTACACTTAGAAATATTGACCTGCAAGCACTCAACTAAAAGATGTCATCAAATATAACCTTAATTCATCTTAGTTCAAGGGTGTCTTCACACAAATTTGGGTTATTGTGGATATAATACCAGGCAGGATCTGAGTTGTAAGCTCTTAGGAGCTGAGTTTGGAGAAGTTTCCTTGTTTAACAAACTTTTAGAAAGGTGGGAGGGACAATGGATATACCCATAATTTTGGGAACCACTATAAAATTCGTGTGTACTGTGTGTGATTTTCTTGAAAGCTAACTTAACAAACTCACAACACACTATAAAAAAATCAAAAATTGTTAAAAGACTAAAAAACCTATTCAACCCCCCCCCCCTCCTCTAGATGTTTAGCTACTCTTAAAACTAAAGACTTTAAAGTGGTATCATAGGGAGGTTGCTCAAGAATGACTTAATTATCTGAGTTGATCTCCAAGAGTAGCAGAAGCATATCTTTATGGGTTCAAGAGAGAACCATAAGTAGTTTGGCTCCATGAAGCTTCATATTTGTAAGAAGGAGAGCTTTGGGATTTGGAAGGAAAGGGTCAGGTTATTTATGGAGGCATCTGACCCTAGAATCTTTATAACAGTTCAAGAGGGACCTTTCATCCCCATGAAGGTCTCAATTCTGGATGCAACTATCCAGACACGTAAGAAGTTTTCTGAAATGACCAAGGATGAGGTCATACTAGAAACCATGGATAAGCGGGCAGATAACATAATAGTTAGTACCATTGATGATTCAACTTTCCATAACATTGTCCATTACAGAAATTCCAAGGAGATGTGGGATATACTGGTGGTCTACATGGAAGACATTAAAGAAGTGAGGGATGATAAGATATCCTTGCTTAATCAAGAGTATGAATCCTTCAGGAAGACCAAGAAAGATAGTGTATCTAAATGCTATGACAAATTCTTTAGAATAGTGAATGAGCTGAGGACCTATGGAGGGTATTCAAAAATTATGAGCTTAATGAAAAGTTACTTAGATCTCTAACTAGAGACTGGGACACCAAGATTTGTACCATTAGGGAGGTGGCAAAGCTAGCTTATACTCCCCCTCACAACTGTTTAGGAAGTTGCTCTCCTATGAGATGCCGCTATCTGCCAGGAAGGAGGAGGAGATCATCAGCAGATCTCAGGCCAAGGAAAATACCATGGCTTTCAAAGCTGAGAGCTCTAAGAAGAGTAAGGAGAGGATTGCCTCTCCCCTAAGGTGGCCTACTAATTCAGACAGTACATAAAAAGCACATCAGTCAGCAACATGTCTAATGGAGAGTTTGATGTCTTCTCTAAACAATTTAAGAAGATGATGAAGAGTAAGCAGTGGAGGTGCAGACCTTCCTCCTCCTCTCATCACAAGAAGGACCACTATAAGGCTGAGAAGAAATACTCCAAGGGAGATAGGTATGAATCTAAACCTAGTAGACATTATTTCTCCTAAAGTTGTTTGTTATTGATGCAGCAAGCCATGGCATGCTATAGCTGACTGCCCTGTCAAGATAAAGGAGAATGGTGAGAAGAAGCACCACCTCCACTATAAGGGAAAGAAGGAAAAGATCTTCATTGCCTAGAATGAAAAGAGCTAGAGTCAGAGTGACTCATCTTCTTTAGATTCTGAAGAAGAAGAAGAAGTCTATATTGGGTTGTTTGCTACTATAGTTGGTGAAGAAGAATACTCTAATGCAAGGATAGGTATCAGAGCCCCACTATCACATTCAGATTGTGAAACTGAGGAGGATGAAGATGTCATTAATAGTTATGGTCTCATGTCCATGACAAATAAAGAATCCAGCTAGGATCAGCCTAGTCTAGATAAGGTATATTCACTGTCTTTCTCTTCTTCTAACTAAGACTATTAGACTAGTCCAAATTCTGATGCATTATCATCCTGTGATAAAGATGGGTAAGAATTTGAGGAAGTGGTCAATCAATTGATTTACAAGTATGGTGCCCTTCTAGATGCTTTGAAAAGGAGCAAGAAGTTGGCCAAGAAACAATCTAAGGAGATTATCTCCCTACAACTATCTTCTTCCCACTAGGCTGAGACCACATCCTTGCTTGATTAGAAGACAAGTGAAGTCAGCCAACTAAAGAACATTACAATCATCTATATTGGGACCATTAATAATAAGAACACAATTATTCTGCATCTTGAAGAGAAGCTCTAAAGGGAGAAAAGAATTATTGTTAAATATTCAAAGCCCAATACTTGGTTTCCCCCTATAGACTCATTTTCCTCTCAAATGGGTTAGAAAGGGTTGGGATTCAAGGGGAACACTGGAGTTGCCCATCCCAAAGGGAAAAGCAAAGCTCCAGTTCAGCCCCTAGCATCAATGCCTCCCATCACTTTTACGAAAGTGATGTTTCCTTAAAATAAGTATGACCTAAAAAGCATCTATAGTCATTGGTTGAAAGGTAGATCCACTAGTGTGAACAAAAATGTTCACAGCTATGGTGGAAGATATAGCAAGTGGTTGAGTGACTTCAAGGCCCCATATGATGAAATTAAAATGGCCCATCATGAGCAATTTATGTTTGGAGCACCAGCCAACACACTCAACAAAAAGGCAGTGGCCTTTTCTCAGGATCTCTCAGCACACACTCAGACCAACGGCAAGTCTGTCAGCAAGCCTGACTTGGGTATCTCTGAGGCCATCAACAGTATGTCTTCTGCAAAGAAGACCACTGTTGGTAGAACTCAAGATAAACCAAGATCTTCTACTAGGAAACTCACCTCTAGTCAAATAGTGGCTGAAAGAAATAAGAACAAGCAAGCTGATCTTTCTTCTGAACAGTGAACAACAAACCAATCTGCCAGAACTGCTCAAAAAAGAAGATACAATATACATGAGTGTTGGTGCTATGTCAAAGTGGGTCATTTTGCCTTATATTACTAGCACAATCCTTCTGTGTCCAGAGCTAGTGATAGTCTTTCTGTCAGAAAATATATAGAAAGACAACTTATTTTTTAGGCTAACCAGAATCAAGGACCCAATAAAAATTAGCGTCCTAAAGAAAATTAAATTATGTTTTACAGGATAGTCCAAGTGCTCATACCCCTATATGGTACTTGGATAATAGATATTCCTGACACATGACTGGAACAAGTTGCAACCTAAATAAGTACACTCCAGTGAAGGATGGACCCAAAGTAATATTAGGTGGTTTAGACAGAGGAGTCATCAAAGGCTTTGGTAATTTCACCAATGACATAGTCTCCATCTCAAAAGTGCTTGTGTTGAAGGGTTTTAACACAACTTGATAAGCATAAGCAAACTCTGTGATCTTGGCTATGCCATTGTATTCCACAAGGATGAGTGCCAAAAAGAGGTCAAGTAACCAAGAGGTCATATTGACATGCACTTAAAGTGGAAATGTTTACTCTTTAAACTTTCTTTGCTTAAGTAATGACTCTCCCATATGTCTATTTACAAAAGAGAAAGTCTCATTTTGTGTTCAATGGCACAAGAGGCTAGCTCATTTGAACTATAAGACATTGGTAAGCTTTTCAGTGAAGAGTTAGATAGAAATTGTCCCGAAGTAAAATGCACCAAGGAGGGGATTTGCTCCGCTTGCCAAAAAGGCAAGCAGAACAAAGCCTCTTTTAAGAGCATTGGGACTAAAGACTATGTGAGGTGTTTATACCTCATGCATATGAACTTGTTTGGTCCTATACAAGTTCATAGTCTATGTATGAAAGTCTACACCCTTGTGTTTTTTGATGACTTCTCTAGGTTTGCATGGGTTTTCTTTCTTAAGAAAAGTTTGAAACCATTGATATCTTCAGGATCTTTTTCAAGCAAGTTTAGAATGAATTAGACAGTACTGTGGTCAAAATCAGAAGGGACCATGAGACTGAATTCCAGTCTGAAGGGATGACAAGATTCTGTGAAGAGGAAGGGATTCATCAAGATTTTTTTCTCTAAGAACACTCCAGCAAAATTATATAGCTGATAGGAAAAATAGAACTTTCATAGAAGCAAGCAAGATATTGCTAAGTGACACATCTCTCCTAGAATATTTCTGGGCTGAGGCTGTTAATATTGCATGTCATGTCCTAAATAGAGCTTCTATCACTAAGAGTCATAAGAAGACTCCCTGTGAGATCATGAAGGGCAGAAAACCAAACCTGGCATATTTCAGGATCTTTGGTATCAAATGCTATGTGCTCAATAATTAGAAGCCTTATTTGACTATGTTTGCTGACAAATCCTATGATGGGATATATGTTGGGTACAATAATCATAGCAAGGCTTTTAGGATCTACAACTTGAAAAATCAAGTTGTAGAAGAGTCCATAAATGTAGTGTTTGATGAATCTACTATGATTAATAATGAGCTACCAAGCTCCTCATCTAGTCATGCAGGTATAGAATTGGTGATGAACAAATTGTCTATCAAGGAAGATCCTCTTGTTGCCCAAGATGAAGATGAAGGAGTGTCCATTCCAGAACAAGGGAAAAACTCACATGATGAGGATGAAGATCAGCAAGCTTCAGCCACTAAAGCTTAAGATGTTGATGGGAGAATGCCTCTAGCTGTCAGGCATCTAAGGGATCATCACAAACACATGATTATTGGTGATGTTAACCAAGAAATTTTAACCAGGAGTAGAAGTCTCAACACAGCCGTGTATTCAAGCTTCCTATCACTGATTGAACCAAAAATATTTGAAGATGCCAACAAAGACCAGTTTTGGATTATGCAATACAAGAAGAACTGAACCAGTTCAAAAGATGTAAGGTCTGGAAGCTGCTTCCCAAACCACAAAGACATAATATAATTGGAACCAAGTGGATCTACAGGAATAAGCTTGATGAAAATGACATTATAATCAAGAACAAAACTAAACTGGTGGCTAAGGGATATAGACCAGAAGAAGGTATTGATTTTAAGCAAAACTTTACCCCAGTAGCTTGGCTAGAATCCATCAGACTGTTCCTTGCAGATGCTGCACACAAGGGATTTAAGGTCAATCAGATGGATGTGAAGTCAGCCTTTCTTAATGGTGACTGAAGGGAAGAAGTCAATGTTAGAAAAACCATTAGATTTTGCCAATCCTAACTCTCCTTATTATGTTTATAGACTTAGGAAAGTTTTTATGGGTTGAAGAAAGCACATAGGGCATGGTATGAGACTGTATCTAGCTTTCTCATTGAGAATAAATTCTCAAGGGGAAAGATAGACAAGACTCTATTCCTAAGGGAATCTGAGGGCAAGATAATACTTGTCCAAATTTTTGTAGATGACATTATTTTTTGGCCTAATTATGATAACTTTTGCAAGAAGTTTGCCAAACTTATGCAAAGGATGTTTGAGATGAGCAGTATGTATGAGCTTAAGTACTTCTTGGGCCTCCAAGTAAGGCATAATGAAGCTGGATTGTCTATCTTACAGCCTAAGTTCATTATGGAGTTAGTTAAACAATTTGTAATGGACAGTGCCTCCATAATAAAAACTCCCATGGGGGATAGTATGTCAATAGACAAGGATGAGGTAGGGAAATCTGTTGGTGAAGCCTTGTATAGAGGCATAATTGGCTCCCTCCTATATCTTACTGTTAGTAGGAGAGACATCGTGTATTCTGTATGTATGTTTGTGCTAGATACAAGGCTAGCCCGAAGGAGTCTCTCTATTCTGTTGCTAAGAGAATTCTTAGATATCTTAAGGGCACACCAGATCTTGGCCTATGGTACCCTAGGAATAGTGATTTTGAACTAACAGGGTATTTAGATGCAGATTTTGCAGGCTATAGAGAGGATAAGAAAAGTGAAGGATGTGGTGTTTTGAAAGTTGTTTTATTGTATTATTTATTTAAATGTTCATGATATAAATGTAATGGTTACATTTTGTTCCTTGATTGTATGACATGTATCATGAAAGGTTCAGGAAGATGCCCTTGGTCTTGAATCATAGAACCGTGAATTTGTTATGTCATGTAGTCTTTAGATAATCTCTCTTTCATGGTAGTCAAAGGTAACATTGACTACCGAGTCAAGATTGTCGTATGATTAAAGCACATTTGTGTTCTATAAATATTGATATATGTTATCGTTTAATCATATGAGTATATATACGGTTGAATTCATACATAGAGATTGACCACTTGTTGCAACATTATTTGGAATGTGTTTAGTGTCGTTAATGTTTGCAACGTGTCTAATGATTTTAGATATGAGACGTGTAGATTTTGCACGTTGGTGTGGATAATGTGATTACAATTGAAGGCCATCTTCTGATGGTGATACATATCATTGTTTGTTGGTCACTCTTGTGCGTAAGGGATCTACACATCGAAATATCGTCTGTCCCCAAATTTATTTGGGAAGTGATATGGTCGGGCACTTTGTTAAAGCGAGTTTGTATAGCATGCAATATAACTAATGTAGTTATAAATACACGTCGCTTATGAGACCTATAAAAAACTAAATATAGTGCGAAAATGACACACTCCTATTTTGCACTATATTCATAATATCACGCGACAAGAAAAAGACACAGGTCATCAAAATGTGTTACCTAGTTACTACGTTATTGAGGCGACTATAATGCAGTGACAAAGCCACTTATAGTCCGTAATATAGAATGTTATATTATCGCCTTGATGACATAGTTCCTCTATAAGGTCGCACCAAATGAACGAGAACAGTTTCAGTTCGACTTTCTATAGTATGTGCGAACGTTTTATGTCGTGACTCGACATGCTTAGATAAGTTTTTATGTGCGACTATTAAAAGAGAAAATTATGACAAGGCGAGTCGTCGTAATTATTTTGGTAGAGCAGCACAATTATATTTTGGTTATTTATAACCCTTTGAGCTTGGTTTGGGAATAAAATTTAAATGTATGTTTATGAGATAATGTTGTGTATATGAATATATATATATATGAGTATATATATATATATATATATATGTACAAATATATATGAATATTTTATATACATAAAAGGAAAAATTATTCTTAAAAGAGGTGAAATAAAGGGGCTCCTTCACGGGTGAGATAAAAAGAGAAATAAGGGAAAGAGAAAAGGGCAGCAGCAAGGTTTTAGGGTTCCCCCCTTTCCGATCTCAAACCCCACTTGCGGGCGGCCGATCAAGCATCCAGAGTGGCTCGCAAGGAAGGGCTGTCGCGCCGCCTTTGTCCTCCTCACCGGCGAGAGCTCTCCTTATCCGTCGTTGGTCGGTCTCTTGGAGCTTGCCGACGGTTGGTGGAGAAGAAGCTCGGTGCACTTCATGATCGGAGCTCATATCTGAAATCTCCGGTTAAGGCAAGTGATTTGCCTTGAGAATTACATCCTCTTGCCGATCCAGTCAAGCCCCACGTTTCTCCTCTTCCTCCACTGGCAACTACTGTGGTTCGGCCACTAGGAGTCCCCGACGCTCTTGGAAGAGAAAGTCTGAGCTTTTGTCTCTATTCCTTGTCAACGGAATAGAGATTTCTCACTGTTCGGGTTCAAGGTGAACAAAGAGGCGAGGCGTCGGCCTCACCGTTGCGGTGGAATCATCAACATCTTCTCCGACAACTTACCTCTTTTGGCTAGAGATCTTGTTCTCTAGAGGTATAAATTTCTAAACTTTTGTAATGGTTAGATGTGCTAAGTTAGGTTTCCTTTTGCTTGCATTGCCTTGTTTAAGCCATTGTCATGGTACGCACGATCCTTTGTGTCGTTGGTACCCACAATTTTTTTTTAAATTCGCCCGCCACTACACGTGAAATCCTTCAGTGGTATCAGAGCCAGGTTGGACGTCTCATGACAATGGGCCTTGCTTTTGTTCCTAGAGGTTTGGATTGGTTATGTCCCAACCCTTGATTCAAGCTTAAGTAATTTGTCGGCATACGAATTATGTGGAAATCAATTTTTTTGGATTTAAATTGATTTGGTTGAATCACGTTGGGTTGTGGATATTAACCCATCCATTGCTAGGACAAGGCTTTTGTTTGCTCGCTTGCGCATTATTAATTTTTATTATCTCAGGAATGTAATTCTGTTTGGGATGCATGTAATAATTAGAATGCCGTGAGTTAGGATGTTTTTTTGTTATTCCCCTTCTATTTGGAGGAATGTGAAGAGAAAAAAAAATTTTAAGAATGTTTTTCCTTCTCATTTTATCCACTTAAGCTAGTACCCTTGGATGATCATGAGTGTGATTCCAAACACTAGACAAGGTGGAACGTGTGTGAGCCTGGTATTAGGCCACGAGAGATTATATTTTGTGTGAGGCACATTTTATTTTTCTTGTGGAAATACCGCATCCACACTAGTTGCCCAATAAAATGAGTTTTCTTAAACAGGACTTTCAAGATCTAGGCTTGAATATTTTGGGAAAAAGGTTATTATATATATATAATTATCATGCAATAATATGATTTGAGAGTCACAAAAGTTACGCGTCGCTTGAAAGGTTGTGATTGGTGACTTGTACCTACCTGGACAAGCAAGTGGATGAGTCCGCTTGTTTGGAAGGGATCTCGTGCGTGTCTATATTATTTTGATATGGCAATAACGTATTTTTTTTTATCATGAACCGTAAATAAATTAATTTTCATTCTCTCTTTATTTTTAGAAAATGTCAACCCTACCAAATTTTCTACGTTCCATGATTGATAAGAGTCCTCTTGCTAATGACGGTTCAAACTATTCTGATTGGATCCTCAAGTTGAATATCGTGTTGCGTTTGGAAAATCTCCAACAAATTTTGGACGGTCATTGCCCAGAAGAGAAGGGGAAGGGCAAACCAACTGATATTGAAAAGGAGGAACAAAAGAAATGGAATGAACAACAGCGTGTTGTGCAGACACTGATCTTGGCCAGCATTGGCGATCAGTTGCAAAGGAAATTTCTTGATACTCCCGCTAAGGAAATAATAGCACAGTTGGAAAAGATGTTCACCGATAGTGCTCGAAAAGAGCGCTATAAGACCACCATTGCACTCACAAGGTGCAAGATGATGTAGGGTGAATCTGTTTCAGTGCACTTCCTTAAAGTGCAGGGCTATCTGGAGAAATTGGAGAAATTTAATTCTCAACTTCCTGATGACATAGTTGAGGATATCATACTGGGGTCACTTCCTTACTCATATTAGGATTTTATTATGCACTATCATATGCGTGAAAGGAAGATGACTATGAATGAGCTCCATAATGCCCTCAAAACAGCTGAGGTAGACATGGGCAAGACAAAGGCAATTTCTGTCTTAGCCGTTGCGTCAAGTAGCATGAAGCCCTTTAAGAATAAAGGTACCGTCGCAAACAAAACTGCTGGTAGAAAGTCATCTTTCAAAGACAATAAGGGAGGAGCTCATGCAAGCACCTCCAAGGGAAGCAAAGTGAAGAATTCTCCATCTGCTGTCACTGAGTGCTTCCATTGTCATGAGAAAGGACACTACAAGATGAATTTCCCCAAGTACAAGCATGACTTGGATGAAGGCAAGGTTGAACGCAAGCGTCCCAAAAGTATACTTGTTATTGAATTAAATCTAAATTTAACCACTACTATCCTTGATTGGGTAATGGATACCGGATCATGTGCTCACTTTATTTCTAATGTGCAGTCACTAAGGGATAGGAGACCTCTCTCCAAAGGAGTGGTTGTGCTGAAGGTTAGAAATGGTGCAAAAATCTCAGCGGCTACTGTTGGCACCCTCGACCTTCATTTATCTAGTGGTTTATGTTTTGTTTTAAGAGATGTTTATCATGTTCCTTCCATTTTGAGAAACATTATCTCTGTATCGTCTATGGATGCAGAAGGCTTTTGTTTTGTGATAAATAATTCACAAATGACAATTGAGAAGGATGGTTTATTTTTTGCAAATGCTTTCATTTCAAATGGCTTGTATTTGCTTAATATAGTAGAAGATAAACACATGTTGATTATAAATAACAAAAGGCTTAAATTATCTCATGTAAATGAGACACTCTTATGGCACCACCATCACTTTGGTTACATAAACAAAAAATGCATAAGGAAATTGCATCAATCCAATCTCTTGGACTCATTTGATTTTGATGCAATTGGGACATGCGAATCATGTTTAGCTGGAAAGATGACCAAGACACCTTTTAATAAGAAAGGTGTAAGATCGAACAATTTATTGGAATTGATACACTCCGATGTATGTGGCCCAATGAGTACAAGTGCAAGAGATGGTTATAGGTACTTCATCACTTTCACGGATGATCATAGCCGCTACGGTTATGTTTATCTTATGAAGCATAAAAGTGAATCCCTTGAGAAATTCAAGGAATACAAAAATGAAGTAGAGAACCAACCTGACAAGAGAATTAAGAATTTGAGAACTGATCGAGGAGGTGAGTACTTGAGCAACATGTTCATTACTTACCTAAAGGAGTGTGGTATTGTACCACAACTTACTCCTCCTGGCACCCCGAAATGGAATGGTGTCTCTGAGAGGAGAAACCAGACCTTGCTTGACATGGTCCGTTCCATGATTTGCCAGACCGATTTACCTTTATATTTTTGGGATCATGCGCTTCTCTCCACAACTCTCACTTTAAATATTGTTCCAACAAAATCTGTTGAAAATACTCCTTATGATATATGGTTCGGGAAACCGCCCTCTTTATCTTTTCTTAAAATTTTGGGATGCGAGGCATATGTAAAACGTATGCAATCGACTAAATTAGAACCCAAAGCTGATAAATGTTTCTTCATAGGATACCCAAGAGAAACGAAAGGGTATAGTTTTTGGCACAAGTCAACGAATACATTATTCGTAAAGAAGGGTGCCACATTCTTAGAGAAAGAATTTCTTGAAAGAATGAAGGATGTGAGCGTTGGATAACACTTGAGGAAATTCAAGAGGACCTACGAAGTTATGATCATGAGGTGAATTTTGACATTCAAGATGATCATGAGATATCATATAGTTCCTTTACTCAGCGGGAGTGTGGGCCATCCACCTCCACAAATTCATGTTGAGGAGATTCACGCTGCGCAATTAAATGATTACTTGAGCGCGTTGAACCAGAATTAGTTCCACAAGCTATAGTGGAAGAAATTTGAGAGCCTCAAGGTGAACCGAATGAGCAAACTGAACTAAGGAGGGCTACACGGGTGAAGAGAAAACCCGACCTTTATATGGGTCTTCATGAAGTCTTGGTAATTGATACGGAAGACCCCCTAACCTATGAAGAAGCATTAGGAAGAATAGATTCTGATGCCTGGCAAGAAGCCATGAAATCAGAAATGTAATCCATGTATGACAATCAAGTATGGGACTTGGTTGACCTTCCTATTGGAAAGAAGTCCATCCCCAACAAATGGATCTTCAAGAGGAAGATGGACATGAATGGCAACATGACAACTTACAAGGCAAGACTCGTGGCAAAAGGTTTCAGTCAAATCCATGGGATTGACTATGATGAAACCTTTTCACCCGTCGTAATGTTTAAAACGATTCGAATCATGTTGGCTGTCAAAGCCTTCTATGATTATGAAATATGGCAGTTGGACAAAAAAACAGCTTTCCAGAATGGAAAACTTGTTGAGGAAGTGTACATGATGCAACCTCAAGGTTTTGAAGATCGGAAAAATATCGAGAAAGTATGCAAGCTTCAGAGGGCCATTTATGGCTTGAAGCAAGCATCAAGGAGCTGGAACAAACGCTTTTATGAAGAGATTAAAACTCTCGAATTCATCCAAAGCAAGGAAGAACCTTGTGTATACAAGAAGGTTAGTGGGAGTCACATCATATTTCTAGTTTTGTATGTCGATGATATATTATTTATGGGAAATCATTTACCGTTAATGGAACAAACAAGAGACTCATTGAAAATCATCTTTTCAATGAAAGACATGGGACAAGCTCAATATATCTTGGGAATTAAGATATTTAGAGATAGGTCACGAAGACTCATTGGCTTAAGTATAAGTATTTACATTGACAAGATCTTAGAAAGGTTTCATATGGAAAACTCTAAGAAAGGAAATGTGCCAATGAAAACATCTTTATAGCTTGGCATGTCTTTTTGTGCTTCTACGCACCAAGACATTGAGTACATGAAGAAAGTTCCCTATGCTTCCGCCATAGGTTCCATCATGTATGCCATGACCTGTACAAGACCAGATGTTGCATATGCTCTAAGCATAACCAGCCGACATCAAGCTTCACCGGGTCCAAATCATTGGACCGCTGTAAAAAATATTCTTAGGTATCTGAGAAGAACCAAGAATAAGTTTCTTGTTTTTGGTGGGCATAAGGAGCTAGCTGTAGAAGGCTACACGGATGCTAGTTTCATGACAGATCCGGATGACAGGAAATCTCAATCTGGATTTATTTTTCTTCTGAATGGTGGGGGGGCCGTGAGTTAGCGTAGTTGGAAGCAATCAACAACTGCTGACTCAACCACCGCAGCGGAAGTCATGGCAGCTGCTTAAGCCAGCAAAGAGGAGTATGGATGAAGAAGTTCCTTGAGGAACTTGGAGTTGTCCCGTCAAGTGAAGGTCCCTTGAAGTTATTTTGTGACAATAGTGCATCCATTTCTCAAATAAAGGAGCCCAAGTCACACCACAAAACAAAGTACATGGACAGAAAGTACTATATAACGCAGGACTTCATTGAGGAAGGCAAAATTGCTCTTTTATTGATTGACACTAGCAGCAACACAGCTGATCCCTTCACTAAACCTTTATCTCAAGCCAAGGGCGAAATTCATTTCGAGTCCATGGGGTTACACGACCATGGAGAGTGGCTTGATGAGTGATTTTATAGGTTGCTCTTTTGTTTTGTAATTTTCCTTTGAACTAAGAAACTTTAAAAACAAGTGGGAGATTGAAGGATGTGGTGTTTTGAAAGTTTTATTGTATTATTTATTTAAATGTTCATGATATAAATGTAATGGTTACATTTTGTTCCTTGATTGTATGACATGTCTCATGAAAGGTTCAGGAAGATGCCCTTGGTCTTGAACCATAGAACCGTGAATTTGTTATGTCATATAGTCTTCAGATAATCTCTCTTTCGTGGTAGTCAAAGGGAACATTGACTACCGAGTCAAGATTGTCGCATGATTAAAGTACATTTGTGTATATAAATGTTGATAGATGTTATTGGTAATCATATGAGTATGTATACGGTTGAATTCATACATATAGAGATTGACCAGTTGTTGCAACAATATTTGGAATGTGTTTAGTGTCGTTAATGTTTGCAACGTGTCTAAAGATTTTAGATATGAGACGTGTAGATTTAGCGCATTGGTGTGGACAATGTGATTACAATTGAAGGCCATCTTCTGATGGTGATACATATTCCCTCTCACCGTCCTTACCGAGAGGGAATTTTTAGACGCAGTCGGCAACTTCATCCTTGCAGGTTTCGAGGCGAGGAGGACCAGGAAGGAAGAGCGAATAAACGAGGTATTCGCTGGCAAGCTGGCGTTCCCGGTGGGCCACTTTGAGGCGGGCCTTCGGCTACCCCTATGGTTGGAAGTCCGTCAAATCTTCAACTACTACGGGGTGGTTCCCGAGCAAATGACCTCGAACTCCATCGCGGTGGTCGTCGGGTTCACCTGCTTCATGCGAGAGGAGAAAATCGAGTTAAGCCTCGCGGTATTCTGCAAGCTGTTCTCTTTCCGGGAGAATAAGGACGGGACCGCCTGCTTTGCCAGCAGCCATGTTAAGGTGCAGGAGACAGTCAATAAGAGCCACAACTGGCTCAAGAAATTTATCTTCGTCAAGGGGGACTTCAGCAACGTCCCCCTTTCTCCGATCCAGCTCAGCGAGGCGAGCTACGCCGCCCCCTGGCCCTAGGGGGCCACGAAGCGGGGTAGTTCGGGTTCTTCGCTGGGAAGAACTTTGTGGTGGCCTACCTCCGCAGGAACCTGGACGACCTCGTCCCGGTCCCACCCGGTAAAGTTAAGCGGCTCGCCCATCTACGCAATCTTGATTTCTTCGAATTTTTTCTAAGTTCCACTTTCTTGCAGGCGAGCGCGACATCCCTATCCATCCGCCGTATGAGAGCGCACGACTCAACGCCGGCGAGCTGGCACAAGCCTAGACGGCTGCCGCCGCCCATCGCGAGTTCTCGACCCCCACTCCCGAGAAGCGGCCCAGCCGCGAGCAGCCCTAGGACCCGCACCGCCTAATCGAAAGAAGAAGAAGAAGGTGGGTGGTTCTCCTCCACGGACTCGCGATAAGGGCAAGGCCCCCGCGAGCAAGCCGTCGGCCGCTCCCGCCCCCGCGGCCTCTCAGGTCATCAGATCTTCTGGCGGAGAGGCGGGCACATCGCAGCCAGCGGAAGAGGATCAGCCCGCCAGGAAGCCGACCCACCGTGGTCACCGCAACTTCGGCTACGGCGAGGGGCTCGCGGATGAGGCTGGAGTCCCGCTACTTCAGTGGGATAAGGAGACCAACCGGGTCTATATATCTTCGCTGCTGCCGAGCTGGTTGGAGGATCACTCCAGCGACAGAGACGCCTACAACCTCACCTTTTGAGTCTATGGGCGAGAGGATGCCGCCATTTATGATGAGGAGGCGACGCGGGTGCTGATCTATGAAAGCGCACGAGCCTAGTTCCGCAGCCTCGAGTTGGCCCATATGGTTGGCCGGCGGTGTATTCGGCTGGACAAGAGCGCTCCATCCCTCACCAGGCTCATCGACGAGAAGGAGCCAGCGCACCAACTTGCTCGGGAGGAGGCGGACGAGCAGCGGAAGCGGGCCGATGCGGCAGAGGCTGCTCTCGCTACGTATTTAGGCGGGGCGGTAGGTTCCTCTACTTGCCTCAGGCTTTCCCACCCTTCCGTGTGGCTTAACCCGATTATTCTTCCTTTTACAAGAGACGGCACGGCAACGGCAAGTCGACTGGGCACTGAGATCACCACTCTCCAATAGGATAAGCAGGCGCTTCAGAGTGGGTGGACACGTTGGAGGATGTTGTGGCCGCCCCGCCGCCGCCATCTACAAGCGGCTTCCAGCTCGCTCATTACAGCAATCACGAGATCGAGGTGATGATGCAAAAGAACACGGCTGGCGCAGCGAAGTACACTTTCCAGATGCTACAACGGGCCAACCTGATCAAAGACGGCGGTGCCCAGCTTCTTGTGAGCGAGGTGGTGCCAGAGCTGTTCCTTCTGGTACCTGACCCGGGCGACGGGTCCTTCCACCGTATATAAGGGCCCGCCGCTCGGGCTCGCTTTGCCGGGATCTTGCCTTCGTTCTGCTTTTGCTGTGTCAGTGTCGCGGGCTAGAGCCCAGTTTGCAATAGTTTTAACTCCCCCCCCCCTTTTTTATTTCTCCATTGTATATGAAACTCTTTTTGTTTGAAATGTGAATATCTGTATTTTCTCGCTTTCTCCCCTTTATTCTTACTGATGCTATGATCTCTTTTATCTTCAAATGTTCTCTTTGACGTTATGACAGTGAGTGTGCTAGTGAGGTCGTCCGCTCTCTTTAGACTCTGAACTTAGGCCTAGGAGAGGGGTAGGTTGGGTAGCCGCGATGCGAGGGAACGACTCGCCTACTCCATCCGGGCTCGCTAACACATTCGCGTCCTTGGGGCCGCCAATTTCTAGGCCGGAGCCGGCTTTCCAGGCTCACCATCGTGCCGAGATCCCTTCGTCGATCCGCCGGTCCATTCAATGAAGGCGGCTAGTGCCTTCATCGCCTGGGTCCCTTCCATGGGACCCGCCGATCTCTAGGCCGGAGCCAGCTTTCCTGGCTCGCCATCGTGCCGAGATCCCTTCGTCGACCCGCCGGTTCATTCATGACAAAGGTGGCTAGCGCCTTCGCCGCCTGGGTCCCGTCCATGGGACCCGCCGATGTCAGGGCTGGAGCCGGCTTTCCTGGCTCGCCATCGTGTCGAGATCCCTTCGTCGACCCGCCGATCCATTCGCGTTCCCCTCCGAGGTAGAAAATCTTCTCGGGGTTCTTGAGACGGATTACTCCGAGTGACATCCAGTCCTGCCAGCTTGATGAGAGCCTAGCAGCGGGATGTGCTCGGGCTTAGGGCATACTCCTCAAAGTGACATCCAGCCCTGCCAGCTTGATTGATTGAATCCTGGCAGCGGGATCTGCTCGGGGGCTTAAGGCAGACTCCTTTGAGTGACATCCAGCCCTGCCAGCTTGATGAGAGCCTGGCAGCGGGATCTGCTCGGGGCTTAAGGAAGACTCCTCCGAGTGACATCCTGCCCTGCCATCCTGATGGGAGCCTGACAGTGGGATCTGCTCGGGGTCTGAGGCAGACTCCTCCGAGTGACATCCAGCCCTACCAGCTTGATAGGAGCCTGGCAGCGAGATCTGCTCATAGTCTAGGGCGGACTCCTCCGAGTGACATCAAGCCCTGCCAGCTTAGCAGATGATGCGGATGCTGGCTGGGATCTTAGGGGGTGGGGGATTAAGGAAGACTCCTCCGAGTGACATCCAGCCCTGCCAGCTTGATGAGAGCCTGGCAGCGGGATCTGCTCTGGGATTAAGGAAGACTCCTTCGAGTGACATCAAGCCCTGCCAGCCTGTTGGTAGCCTAGCAGCGGGTTTTGCTTGGGGTCTGAGGCAGACTCATCCGAGTGACATCCAGCCCTGCCAGCTTGATTGGAGCCTGGCAGCGGGATATGCTCGGGGTCTAAGGCAGATTCCTCCGAGTGACATCCAGCCCAGCCAGCTTGATGGGAGCCTGACAGCGGGATCTGCTTGGGGGCTTAAGGCAGACTCCTCCGAGTGACATCCAGCCCTTCCCGCTTGATGAGAGCCTAGCAGCGGGATCTGCAAGGGGCTTAAGGTAGACTCCTCGAGTGACATCCAGCCCTGCCAACCTGATGGGAGCCTGGCAGCGGGATCTGCTCGGGGTCTGAGGCAGACTCCTCTGAGTGACATCCAACCCTGCCAGTTTGATGGGAGGCTGACAGCGGGATCTGCTCGGGGTCTAGGGCAGACTCCTCTGAGTGATATACAGGCTTGCCAGCTGATAGGAGCCTGAAAAGAGGGATCTGCTCGAGGTTTAAGGCAGACTCCTCCGAGTGATATCCCAGCCCTGCCAGCTTCTTGATCTGAGCCTGGCAGCGGGATCTACTCGGGTCTGAGGCAGACTCCCCGAGTGACATCCAGCCCTGCTAGCTTGATGGGAGTCTGGAAGCGAGATCTGCTTGGGGGTTTAAGGCAGACTTGTCCGAGTGACATCCAGCCCTGCCAGCTTGATTGGAGCCTGGCAGCGGGATTGCTTAGGGGTCTGATGGCAGACTCCTCTGAGTGACATCCAGCCCTTTGCCAGCTTGTTGGGAGCCTGGCAGCGGGATTGCTCGGGGTCTAGGGCGGACTCCTCGAGTTACATCCAGCCCCGCCCAGCTTTATGAGAGCCTGACAAAGGTATCTACTCGGGGTTTGAGGCAGACTCGCGTTTGCGCCTTTCATCGTGGGGGCACAAGTTAATCGACAGATGCTTTATTAGAAAATGAAGGGACATTTACATGAATCAGGGGAAAAAATGATTCAAGTCATCACCACTCTAGGTGAGACTTAGGGTCTTGCCCTCCACATTCTGGAGGCGGTACCCTCCTGACTTAATTCCTTCTGTACAATGTATGGTCCCTCCCAGTTCGGATTGAGCTTCCCCACGGTGACCGACCTTCCCGCTGCATCCACTTTTCTTAAGACCAAGTCCCCTTCCGCGAATTATTTGACTTTGACATGCTTGTCAAAGTACTTGGCCATTCTCCTCTTCACTTCCTCTTGCCTGATGGCAGAGAGGTCTCGCAATTCCTCAACCATGTCAAGAGAGAGCCGCAGATCCTCCTCATTCTCGGTCCTCAATTCCTCTCTGCCTTCTCCGGCCTCGACAACCTGAGGGGTTCGGACCTCGAACTCTATGGGAAGCACCGCCTCGCACCCATAGGAGAGTTTGAAAGGAGTCTCTCCTATCGCCGTATTGGATGTTGTTCTAAGGGCCCAGAGGACCGAAGGGAGCTGCTCCACCCCAACTTCCTCTCAGGTTCTCTACCTTCTTTTTGAGGAGGTTGACAATGATCTTGTTCGCCGCCACCACCTCCCCGTTGCTCCTAGGGTGATGAATCGAGGCAAACCTAAGGTCGATCCCGAGCTGTTCAAAAGAGATGATGAACTCTGCGCTGGCGAACTGAGGCCGATTTCCGTAATAATGGCCTGAGGCAACCCATGGCGGCAGATAATCTCCCCCCATACGAAGTTCCTGATGACCTGGGAGGTTACCTTGGCCAACGCCTTAACTTCCAACCACTTAGAGAAATAGTCAATCATCACGAGTAGGAACCTTCTCTGGCCACTGGCCTGGGGGAAGGGCCCAACCAAGTCCATTCCCTAGATTGCGAATGGCCAGGGGGCTGTAACACTCCTGAGGAGTTGGGCTGGTTGCAGCTGGAGGGGGCGGAACAATTGGCACTTATGACACTCCTTCTTGAACTTTGCCGCGTCTCGCTCAAGGTTGGCAAAAATATCCCTGTTGATGATCTGACCTTCCAAGGTTCGACTCCCGGAATGGCTCCCGCACTCCCGAAATGAATTTCCTCCAAGATTCTCGGGACTTCCCTCTCGGTCACGCAGCGCGCCAACATCCCAGAGAGGGTCTTTTCGGTATAGCTGACCGTCTCGCATGATGTTGTATGCTGACTTGTACTTGAAGTTCTTCCTGTCCATTCCCTAAGGATACTCCTCAGTGGATAAGTACATTGAGAAGGGATCCATCCACGAGGGGTGTTGTTCTACCTCTATCAGTTCCCCCTCTTCAATAGATGTGCGGAAGAGATCTGTGAGGGCACCTCCCACCCGGGGGACATGCTTTTCCAGTTGATCTACCTGCTCGCTCTCTTCTCGAGGTTGTGTCGAATGGAGAAAGTCTGGACGGTGCCGATGAATCCCTTTACTTTTGCCAAGTAGAGCTACGGAGTCGGCTCCCTCGCCTCGAACTCCCATTAATCTGAGAAGCCACAACCATGGAGTCAGTGAGGACCTCCACATCATTCACCCCTAGTTCCCTGGCCAAACGCAGACCCCCTATCACGGCTTCGTACTCGACTTGATTGTTGGTGATGGGGAAATGTATCACTATTATTTGTTTGATCCTCGTTCCTTGGGGGCTTTCTAAGATGACCCCTGCCCCAAGGGAATGCCTCCCGAGGCTTCATCCACAATGATCTTCCAAGGAACCGGGCGAGTAAGTTCCTCCTCTGCCACCTCGATCACATATCAGCCAGGAAGTCGGCCATGGCTTGGGCCTTGATCGAGAGGCGGGGACAAAAGAGAATTCGAACTCGCTCAATTCTACCGACCACTTAGCTAATCTTCCCGAATGCTCCCCCCCTCAAAGATGTTGCGGAGGGGGGTGGTGGTCAGTCACCACTCGGATCGAGTGTGCCTGGAAGTAAGGTCGGAGCCTCAGGGATGAGATGATTAGAGCGAAGGCCACTTTTCAAGAATAGGATAGCAGAGCTCGGCCTTCCTCAACACCCTGCTCATATAATAGATTGTGAGTTGCTTCTTCCCCTCTTCACGAACTAAAACAGAGCTCAGGGACTCCGACCCGATCCCTAGATACAGGAATAGGTCCTCTCCCTCCTTTGACCCCTGGAGTAGGGAGGGCTGGGTCAACTGTCCCTTCAAGGCCTGGAATGCCTCCTCGCACTCCGAAGTCCACTCGAACCTTTGACCTCCCCTCAAGTTCTTGAAGAAGGGGGATCACTTCTCCCCGGCCCGAGAGAGGAACCTTCTTAAACTTGCCAGCTTCCCTGTCAGTTGCTGCACTTCCTTTGCATTCCATGGCGACCCCAACTCCATAATCGTCCGGACCTTATCGGGATTGGGTTCTACCCCAGCGGGGGTGAGAAGGTGACCTAAAAATTTGTCCTTGCTTGCCCTGAAGATACACTTCAAGGGATTCAGTCTCATCTTGTACTCATGCTTGCGCAGCGCAGTGGCGAAGGTTTCCTCTAGATCCTGGAGGTGAGAGTCACCATCTCGACTCTTGATCATGAGGTCGTCAACATACACTTCCAAGTTCCTTCCCCTCTGTTCTCGGAAGACCCTATCCATCATTTTTTTATAAGTCGCCCCTGCATTCTTCAACCCGAAGGATATCATTTTATAGCAGTAGCACCCACCCATCGCCGGTGATGAAGGAGACATCCTTGATCTCGGGTGGGTGCATCCTGATCTGGTGATAACCTTAAAATGCATCTAAAAACTCATTACGGGGAAACCAACGGCTGAGTCAACAATCACGTCGATCCGAGGCAAGGGGTAACAATCCTTAGGGCACGATTTTTTAAGAAGAGAAAATTTCACACACATGCGTAACCGACCGTCTTCCTTTTTTTAAACATTAAAACATTGGAGACCAAGCTGGGGTATTGGATCTCGGATACAAAACCGGCCTTAAGGAGCTTGGCCACCTCCTCTCGAATCTCGGCTCGGCCAGCTTGTCCGCTATGGGGCCTCTTCTTCTGGTGAACAGGGCGAGCCTCTGGATCCAGGTTGAGGCAATGGCAGGCACGGTCGACGTCGATCCTGGGCATCCCTGCAGTGCTCCAGGCGAAGATGTCCATATTCTTCTGGATGCACTCCAGCATCTTGCTTTGGGCCTCCAGGGTCAACCCCCGCTAACGCGAATCTTCTCTACCTTGCATCCGAGGGTGAGAACCTCCATCTCCACCACCTCTTCCGCCGCCTCCAGGCGAGGCCGCACCCCACATTTCTCAGCATCCCCCTCCTCCTTAGGAGAGAGCCTCTTCCTCGGCTCCTTCTACGGCCATTGCCTTGGCCGGCTTCCGAACTTCCTTCACCTCCTCCTTATGGGCGCAGCTCTCCCTCCACCTCCATCTCCTCTGGACCAACCCCCTGCTCTGCCTCCTCCATCCTTCGCCCCATATCTTCAGCGCCCTCCTACCATGAGATGGAGTTTACGGCGGTGATATAGAACTCCCTTGACATCTTAGGATCTCTGCAGACCCGGACCTGGACCCCCTCGACTTTGAACTTTAGGCATTGGTGGAAGGATGAGGGAACGCAACGGAAGGCACTAATGAGGGGCCTCCCGAAGATGCGCTGTAGCTGCTTTGGGCGTCCACAATGACGAACTTGCAATTGAGGGACTTCCCACCCAGAGAGACTTGAAGTCCTACTCCTCCTTCGACTTCCTTCCTCTCCCCTGAGAAGCAAAACAAGGGCCCATATGAGGCCAACACCCTCCTGGCCTCCACCTTCATCGTGTCAAACGCCATTCTTGAAGATGACGTTGACTGAGCTTCCGTTGTCGATGAGGATTCGAGAGACGGTGAAATCTTCGATGGCCGTCTGGATGACCAGCGCGTCGCAAAAGAGGTCCCCTTGACCCGACATGTCCTTGAGCGTGAACGTGATTCTTTCTTCTGGGGGGGCGGGGTTTGGGACATGGAGCCAACGCTCCGTCGGTACATGGTGTGGAGGCTCTCCTTTCGGGAGGCCTCAATTTCTGCCCCTCTATGGATCGCTTCGATCCCTCCTTGGGTTCCTCCTACATCCACCCCGGTCTTCGCACCTGTCCTCCTCCGCCCGAGGCAGGGACCTCCTCAATTCGCAGTCCCTAGCGATCTTGTTGTTGCTTCTACTCCCGGTTTCCTCTCATCTCGAGGAACTTCGGGCACGTAGCCGTGGCGTTCCCTTCATCCCGATGGAAGTCACAGTAGGGTAGCTCCACCCTAACCTCTCTTCTTCTCCTCCGTATTTCTCTTCTCCTCTCTCCCATGGCTATGGCCAGAGCCTCCTCCTGGTCGGGGAGGGGTGGTGAAAGTGAAGGGATAGATACGATTGCGGAATGAAAAGATTATAGATATTGATTTAACTTAAAGCCTAACACAAGTGATGTGCACAAACACAAGCTAACTGTAATTACAGTTAAGGCTTGGATATCTTAATCAGCAACTAGTAATCCTAGTTAAAACTAATCACAGCCACAATTCAATTAACAAGTTAAGCAACCAGACGACACAAGATATTATAGTGGTTCCCCAAACACTGGGTACATCCACTCTTCTACCCACACGGTAGGAATCCACTACAGGTTTTTGATCAGGTGCCCTGCCACCCAACAAGATCTGCTTCAGGTAGATCTAGAGACCCTTTAGACTTTTGATCAGGTGTCTAAAAACCAAGCTTTACTTTTGAAGGGAGTAAACAACCCTTTACAGGAGGGGGAACAGGGTTAGAATGTCTTCTCTATTTTACAATAGATTAGAGAAGCACAAGAGACTCTTCAGAACTCAAGACAGAATACTGTCTTGAAGTTCTGAAGGAAAAAGCTTGAAGAAGACTAGAGATCTGGAATGGATGTTCTTCTTCAGCTTCCTTCTTCTTCTTCTTCTTCAATATCTCTGAGTGTATCTTCCTGGAACAGGAGCACTCAGGTTGAAGAAGAGTGAAGAGATAACTTCTCAGTTGGATGAATATTGCTGAGAGCAGCTGTGCTGTAAGATGGTTCTTTCTCTGTGTGTTGTACAGGATTCTTCTCACTTGTTCTACAGCTCCTTATTTTGCTCTTTCAAAAGAACTCCTTTAAATAGGAGCAGCAGCAACGGCTCTAATATGAGCTTTTGTCTTCTTCTCAGATCTTGAATCTGGGCTGCAATTAACATAAAGATAAAACATATCTTGCAGATATATATTTCTATATAAAGAAATAAAGCTTCAGCAGCTGCAATCTGATAAAGGATATTAGATAAAGTCATATCAGAAAACTCTTTACAGCCAACGGCTATAAAGTACAGGTGCATTAATAAATCAGTCAGAGAGTCAACTAATGAGACAAAAACACTTTATCTGATAGGAAAGACTTAAGCATAAGAATAGCAAGAATTGCTTTGAAGTATATGAAGTAAATCTATCAGATAATATATATTAAATATATCAGATAAAATAAGAAATAAAATACAGAATAAAACGCATATAAAATTATATATGCAGACAGCCGATCGTCGAACGACCTTCGACTATAGTCGAACGACCGGCTGAGATCGTCGAACGACCTTCGACTATAGTCGAACGACCGGCTGAGATCGTCGACCTATCAATAGATAGTCGACCGACTCAGAACTAGACAGAAAGCGTCGAACTATCAAGAGATAGTCGACCAGAGCTCGACGATCTAGCAGAACGTCGAGCTGACCAGAGACAGACGATCGTCGACCGGCTGATCGACGATAGTCGATCGGCGTTCGACGATAGTCGAACCCGAAAATCCCTTAGCCAGAATTTTACTGGGAAAGAGAATACTCTACAACTAGACTTTGACCAAGATAAATCTTGGGTCAAGGACTAAAAGGAAAGACTTAACTCAAATCCAAACTAGGGTACCAACAATCTCCCCCTATTTGGGTTAAGTCTTTCAAAAACTAAAACTACTAAAGAAATAAACTAAACTAAGACAACCTAATAGAGATCCTAGCCCAAATCAGAACCAGGGTTCCAACAATCTCCCCCTATTTGGGTGAGGATGTTATTAGCAAAATAAAGCAAAGCATAAATATATAAAGAAAAACTTTGCTTAGCTGGCTACTTGCTGGCATTTGCAATCTCCCCTATGTTGATACAGTACTGAAGATTGAGGAAGGCTGAGATGACTTTGAATATTGATTGAGTCATCCAGCTAACTCTTGTAGATAGTACCTGCAGAAAGCTATGGTAGAGATTGCTCTCTCCTTGAAAAAGGGTATGTTAGCAGCAAAAAAAAATGATATTATGTCCAGCCAATTTAATTTGGATTCTGTATCTGAAAAACAAAATCAGATATCTTCCTTCCGATAGAATTTCTTTTCATTAGACAAGATTCAAACTCAGCTGACCAATGCAACTAGAGTAGAGGACTCAATCTAGATGAAATTAGAAAAGGATCTATAAGAAATAGAGTTATCTGACAGAGAATTTCTTTATACAGAAATCCAAACAAACTATTTGAACATAATATCAATCAGATATAATCAGCTATAAGAAAAGAAAATGCTTCCTAATAAATCTGTTCCAAATAATAAAAGGATTTGAAAATATTTTAAGTAATTTATCCTTTTGTTTATAAAGCAGATTTATGAAAAAGCAAACTGAGTTCTCAAAACTGAACTCATTAAAATATAAAGAAAACATTTCTCTGAGAAGTGTTGGTTCCTTCTCAGGTGTAGTTAAAATTTGGCAGCAATTTTGAATATCTAAATTGACTGAACTAAAAACAGATTTTGATATTACCTGAACCTTTTCAGGTTTTGATTTTCCTTCTGTTAGTTCAGCTTCTGAATTGCTGCAGGAGGCATTTATGGCCATGATGCAAAATGCTTTGGCCCTTGCTTCCTCCTCTTCATCTTCAAATGATGAGTCATCATCTGAGACATCCCAGATAACATCTAGGGATGGTGATTCTCCTTCAGATGAGATGATATGGCTTCCTTCTGATATTACATCCATGGTTCAGAAGCCATTTGATGAAGGGACAGCCAAATCTCCTTAGCTGATGAACATTCAGCAATCTCTTGAAAAATGTCATCAGACATTGATTCTGCAAGAATGTTCATTGCTCTGGCATCAGCTAGCCTGGCACTTTGTGTTGTTGTTGCGAAGTTGGAAGACCTGTTAAGATAGATGAAAAAATTTCTTCATCAAAAGAGTTCATATATAATTTGACTCTTGTCTTCCAGATGCTAAACTCAGCTAAGTTGCAAGCTGGAGGTCTGGTGCTAAAATAATCATTGTACTGGGCCATGATAGTGAATATCTATAATCCCTTGGTATCTATCAGGATCTTGTGACTTAGGTGTTAGCCTATTCAGTCAGTCAACCTCCCTCTGATACAATTGAAAGTGAAGGGATAGATACGATTGCGAATGAAAAGATTATAGATATTGATTTAACCTCAAAGCCTAACACAAGTGATGTGCACAAACACAAGCTAACTGTAATTACAGTTAAGGCTTGGATATCTTAATCAGCAACTAGCAATCCTAGTTAAAACTAATCACAGCCACAATTCAAATAACAAGTTAAGCAACCAGACGACAAAGATATTATAGTGGTTCCCCAAACACTGGGTACATCCACTCTTCTACCCACACGGTAGGAATCCACTACAGGTTTTTGATCAGGTGCCCTGCCACCAACAAGATCTGCTTCAGGTAGATCTAGAGACCCTTTAGACTTTTGATCAGGTGTCTAAAAACCAAGCTTTACTTTTGAAGGGAGTAAACAACCTTTACAGGAGGGGGAAGAGGGTTAGAATGTCTTCTCTATTTTACAATAGATTAGAGAAGCACAAGAGACTCTTCAGAACTCAAGACAGAATACTGTCTTGAAGTTCTGAAGGAAAAAGCTTGAAGAAGACTAGAGATCTGGAATGGATGTTCTTCTTCAGCTTCCTTCTTCTTCTTCTTCTTCTTCTTCAATATCTCTGAGTGTATCTTCCTGGAACAGGAGCACTCAGGTTGAAGAAGAGTGAAGAGATAACTTCTCAGTTGGATGAATATTGCTGAGAGCAGCTGTGCTGTAAGATGGTTCTTTCTCTGTGTGTTGTACAGGATTCTTCTCACTTGTTCTACAGCTCTTATTTTGCTCTTTCAAAAGAACTCCTTTAAATAGGAGCAGCAGCAACGGCTCTAATATGAGCTTTTGTCTTCTTCTCAAATCTTGAATCTGGGCTGCAATTAACATAAAGATAAAACATATCTTGCAGATATATATTTCTATATAAAGAAATAAAGCTTCAGCAGCTGCAATCTGATAAAGGATATTAGATAAAGTCATATCAAAAAACTCTTTACAGCCAACGGCTATAAAGTACAGGTGCATTAATAAATCAGTCAGAGAGTCAACTAATGAGACAAAAACACTTTATCTGATAGGAAAGACTTAAGCATAAGAATAGCAAGAATTGCTTTGAAGTGATATATGAAGTAAATCTATCAGATAATATATATTAAATATATCAGATAAAATAAGAAATAAAATACAGAAATAAAACGCATATAAAATTATATATGCAGACAGCCGATCGTCGAACGACCTTCGACTATAGTCGACACGACCGGCTGAGATCGTCGAACGACCTTCGACTATAGTCGAACGACCGGCTGAGATCGTCGACCTATCAATAGATAGTCGACCGACTCAGAACTAGACAGAAAGCGTCGAACTATCAAGAGATAGTCGACCAGAGCTCGACGATCTAGCAGAACGTCGAGCTGACCAGAGACAAACGATCGTCGACCAGCTGATCGACGATAGTCGATCGGCGTTCGACGATAGTCGAACCCGAAAATCCCTTAAGCCAGAATTTTACTGGGAAAGAGAATACTCTACAACTAGACTTTGACCATAGATAAATCTTGGGTCAAGGACTAAAAGGAAAGAGGGTTAGAATGTCTTTTGAAGGGAGTAAACAACCCTTTACAGGAGGGGAAGAGGGTTAGAATGTCTTCTCTATTTTACAATAGATTAGAGAAGCACAAGAGACTCTTCAAAACTCAAGACAGAATACTGTCTTGAAGTTCTGAAGGAAAAAGCTTGAAGAAGACTAGAGATCTGGAATGGATGTTCTTCTTTAGCTTCCTTCTTCTTCTTCTTCTTCTTCAATATCTCTGAGTGTATCTTCCTGGAACAGGAGCACTCAGGTTGAAGAAGAGTGAAGAGATAACTTCTCAGTTGGATGAATATTGCTGAGAGCAGCTGTGCTGTAAGATGGTTCTTTCTCTGTGTGTTGTACAGGATTCTTCTCACTTGTTCTACAGCTCCTTATTTTGTTCTTTCAAAAGAACTCCTTTAAATAGGAGCAGCAGCAACGGCTCTAATATGAGCTTTTGTCTTCTTCTCAGATCTTGAATCTGGCTGCAATTAACATAAAGATAAAACATATCTTGCAGATATATATTTCTATATAAAGAAAAAAGCTTCAGTAGCAGCAATCTGATAAAGGATATTAGATAAAGTCATATCAGAAAACTCTTTACAGCCAACGGCTATAAAGTACAGGTGCATTAATAAATCAGTCAGAGAGTCAACTAATGAGACAAAAACACTTTATCTGATAGGAAAGACTTAAGCATAAGAATAGCAAGAATTGCTTTGAAGTATATGAAGTAAATCTATCAGATAATATATATTAAATATATCAGATAAAATAAGAAATAAAAATACAGAATAAAACGCATATAAATTATATATGCAGACAGCCGATCGTCGAACGACCTTCGACTATAATCGAACGACCGGCTGAGATCGTCGAACGACCTTCGACTATAGTCGAACGACCGGCTGAGATCGTCGACCTATAAATAGATAGTCGACCGACTCAGAACTAGACAGAAAGCGTCGAACTATCAAGAGATAGTCGACCAGAGCTCGACGATCTAGCAGAACGTCGAGCTGACCAGAGACAGACGATCGTCGACCGGCTGATCGACGATAGTCGATCGGCGTTCGACGATAGTCGAACCCGAAAATCCCTTAGCTAGAATTTTACTGGGAAAGAGAATACTCTACAACTAGACTTTGACCATAGATAAATCTTGGGTCAAGGACTAAAAGGAAAGACTTAACTCAAATCCAAACTAGGGTACCAACAGGTGGCCTCTGGCCCTGCCTCCCACTTTGAGGGTAGAACTGACACTGGCCTCCTTGGCGGTAGTCCCCTCCGCGGAATCCTCTCCTTTCCCCCTGCTCCAGCCATTCGGGCCTCCATCCTAGCCGATGATTCGGTTCCTGATGCCCCACCTGGGCTGCTTTTGTGGTTGTTCCCTTTGCCGGGGCTCAGCTCTTCTTTCCTCCTGACCTCGGCCTCCTCTAGGTCTCTCCTCCTTCGTGGCCCACCTGGCCAACCTCCGAAAAACTCCGGGTTCGACGCCTCCCCGTCAACTTCTCTCTCCTCCCTCTCCATCAACTCCTCGTATGAGAGGGGGGGAGTCCTCTTCAACTCCATTCGAAAGAAACCCTGCTGCAAACCCAGGGTGAAGGCCATCATACGAGTGTGGCCTGACATCTCATGAACCTTGGTGACCTCCTCCTGGAAGCGATCAATGTAGCTCCCCAAGGTCTCGTTCACCCCCCTGCTTAATAGAGAAAAGGGACTTTGGCTCCCTCTTCCTCCTTTTTGAGGTCGTGAACCTCAGCATGAACCCTCGGCGGAGGTCCTCGAAGAAGTAGATGGAATTAGCCGATAGCGGGTGAAACAACTCCCTCGCCTTCTCCTTTAGGGTGATGGCAAAGAGTCTACACTTGAAGCCGTCCGACATCTGCCGGATCGAGACCACATACTAAACCACTAGACGTGCTAGACCGGGTCTCCCATCCTGGTGTAGTAGGACATCTCGGACTCCCTAAACACATCCGGAACTTGCGCGGAGGAGACCAGCTCGCTGAAGGGACTCTCCCCCTTACTTGCCGAGCTGGAGGGTCTTGCGCTGCCAACTCCCCTAGTCCGTCGCCACTCCCCGATCTTGGGAAAAGTACTCTCCTGGGGAACTTGGCACCCCGGCCCTCCTCGGCCGCTTCCTTCCCTGCTCGCCGAGAGGGCGCGACCTCTCCAAGTGTCAGGTTCGCGAGAACCGGAATCACTGGGGTCGAGCTCTCGGCCCGAACGCCGAGCGCGAATCGAACCATGCCGAGTACTTTCTGCCTGAACTCCTCGAGCATTCCCATGGTGGTGAGAGGGGGAGGTGGTGGCGAGTCGGTCATGTCCAATCCTTGCACTTCTCCTATCATCGAGCTCGCTGAAGGTTTTCTGTACTGACCACTTTCCACGCTCACCGCACCAAAATGTTGAACAGAGAATTGGTCTCTTGTGGAGTTCACCCTTGGGGAAGGGGTGGTCGCGCACCTTCTTCTCTCCGACAATAAAATGACAAGGGAAAGAGAGCAAAGGACTAGACCCAGGGCCCGGCGTTGAGGTCCCACCACACACCCGAAAGATCACTGAGCGCTTCCCCTCCTTAGCCAAATGCCGGGCTAAGGTACCTCAGAAAGCGCTGGAGGACTGGAAGGTTATTAAGCATGCCTTTCTGAGGTACCCCTTGGGTCCTATTTAAAGGATTCTGAAGGATCTGCTAATAACTAACCTCTGCTATCTGGAAATTACTGAAAACTCCCTGGGATGGCCTTCCAACAGCAAAACTCCGCTATTCTGAACTGCTATATGCAACCCACCTAGGTCTGCAAACAGCGAGACTCCGCTCTTTTGACTGGCTAGGGTAGGCCAGCGGGGCAAAATGGTAAGAAATCCCTCCCCACTGAGGACTGGACGAGTAACCCTATAATCCCTATACTCGATGGGAGGCGCGGGCCGGAGGCTAGCTCGCCGAGAAGGACGCGGGTTGTAGACGGTTTGCCTAGGAAGGCGCGGGCCAACCCGCCTTAGAGGGGCGGGCGGGGCTGACCCGCCTAAATAGGCGCGGGCCAGGGGCTGACCCGCCTAGGAGGGCGCGAGTTAGAAGATGGCCCGCCTAGGAGTGGCGGGCAGGGCTGACCTGCCAAATTAGGCACGGGCCAGAGGATGACTCGCCTGGGAAGGCATGGGTCAGAAGGTGGCCTGCTTAGGCGGGCACGGGCCCGACCCACCTAGGAGAGGCGGGTAGGGCTGGGCCGCTCGGGGACACCCTTAGATGTGTGGGCCGAGGGTGAGCCGCCTGCTTGACTGAGTCCCTTTGGCGAACACGGGGTTGTACATCAACCTTGTAGCATTGTAGTGATTTGATGAAATGTTAAATTGTTGGCTTTAATCTCCCCTAACTATTATTGTAGAATGTGCTAGAGTTTATCTAGGATTATAAATCCTTCCTAAAGGTTGATCAGCCGCTTCTTAATATAGAATGTCTAATAGAATCCGATGTGCCAAGTCTTGAGATTTACATTATGATTTTCCTTTGTTACAGGTGTAAGTGGAGGAAACCACCGTTGCAAGGTTTGTTTCCTTTAATAGTACCTTGTGGAACTCTACCGGGTGTTTGGAAATCTGCGGTGAATGGTGGAGTGTATGAGTCTCCCCCGCAGTTAGACGGATATTATATCTTTGAGGGTATGTCTAGATGAGCGACCACCTCGCCTGTATTTTTGGGTAGAGTTGACCACATGTGGCTAATAAAGTTTTGAGAATTCTTTCTTATGATTTAATCATGCTTTCCACCTTTTTAGCCTTGTGCATTTGGTGTGATTTGTTACACATGATGATTTACGTAAGTTCTATTTTTTTGATTTTGGTACTTTACTTATTTACTTTACTTCAGTACTTTTGGTCTTGGGTTGGTACCCATTTTGAACTTTGTTTACTTTTTGGCTTACTTTTCTGTCACCACTTGTACCTTCTTGCTGAGGTGTTATGTGTTTGGAATGCCTCAGGTTCAGAGCTTTAGCAGGTTGTTGAGCTGGTTTTGGAGTTCCTGAGAAGCATTGTTGGCTGTGGTTTTCACCTCGCCATTGCGTGGTAGTTTGTTGTTTTAGTTTGCTTACCTAGTTCAGATATACTTTTGTTTTATGTGGGTTCATGTCAGATTGTTGACTCCCATAGGATAGTTGATGTTGGATACCTTGATAGCTACTAGTTGTTTTCTTTGTGATGGATTGGATTACTTTCTCTCTGGGATGTTTTATGGTAGGACTGCATGTTAGATATTTTTAAATTATAAAACCCTATTATTTGTATATCATACATGTCATCTCTTTCAAAATTAAGTCACTACTTTCTGGCTAGCATAAAGACTTTTAGCTATACTTTTTATAAATCGAGGGTCTTGCATAACATGAGTTGTCCATTGGGGACGTTTACACTCATGTAGGATGTTTAATCTCATAAAAGAAGTATTTTCCGCAGCGTATAAATATTTTCCCCGTGGACTAGATGAGCCACTAAGCCGAGGGATATAGCTAACTGTTTAACTTAGACTGGATTTTTCTCTAAATGACTTCAATTTTTTTCTTTATGTGTCAAGAAGGAGTTTTGCCTGAGCATCCGCAGTTATCCCCTACTGACGTGACATCATGACGTACTTTTTACCTTACTCTGATATGTCCGTAAAGGCGATGAAAATGCGAGTTGTGACAGTTGATGTTATAAAACGGTCTCCCCGATAAGTACTCAAGAAAGATTCCTTATAGCATCTAATTTTTTTTTTTTATTTTTGCTCTTTTTTAAAAAATAGATTTGTAATATTCATACTTAGTTTAAAACATTGGGAACAATGTTTATCTTTAAGTATGGAAGAGTAGCATAAGTTAGTTCTAATTTTTAACTTAGGTTATTTAAAAAAAAAGTCTAGTCTTATTTCTTGCACTTTTTTTGATAAAATTTTAGCACAAAAAGAAAACTACAAAAAAATATAGAAAATCAAAATGTAATTTCCTAGAAAGGGAGTTTTGGGATTGCCATCCCATCATATCTCCTAGTACCAGTGCGAACCCCTCACAGGGTAGACCTCAGGAAGTCTAGGAATTAATAAAAAAATTTAGTTGGTTACTTTTTTCGCTTAATCTATCAAAAAATTCCTAGTTTACTCAATTGTAAGTTCAAAAGTAGATTTAATTTTTCTTGTGGACTAAGAATTTTTTATGGTATAATATTTTTCGAAAACATTTGAGTAAAATTGTTGACTCATGTAGTGCTTCTAGTCAAATGCATGTGTTTGAGTAGTATTGATGCAAAATTAAATTCTTGGCATAAATCTAAACTTATGATTTGTTAATTTGTGTAGAAAAAATTTATTTTACTTCTAATTTGAATCCGATTTTATCCAAAAGTAGTTTAGGGAGTGTGTAGAAGATTCTTTGAAAGCTATTACTCGACTCGAATGAAAGGGCGTCCATTTTCATTGTCTAGAACTTGCCCTTAGCTATCTTTGAAACATTTGCATTTTAGAAAAATTAAACTCTACGGAAATGATTTAGGCCTCTCTTTGAATAGTTTGAGCATTTCCACTTAACCCCAAATTACTACTATTTTTCACACAAACTTGAGCATTGTACCTTTATTTGATCCACCCCCACCATTTGGCCACCAAAACTAAAAGCCCAACCCAATTGTACACTTAAATTTTGAGCTAAAATATTGAAAAAGGGGTCCTTATTAAAAGAGCAAAATTTTCATAGTGATATGCAGCCTAGGTATGCATACGCATACTTGGAATGATCCCAACTATGAAGAGAAAAAGAGTGTATATTTTTAAAGCAAAAATTTTATAGTGACATGTGACCTAGGTATGCATACGCATACTTGGAATGATCCCAACTATGAAAAGCAAATTCTCATAATGATATGCGGCTTAAGTATGTGTTTTCATTCTTGAAATGATCCCAATTATGAAGAAAATAAGAAAAAAATTATTGGCTCAAAACTCTTTGTTTAAGTGAAATGCGCATTCGTGTTCATCATTGTTCACCTTTCTCTTAAATCCAAGATTTAAGTACATTTTATTTAAGTCCTAAAGATCCATATAGTTGCTTTAGTATAAAGTGCAGTGGAGAAGGTGCAAACAAACATGCCAATGGACTTCTATTAAGGCCACCCCGAGTGTCAACATCTAGTAATTTAAATCTCAGCGATCACACTATTTTCTCCCTTTACATAACTTTGTGATTAACCATCGACTCCTTTTAAAAGTAATAATAATTAATTGAAATGCATTTTTAATCACTTCATAAATTAATATTTATGACAAGAACGTCTTTCTACTAAAATATCTATGCATGCCGGCATAAGACTTCACATTTTAATCTCTAACTTTCGAGATCCTATCTAGCAATAGATTTTTCTACCTTTATGAAAAATGGTTTGCTCGGGACGAGCAATGAGTAAGTTTGGAGGTGCTTGATGACTAGTAATCTAGTCAGCATTTTGGGCGAATATCTTATTGATATTTAAATAAATAATCACTTTTATTCATTGTAATTCATAAAAAACTCGTAAAAATAATATTTCACACTCAAAATCTTATATTTTTTATTTTATGGGATTACGGCAGGCATGGGGGGATTTATGTGCAATATCCTATTGACCCCATTCAAGAGTTTGCATGCGAGTCCATCTTGTCAACATGGGGCTTTGTCGGATATATTCAACACCACCCTCTATGGGTGCAACCCGAGCTCCTCCGGCACCCATGCAAACTATATTCATTATATATATATATATATATATATATATATATATATATATATATATATATATGTATGTATATGTATGAATATATATATATATATATATATATATATATATATATATATATATAGATAATCCGATATATATATATATATATCTTTATTATATAAGGGAATATACGTATGTCAAAGGCACACCAAGCTTAAATTTTTAGCTGTCCGATCAAGATGATACAAAGACAAATCACTATTCAATCTTCAATTCCAATATAGATATGTATCTTTGGGAAGCCGCTAGGAATATTTATATATATCTTTTTGTTTTTTGCTTTAACTCTCCCTCATGTCTTATCCGCCGAAAGGTGCCAATATAGATAAAGCTTGCATATCTAGTTTGCCGAAAGGTAAAGCATTGGCAGCAGAGTAATGTATCAGAGGTTCAGAACTCTCCCTCATCGATACTCCTGCTCTGCGAGACGAAAGCTGCAGGAAACCTCCTCCCGCACGACATCTTTGCTCCATCTATTTCGCCGATTGATAAAGCATTGGTAGCTCCTCCATCTTCGCTCCATCTATTTTGCCAAGAGTTAAACCAGTTATGCAATCTTCAATTTTTGCTTCATCTTACAAACCTCCAACAACATCTACCTTCTTTCTCAGCTCCTTTTTAGTTTTTTTAGATCTCAACTCCCTGCCATCACCAATTTCCGACGCCATCTCAGGCTCATAGTCGCTCTGCTCTTCCTCACCAGGTATGTCATCTTCCATTTCTGCTTCATCTTGCAAACCTCCTTCAGTTTTGGCCTTCATGAGTTCTCCATTTGGTACTAATTGATCTTATCGATTTCTCCTCAACGCCATCTTCTTCCACCCTCTGCCTTCATTGTTTCTCATTCTTCTTCCTAATATGTTGTTTACAAACTTTAAAAACTCTGTTTTATTATTTTTTAGATCTCTACTCCCTTCCATCCACTCCCGCTCACGTCGTCGAAGCCGGCAGCTGGCAGCCGTGCCTCTGCAAAAGCACACTTCTCCCTAAAGGCCGCAGCTGAAGCTCTCTCTGCTTGGTAATTCCTTTTCTCTCTCTCTCTCTTCCTTGTATTCCACTTCTAGAGTAAAGAACTCTCGGCTGGAGCTAGGGCTTGCTGAAATTTCTGGAGAGGGGTTAGGGTGCTTGAGCTGTAGCCCGGTAGCGTCGCCTAGAGCGGAGCTGTGGCATTGTTAGTTGGATCGGCTTGTGTCGTTACAATAAAAAGTGAAACTTTTTATTGTAACGACTTCACTTTTTATTGTAATGACACTAGCCGATCCAACTGACAATGCCACGGCTCCTCTCTAGGCGACGCTACCGTGCTGCAGCCCAAGTACCCATACCCGTCTCCGGTCCATAGGCAGGTTGTTGGTGGCCACAACCTCCCTTTGATGAGCGAAACTCGATAGTCAAGCGCACACTACAGGGACTTCCCTGGAGGTCACCCATCCCAGTACTACTCCAGCCTGAGCACGCTTAACTATGGAGTTTTCCAACTCCTCATCACCAATTGAGATGCTCGGGCTACATCTCAATTGCTGAAGAGGAGTTAGAAAACTCCATTGTTAAGTGCGCTTGGGATGGAGTAGTACAGTGATGGGTGACCTCCTAGGATGTCCCTGTAGTGTGCGCTTGACTATCGAGTTTCGCTCATTAAAGAGAGGTTGTCGCCACCAACAACCCATCGGTGGACAGGAGACGGGTTGGGGTGCTTGGGCTGTAGCTCGGTTGGTGATGAGAGTTGAAAGAACTCCATAGTTAAGCGTGCTCAGGCTAGAGTAGTACCAGGATGGGTGACTTTCTGGGATGTCCCCGCGGTGCGCGCTTGACTTTCGAGTTTCGCTCATCAAAGGGAAGTTGTTGCCACCAACAACCCGCCTATTGATGGAGAGGGGTCGGAGTGCTTGGGATGCAGTCCGGTAGCGACGCCAAGAGCAGAGTCGTGACAATTTCACATTGGATCGGCTAGGGTCGTTACAATAAAAGTGTACTTTTATTGTAACGACCCTAGCCGATCCAACTTGACAATGTCACGGCTCCGCTCTAGGCAATGCTACCGGGCTGCAGCCCAAGCACCCCAACCCCTCTCTAGCCCACTAGCGGGTTGTGTGTGGCCACAACCTCCATTTAATGAGTCAAACTCGATAGTCAAGCCCACACAACGGGGACTTCCCAGGAGGTCACCCATTCTAGTACTAATCTAGCCCGAGCACGCTTAACTATGGAGTTTTTCCAACTCCTCATCAACAATTGAGCTGCACTTTTTTGTAATGACCCGGTCCGGCTAAGCCAAACACCAAGCGTCGACGGCCTACTAGCAGTCCGGGTTTAGGCCCTTTAGACTGCCCCACGGAACCACTGGTAGTAATCCTAAACATCAAGGCTTGTAGGGCCATTGCACTCCAACCAAATCTCTACGCCTGTTTATCAGCAGCGGTAGGTTGTTGCCACAGGGTTTCGAACCCGCAACCTTGATAAGAGAGTCTTATTACCACTCCTCATCATGAACTGAGCTGTAACGCCCCCGATTATTTTCGATAATATTATTTGAATTAGTATCGTCATATTTATGAAGTAAAGGCATTACTTTTTCAATGTCATGTTGACAGCGCTACATCGTTAGTGCATTTTTTTGAGTCTGTTGGGTCTATTTGACCAGATTATTAGATTTTGATTAAATTGAATGTTTTCCCTGATTGAAAGGGGTGAAGTTTTGAGGTTTTTGTACTTGTCCAGTTTTAGTTGCAATCCGAGCATTTTGGAGTTTCGGCGCGTGTTTGGATCTTTGGGATGATTTTTGCTTTAGTAAGCATTTGATTATTATGTCTCAAGATTGGTGTGTCAGATTCTAGGGTGGTCTTTGCTTGGGGTCGGCTGGTTGCGTTTGGGCATCTGTTTTAACTCTTATTTCCTTGTTCAACTATTTGAATATGATAATTATTTTATTAAAGCCTTTTTCTTGTTTTGATTCTCGGGAAGTACTCCGTAAGGGTAGGATTTCATGGACCAGAGGAGGGAGATGGAGTTTTCTTTGGGTGCTGCCTGGAGTTTGTTGAATTCAAGGCATTACTTTTTCTACTTCAGTACTTTTGGTCTTGGGTTGGTATACCTTTTGACCTTTGTTTACTTTTTTTCTTACTTCTCTTCCACCGCTTGTACCTTCTTGCTGAGGTGTGTTGTGTTTGGAATGCCTCAAGTTTAGAGCTTTTATAGGCAGTGGAGCTGGTTTTGGAGTTCCTGAGCAGCAGTGTTGGCTGTGGTTTTAACCTCACCGTTGCGAGATAGTTTGTTGTTTTAGTTTGCTTACTTAGTTCAGACATACTTCTGTTTTATGTGGGTTCATATCAGATTGTTGACGCCCACATGATAGTTGACTTTGAATATCTTACTAGCTGTTAGTTATTTTCTTGTGATGGATTGGATTACTTTCTCTCTGTGATGTTTTATGCTAAGACTGCATGTTAGATATTTTTAACTTATAAAACCCAATTATTAGTATATCATATATGTTATCTCTTTCAAAATTAAGTCACTAATTCTAGTTAGCGTAAAGACTTTTAGCTATACTTGTTATAAATCTAGGGTCTTGCATAGCATAAGTTGTCCATTGGGGACGTTTACACTAATGTAGGATGTTTAATCTCATAAAAGAAGTATTTTCCGCAGCGTATACTATTTTTCCCCGTAGACTTGATGAGCTAGTATGCCGAGGGATCCGACTAACTGTTTAACTTAAATTTGATTTTTCTCTAAATGATTTAAAAATCTTTCGTTTTGCGTCAAGTAGGAGTTTTGCCTGAGCGTCCATAGTTATCCCCTGCTGACATGGAATCATGACGCGCATTTTCCATTACTCTGATAAATCTTTAAAGGCGGTGAAAAATACGGGTTATTACAATTGGTATCAGAGGTTGGTTGGTTTGACAAGTTGGCCGAACCAGCCAATCTGATATAGTTTTGTTTTTCCTTCTTTCATTTTCATACACACACCAATGTGTCATCAGTACATCTTAGCTGAAGCATAGTCACTACACTCATAGCATGATAAGAAGTATACGTAGCATATTATGTAGTATGAGATGCATAATATGTGTTTGTATATGGATCCACCATATGAGGCAATATATGACGGTTATGTAATATGGGATGCATAACCACCATCACATGGACGCCTATTACCACGTTTTCTTTTCTCATTGCATGCGGTGTTATGTAGTCTGGGATGCATATCATTTCATGTGTACACCGCTCATAGTATGCATTAAGGCCTTTTTAGAATGCATAACACTGCATACAAAGCATATCATCGCATAAGCACGCGTGCTAAGTTAAGGTTTACATGATGACACATGTACACACATGATTTTTAAATAAGAATACAGAATCCATGCATTTATATCATAGGAACATGAGTCAATAAGATGAGAGGATATCATCCTAAGTAGGACATAACATCATTGAAAAGTCCCAGAGCAAGTTTGCAGCCTAAGCAAGTGTCTTTTAACTATGGTCTGAACTAAGTTGTGTGGCCTAGTCGTAATCTAGGATTATTTTTGATGAGTTGTTCGTTTCACCATTTAGAAATGCTACCAAAGCATCCTGCGACGAGTTCGACTCCCGAGTTAGAGGGTGAGTTGTCAGGTGCGTAGAGTGATGCGTTGACTGAGATTCTGTGTTAGAGCAATTAGGCTCTATTAAGACAATTAGTTGCGATGCAATCGCAAATTCAGTCTTTGTTGTCTACCGCTCCTGCGCAACAACCTTTATTGCATGAACCTATCAGAGGTCATGTCATACCCAGTACCTCTACTCCTCTGGTGCCCCCAGTGACGCTACCGCCAGAGATGAATTTAATTTCTCATTCCCAGCAAATGGGACCTCCCACATACGACGGGAGAGCCGACTTCATGGTTTTGGATGATTGGATCATCGCTATCGAGGAGATGTTCTCATATTCATGGATTGTAGAAGCCTAGAAGGTAATGATTGTAGCCTATCAGTTAAAAGGCCTGACAAAGAGTTGGTGGATGATGAGTTGTAAATATACCTATATTTTCGTATTTTATTTAAGTCAATTTTGTTTATTTTTGTCTTTTTTATTAGTTTTATTCAATAAATTGCTTATTTTTGTAAATATTATTTCTAACTTAGCTTTATTTTTATTCCAGAAAAATTCCAGAAAAATTCCAGAAAAAGTCAAAAAGTTGACTAACACGCCCGTGTCAAATGACTGACACGCCCGTGTCACGCCCTCGACGATCGCCGACCACAGGTTGCCAGCTCGATGATCGGCGATCATCAAACCGAGCTCGACACACCCCCAAACACGCCCGTGTCAAAGTGTGACACGGGCGTGACTTAGCCACCTGGCCCGACGTGACGCACACGACTTTGCGGCCGGACCGCGCCCAGATCGACCTCCCCGACACGCCCCAGACATGCCCGTGACTTACACATGTCACGCTCGTGACCTAGGGCGTGACCGCCACGTTTTCAGCCGAAGTCAACTTCCCAGTCAAATCACCCGATCAACTCATGTACAGTAGCGACACGCCCCCCTGTCACGCCCTAGTCACGGGCATGACCAACCCGAAAATTTGCCTATAAATAAAGGCTTTCAAAAATTTTAAGGGTCCACTTTTTGGTCCAAATTACTTAGGGGAGGTGCTGCCCATTTGGATTCCATGCTTATGTAAGGAGAATTCCTCCCCCCCCCCCCATCTCTCTTAGTTTGTATTAGGTTGTTTGTTTGTTTTAGCTTTCCATGTAATAGCTTTTTATTAAATGAAATGTTAGTTTTCTTTTCTTCAAATGGTTTGGAATTCAATTAAGCGCCCTTCTCTTTGCAATTTCTCGTTCCCCTTTTTTTTGTTCTTTCTATGTTTTATCTTTTAAAGCTTTCATAATCTCGCTTAGTTTAGGATTTTATCGGCATTTCTAGCCGTTGTAATGTCCGTTTTATTTACATAATCCGCACTTGTTTAGGTTTAGCTTTTCCTTTTTTCCTTATTTTCATTCTTTAGGGTTTATAAAAACACCTAAAAAAGTGTGATTTTCATTTGCCTTAACTTAGGGTTTTTAGGATTGTAAAAATTTTTCGTCTTTTTTTTAGTTTTATTTTCACTTTTTAGGAGTTTTTATAAAAATATAAGAATGAAATTATAGTCGTTGTAATTTTTCGCTCACTTCATTTAAGCTTTTTATTTGTAAAACTTTTAGTCCCTTTAATTTTTATTTCATCTTTTTATGCATTTCTACAGTATTCTAGCGGTAGAAATGCAGTTGTTTTAATTTTTCGAGTACTTTCATTTTGTGTTTATTTGCAAAACATTTTCGCTCGGTTAATTTTTATTTTCACTTTTTATGAATTTCTACCTCATTCTAGCGGTAGAAATGCTGTCGTTTTAATTTTTCAGCAACTTTGTTTTTCTTATTTTTGCAAGTGTGTGTGCGTGTATGAGTTAGGTTTTATTGCTTTATTTCAATTTCTGTAGAGTGCGCGTGTGCGTATGCATTTATTTTCGCCTACTCGTTAAGAGTAAAATGGCGCTCTGCTTTCATTTCCCGCCCACTCGTTTGAGTGGGACTTGTTTTTTATTGCTTTTATTTTCTCCTACTCACTTGAGTAGGAAACTTAGAGTGCGTGTGTGTGTGTGTGCTTTCATTTATATAGTGTGTGTGTGTGTGTTTTACTTTCAAGTAGATTGTGTGCGTGTATGAGATAAATTTACCCCCGCCCACTCATTTGAGCCGGGACTCGCAATTTTATCGCTTTCTCAATTATTTAGAGTGCGTGCGTGTAGGAGATAATTTTTACGCTTTATTTATCGCTTTCTTCAATTAAGAAGAGTGTGTGCGTGTGTGCATTTATTTCCGCCTACTCGTTAAGAGTTCAATGGCGTGCTTTTATTTTCCGCCTACTCATTTGAGTAGGGCTTGCTTTATTTAATTTTCTTTATGGTTTTGAATTGTGCGTGAGTGCCTGCATCAATTAGCCTTCAATTTATCTAATTGTCCTTTTTTTGTGTTTTCTCTTATAATTGTTCAGTGCTTAATTTAACACTCACGCTTCACCTAAAAACATAAAGCTGTCCCCATACCGATGAGTGGCTAATCTCTATTAGCCTTCGGCATCGAAGAGCATTGGGACAAATAAAATGATTTTAATTAATTAAAGAACTTTATTTTTATTTTAATTTAAGGACTTATGGTTTGCCCCGGGTTAACGATGCATAGGACCACATAATCGATTTGTGGGCTCTATTTCCATTATCCATACGCAACGCCGAGAGGCCGCACATATGGACCGATCCCCCTTGGGTAAAGAGAACTGCGTACGCCCCCTCGAAAGAGGAGAAACGTAGTTCTGCCGGATTGGGTTCCCCACCCAATAGCGGGGTTCTTAGCGTAATGCGGGCGTTAAGGGGAATCCTTCATCGGACTAACGTTCGGTCGAATAGCCTTAGCGCCCAGGTGAGTGATATCCCTAGACCAAGGTGAGCTCATGTTCATGGAACCTCTACGGCCAAGTGCCTTTTATTAATTTAAAAACAAAGTTCAATAATTGTTAAGAATTATTTTAGTCTTAATCCGATTCGATGTCGAGCGTTAACCCGTCATCGAACTAACTTAGTAAAATTCAGCTCTCTTTCTTTCCGTTCTAATTAGACTAAAAAATCCCACCTTACTGATAGTAAGGTAATAGTGTTCCTGGAAGAGTAGATATAATCAACGCATCCCCGAGAATAATACAACCTCGGTATTTTCCCGAATACTGAGTACTACTTGCGATAGGTGCACTTGCCTCCTCTCATTAGAAAACTCGATCATCTAACTCGGCCCGCAGAATCTGATCATTTCGAACCAACCACAGTCGGTCTCGATTCCTGGAAGATTGCGGGCGGACATTTCCTCTTTTGTGCAAATCGACTCCGAGTCTCTTTATGAGACTTGGGAGCGTTTTAAGGAAAGTCTCCGCCGGTGCCCGCACCACGCGCTGGCAACGTGGTTGCAGGTACAAATTTTTTATAATGGACTGAACAGTTAGACGCGTCAAATGATTGACGCGGATGCCGGGGGCACTCTGAATAATAAGACCCCCGAGGCCACCCCGGCCCTTTTCAAAGAGATGGCTATGAATGCCTATCAATGGAATGTCCCGCGGGCGCGCCATAAGCAGGTGGGGCTTTATGAAGTGGATGCCACTGCTCAGCTAGCCCTTCAAGTCGAAATCCTAACTAAGCAGGTGGCGGAGATGTCTGTTGCCTCCTCCACTCCGCCTTATTTTCTTCCCCCCTCTAACGTCTGCGTAGTTAACGATTTCGTGGACTACATGGGAAATCCGGTGCGTCCCTCCTTTCAAAACAACCCTTATAGTAGCCACTATAATCCGGGTTGGAGGAACCACCCGAATTTCTCATGGAGCAACCCGAACAACGCGCAGCGCCCTCCTCCCCATCCTTTTGCGTCCACGTTTCCTCCTCCCCTTCCTATGAAGCCGTCCCCGGTGGAGGAAAATTTTAATCGTTATGTCGCGTCCAACGAGTCCAATATCCAGAACATCACCTTATCGCTTAAAAATTTAGAAATTCAGGTTGGACAGCTGGCGTGACTTATGTCAGAACGCGCTCTTGGGGCACTGCCAGGGAACACGGAGCCCAATCCAAGGGAAACTGCCAACGCTATAACCCTCCGTAGCGGTAAGTAGGTGGTCGATCCAAAACGGATCGATCCTCAGGTACATATATCACCTCCGACCCCTCTTCCCTCTTCTTCGATTACGCAACCCTTACCGATTTTTAACGACAAAACTAAAACTATTTTAAACAAGGCGTTGCCCTACCTGCATAAGTTAGATAACGAGCGAGTGCACGCACAATATGAAAAATTTATTTTATTACTTAAACAAATTCATATTAATGTTCCTTTTTGCGAGTCTATCTCGCAAATGCCTAAATATGCGAAATTTTTTAAAGAACTACTTTCTAATAAACGCAAACTCGAGGATATTTCACATATATCTCTCAATGTTGTCTGTTCGGCGACTCTTACTAGTAAATTGCCCTCAAAACAAAAAGACTCGGACGGTTTTCCATCTCGTGCCTTTTTGGCAATGTATTAGTAAAATTTTCCTTAGCAGACTTAGGCGCGAGCATTAATTTGATGCCGTTCTCGCTCTTCTAGCGATTAGGTTTGGGTACTCCTGCTCCTACCAATATGCGAATCCAACTAGCGGATCGCTCGGTTAGGTTCCCCATCGGGGTTGTTGAGGATGTCCTTGTCCGAGTAGACAAGTTCACCTTCCCGGTGGACTTCGTCATCTTAGACATCGAGGAAGACGCCGAGGTACCAATAATACTCGGTCGCCCTTTCCTCGCAACCTCACATGCGTTAATCGATGTAAGTAATGGTCAGCTTCTCCTTCGGGTAGGAGATGACCAAGTTACTTTTTCTATTAACTCCTAAATGGAAGACTCATCGCCAAGCGACGATTTCTGCTACTCTTTAGATTCTTTTTATGGAGATTGTTCTTCTCTGGTTTTCGAGTCCGAGTTTTTAAACGAAAATATTTTTTCGCTCAAAAATTTTTATTGCGATGAGGACGCGTCTACGAATATGCCTTTTGAACCAATTGGTTCAAAAGACATTAGCACTAAAACCTCACTAGAAGAACCACCCACCCTAGATCTCAAACCATTACCCGAATCCCTCAAATACGCCTTTTTTGGAAAAATGATACACTCCCGGTAATCATTTCTTCGTATTTAAGCGATTTGGATACCTCTGATTTATTGGAGGTTTTGCTTAAACATCGCTACGTAATTGCGTGGAAAATTTCTGACCTAAAGGGGATTAACCCTTCTTTCTGCACTCACAAAATTTTCCTAAACGATAATTGCCGCAAAACCATTCTGCCGCAACGACGTCTTAACCCAAACATGAAAGACGTCGTGAAAACTGAGATAATCAAATTATTAGATGCGGGGATTATTTATCCCATTTCTGATAGTGCATGGGTTAGTCCCATTCATGTCGTGCCCAAGAAGGGCGGTCTAACCGTAGTGGTGAATGAGCACAACGAGCTCGTCCTAACTCGTACTATTACGGGTTGGCGTGTGTGCATCGATTATCGTAAACTTAATGATGCCACCCGCAAGGACCATTTCCCACTACCGTTCCTTGACCAGATTCTCGAGCGTCTTTCCGGTCATCCATTTTATTGTTTTCTCGACGGTTTATCGGGGTTTTTCCAAATCCCCATTTCCCTCGAAGACCAAGAGAAAACAACTTTTACTTGCCCATTTGGCACCTTCGCCTACCGAACGATGGCATTTGGCCTCTGCAATGCTCCAGCTACATTCCAAAGATGTATGCTGGCAATATTTGGCGAACTAGTAGAATATATTATGGAAGTATTTATGGATGACTTTTCTGTATTCGGATGCTCATTCCCGGATTGTCTTCGTAATATCGATCGTGTCCTCCAGCGATGCGAGGACACGAATCTTGTTTTAAATTGGGAAAAGTGTAACTTTATGGTTCGAGGAGGTTTGGTACTCGGCCATAAGATTTCGATTAAGGGGATAGAGGTCGATAAGGCCAAAGTAGAAGTCATAGAAAAGCTTCCTCAGCCGACTAACGTAAAATCCATTAGGAGTTTCTTAGGCCATGCGGGCTTTTATAGGCGCTTCATTCAAAATTTCTCAAAAATAACAAAGCCGCTAACTCACCTCTTGGAAAAGGAATCACCTTTTGTCTTTAGTAGCGATTGCGAGTCTGCTTTTAATTTTATAAAACAAAAACTTATCAATTCTCCAATTCTTGTGGCCCCGAATTTGTCCCTTCCGTTCGAAATCATGTGCAACGCGAGTGATATTACCTTAGGCGTCGTTCTTGGCGAACGCATAGAAAAACATTTTCATCCTATTTATTACGCTAGCAAGACGCTCACTTCTGCACAAGTGAATTACACGACGACGGAAAAGGAACTCTTAGCCGTCGTTTTCGCTTTCGATAAGTTTCGCTTGTAGCTTATGCTATCTAAAGTTATCGTTTTCACCGATCACTCCGCCCTTAAGTATTTACTAGCCAAAATCGATGTGAAGCCCCGCCTTCTTCGATGGATTCTCCTCCAACAAGAGTTTGACTTGGAGATCCGAGATAAGAAGGGCGCGGAGAATCTAGCGGCAGACCACCTCTCCCGTTTAGAAAATCCGGGTGCTTACCAAATTATAACGATTCTGCCCCCAAACCATGGCGGCAAAGCTTCTTCCCTGCATTTGTTAGCAAAACAAGCAACATAGCGAATAAACATCACATCACAGGTGCACGCATACACGACCTTACACCCCATGCTCACAGGGCACTTACTCGGCAAACCCAGTCCCAACCCAGTCCGATCCTTTACTCCACCACCACCCCCAGGGCGGAAAACCTCGTGAGCATTTAGTCCTTTCAGCCGTAGCCTATACTCGATTTCCAAATCATCGGTAAGTGCCACGTTAACTTAGGTCTCTTTAACCGGAGCAGATGGAGCGGGTAGGGTTCCACCATCCCGTTGCTTACCCCATTACGGCCCTTTGGCCTTTGACGCGGGCCCGGCTCCCCCAAGTCCCAACTTTTGATCAAACACAGAACATAGCCCCGCTATATACCCGGCTGGCTCCCAGGCCACCGAAATGGCAGAAATACGTTTCTGCCCAGATTTCCGTGTACACCTTGGGGTTAATCCCCAAGATTCCCAGATGCATTCTAACGCATAGCAACCCAAAAACAAACAAAATGCACGGAGTCTTCTCCGGCTAACAATGCATAGAAAATCATCACCGATCCAGATCAACATGTCCGGGTAGGCTTCACACATCATGCCTATGTACATACTACGATTCTGGACTCTAACAATAGGGAATTTACATATCTACCCCAAGGAATACTATAAACTCACCGCACACTCACGGGAGCAGGTTTTCCCATGCAAAGGAAGAAGAGCTTCACATGCTCATGATGAAAATTGTTACCCTAGCGTTTCTCCTCGGCGTCATGGCAAACTACGCATATAAAAAGCACCGCAACGATCTTGCCTTTGCGGATCTAGGCTCGGTTTGCGATTTTGCTCTCTGAATCTTTTCCAGCGATCGGATCTCTCTTTCCTCCAAACTCCTTGCTCTCCCTTCTCTCTAGGTTTTAGAAAGAGAATGGCTAAGTGAAAGTGAAGGTTTAAACCCCCAATCCCGACATAAACCCTAGCATGGAGAGCCCTATGCTGTTAGATCCCAAAATAAGGAAACGAACGGCTGCGATTCAACCCGAAATTAAAATTCCTGGGCCGAACATGGCTTGCGACACACCCGTGTCCAAGGCCGTGTGCCTCAATCGACACCGAAACCGTCGCATCCCGAAAATAACACGGGCATTCGACATGCCTGTGTTAGGCTTGACACGCTCTTGTCATACAGTACACGCCCGTGTAGCTGGGCATGTTTCTCCATCGACACAGGTCCAAAACAACCAGAGCACGACACGACCATGTGACACGCCTGTGTCATATGCCGTGTGTTAGACACATCCTGGGACACGCCCGTGTCCCAAGCCGTGTAGCTCCCTCAAAATAAACCCACAAACTTCCTGAGCAGCACACGACCACTAACACGCCCGTGTGTCAGGCCGTGTGCCCTCACTCAACGATCGTTGAGTGGAAAACTTTGAGTGGCTGACACGCCCTGGGACACGCCCGTGTCCCAGGCCGTGTTCACTGCTCCGATGACCGCTGACTGGAAATTCATCGACCATACGACTATCACCGAACCCAAGCATGACACTCCCTTGGAAACACCCATGTACCAGGCCGTGTCACCTCTACAAAATCCCAGATTTGGCTCAGAACACCACCCATCACTCTTTTGAGTTTCGGGGCATTATAACTCTCTCCCTCTTAAAAGAATTTCATCCACGAAAATACCAAAGGAAAGATAAATAAAACCAAAAGCGTTACTTGAGTGAAATAACACGGGGTACTCCTCCTACATGGTCTGCTCCCATTCCCAAGAGTGCTCCTCCCAACCGCAATTGTCCCATCGGACCTTGACCATCCTGATCTCCTTGTTACGAAGTCACTTGTCTTTAGAGTCCTCAATACGAACGGGCTTGACCCTAGTCGTCAACCCTTCGTCCACCGGCACTTGATCACCTGTGATCACCTTTGAAGGCTCTTGTACCGCCTTTCGCATCACAAAAATATGGAATAAATAATGTAGATAACTCAACTCCACTGATAGCCTCAGACGATAAGCCGCTTCACTGATCCGCTCCAGAATCTCAAATGGTACAAGGTATCTCGGGCTCAGCTTCTTCAAGCATCGTGCCCGTGAAACACACTTGAACGACTTTACCTTCAAGTACACCCAATCGCCGATCGCGAACTCCACGTTCTGATGCTTGGCATTGTAGTACTTTGCTTGCCTATCCTAATCGATCAGCAAACTCTCTCGAATGATTCGCACCAAAGAAGTAGTGTTCTCCACCTCCTACTTTTTGTACAACCTTGCCTCACCCATTTCTAGCCATGACAACGGCGTGCGACACTTCCTACCATATAGGGCCTCGAAGGGCGCCATTTGTATACTCTCCTGGTAGTTATTATTGTACGCAAATTCCACCAGATACAGGTGGTCTTCCCAATGCTTTCCAAAGTTTAGAACGAACATGCGGAGCATGTCCTCCATGGTTTTATTGACCCTCTCGGTCTGCCCATCCATCTGCGGATGGAAGGCTGTGATGAACTTCAATTTAGTACCCAGCATCCACTACAAAAACCTCCAATCATTGGACGTAAAACGCCCAACTCGATCACTCACGATGCTGCGGGGCACACCGTGAAGCCGCACAATATTATACACATATAACTTTGCCAATTTCTCCACAGAATCATCCTTCCTATGCGGAATGATGTGCGACACTTTTGTTAACGGATCTACGATCACCCAGATGGGGACGTTTCCCTTCTACGACCTTGGAAGGCCATGCACAAAGACCATCGAAATGTCGTCGGACTTACACTCAGGAATATGCAAAGATTTCAAGAATCCCCCTGGCTTTTGGCACTCTGCCTTTACTAAGGCGCAAGTTTGACATTTAGCCACAAACAATGCTACATCCTTCTTGATCCCTGGCCACCAGAATAATTTCTTTAGATCCCGGTAGCACTTCGGGCTCCCTGGGTGAATTGAGTTCTTGGTATGATGCGCCTCGTACATCAACTCCGCCCATAGATTTCCCACGTTTGGGACGCACAAACGATTATCCTTCCTTAGTAGCCCATCTTCATCTGAAAACTGGGAATTTGACCCATCCAATGCCGCATCCATGAGCTCCTTCATGCCGCCATCCAAATCCATAGCCTGCCGAATGCGATCAGCCAGGTCATACTGAACTTCCATCCAGTTCAATAATTCTTTGGCGCTAGTCTTCTTGTCCACACAAAAGATCTCTAACGCCTCCAACTCCTGAATAAACCTCTCATCATGAACCGACAACCAGTTGGCTTGGGAGGGATCCCTGCGACTCAACGCATCCGCAACTGCATTGCCTTTCCCGGGTATATAATTAATTTTGAACGTATATTCCCCCAGGAACTCCATCCATCTCCGCTGCCTCATGTTCAGATCCTTCTGATCCAATAGATACTTAAGGCTCTTGTGGTCGGTATAAATATTGACCTTTATGCCATACAAGTAGTGCCTCTACAGCTTTAGCGCAAAAATCACGGCCGCCAACTCCTAGTCATGGACCGGATAATTCCTTTCGTGCACTTTCAGCTGACGCGAGCCATACGCTATAACACTTCCAAGTTGCAGCAGCACGCAGCCCAAACCACTACCTAAGGCTTCACTGTAAATCTCGAATCCTTAGGTCCCACTCGGCAAACTTAGCACTGGCGTCGTGGTCAACCGACTCTTCAACTCTTTGAACGCTTGCGCGCACTCCTGCGTCCACACAAACTTCTGATCCTTCCTTGTCAATTTCGTGAGAGGTTATGCTATCCGCGAGAAGTTCTCTACGAAGGGCCTGTAATAGCCGGTAAGCCCAAGAAAACTCCGGACTTCCGCTACCGAAGACAACACAGGCCACTCCCGTATCGCAACAATCTTCGCTGGATCTACCACTGTCCCTTCACCACTGACTATATATCCATGGAATGCTACTGAGGACAGCCAAAAGTCACATTTGGAGAATTTTGCATAAAGTTCATTCCTCCTCAGCGTATCCAACACCAGATGCAGATGCTTGAAGTGATCTTCCTCGCACTACGAGTACACCAATATGTCGTCAATGAAGGCGATCACAAAATGGTCTAGTTACTCTCTGAACGTCTTGTTCATCAGATCCATGAACTCCGATGGCGCATTAGTCAGCCAAAACGGCATGACCGTGAACTCGAAATGCCCATACCTCGTGATGAATGTTGTATTCGGGATATCACTCTCCCTTATCCTTAGCTGATAATAACTGGACTTCAGATCCAATTTTGAATATACCGACGACCCGACTAATTGATCAAAAAGATCATCACTCCTTGGGATCGGGTATTTGTTCTTTTCCGTTAGCTTGTTCAACTCTATGTAGTCGATACACAGCTGCAAGCTCCCTTCCTTCTCCTTAATAAAGAGGACCGGTGCGATCCAAGGCGACGAGCTTGGACGCACATACCCTTGCTCAACCAACTCTTTTAGTTGAACCTTTAACTCTGCCATCTCCTTAGGCGCCAACCTATAAGGCGAGCGTGATACAGGTTTGGCACCTGGCACCATCTCGATCGTGAAGTCGATCTCCTGCTGTGGTGGGGCTCCGGGAAGGTTGTCCGGGAACACATCGGGGTACTCACAAACCATTGGGATACTACCAAAAGTGGGATAAAGCTTTGTAGCCTCCATTAATGTGAAGAACAACTCTTCACCAGCACAAACTGCCTTGACCACCTGAAGAGCAGACATCAGCGTTTTGCTCGACCCATTATGTCTCGCAAACGTTATCTCCTGCCCAACACCCAGCTTGACCTCTTTACGGTTGCAATCTATAAAATCCTTCTGCTCCGAAAGCCAATCAATACCAAAGATGACGTCGAACTCTACTAGCGGCAGCAACGACGCTAGCAAGTCGAACTCTGGACTTCCAATATGAACCTTTACGGCACATACTCTGTCCGCGCGCATCGAACACCCATTCGGCAGTAGCACATCCAATTTGTCCTTCGCCATCGAAGAAGGGACTCCGATGCGCGTAATGAAACTTTTGGACAAAAAGGAGTGTGAAGCTCTCGTATCAAATAGTTCTCGTGCTGGACTATCGCAAATCAGAACAAAGCCTATACCAAACAGTATTAAGCTAACAAGCACTAGGTAACAGTACTTAAAGCTAGCTAGCTATAAATTAAACCGTACCTGTCACCACATCTGCCTGTTTCATGGCCTCCTGTTGGCCCAGATTATAGACTCTCGGTTGAGTCGGAGCATAGTGGGACGCGGTTGACTCCACCGCCTTGCCCTTTTCTTCATGAGTTGCTCCTTGCTTTCTCTCGGACTTCGGACGTCCACTCCAACAATCACGGGCAAAATGCCCCGTCTTACCACAAGTAAAACATACGCCCGGGGTTCGGTTGGTAGTTTCCCCTGAGGCACCTGAAGAAGGGGCTGGACCTGACATCCTAGCCTTCTTGTTCCATCTTCGAAAACCAGACTCTGCAGGCAGCACCTTGAACTCTCATTTAATTCCACTAGAGTCCTTCTTCGCATGAACATTCTTCATGTCCTTTTCAAAAGACAAGGTCGTGTTGAACAAGGTTAGGAAACCCTGCGCCATAGGCCCCAAAAGTAGCAATCTCAAGTCATCTCTCAAACCTTCATAGAATATGTTTGTCTTGCGCTCCTCATCAGCAAAGGTAGCGCTTACGTATCGCCTCAAATGAGTAAACTCGTGGAGATACTCGTCCATGGTACTATCTCCTTGAACCAACTTCTGGAACTCATTCTCCAAAGCAATCCTCTGAGCTGAGGGGAAAAATCGGGCTAAGAACAGCCTCGAAAACTCCTCCAATGGGACATCAGTAAAAGGCCTACCCCTCAGATGGTGTAGCTCCAAGCCTTCCCACCATAGCCTTGCGTCTCCGTCTAGCAAGAATGTCATAATTGTGGTCTTCTGCCACTCTTCAGTCTCAGTAGTGTCAGTACTCTCTTAATTCTAGAGAGTCAATCCTCTTCTTGATTTGGGGTTCCCGTCCCCGAGAACACAGAAGGATTGAAGCCCATCACGTGCTTAAGTTGCTTATCCATTGCTCTCCTAGGAAACACTGGCTCCACTACCACCTGTTCCACCCTTCTTGGCTCTACCGCTTGGAGCTGTACTTGCTCCACAGTAGGAACAGGCTGCTGTACCTGCCTTGCAGGCTGCGCATTGATCATCGCAAACACAGCTTCCGCTACCAATCGAATGGTCTCAGCTGAAGGAGGTGTTGCAGGTGCATCATTTGGTGCGCTGCTCGCCTAAGAACCTGGCCATTCTGACGGCCCAGCACCACTCCTGGTCACCTTTAATCGTGCAAAATACGGATAAAAGACAAAACAACATTGCAAAAAAAAGCAAAAATAGGAACACGCAGGTTCCTCAAACATGTGTATTTTCATATCTAAGTGGCCATTCATGGGTTCTTTTCATGTTATAACGATGACGCACATATATGTGCTCACCACCCCTTAAAGTGAATTCGTCCACGAATTCATTTAAGCTTGACCGAAACCTGTAGTCTGATACAAAATTTATAACACCCCTATCCGTCCCATAGCATATAGCAGTAGGTCTGGCCAAGGACCGACGCCATATACCATGGACAGACAGGTGGGTTTCTCATTGAAACCAATCAACCAATCACAATGTCCTACACAGAGTATCTAGCAGAAGCAATTTATTATGCTGCAAAGAAATGAACCCAGTACAAGCACGAATGTCCACTAACAAAAGCCCAGTTGGAATGAAGTACAAAATACACAAAAAGTACTGGACTTATGGCCTTATAACAGTTCACTTGAATAAAATTGTGTTTTATAAACTTCATTTCGCAGGCCAGCCACACATGAACTAATAAAGTCAACACACAAGGCCTTCGAGGTCTGGCTCAGCAACTGGGGCTTTGGCCCACTATTTACCGCTCAGCTCTGCAGCACCTGCAAGCACAAATCACCGCAACAGTTACAAACAAGAATAACGGTCAGCTAAAGCTGACCAAATTATAACAATTCCGCCCCCAAACCGGGGTGGCAAATCTTCTTCCATGCATTTGTTCGCAAAACAAGCAACATAGCGAATAAACATCATATCACATGTGCACGCACACACGGCCGTACACCTGGTGCTCTCAGGGCACTTACTCTGCGAAGCAAGCCCGAACCCAATCTAATCCTTGACTCCACCACCACCCCTAGGGTGGCAAATCTCATGAGCATTTATTCCTTTCAGCCATAGCCTGGACTCGATCTCCAAATCATCGGTAAGTGCCATGTTAACTTTAGGTCTCTTTAACTGAAACTGATGGAGCGGGTATGGTTCCACCAGCCCGTTGCTCACCCCGTCACGGCCCATTGGCCTTTGACGCGGGCCCGGCTTCCCCAAGTCCCAACTTTTGATCAAATACGAAACATAGCCCCGCTATATACCCGGCTGGCTCCCAGGCCACCGAAATGGTAGAAATGCGTTTCCGCCCAGATTTCCGGGTGCACCTTGTGGTTAATCCCCAAAATTCCCTGATGCATTCTAACGCATAGCAAACCGAAAACAAACAAAATGCACGGAGTCTTCTCCGGCTAACAATGCATAACAAATCATCACCGATCCTGATCAACATGTTCGGGTAGGCTTCACACATCATGCCTATGTTCGTACTACGATTCCTAACTCACACAATGGGGAATTTACATATCTACCCCAAGGAATACTTCAAACTCACAGCACACTCGCGGGAGCAGGTTTTCCCATGCAAAGGAAGAAGAGCTTCACATGCTCATGATGAAAATCGTTACCCTAGTGTTTCTCCTCGGTGCCATGGAAAACTACGCGTATGAAAAGCACCGCAATGATCTTGCCTTTGCGTATCTGGGCTCGGTGTGCGATTTGGCGCTGTTGGGTATTGTATCCACAATGTACCTGATTTGAAGAAGCCCCTAAACAAGCTAAGGTAAATAGACAATGTGTTTGATGAAATCTTTTAAGTTGTGCTTGCAGTTATTCCATGCTAAATACACACCAATGTCAGGGTGCAGTGGGTCAAATACACGGGTCTGCGCGACGTAATCCCTCGTTGAGCAGATCAGTGTGTTGGCCTACGTGTACTCTCTCTATTGGGGTGTACTTAATTTCAAGTACAGGGCTATGATAAAGCAAGAGCAGACATGGAGCAAGGATGGGCCAAAGACCAGCTCACGGGTTGAAAGAGGAGAAATAGTCCAATTGTAAATCGTCAAGAATCACTATGTGATTCTCGCCGATTCGTCGAGAATCACTAGATGATTCTCGCCGGTTGAGGCCAGCTGACTCAACATAGCCAGAAAATTCTCTAAAGGCAGAATCGTCGAGAATCACTAAGTGATTCTCGCCGATTCGTCGAGAATGTCTTTGCATTCTCGACGATTCGGCGAGAATCTAATGTGATTCCCGCCGATTCTCCCCGACCTCTATAACCTGTGATGCCAGAATTAGCCAAGTAGGATTCGGCGAGAATCGCAAGTGATTCGTCGAGAATCACTTACGATTCTCGCCGAATTTGACTTGGGCAGATTTCCAACATTTCTTGGACCGGTCCCGGTTTCAAGCGGTATTTCGAACCGGACTTCGGTCTTTACTTTGGTGGGCCCACAACGGTCATCTTTATGACCTACTGTATAAATACACAGGTATTGGTGTACAGTAAACCACGAATACAGATTACAAAAGGAAGCGGCTGTCAAACCCTAATCTCTCGAATCTTCTCCGTCGCCGCCGCTCGTATAGTGATCACTATTGCTGATCTCGATCTTCTCCAGATCCACGGTGATAGAAGCCAAGTCTTGCATAGCATCTCACGTGTCTAACCAGAGATCTTTTGTCTCTTGATTTGAGATAGGGAAATCCATCCCCGTCCGAATCGATCGAGACGATCGATCCTAGTGTGACCGTTGGAAGACCTTGCCGACTTCGCTAAGAAGATTGAATCTCCAAGTGCTTTGCTGCTGTCTTCAGTTGCTGCCGCCAACACCGAGAGCCTTGCCGCCGCTCGTCGCCTCTGCCGGTCTCGGGGAGATTCTCTCCAAGTGAGATCTAGGGTTGTGGACTCTTCGTTGACTTCAAGAACACGTCGTCGATCAATGAGGGACACCTTAGTATCCATACGTTGTTTGTATTTCTTACAAGCTATTTTCAATTCTTTGTAAAGGACCGATTGGTCTCTAGTTGTAGGGTTGGGTGCAACCCGTGTTGTGGGAGTGTTGACTCCTACGTGTGGAAGGGTTCCTTCCGATAGTGCAAGGATTGGATTTCAATCCTGTTGGTGAAGTGACCGAGTCGACCCTGGATAGGGAGATAGGTCGAAGGGGGAAAGTGGACGTACCCAAATCGGGGAACCAATATAAATTGCCTGTGTTATTCTCTGTGCTGTGTGTTTTGTTTTGATTCTGCAGGTACACTTTTAATTCCGCAAATACGCTGCAAGTCACTTATGCCCCCCCCCCCATAGGTGAAGGTAGTTGACACTAGGTGAACTTTCAAGTGGTATCAGAGGGAGGTTACTCATCAAAAAGGTTCACACCTTGAGTAGATTCCTGCCACCAGTGTCAAGAAGAAGACCGATATCTTCCATGGACAGACTCAAGCACTTCGGCAAAATCCCAGTATGCACCAGACTGAACTTTCCTATCTGGAAGGAAAGAATCAGATTCTACATGGAAGCAGTCGACCCTCGGCTCTTCATGATAGTGGAGGAGGGACCTTACATTCCCACAAAGGCCTCCACCATTGATCCAACCAGGAAAGTGCCCAAGAAACTTTCGGAAATGGACAAGGACGAAATGGTGCTGTTCGAACTCGACAAGAAAGCTCAGAACATCCTGGTAAGCGCAGTTGACGACTCTATGATGCAGAACTTCAGCAACTGTAGGATAGCCAGGGATCTCTGGAGCTGTCTGATTGTCCTAATGGAGGGCACAGATGAAGTGAGGGACGATCGGAGATCCCTCCTCAATCATAAATATGAGGCCTTCAGGCAAGGGCCAAAGGAGGAGATCGGAGTTACCTTCGAAAACTTCCTCAAGATTGTCAATGCACTCAAAGGATATGGAAGAGTGTTCACTGACGGTGAACTCAATGATAAGTTCCTTAGGTCCCTCACTAAGGAATGGGACACAAAGATCTGCGCCATCCGCGAGTTTGGCAGACTTGCGGAAACTGATCCACAGATTCTGTTCGGGAAGCTCATGTCCTATGAGCTTCAGTTGAACACAAGGAAGGCTGAAGAGGAAGCAGAGAAAGCCGCGGCCAAGGAAAAGACGGTAGCCCTGAATGCCATTCAATCGAGAAAGGGCAAGGGTGCCGCTTCTTCCCGTGCGTGGAAGAGGGATGAAGAGGAAGACTCTGAGCCAAGCTCCTCCGGCTCAGAATTGTCAGAGGAAGATTTATCCCTTATCACACGGGAATTCAAGAAGTTCCTCAAGCTGAGGAATCAGAGAAAGAGAAACGGCTCCTCCTCAAGGAATCAGAAGAAGAACTATTCTTCTGATAGGTATGTTTCCAAACCGAACAAACACCGCTCTTCTGACATTATATACTTTGGTTGCAACAAGCCAGGACACGTCGTGGCCGACTGCCATCAAGGCAAGAGGGAATAGGGAAAGAAAGAGGAGCACATGTCCTCAAAAGACAAGAAGAAGGAGAGGAGTTACATCGCAAAGAAGCCAAAGGCGCTGAGTGAATCTGATACGTCAGACACCAGCGATGATGAGGAAGCCTACTTTGGGCTAATGGGTCGCTCTGACTCAGAAGGAGAATGCCCCCCATTTACTGGGAAGGTAAAAGCTCACACCCCTCTCTCCGATTCTGACTCTGATCCTGAGTCTCAGGATGATGACCCTGAGGATATCCCTTCTACCCTTGAAGCTGAGCTCCTCGATAAGTATGAGCTTCTGCTCAATACTTTCCAGAAATATCGAAAGAAACTGAAGGCTGAGAAAAAGGAAGTTAAATTCCTTAAAGGTGAGAGTGTATCCCTGAGGGAAGAGATCACCAATTTGATCTCCCTCCGACAGGAGCACTTGGACCTGACTTCAAAGCATTCAGAGTCTCTTAAGCTCCTTGCTCTTAAGCAGGAGGAAGTCGACAAGTTGGAAGAACTACTTGCTGCAGAAAGGAAGATCGTCAAGAGCTTCTCTATGCCAAAAACTGTTCTTCCATTAGTTGATACCTTCTCTGCTCAAGACAAAGGAGCTGGCTTGGGGCATGTAGGGGCATCTAGCTCCTCATCCAGGAGAAACATGAACAAGAGGAAGAATAAGGCTGCCAAGAAAGCCTCTACTGATGAGAAAGGAAAGGCCCCACTCAGCCCTGTTGAGTTCAGAAAGCCTAGCTTTCCCTGTAACCAACATGACTTTGAGTCAACATATGGGCATCACTTCAGGCCCTCGGTTGCAAAGCCGAAGAGCCGGTATGATGGGTGGACCTTTCCCCATACCTTCAGTGACAGTGTCTTCAAGGCACCTTATGAGGAAATCCACTTGGGAAATTATGGTCAATTCTCTAGCGGCCATAATAGGATACAGGCACATAAGGCCAAGCCCGTTACACTGAAAAGCCAAGAGGTGAAAAAGTCATGTGACTGTGGTCATCATGTTGCCTCCACCTCCAGGTCTTCGGCCCCGGCTGAACCCCACGTTTCAAGGGTGAAGCAAGCGCCCAAGAGGAAGTATAACAGGTTTGACTGCTGGTGCTGTGGCAAAATTGGTCACTTTGCCGTGGATTGTTGGTTTAATCCAAGGTATAATGAGACTCCTTATGTTAGCAATGCGAGGCCGACCACTCGTACAGTTAACCAATCGAGGGGGAGTATGCTAACAAGGAATCTAGGACCCAAGTTCGATTGGGTTCCTAAGGCAAATTAATTCTGTTTTGCAGGAATGTCCAAAGGCTAACAAAACTCCTATTTGGTATTTGGACAGTGGATGCTCCTGTCGCATGACCGGGACAAGAAGCCTGCTGAGGGAGTACTCTCCAGTCGAGAATGGACCCAAAGTCATATTTGGGGGATCTGATCGGGGAGTCACCAGAGGTTACGGTACGATTTCCAACGGTATACTCTCTATCACTAACGTAGCTTATGTTGAAGGATTAAATCATAACCTGATCAGCGTAAGCCAATTATGTGATAAAGGGTATGACGTTAAGTTCTGCAAGGATATATGCCTGATAATATCATGTGATTCTTCGGAAACTGTATTAACTGGTATTAGGAGCAGAAATATTTTCTGTTTAGATTTTCTTAGTTTAGATTCTTCTACCCCAGTATGCCTCGTTGCTAAAGGCAGTGCATCTCTTTGTGAACAATGGCACAAGAGATTGGCACACATTAATTACAAGACAATTAATATGTTGTTTTCCAAAGACTTAGTAAGGGAAGCTCCCATTATTAAGTGCATTAAAGATAGTCCATGTCCTGCATGTCAGATGGGCAAGCAGACTCGGGCTACCTTTAAGGGCATCCCAGACAAAGACTCCTCCAGATGTCTTTATCTTCTGCATATGGACCTATTTGGTCCAATGCAAGTTCATAGCTTAGGAGGGAAGTCGTATACGCTAGTAATTGTTGATGATCACTCTTGGTTTTCGTGTGTGTTCTTTTTAAAGCGCAAGTCTGATACGTTTGACATCTTCACCAGTTTTGTCAAGCAGATACAGAACGAACTTAACTGCTCAGTGGTCAAAATCAGAAGTGACCACGGAACAGAGTTTGAGTCTGGGGCTATGACAGAGTTCTGTGAAGAGCTTGGTATCTTTCATGAGTTCTCCTCCCCTCACACTCCTCAACAAAATGGAGTGGCAGAGAGGAGGAATAGAACACTCATTGAGGCGTGCACGACAATGTTGAATGACGCTTCTCTTCCAGAATACTTCTGGGCCGAGGCTGTCAATACGGCTTGTCATGTACAAAACCGGGCGTTAATCAACAAGAGCCATCGTAAGACTCCTTATGAGCTATTGAAAGGCAAGAAACCAACCATGTCCTATCTGAGGACCTTTGGCTGCAAATGTTATGTACTGAATAATGGGAAGTACCCTCGTATTAAGTTTAGTGAAAAATGCTTCGAAGGCATATTCATGGGCTATAGTAGCCACAGCCGGGCTTATAGAGTTTTCAACAAGAAAACCCTAGTGGTAGAGGAATCAATAAATGTTGTATTTGATGAAGGAAGCTTGCTTAATTGCAAGACTTCTAGTTATCTTCCTGAAGCTGCAGGTGCCAGACTCGAAAAGTTACAACTGGATGATCCCGAGAAAGATGCAACTCCAAAATATGTCAAGGTCTCCACATCAACGCCGATCGGAGAAGTTGAAGTTCAAAATGAAGCAAATCCTTTAGAAGAAGGAGATGCCCAGGAAGTAGTCGAAGCTCCTGATGCAAGACTTCTAGAGCTCAGACACGTGAGGGATCACCCCAGAAATCAAATCAGTAGAGATCCCCGAGACGGTGTCAGAACTCGCCGAGGTACTCTTAACGAGATCTTGCATCTTAGCTTTCTGTCGCAGGTGGAGCCAAAGAAGTTCGACGAAGCGAACAAAGACGCATCATGGATTTTGGCCATGCAAGATGAGCTGCATCAATTCGAAAGATGCAAAGTCTGGATGCTGGTTCCCAGACCGAAGACGCAAAATGTGATTGGCACCAAGTGGATCTTCAGAAACAAGTTGGATGAACATGGAGTCATCATCAAGAACAAAGCCAGACTGGTGGCTCAAGGATACAGACAGGAGGAGGGGATTGACTTTGACCAGACGTTTGCACCAGTTGCACGGCTCGAGGCAATCCGGCTATTCCTAGCCTACGCCTCTCACAAAGGATTCACAGTCTATCAGATGGACGTGAAATCGGCTTTCTTGAATGGAGATTTGAAAGAGGAAGTATACGTTGCTCAACCTCCAGGAAGTAGGGATGACAGGAAAAGCACCTCCGGGACGTGCCAATTCCTCGAAAGAAGGCTTATTTCATGGAACAGCAAGAAGCAGAATTGTGTAGCAACCTCCACTGCAGAGTCTGAGTACATCTCGGCTGGCAGCTGTTGCGCACAACTCCTATGGATAAGAAACCAGTTAGCCGATTATGACCTCCAGTTCAAGGAAGTACCATTATATTGCGACTCCTCAAGTGCAATTGCTATTGCCAACAATCCCGTATCGCACAACAGAACGAAGCATATTGAAGTACTCTACCACTTCATTCGGGAGCACGTGGAGAACAAGGACATCTCTCTCTGCTATGTCCCCACGGACAAGCAGATTGCAGATATTTTCACTAAGCCCTTAGACGAGGCCAAGTTCAGTCTCTTCAAAACTGAATTGGGGATGCTCAACTATGAGGAATGAAGACTACAGAAGCTCATGGCTCGTGCATCTAGGGGGAGCATCTGCCAGTCACTCAAGTGCAAGGACTGAGGGGGAGCATGGGGTCATATGCACCAGACCCCTTTTTGTAGAAGCCGAAAAGGGGGAGATAACCCTCTCGGCTAAGGCTAAGGTGGCTCCAAGTCTGCTCTCAAGTAATTGGTAATGAATATCTCTCTACTCAATTTTAAGTTTATGAGTTTCATTCCTATTTTGCTCTATTCACCTTAGCTTATAGGGTTTAGGCTTCTTCAAATAGGGGGAGATTGTTGGGTATTGTATCCACAATGTACCTGATTTGAAGAAGCCCCTGAACAAGCTAAGGTAAATAGACAATGTGTTTGATGAAATCTTTTAAGTTGTGCTTGCAGTTATTCCACGCTAAATACACACTAATGTCAGGGTGCAGTGGGTCAATATACACGGGTCTGCGCAACGTAATCCCTCGTTGAGCAGATCAGTGTGTTGGCCTACGTGTACTCTCTATTGGGGTGTACTTAATTTCAAGTACAGGGATATGATAAAGCAAGAGCAGACATGGAGCAAGGATGGGCCAAAGACCAGCTCACGTGTTGAAAGAGGAGAAATAGTCCAAGTGTAAATCGTCGAGAATCACTATGTGATTCTCGCCGATTCGTCGAGAATCACTTGTGATTCTCGACGAGTCGTCGAGAATCACTAGATGATTCTCGCCGGTAGAGGCCAGCTGACTCAACGTAGCCAGAAAATTCTCTAAAGGCAGAATCGTCGAGAATCACTAAGTGATTCTCGCCGATTCGTCGAGAATGTCTTTGCATTCTCGACGATTCGGCGAGAATCTAATGTGATTCCCGCCGATTCTCCCCGGCCTCTATAACCTGTGATGCCAGAATTAGCCAAGTAGGATTCGGTGAGAATCGCAAGTGATTCGTCGAGAATCACTTACGATTCTCGCCGAATTTGACTTGGGCAGATTTCCAACATTTCCTGGACCGGTCCAGGTTTCAAGCGGTATTTCGAACCGGACTTCGGTCTTTGCTTTGGTGGGGCCCACAACGGTCTTCTTTATGACCTAGTGTATAAATACACAGGTATTGGTGTACAGTAAACCACGAATACAGATTACGAAAGGAAGCGGACGTCAAACCCTAATCTCGCGAATCTTCTCCGTCGCCGCCGCTCGTACAGTGATCACCATTGTTGATCTCGATCTTCTCCAGATCCACGGTGATAGAAGCCAAGTCTTGCATAGCGTCTCACGTGTCTAACCAGAGATCTTTTGTCTCTTGATTTGAGATAGGGAAATCCATCCCCGTCCGAATCGATCGAGACGATCGATCCTAGTGTGACCGTTGGAAGACCTTGCCGACTTCGCTTAGAAGATTGAATCTCCAAGTGCTTTGCTGCTGTCTTCAGTTGCTGCCGCCAACACCGAGAGCCTTGCCGCCGCTCGTCGCCGCCGCCGGTCTCGGGGAGATTCTCTCCAAGTGAGATCTAGGGTTGTGGACTCTTCGTTGACTTCAAGAACACGTCGTCGATCAATGAGGGACACCTTAGTCTCCATACGTTGTTTGTATTTCTTACAAGCTATTTTCAATTCTTTGTAAAGGACCGATTGGTCTCTAGTTGTAGGGTTGGGTGCAACCCGTGTTGTGGGAGTGTTGACTCCTACGTGTGGAAGGGTTCCTTCCGATAGTGCATGGATTGGATTTCAATCCTGTTGGTGAAGTGACCGAGTCGACCCTGGATAGGGAGATAGGTCGAAGGGGGAAGTGGACGTACCCAAATCGGGGAACCACTATAAATTGCCTGTGTTATTCTCTGTGCTGTGTGTTTTGTTTTGATTCTGCAGGTACACTTTTAATTCCGCAAATACGCTGCAAGTCACCTATTCCCCCCATAGGTGAAGGTAGTTGACACTAGGTGAACTTTCAGGCGCTCCAAATCTCCTCCAGCAATCGGATTTCTCTCTTCCTCAAAACTCCTTGCTCTCCCTTCTCTCTAGGTTTTAGAAAGAGAATGGCTTAGTGAAAGTGAAGGTTTAACCCCCAATCCCGACCTAAACCCTAGCATGGAGAGCCCTGGGCCGTTAGATCCCAAAATAAGGAAACGAACGGCTGTGATTCAACCCGAAATTAAACTTCCTGGGCCGAACACGGCTTGCGACATGCCCGTGTCCAAGGCCGTGTGCCTCAATCGATACCGAAACCGTTGCATCCTGAAAAGAACACGGGCATTCGACACGCCTGTGTCAGGCTTGACATGCCCGTGTCATACAGTATACGCCCGTGTAGCTGGGCGTGTTCCTCCATCGACACAGGTCCAAAACGACCAGAGCAAGACACGGCTATGTGATATGCCTGTGTCATTTGCCGTGTGCTAGACACACCCTGGGACATGCCCGTGTCCCAAGCCGTGTAGCTCCCTCAACACAAACCCACAAACTCCCTGAGCAGCACACGGCCACTAACACGCCCGTGTGTCAGGCCGTGTGCCCTCACTCAACGATCGTTGAGTGGAAAGCTTTGAGTGGCTGACACGCCCTAGGACACGCCCGTGTCCCAGGCCGTGTTCACTGCTTCGACGACCGCTGACTTGAAATTCGTCGACCATAAAACCATCGCCGAACCCGAGCACAACACGCCCTGGGACACGCCCGTGTCCCAGGCCGTGTCACCTCTAAAAAATCCCAGATTTGGCTCACAACACCACCCGTCACTTTTTTGATTTTTGGGGCGTTATAACTCTCTCCCTCTTAAAAGAATTTCGTCCACGAAAATACCAAAGGAAAGATAAACAAAACCAAAAGCAGTACCTGAGTGAAATAACACTAGGTACTCCACCTACATGGTCTGCTCCCGTTCCAAAGAGAGCTCCTCCCGACCGCAATTGTCCCATCGGACCGTGACCATCCTGATCTCCTTGTTACGAAGTCACTTGACTTCGTAGTTCACAATACAAACGGGCTTGACACTAGTCGTCAACCCATTGTCCACTGGCACTTGAACACCTGCGATCACCTGCGAAGGCTCTTGCACTGCCTTCTACAATACGGAAATGTGTAATACATCATGTAGACCACTCAACTCCACTGATAGCCTCAGACGATAAGCCGCTTCGCCGATCCGCTCCAGAATCTCAAATTATACAAGGTATCTTGGGCTAAGCTTCTTCAAGCGTCGTACCCGTGAAACACCCTTGAACGGCTTTACCTTCAAGTACACCCAATCGCCGACCGCGAACTCCACGTTCCGATGCTTGACATTGTAGTACTTCGCTTGCCTATCCTAAGCGATCAGCAAACGCTCTCGAATGATTCGCACCAAACAAGTAGCGTTCTCCACCTCCTGCTTTTTGTACAACCATGCCACACCCGTTTCTAGCCACGAAGACGACGTGCTACACTTCCTACCATATAGGGCCTTGAAGGGCGCCATTTGTATACTCGCCTGGTAGCTATTATTGTACGCAAATTCCACCAGATACAGGTGGTCTTCCCAATGCTTTCCAAAGTTTAGAAACATGTGGAGCATGTCCTCCATGGTTTTGTTGACCCTCTTGGTCTGCCCATCCATCTGTGGATGGAAGGTTGTGCTGAACTTCAACTTAGTACCCAACATCTACTGCACCAACCTCCAATCATTGGACGTAAAATGCCCATCTCGATCACTCACGATGCTGCAGGGCACACCGTGAAGCCGCACAATATTATACACATATAACTTTGCCAATTTCTCCACAGAATCATCCTTCCAATGCGGAATGAAGTGCGACACTTTTTTTAACCGATCTACGATCACCCAGATGGGGTCGTTTCCTTTCTGCGACCTTGGCAAGCCATGCACAAAGTCCATCGAAATGTCGTCGGACTTACACTCAGGAATATGCAAATATTTCAAGAATCCCCCTAGCTTTTGGCGCTCTGCCTTTACTAAGGCGCAAGTTTGACATTTAGCCACAAACAGAGCCACATCCTTCTTGATCCCTGGCCACCAGAATAACTTCTTTAGATCCCGGTACAACTTCGTGCTCCCTAGGTGAATTGAGTTCTTGGTATGATGTGCCTCGTACATCAACTCCGCCAGAGATTTCCCACGTTTGGGACGCACAAACGATTATCCTTCCTTAGTAGCCCATCTTCAACTGAAAACTGGGAATTTGACCCATCCAATGCCGCTTCCATGAGCTCCTTCATACCTCCATCCAACTCCATAGACTGTCGAATGCGATCAGCTAGGTCATACTGAACTTCCATCCAGTTCAATAATGCTTTGGCGCTAGTCTGCTTGTCCATAAAATAGATCTCTAACGCCTCAAACTCCTGAATAAACCTCTCATCATGAACCGACAACCAGTTGGCTTGGGAGGGAGCCCTGCGACTCAACGCATCCGCAACTGCATTGCCTTTCCCAGGTATATAATGAATTTTGAATGTATAGTCCCCCGGGAACTCCATCCATCTCCGCTGCCTCATATTCAGATCCTTCTGATCCAACAGATACTTAAGGCTCTTGTGGTCGGTATAAATATTGACCTTTACGCCGTACAAGCAGTGCCTCCACAGCTTTAGTGCAAAAATCACGGCCGCCAACTCCTAGTCGTGGACCGGATAATTCCTTTCGTGCACTTTCAGCTGACGCGAGCCATACGCTATAACACTTCCAAGCTGCAGCAGCACATAGCCCAAACCACTACCTGAGGCATCACTATAAATCTCGAAGCCTTCGGTCCTACTCGGCAAACTTAGCACTTGCGCCGTGGTCAACTGACTCTTCAATTCTTCGAACGCTTGCGCGCACTCTTGCGTCCACACAAACTTCTGATCCTTCCTTGTCAACTTCGTGAGAGGTAATGCTATCCGCGGAAGTTCTCTACGAAGGGCCTGTAATAGCCGGCAAGCCCAAGAAAACTCCGGACTTCCGCTACCGAAGACAACACAGGCCAGTCCCGTATCGCAATAATCTTCGCTGGTTCTACCTCTATCCCTTCACCACTGACTATATGTCCAATGAATGCTACTGAGGACAGCCAAAAGTCGTATTTGGAGAATTTTGCGTAAAGTTCATTACTCCTCAGCGTCTCCAACACAAGATGCAGATGCTTGAAGTGATCTTCCTCGCACTGCGAGTACACCAATATGTCGTCAATGAAGACGATCACAAAATGGTCTAGGTACACTATGAACGTCCTGTTCATCAGATCCATGAACACCGATGGCGCATTAGTCAGCCCAAACGGCATGACCGTGAACTCGAAATGCCCATACCTTGTGCTGAATGCTGTCTTCGGGATATCACTCTCCCTTATCCTTAGCTGATAATAAATGGACTTCAGATCCAATTTTGAATATACCGACGACCCGACTAACTGATCAAAAAGATCATCAATCCTTGGGATCGGGTATTTGTTATTTTCCGTTAGCTTGTTTAACTCTCTGTAGTCAATACACAGTTGCAAGGTCCCTTCCTTCTTCTTAACAAAGGGTGTAACGGCCCGGTCCGAAGCACGGACCGCCGGCCTACCAGTAGCCGGGTTTAGAGCTCAGAGGCCCACTAATTGTGCGTCTTGTCTCGCCCAATGGCCCACGGGTAGTCAGCCTAACACATCAAGGCCTGCAAGCCCATTGCACCCCAACCCAATCTCCGCGCCTGTTTATCAGCAGCTGTAGGTTGTTGCCACGGGGTCTCGAACCCGCAACCTTGATAAGAGAGTCTTATTACCACTCCTCATAACCAACTGAGCTGCACTTTTTTGTAACGGACCGGCCCGAAGCACGGACCGCCGGCCTACTAGCAGCCGGGTTTAGAGCTCAGAGGCCCACCAATAGTGCGGCTTGTCTCGCCCCATGGCCCACGGGTAGTCAGCCTAACACATCAAGGCCTGCAGGCCCATTACACCCCAACCAAATCTCCGCGCCTGTTTATCAGCAGCAGTAGGTTGTTGCCACGGGGTCTCGAACACGCAACCTTTATAAGAGAGTCTTATTACCACTCCTTATCACCAACAGATCTGCAGCTCAGTTGGTGATGAGGAGTGGTAATAAGACTCTCTTATCAAGGTTGCGGGTTCGAGACCCCATGGAAACAACCTACAACTCCTGATAAACAGGCACAGTGATTGGGTTGGGGTGCAATGGGCCTGCAGGCCCTGATGTGTTAGGCTGACTACCCATGGGCCATGGGGCGAGACAAGCCGCACTATTGGTGGGCCTCTGAGCTCTAAACCCGGCTGCTGGTAGGCCGGCAGTCCGTGCTTTGGGCCGGGCCGTTACAAAGAGGATTAGTGTGATCCAAGGCGACAAGCTTGGACGCACATACCCTTGCTCCAACAACTTTTCTAGTTGAACCTTTAACTCCGCCATCTCCTTAGGCGCCAACCTATAAGTTGAGCGTGACACAGGTTTGGCACCTGGCACCAGCTCGATCGTGAAGTCGATCTCCTGCTACGGTGGGGCTCCGGGAAGGTTGTCCGGGAACACATCGGGGTACTCAGAAACCATTGGGATACTACCAAAAGTGGGCTTAGGCTTTATAGCCTCCACTAATGTGAAGAACAGCTCTGCACCAGTACAAACTTCCTTGACCACATGAAGAGCAGACATCAACATTTTGCTCGACCCCTTCAGTCCCGTAAACGTTGTCTCCTGCCCAACACCCAGCTTGACCTCTTTATGGTATCAATCTATAAAATCCTTCTGCTCCGAAAGCCAATCTATATCGAAGATTACGTCGAACTCTACTAGCGGCAGCAACGACGCTAGCAAGTCAAACTCTTGACTTCACATATGAACCTTTGTGGCACATACTCTGTCCGCGCGCATCGAACACCCATTCGGTAGTAGCACATCCAATTTGTCCTTCGCCATCAAAGAAGAGACTCCGATGCGCGTAATGAAACTTTCGGACAAAAAGGAGTGTGAAGCTCCCGTATAAAATAGTGCTCGTGCCGGACAATCGCAAATCAGAAAAAATCCTATAAAAAAACAGTATTAAGCTAACAAGCACTAGGTAACAGTATTTAAATCTAGCTTGCTATAAATTAAACCGTACCTGTCACCACGTCTGCCTGTTTCATTGCCTTTTACTGGCCCAGATTATAGACTCTCGGTTGAGTCGGAGCATAGTGGGACGCGGTTGACTCCACTGCCTTGCCCTTTTCTTCATAAGTTTCTCCTTGCTTTCTCTCGTACTTCGGGCGTACGCTCCAACAATCACGGGCAAAATGCCCCATCTTATCACAAGTAAAACAAACGCCCGGGGTTCGGTTGGTAGTTGCCCCGGAGGCACCTGAAGAAGGGGCTGGACCCGACGTCCTAGCCTTCTTGTTCCATCTTCGAAAATCAGACTTTGCAGGCAGCACCTTGAACTCTGATTTCCTGCCACTGGAGTCCTTCTTCGCATGAACATTCTTCATGTCCTTTTCCAATGACCGGGCCGTGTTGAATAAGGTTATAAAACCCTGCGCCATAGGCCCCAAAAGTAGCAATCTCAAGTCATCTCTCAAACCTTCGTAGAATTGGTTTGTCTTGCGCTCCTCAAAAACAAAGGTAGCGCTTACGTACTGCCCTAAATGAGTAAACTCGTGGAGATACTCATCCACGGTACTGTCTCCTTGAACCAACTTCTGGAACTCATTCTCCAAAGCAATCCTCTGAGCTGAGGGGAATTATCGAGGCAAGAACAGCCTCAAAAACTCTTCCAATGGGACATCAATCAACTGCCTTCCCCTAAGATGGTGTAGCTCCATGCCTTCCCACCAAAACCTTGCATCACCGTCCAGCAAGAATGTCGCAATTGTGGTCTCCTGCCACTCTTCAGTCTCAGTAGCTGTCAGTACTCTCTTAATTCTAGAGAGTCAATCCTCTGCTTGAGTTGGGGTTCCCGTCCCCGAGAACACAGGAGTATTGAAGCCCATCACGTGCTTAAGTTGCTTCTCCGTTGCTCTCCTAGGCAACACTAGCTCCACTACCACCTATTCCACCCTCCTTGGCTCTGCTGCTTGGAGCGGTACTTGCTCCACCGCAGGAGCAGGCTATTGCACCTGCCTTGCAGGCTGTGCATTGATCATCGCAAACACAGCCTCCGCTACCAATCGAATGGTCTCAGCTGAAGGAGGTGTTGCAGGTGCATCATTTGGTGCGCTACTCGCCTCAGAACCTAGCCATTCTGATGGCCCAGCACCACTCCTGGTCACCTATAATCGTGCAAAAAACCGATAAGAGACAAACAAAATTGCAAAAAAAGTAATTATAGGAACAAGCATGTTCCTCAAACATGTGTATTTTCATTCCTAAGTGGTCATTCATGGGTTCTTTTCATGATATAACGATGACGCACATACATGTGCTCACCACCCCTTAATGTGAATTCATCCATGAATTCATTTAAGCTCGACCGAAACCGGTAGTTTGATACCAAATTTGTAACACCCCTATCCGTCACATAGCATATAGTAGTAGGTCTGGCCAAGGCCCGGCGCCATAAACCACGAACAGACAGGTGGGTTACTCATTGAAACCAATTAACCAATCACAATGTCCTACACAGAGCATCTAGTGGAAGCAATTTATTATGTTGCAAAGAAATGAACCCAGTACAAGCACGAATGTCCACTAACAAAAGCCTAGTAGGAATGAAGTACAAAATACACAAAAAGTACTGGCCTTATGGCCTTACAACAGTTCACTTGAATAAAATTGTGTTTTACAAACTTCGTCTCACAGGCCAGCTACACATGAACTAATAAAGTAAACACACAAGGCCTTCGAGGTCTGGCTCAGCAACTGGGGCTTTGGCCCACTATTTACCGCTCGGCTCCGCAACACCTGCAAGCACAAATCACCGCAACAGTGGCAAAGAGAATAACGGTCAGCTAAAGCTGACCAAATTATAATAATTCCACCCCCAAATTGGGGAGGCAAAGCTTCTTCCATGCATTTGTTAGCAAAACAAGCAACATAGCGAATAAACATCATATCACAGGTGCACGCACACACGGCCGTACACCCTGTGCTCTCAGGGCACTTACTCGGCGAAGCCAGCCCGAACCAAGTCCAATCCTTGATTCCACCACCACCCCCAGGGCGGAAAACCTCGTGAGCATTTATTCCTTTCAGCCGTAGCCTAGATTCGATCTCCAAATCATCGGTAAAGTCCACGTTAACTTTAGGTCTCTTTAACCGAAATCAATGGAGCGGGTAGGGTTCCACCAGCCCATTGCTCACCCCGTCACGGGCCTTTGGCCTTTGATGCGGGCCCGGCTTCCTCCAGTCTCAATTTTCGATCAAACACTGTACATAGACACGTTATATACCCGGCTGGCTCCCTGTCCACCGAAATGGCAGAAATTCATTTCCGCCCAGATTTTCGGGTGCACCTTGGGGTTAATCCCCAAGATTCCCTAATGCATTCTAACGCATAGCAACCTAAAAACAAACAAAATGCACAGAGTCTTCTATGGCTAACAATGCATAACAAATCATCACCGATCAAGACCAACATGTCCGGGTAGGCTTCACACATCATGCCTATGTCCGTACTATGATTCAGGACTCTAACAAGGGGGACTTTACATATTTACCCCAAAGAATACCGCAAACTCACCGCACACTCGCGGGAGCGGGTTTTCCCATGCAAAAGAAGAAGAGCTTCACATGCTCAAGATGAAAATCGTTACCCTAGCGATTCTCTTCAGGGCCATGGAAAACTGCACGGATGAAAAGCACCGCAACTAACTTACCTCCGCGGATCTTGGCTCGGCTTGCGATTTGGTGCTCCGAATCTCCTCCGGCGACCAGATCTCTCTCTTCCTCCAAACTCCTTGCTTTCCATTCTCTCTAGGTTTTAGAAAGAGAATGGCTAAGTAAAAGTGAAGGTTTAACCCCCAATCCCGACCTTAACCCTAACATGGAAAGCCCTGGGACGTTAGATCCCAAAATAAGGAAACGAACGGCTGCGATTCAACCCGAAATTAAACTTCCTGGGCCTGACACGGCTTACAACATGCCTGTGTCCAAGGTCGTGTGCCTCAATCGACACCGAAATCACCGCATCTCGAAAAGAACACGGGCATTCGACATGCCTGTGTCAGGCTTGACACGCCCGTGTCATATAGTACACGCCCGTGTAGCTAGGCGTGTTCCTCCATCGACACAGGTCCAAAACAACAAGAGAACGACACGGCCATGTGACACGCCCGTGTCATATGCCGTGTGATAGACACGCCCTGGGACACGCCCGTGTCCCAGGCCGTGTTGCTCCCTCAGCACAAACCCGCAAACTCCCCGAGCAGTACAGGGCCACTGACACGCCCGTGTGTCAGGCCATGTGCCCTTACTCAACGATCGTTGAGTGGAAAGATTTGAGTGGCTAACACTCTCTAGGACACGCCCGTGTCTTAGGCCGTGTTCACTGCTATGACGACCGCTGACTGCAAATTCGTCGACCACACGACCATCGCTGAACCTGAGCACGACACGCCCGTGTCCCAGGCCGTGTCACCTCTACCGAATCAGAGATTTGGCTCACAACACCACCTGTAACGCTTTTGAGTTTCGGGGCATTACAGCGCACAACCACCAGTCGTGCGCAACTGTTCGTGTGCTTTGATTCCTCTTTTACAGGAGTTCTGTCTGGGGTAATCGCAGAACCATTGGACATAGTGCGCATGACCACCGGTTGTGCGCCATCGCTCGTGCGTGTTAACCCAGTTCTTATCTTAATTCTGCCATGCCAATACGCACGATCACTTGCCATAGTGTGCACGACCACTGGTCGTGCGCTCGTGATCGTACGCATTGTTAAATTTTGTTTTCAATAAATACGCAGGTTTCACCCTAATTCGATAGATCGCCATCTTCCGCCTTTTTTCGCCTCTGACGAAGGGTTCCGCCGTTCCCCTTCATCTTCCACCCTAGGGAGGTGCTCCGGGCAAGCCTTCACTGCCAAATCCAAGCCGGAGCATCCTCACTGCCTCGTCCATCAAATCATCAGCTCAATTTCATGGTTTTGGCACCGTATCCACCAAGCAAGGGGAAGCTTCCAACTTTCTTCTGCAATCGTGACATGAAGAAGATGGGTCAATTGGAAGGTAGTGACAACCCTTATCTACCCCAGACGCAGTTGAGGACCGAGCTAGGATGCGGATTGACAACCCGGCGATTTTTTTCCGTGAACCCTCAGCAAGACTTCGGATTCGATCGATCTCTTGCCTTGTTCTTTCTTTATTATTGTTTATGTGCAGTTCAACCTTTATTTATAGATGATGTGCTCTTAGTTGTAAACATTATTAGATTCATGTCTATGTGATTTTGTGTTGTTTTACTACTTAAGTTGCTTGAGGTGCGCCATTATCCATCCACAATCCACCCTTGCCGCACTAGCAATTGCAAGTGGCGTGCGTTGCGAAGAGGTGCTCTCGACCCTCATTCCGCAATCTTACTCGTCTATCCGCCCTGCGATTCGGTGCATAGCGGCCCGACTAATCTTCCATCCCTCCTAGCGAAGCATCGCATAGCGGCGATTCATAGGATTGGTTGTTAGTGTTTTGCTTTATTTTTTTGCAAACATCAAAACTCCCCATTCATAACTCCGACCTAAGGACTTATATCTCAAGTCCTCCTCAAAAATTAACTCCACCTTACTGTGTTCCCTCGAGATCGATACTTGGAAAAATTCGCCCATTTTATATTACTTGTGCGACCGATACACTTGCCGTTCAACGCATCATGAAGAAGATTCTGGATCTGAAGGAGATGTCAATTAACTGATTGACAAGTATGGAGAACATTTGAATTCCTTCAAGAAGGTCAAGAAGTTATCTAAGAAGCAAGCTAAATAGTTCTCATCTCTTAAGTTTGCAGTCATCCAACAGACTAACAACAAATCTGCTGGACCAGAAAGTTATGGAAATTAGCTAACCGAAGTCCCTCTTGGACATTCAGGTTGCCTCAATCAAGCACAAGAACTATCTCATCGGGGAACTTTAAGATAAGCTTGAGAAGGAGAAAATAATAGTGGCTAACTATTCTAAGCCAAGTATTGTCCTCCCCTTGATAGACTCCTTGTCCTCTCAAAAGGGCAAGAAGGGGTTTGGATTCAAGGGAAGCACAAGAGATGCCCCTTCCAAATGGAAGGGCAAAACTCCAGTTCCACCTCAGCCTATTTCTTCTAAGCCTCCCATTCTTTTCAGAAAAGTTTTGATACCTTCTAACAGGTATGACCAAGAAAGTTCTTCTGGTCACTAGGAGAGGGGTTGTTCATCTAGAGTGAAGAAAGATGTTCACTGTCATGATGAAAGTTTTGGCAGGGTGTGTGCAGTCAAGGCAGCCAATGAGAAATTTCAAATTTCCCAATCTTGACCATTTGTCTTTGGTGCTTCTACACCAACTATCAAGAATGTTGCTACAGCCAAGACTAAGAATCTGACAGCAAAGGTTCTGACTAAGGGCTAATCTAAGAATCAGGTTGATCTAGGCATATCTGAAGCCATCAGAATCATTCTTTCTGAAAAGAAGCTAGCTGCTACTGGCACTCAGGGCAGACCAAATCAGCCAGCTATAATACTTACCTTCCGTCAAATTCTGGCTGAATGAAATCAGAAAAAGGCTGCAACACATCTTCCTCCTATCAGGGTTGCAGCTCATCAAGCTGCAGGGCCTTCATAGAAAAGAAGATATAACATGCATGATTGTTGGTGCTGTTGTAAGATAGGGCATTTTGCCATTGACTGCTGGCACAATCCCAATATGGCAAGAGCTAGGGTAAGTCCACCAGTCAGAAATTTTGATGGTGGACATGTTCAGTTTCATGTTAACATGCACCTAGGACCCAATAGATATTTGTGTCCTAAGGTTAAGTAATTTGTATATTACAGGATAGTTCAAGGTGTCATACCCCTATATGGTACTTGGAATGTGACTGTTCCAGGAACATGACTGGAACAAGGATAAACTTGAAGGAGTTCACTCTAGTAAAAGATGGACCCAAAGTCATCTTTGGAGGTTCAGATAGAGGTGTAACCAGAGGGTATGGTAAGATCACCATTGACATAGTCACCATCACAAATGTGGCTTATGTTGAAGTGTTGCATCAAAACCTTAAAAGCATAAGACAGCTTTCTGATCTTGGCTATGTATGTAACGAATCCACCCGCTAAATAACATATAATAGAATGTCCGTCCGGGGCCCCACACTATATGCTACAAATAGTCGGTGAGGTCACAGGTTAGAACAAAACCACCAACGCATCCTAACCCAGAGTATTCTAATGGAAGCTTATTATCTGAAAGAAGTCAACCAATGAATATCCACTACTATATAAATACCTTATTTATATATAACATAAGGAATGTATACAAGAGTACAATGCTCACGGCCTTAAGTCCTTACAAGTTTCTCTTTACAAAAGGTGGTTTCATACATCGGCACACAGACCGGCCACACATGAAATCCAATTCTTCGAACGGCCTTAGATGGCCTACAAGCAACAGCAACAAGGGCTTTAGCCCGCTCAATCCAAGGTAGCCCGCAATACCTACATATATATGTCCACCCCAAGGGTGATAAACAAAGTAACGGTCAGCATTCAGCTGACCAATTATAACGAACCTACCCCTTACCCGGGGCAGTGGTTCCTTCCCTGCATACAGTGCAATCACAATATATATATATATAATAAAAGAACATCACAAATGCCGGCCTTCGTATCAGATGCTCCGTGCACTCAAGGCACACTTACGGTGTATCGAAATCCTCTAGGTCCCACCATCAATTAGAGGTTATTAGCTTGTTGTTCGGGCATAAGCCTCCAAAAACACGTCAGAGACCTCACACACCCACCCCACTCAGAGGCGTTCACCTCATGACAACTGTGAACACAATAGATCAACCTACGCACATTGTGCAACACGTCGGGGAGGTCTGAAACCCCCAATTTACAGTGCTACCAATCGACCGCTCACCCGATCCTACAACTTAACTTGTTGGGTGGTTTATCTCGCCCATCTCACTCAGAGGTTCTTAAATTGTTGGCCATGGGCATCAGCCTCCAAACCCCCGTTGAAGACCTCTCGTGCACATCCCACTCAGAGGTACCCGCAATCCATCTCATTACACAGACACACAGTGCCACTTTCCAATCCATCACACAGCTCGTGTCGAGCATTGATGATTATTTTCACATAACATGGTAATAACTTGATGCGAAATCATTCTATAATTTAGTAATAACTATGTAGACAGGCATAAGCTAAATTGATTTAACATTTCAAGCAAGTGCACCTATAAATCATAGTATAGGAGAATTCTACATCTCGTGTCGTATTCCACAGGGTCTTTTCAAATACTCATACTCACCCTCACTCTATTATCATACCGATAATTAAAACTGAATTCTAACTTATATTAATCTAACTATGACTATTTAGATAAAGATACATTGGAGTGTTAAATTGATGAAAAGATGAAAGTTAGGAGCATTCACATGAAACTACTTTTGTATTGAGTCAAATCTATTTAATCATGTAATCGCAACATTATCAAATTAATTGTAATGTAAGGGTAAAACATTCATTAAATTCTCTCTCGAGCAATTCAAAATCTAATCTAAGTGAGTAAACTTTCTCTCGAACAATTTACAATACTCAAATTTTCACTAAGTACGTTACCCTATTTACTACATAAACTTATGAAAGGTTATCTCTAACATATCATAAATTCATTTATACATATCAAAATTGTACAATTAACATATCTCTCGATCATGAAAATTTCAGTGTAAACAAAAATAACTCCTAATTATGAAATTATTAACATCATTGAAAACATCTAATTTCTCAATCTAGAGGTTTGAAATTCATGAATAACAAAAGTTAAATTCATATTTAGGATAATCATTTATGTTCCAAGAAATACATACGCATAAACTACCACAAATTTGAGGAAAATAATGCGATGCATGATTAAACAAATTGTTCAAATACAAAGTTCATGTAAAAATATAAAATAAGGAAAGTTGAATCACCAAGATAAGATCAAAATTAGGAAGATACAATGAAGAATTAAAGGCATACAAAAAATTCTCTTAAATTATCCTTCTCTTGGGTGCTCCACTTTCGTCCTCTAGAAAAGCTCCAATGCAAAATGATCCAAAAGTGCAGAATAAAATTTTCTCTAGGTTTTTATAGTCTCATAGCAAACATGGTCGAACACGGGTTCCAACACGGCCGTGTTGTTGGCCGTGTTGGCAGTTCCGGGGTAGTTCCACACAAGCAGACATGTTTGGTCATTGGCTGTGTTAGATGACACGGGTACTGACACGACCGTGTTGGCGAATACGGCCGTGTTGTTCTTCATGTTCTTCAGACACAGGTAGGCTAGATTTAATTATTCAATTTGTCCCGAAAAGGACATGGGCTGGGAACACGGGCGTGTTCCCACCCGTGTGTTGCTCTGACTCTTCCTTCATTAAATCGTTTCAGCTAGGATAGAACACGGGTAGGAATAAGGGCGTGTTCCTACCCGTGTTTGACCAATTCTTCTCCTGTGATCAGCCATGTTGGTCCCGTTAACTCCCCTGTTTGCTCCAAGACTTTTAGTTCCACTGGTTCGTCGTACCTGCATTAGAGAAATGAAGTAGTAAGTGGGGAGCTCAATACATGAAATAGTAAAGACTCTACTATTTATGACAATACCAATTCTTAACTATTCTGCGCAATTACTTGATAATGAGGTAGAAAATAGTGGACATGATTACAATTATGATAGTAAAAAGTCTACCATAAATGTACTCATCAAGCATACAACCAAAGGAGCTATGCAAAGCTTCCTTACCACAATTCACAAGCATCCTCACCATCTCCGCAAGCTATTCATTTTATACACGGAGTCTTCTCCGATTCACAGTATCACCAATCTAGACTATCCATCCAGATGGGCTTCACACCGCATGCCTATTCCGTACTATACAGTTCCGGATCTAGAAGCAGACTAAACTGCTAGAATCGCTTACGCTTTCCACAACTTAGTGGAGGTTCCCATGCACATGCATAAAGTAGGACTTCACTTATCCAAGAAGGAGATCGTTACCCTTGACGATCTCTTTGGATCCATGGAAAACTGGCCGGCTGGAAAGCAGCGCGACGGCCATGCCTCCACAATGCTGACCATAGATCTCGAGTCGGACTGCTACAGCTCCACCAGTGGCTGGAATCCTTCTCCCTTCTACTCCTCCAAGCTCTCCTCTCTCTCTTCTCTTTAGAAAGAGATTGTTCAAGTTATGAATGAAAACTTCATTCCAATCCGGAGTGAAACCCAGCAGGGAAGAGCTTGGGCCACAGAATCTAGGAAGGAGGAAATGGACGGCCACGATCTGTCCTCAAATATCTATTTTTGGGCTGACACGGCCTGTGACACGCCCATTTTACAGGCTGTGTTCCTTAAACAATTAATGAATCGACTCTATCCAGACCAGGCCACGGCTTAGACACGCCCGTATAAATCCCCTGACATGCCCGTATCAAAAGGTATACGCCTGTGTTACGGGGTGTGTCCCTCAATCAAGACATGACCAACTCTCCCGAGGAGGACACGGCTAAGGCACATGCCCGTGTCCTTGGCCATGTGCCAAACACGCCCCCGTGATATTCCCGTGTCACAGGTCGTGTGCCACACGCGATGCAGTCTGGCTATCAACCCGAGCAATATACGGCCTGGGACACTCCCGTGTCCCTGGCCGTGTCTCCACTCGACAATCATCGATTGTAGTGTGTCGAGAACTCGCGCCATACAGTGAAGGACACGCCCTGGGACACGCCTGTGTCCCAGGCCGTGTGCCTCACTCAAGACACACTCGAGGCCCACTCGAGTCCTACACGAGACCCACTCGATTACCGAGAGCTAAACACGCTATGGGAAACGCCCGTGTCCTAGGCCTTGTCACCTAGCCTTAACTCCAAATTGGGATTTGGCGTGTTTCAATGTAATTGTCTTCCACAAGGATGAGTACCTAATTAGAAGGTCAAGTGACCAAAAGGTCATCTTGACAGGCACTAGGAGTGGAAATATTTATTGCTTAAACTTTATATGTCTAGACATAGATTCTCCTATCTGTTTGGTGGCAAATGTGAAAGTCTCCTACTGTGTCCAGTAGCACAAGAGACTAGCCCATTTGAATTACAAACTATTGGAAAGCTATTCAGTCAAGAGCTAGTTAGGAATGACCCCAATGTGAAGTGATCAAAGGAGGGCATTTACTCTACTTTCCAAAAGGGTAAGCATACAAAAGTCTCCTTCAAGGGTATTGGTACCAAAGACTCTGTGAAGTGTTTATACCTCTTTCATTAGGACCTATTTTGTCCAATGCCAATTCACAGTCTTGGTAGGAAATTCTACACCCTTGTGGTTGTTGATGACAATTCCAAATTTACTTGGGTGTTCTTTCTTAAGAACAAGGATTAAACCCTTGATGTCTTCATGAGGTTTGTCAAGCAAATTCAGAACGAGCATGGCTGTTCTGTGTCAAAATCAGAAGTGACTATGGGACAGAATTCCAGTCTGATAGCATGACAAATTTCTGTGAAGAGCATGGGATTCATCAATAACTCTCTTCTCCTAGAACACTCCAGTAAAATGGGATAGTTGAGAGGAAAAATAGGACTCTCATACAGGCTGGTAGAACATTGTTGAGTGACACATCTCTCCCAGGATATTTTTGGGCTGAGGTAGTAAATACTACATATCATGTCCTCAATAGAGCCTCTATCACTAAAGGCCACAAGAAGGCTCCCTATGATATCTTGAAGGGAAGGAAACCAAATCTTGGATATCTTAGAATCTTTGGTAGTAAATGCTTTGTGCTTCACAATGGCAAGTCCTATGTGACTAAGTTGTCTGCCAAATCCTACGAAGGAATATTTGTTGGGTATAACAATCATAGTAAAGCCTATAGGATCTACAACTTGAAAAGCCAAGTTGTAGAATAATAAGTTCATGTAGTCTGTGATGAGTCTACCATGATTAACAATGGACTACCTAGTTCCTCTTATAGTACTGTAGGTATAGAATAGATAATGGACAAGTTGACCATCAAGGAAGCATCACCAGTCATCCAAGATGATATGGATACTCAAAAATATCTACCTGGCTCACTAGGAGTGGATGAGGATCAATAATAAGATGCCCCTATTACTGCAAGATGACTGCCACCTATAGTCAGACATATGAGGGATCATACAGCACACTAGATCATTCGTGAGGAAAGTCATGGAGTAATAAAAAGGAGCAAAAGTCAGAACACAGCCATGTATTCAAGCTTTCTATCCCAAGTGGAGCCCAAGAAGTTTGAAGAGGCCAACATATACCAGCATTTGATTGGAGCTATGCAGGAGGAACTTAACCAGTTCAAGAGGTGCAGGGTCTAGAAGCTGGTTCCTAGACCTCATGATCATAATATCATTGGAGTCAAGTGGATCTATAGAAACCATCTTGATAAACATGACATTATAATTAAGAACAAGGTCAGACTAGTAGCTAAGGGATACATGCAAGAAGAAGGGATTTATTTTGATCAAACCTTTGCCCCTTGTATCAAGATTGGAGGCCATTTGGTTATTCCTTGCATATGTAGCACACAAGGGATTCCAGGTCTAAAAAATGGATATGAAGTCATCCTTCCTAAATGGTAACTTAAAATAAGAAGTCTATGTTGAGCAGCCTCTAGGTTTTGTAGTTCCTAACTCACCTGATTTTGTTTATAGACATAGGAAAGCTCTATATGGGCTGAAACAAGCCCCTAGATTATGGTATGAGACATTGTCTAGTTTCCACATTGAGAAAAAATTCTCAAGGGGGAAAATAGACAAGACCCTATTCCTAAGGGAATCTAAGGGTAAGATCATCCTAGTCAAGATCTATGTAGATGACATCATATTTGGATCAACAGATAAGAACCTTTGAAAAAAGTTTGCAAAACTCATGCAGGGGATGTTTGAGATGAGCAGTATGGGTGAACTTAAGTTCTTTTTTGGCCTCCAAGTAAGATAGATTGATGATGGCTTGTCCATATCCCAGTCTAATTTCACTAGGGAGTTAATCAAGAAATTTGGCATGGAGAATTCCTCCACCATGAGAATTCACATGGGTTAAAGTATGCCTATAGGCAAAGATGAAGCAGGAAAACCTGTTGATGAAACTTTGTATAGAGGAATAATTAGCTCCCTTCTATATCTGACCGCAAGTAGGCCAGACATCATGTATACTACATGTGTTTGTACTAGGTATCAGGCTTGCCCTAAAGAATCTCATTTCTCTATAGCTAAGAGAATCATGAGGTATCTTAAGGGCACTCCAGATCTTGGCCTTTGGTACCCTAGGAATGGAGAGTTTGAAATAACTGGCTATTCATATGCAGATTTTGCAAGCTACAAAGAGGATTGGAAGAGCACATCTGGCACCTATTTGTTCTTGGGAGGGAGATTGGTATCTTGGAGCAGTAAGAAACAAGCAAGTGTGGAAATATCAACTATGGAGTCAGAGTACATCTCAGCAGGAAGCTGTTGTTCTCAGTTGCTATGGATCCAACACCATCTTCAATACTACAACCTCCAGATAAGTAGAACTCCTTTATTTTGTGATTCAACTAGTGCAATCTCTGTTGCTAGGAATCTCGTCTCCCATAGTAGGACTAAGCACATAAAGATTAGACATCATTTCATTAGGGAACATGTGGAATGTGAAGACATCACCCTTGAGTTTGTCCCAACAGACAAGCAAGTGGCTGACATCTTCACTAAGCCACTAAATGAAGCCAAGTTTAACACCTTCAAATTTTAGTTGGGTATGTTAAAATTAGTATAGCTTCAGTTTCTCCTCTCCTCTAGTTGCAAAGTATTTGGCTTTATGCAGATAGGATGGTCCTTTAAAGAAATGAAGATTCTCAAATTGAGGGGGATAAAGTAAAGCAATGTTGCCTAATTGAGGGGAACGGGTGATAAGATGATCAGTTTATCAGGTGCATCCTTCCTGCTATTTGCTGCAGTCAAAAAGGGAGAGAAGATAAGATGATCAGATGATTAGATAAGCAAGGCAGCAGCAGTTCAGGGGAAGCAGATGGCAGATGTAGTAATGTATTCTACAAGCAGGAAAGTGTGGTAACTATAGATCACTTCTCAATTATTTAGTTTTCTTTTAATATGCATTGTGTTGCATGGTTCTCTGTATGTCATTGTCTTTGCTTAAAAGTTTTTTACTTTCTCAAATAGGGGGAGATTGTTGGATCCATTGCCCATAATGTCCTGGATTTGAGTTAAGTCAATATTATCAATGATATACACATGTCTGTTGATGATTATTATAGGTCAGGTAGCCTACGTGGCTAAGTTAGGTAAACACTTACCTAAGGTGTGGGATGATAGAAAACTGTCTAAGTCCACAGGCGTTGAGTGAAGATTAGTCACTCAATGCTAGATGCCTTATAGCGCTGAGTGAATCCTATACAGTCAAAGCCAAGGTAGTGGCAAGCTGAGAAAATGGCCAAGTCCATAGGCATTGAGTGAAGTCAACTCACTCAACGCCATAAAGCAAAAAAGCTGTGAGTTGAACAGAGTTTAGATTTCATCGAGCTCAGTTTAGAGTTCATCGAGCTCAGTTCACCATTCATCGAACTCAGTTCAAAGTAAGACAGTCTAAGCCAGTGGTTTTAAACACAGAATTTTGGATAAGGCAGAAAGCGTTGAGTGAGGCATGCTCACTCAACACTCTCAATGCCTAAGAGACTGCAGAGGCAGAAACATGGTTAAGGCAAAAAGCATTGAGTGGAGGTTGCTCACTCAATGCTGTCAACGCCTAGTGAAGACAGAATTTTGTTTAAGGTATTTGGCGTTGAGTGATGCCCACACACTTAACTCCAAGCAGCTGAAAGCTGATAAAGCAAGATTGGAATTGAGTGGAGCTGAATCACTCAATTCCTAGAATCAGACTTAATATTCAAAGTAGTCTGGCCTTGAGAGAAGGTGACTCACTCAATGCCAAGAGATAGTGAATCTGTCTGAGTGTTTTTGCGTTGAGTGATTCTTACACACTCAACACCAAGAAATAGTGAATCTGTCTAAGTGTTTTGGCGTTGAGTGATGCTTACTCACTCAACGCCTATTCTCTTATGCTCGATTTAAGCTAAGTCCACAGGTGCTAAAGTTAGCAAAATTGACAAAGTCAACTAAAGTAAAATCAGACACGGGGAAGCTACACTACATGACAAAACTTATAGGGAAGCTACTATACGTCTTCTTCTGTTAAAGTAAGGCGCAACTGGAAGCTGCAGGTGGGGTCCACCAATCTCTAAGAGCTGTTGATCGGCGAACTACAAAAGGAAGAGATAGGGCCAAGAAAAACTTTATCTTTTAGGGCTTACATTATTCAAAAAGGAGAGTAGCCATCTTCATCTTCTTCGCTATTGCTGCATGTGAAAAGCTTGAAGCTCTCCAGCAAGAAAAGTTCAGTTAGCTGTGCAAGTCTCCATCAGCCATAACAGATTTAGAATCTATTCTGAAGAAATAAGAACCTTCATCTTTTGGTATGTTCAGTGGGTTGTTTGAAGACTCAAGATCAAAAGATCTTAAGCCTTCAATAGCAAGTTCAGAAGTTATCTTCTGACTTCCTCCAGAAAATCCTTACCCTACTGTGAGGATAGTTGGAGCAGAAAGTTTTCTACTCAAGTGGTTGACACAGATAAATTTCTCCGTGTCAAAATTAATTAATCTATTTATCTTTATAGGATCCTTCTAGATTTGAGCTATAGGACCTTTGGGTCTGAGGCAGGAAAAATTTCCCTGAGCTGTAGGAGAGTGTATCTCTCTGAGGTAGGTGAGTTTTACTCACTGAGAAGTAGGGAAGTTTTGCCTGAACTATAGGAGAGTGTATCTCTCTGAGTTGTAAGAGCAAGCTTGCTCTGAGGTAGGGTTATCCTCCATAGCCTGAGTGGTAGGGCTTAAGTGCCTATGGTAGGTGATACTTGTATCACTGAGTATAGGCCTTTGTGGCTGAGGTGCAAGTCTTGGAGGAGACTGAGAGATCCTGAGGGATCTGTGGTGTAAGCTCCTTAGAGCATTGGTTTGGAGAAGTGCCTTGACTAACAGGAAGTTAGCAAGGTGGGAGGAGAATGGATGTACCCATAATTTTCGGGAACCACTATAAAATACTCTTGTGTTTTTCCGTGTTTGATTTTATTTTCTTAATTGCAGGTACTAAGGACAAGCTCTAGTTCACTATAAGCTGAAAGCTTAAAGAAACAATCATGTAATTTAAAAAGACTCTCAAAAGACCTAAGCAGACCTATTCACCCCCCCCCCCCCGAGGTTGCTAGCTATCTTGAAATTAAAGACTTTCAGTGTGTTCTGATTTTTGATTGCTGGCGGCAGTTTTCCATAGGAATCAAAGTAACACGGCCCGATCACGGGCGTGACAGACAGGTCACGGGCGTGTAATTTGAATTTTCGTCATTTTTTGAAAAATTTCTGAAAAACAAAATAAAACTAAGTTATAATGGAATATACAAAAAAAGAATATTTTATTGAACAAAAGTAACTAAAAATAACAAAAATATACTAAAACTACCTAAATAAAGTATGTGAAAATACGAATATTTACAACTCATCAGCCGCCTTTATGGTGGATTATCCCCGTACAGGTGTTGGAGAGCCGAGCAGGAAATAGTGGGTTACTGCCCTTGTTGCTATGTTAGCCCTCGAAGCCCAAGCGAAGGCTTTTTATTGTTTTCATGTGTGGTCGTCCTACGTGCTGATGTATGAAAATACTTTTGTAAAAGGCAACAGTTGTAAGGCCTTAAGGCCAGTTTGACTTTTGTGTATTTATGAAAAACATTCCTGATATATATACATATATAGTAGACATTCGTTTGTACTTGAGTTCAAAAGTTAACCCTTAATGCTTTCGCTAGAATGTTCTGAGTTAGGATGCGTGTAGTTTTGATATTAACATGTAACTCCGCCGATTGTCTGTGGAATATGGTGTGGGGCCTTGACCGGACCTTCTGTTATATTTCATGTGACAGATGGAGATATTATAATTTTGGTATCAGTTTCCCTTGGTAATCCTTCTCTGAATTCATTGTCGAATTCTTTTAAGGGATGACGAGCACGTGTTGTGCTTCCCGTTATAACAAACCTAAACTCAAGAATGTCCATGATAAGTTGTAAATATTTGTATTTTTATATAGTTTATTTATGTAGTTTTAGTTTATTTTTTTTGTTTTAGTTATTTTTGTTTAATAAATTATTTCTTTTTTGTATATATCTTCTTACTTAGCTTCTTTTTATTTTCTGGAATTTTTCAAAAAATTATCAAAATTTCAAAGTACACACCCATGTCAAATTGGTCATGCCCGTGACCTGGGCGTGTTACTTTGATTCCAGTTGAAAAGTGATGCCTGCAAAGAAATGATCAAGACACGCCTGTGTCCCATAAATGACACGCCTGTGTCCCATAAATGACATGCCCATGTTTAGTCTCGACATGCCCCGTATCGCGCCACTCGATGCTTGACGCATTCAGTTCGACGATCCCAGCTCGACGCTTTGCATGTCACGCCCGTGTCCCGATTGACACGCCCGTATCAATCCCGATCAATGTTCTACGAACCCAGATCAGCGCTCGATGATTCGTCGAGCAGCCCTCGGCGAAATTCTGCCAAATTGCGCTCGACGAAATAAAGCCAGCAACCACTTAACGCTTCAGTCACGCCCGTGACAAATCTGACACGCCCGTGTCAATCCCGAATGACGTTCGTCGAACCAGCTCAACACCTCCACCAGACATACCTTCCTGACACGCCAGTGACAACCCTGTCACGCCCGCGAGCAACATGTGTCCTGTTCCAGATGCTTCCAGAAGCAAGCAAACTCATCGGGTTTTTGACTTCTATGGAATGCCAGACCCGACACGCCCCCCGTCATGCCCGTGACCAGTGCGTGTCGACTCCTTTTTTTGTCTATAAATGTAAATTTTCTGTAATTTCCAAGGGTTCACTATTTTTTGAACCATTTTGCCGTAGGTGGGCTTCTTAGGTGTTTTCCATGCTATGCAAGGAGAACTTTCTCCCTCCCATTCTTAGTTTATTTTAGCTTTCTTTGTAACTCCTTTTTTAGCTTAATAAAATTTGTAGATTTTCTCTCCTTATGTTTGTTTGGAATACATTGGACTGCCCAACTTTCAGTGATCTTTTATCTTTGTTTTTCACTTTAAAATATATGTATGAGTGTATGAGAGTAATTTTAGTTTTTAGCTTTTTAGTTAGCCTTTTTTTATTCTTTTTATTTTCATTCTTATGAGTTTATAAAAACATTTTTAAAGTGTTTTTTTTGTTTTATTTTCTTTACTTAGTTTTGTTTTTAGTTCGTAAAACTTTTTATTATTTTTTAGTTTTATTTCCACTTTTTATGCACTTTTATAAAATTATAAGAATGAAAATGTTGTCGTTTTAATTTTCCGAGCACTTTGCTCTTCATATTCTTGTAGAGTGCGTCCGTGTATGAGATAGCATTTTCAGCTTTTCATTTCCCGGCTACTTGTTTTAGTAGGACTCGCAATTTCCCGCCTACTCGTTTGAATAGGACTTGTCAATTTATCGCTTTCAATTCTCACCTACTCGTTTGAGTAGGACTCACACTTTATCGCTTTCTTTACTTCTTTCATTTCCCGCCTACTTGTTTGAGTAGGATATGCAATTTTTCTGCTTTCTTTACTGCTTTCATTTCCCGCCTAATCGTTTCAGTAGGACTTGTATTTTTAATTATGCAATCTTTTCAATAGTGATCCCCATTCTGATGAGTGGCTAATCATTATTAGCCCTCAGTATCGAAGAGCATTGGGACAGATAAAATCGCTTTAAATAATTAAAAGTCATCTTTTTCTCATTAATTAAAGTACTTAAGGTTTTCCCCGGGTCTACGACGCATAGGACCACATATCGATGTGTGGGCTTTATTTCCATTGTCCATATGCTAGCTAGCCGTGAGGCCGTGCATATGGACCGATCACCCTTGGGTAAAGAGAATGTGTGCATTACCTCAAGAGAGGAGAAGCGTAATTCTACCAGATTGGGTTCCCCACCCAATAATGGGGTTCTTAGCGTAATGCAGACATTAAGAGGAATCCTTCGTCGGACGAGAATTTGGCCGAATAGTCTTTGAAAGTGATGGTAAGACCAATCCTACACTCTAAAGGGGGGTGAATAGAGTGATTTAAAATAATTTTGCTAAATTCAAAATTATTCTAGCAGTGGAAGACTTGATTTAATAAGTGTAGAGTGCTAAGTAGAAACTGAAATTAAACAACTACAAAAAGATAAATTCACAACACAAACACACGAAAGAGCAAGCAATCCAGAAGACACAAGGAACTATAGTGGTTCCCCAAAACCTGGGTATATCCACTCTTCTACCACCCTTTGTAGGAATCCACTGCAGGATGAGTTGATCAGGTGTCTTGGGCACCAATGAGCTTTTGATAAGGTGCTCAAAAACCAAATCAGATTTTTTGATCAGGTGTCTTGCCACCACTGAGTTTTGATCAGGTCTCAGGAACCAAAGCAAAACTTTTGAAGGGAGTTTAAAAACCCTTTTATAGGAAAGGAAAAGGAAAAGGGGTGAAGTTGTCTTCTCTGTCAACTATCAAAGAGAAGCACTAGTGGATGAGATATTGTCAAAGCTCCCCCTGAGATATAGCAAGAATTCAGGAACTGGAATCTTTGCAAGGGTGATAGGTCTTCAAAGAATTTGATTGCTCTAGCAAAAGATGATTTTACCAAGAACAGAAATGTTTGTTGTCTAGAGTGTGGAATATGAAGACTTGAGAAAGCTTTTGATCAGCAACAATCAGAAAGAAAACTTGTTAAGTTTTCTGTGTTGTTGATCTCCTTTTTCTTTCTGTATATCTTGTTCTGTGTATGTTCTGAATGTACTTCTGTGTATTATGTATATTTGTTCTCTCTGAATGATGATTATAAGAACTCCAGTCGTCAAAATCTTGATAATAGCTGTTAGTAAAGTCATAAAGGATTTCCTTAATTGTTAACTTTCTCTGTAGTAAGGAAACTAAAACATTCCTCCTTTGTTTCCTTTAAACTTTCTCCAGATTTATTATAACAGCTAGAAATCTTCTGTAATAAATGCTCTGATTTGAAAACCTTAACAAGCTGACAAAATCCCAGAAATCGTCGATCTCAAAATAAAATCATCGATCTGAGCTCAAATATTATCGAACTGAGCTCAGAGATATTGGAATTTGACTTGGACAGAAATCGTTGATCTTAGCTCAGAGATCATCAAACTGGGTTCGACGCCTCGTCGACTTGAGCTCAGAGATTGTCAAACTGAGGTCGACGCTTTGTCAGCCTGAACTTGGAGATAGTCAAACTGAGTTCGACGCTTTGTCCATCTGAGCTCGACGACAACTTGAATTCTTCTTCTTGGCTTCTTATCTGAACTAGGAGGTCTTGGGAAAATCTTCAACCCTAAGTCTTAAGCCTTAGACCTAACTAGTTGACCTTTTCTTTATACAACAAGGTCAAAGCAACAATCCTATTGACATAGTGATCCTGACCCAAATTAATAATAGGGTGTTTCAACAATCTCCCCCTATTTGGGTTAGGATTACTATTTACATGAGTTATAGGAAACAATAAAACCAGAAATACAGAAACAACATTGCAGAACCACATATAATATTATATCACAGCACAAAAGTAGTTCAACAGAGATATATTATAGTTTTCAGCTTACATCCAGATTGATGCTTGTCATCAGTTCTTTTCTTGAAGATGATTTATCTGTTGGGATTTTTTGAGTCTTTCTTTGATCTGAAATCATCAGCAGCACCAAGAGTCCTTTGGCTTTTGCTTCTAGGAACTACAGCTTCAGGATGTAGCAATATGTATTCCTCAGTATTGAAGAATCTCTTGGAGCTGTATCTTTCGAGTTCCTGTCTTCTTTGTTCTGAATGAGTAGATATATTGGAAGTGTCTTGGCCCTTCTCTCTTGCTTTCTTAATTTGATCTAGAGAAGCCATTTCTTTAAGTCTTGCTGTCCAGGAAACTGGATTGTTCTCTGGATCTTCAAAAGGTACTGGTGGCTCATACCTGTTGATGGTGTAAGTAGGAGGAGCTTTTGAGTGAAAACTTTCTTTGAGCTTGTAAGGAAAGGAACCAGTAGTTGAGTCAATTGGGCCTTGTCCTTTCCTTTTATATGATTGTTGTCTGGGCTGTCCTCTTGAATAAACTTTATAGCCTATTTTATTTCCTCTATACTATCTTCCTCTAGGCCGATTTCCTCTTTGCTGATAACCTCTGGATTGAGATCTTCCTTGATAGGTTTGCTGGGGTTGAGAAATATTGGAAGCTTGAGGAGCTGAGTTTCCACTAGATCATGTGCTTGGAGAAGGAGGAGGAGGAGGATTGAGGTGAAAAGTTCCTTTGTCATACTTTCTTCTCTTCTTCATTGCTTTCAACTGGTTCTTAGAATATTGCATCCAATGCGCAGTAATATGACAATTGTGCAGAATGTAATATGGTATGTCATGATCAGTTGTAGCTTTATTCAATTGAACCCTTTTCATAGCCTTGCTTCTAGCTTTCCTCTTCTTTGCAATAGTTGCAGAGGAATCATCCGAGTCAATTCTTAATTCATCATTATCATTAGAACTCTGAGGCTCATCATATAAGACATCTATTTCCTTGTAAGCTGCTTTGGTGGTGGAAATTGGAGCAGAAGCAGGAGGAGCAGTAGAAGAAATAACAACAGCAGCACTTGAAACAGCAGTTGAAATAGCATGAACAACAGTAACAACAGGAGCACCAACTGAAGCAGTAGCCTCAGTAACTGAACAAACTGACTCTTCAACAACCTCTGAAGAATCAACATCAGCAGCAACAGACTCAAGAACCACAGAATCACTCTCCACAGATTGAACAGAATTTATATACATATCTATTAGGTTTGGATCACAGCAGGAGATGGGAACAATAGCCCTGGTTAAGTCTTTAGCAGGGAGAGGTGCTAGAGGACAACAGCTATAAATTGAATCAAATAATGATAATAAGGAATGTATATCTACTGCAGGACTGATGGTTGGAGCTGGAGCTGAAGCTGGAACTGAAACTTACTCTGAAGCTGAACTCTCAGAAATCTGCATTACTGAAGCAAAATTATCTGAAGGCAGCACTTCTTCATAAGGCATCTCCCCCTGCCTAGTTTCAGTGATAACTGAATCTAGGCCCCCAGAAGAAGGGGTGTCCTGAAAGGAGAAGGAGGAAGAGAGTCTAACAGATAAATCAGTCAGATTCTTGACTAAGGGAGCTAAGGATTAATCTAGTAAGAGTGTTAGCCTGGGGGCCAACAACTCATACAGTCTATTTGCCAGAGGAAGAAGATCTACTTGCTCAAGGTTGACTTTAGTAGAGGTAGAGGGGTTTGCTGCAGAGATGGATGGAATGAATGTTGGGTGAAGTGGTATGGATGGTTGAGAGATGGGGATGGATGTAATAGATGAAGCTGGGATAGTGACTGGTGGGAGGAATGAGGAGATCGTAGGGGAAAAGGATGGTTGAGAGATGATGTCATGAAGTATTTGTTGGAATGATGTTGAGGTGGATGGGATGTCTTGGGGTGAAGAAGGGGAATCATCCATGAATGAATCTAATTCAATGGATGAGAAGTAATTGTGAGATTGGAAATCTTCTTGATGGGTGGCTGGAGGAGGTGGAGAAGTTATTTGAGGTGAAGGAATGGATGAAGTAACTGGACGTGGAGAGGGGGAGAGGATATGGAAGATGTAACTGGATGTCAAGATAGAGGAGAGGAGATTGAGGTGGATGCCAACACTTCTGCTGGGGCAGTGGTCTGAGGAGGAGTGACTGAAATAGTCCTTGTGCCTAAAGAAGTTTGTACTGCAGGACCCCTGCTTGGTTTGACAATTTGCCTCTCCCATTTCCCAAAAAGGGCAAAATAAAGTCACTTGGAAGCCTTGATATGCATTCCATTTGACACTAACAGCTGAGGGAACCTATTCTGTAGGAATAGGACCAAAATTCTTCCAAAATTTACAAAGTTCTTATTGATTTTCTTCTTGATCAAATCAAAGAAGATGGCTCCCCAATCCAAGTGCTTCTTATCTACTATGGAAGCCATTAAGCAGAACTGATGTCTTTATATTGTGTCATGAGCTTAATGTTTGGCTAAATTCACTTTTCCTATAATGTATGCTAAGAATCTATACTCCATAGACAGATTTTTCTTTAACAGCTTATTAGGGTTTTCAGAAATGTGACCCATTCTATCTAACATCTCAGTAAATTCTACCCATGATAGGTCTATGCTATCATGTCCAGTACTTAACCCAAAAATGTCTGTAAGAATGGCTGGGGTTAAGGATATCTAAGTTCCTGAGATGGTTCCAGTGACTGTGTGTTGATCCAGATTGTGGGCAGAATAGACCCACTCTTTAATTTCATCTGCTGCTAATTTGATTCTGGTAGTCATGATGTTCACAAGTTGTTGCTCCATAAACAGTTCCAGAATATCCTTAAACATTTGATCAGTTCCTTCAAACGAATCCATGTCAATGTCAAAACCAGTATTGAAGTTCATTGCTGTTAAAACAGCGACTGAAACCGACATGTTTCCTCTTCTATTACCTGTCAACACAGTTGTGTTGTCTTCTGATTTTATGAAGCATGAAGACTTGTTGAATTTGACCTGGTAGCCTTCATCACACAGCTGACTGATACTGATAAGATTGTGCTTCAGTCCTTCCACATATGCTACCTTCTTGAATGTTACTGATCCTATTTTGACTGCACCATATCCTTTGGTCTGTCCAAAGTTTGAATCTCCAAACATGACTTTGGGTCCATCATTATCCTTGACAGATGTCAGGTTATCCTTACTTCCTATCATGTGCTTGGAGCACCCACTATCCAGATACCAATGCTGGTCCATGGTTGGATAGGTCTTCACCTGCACAAATAACAGTTCATTTGTTTTTGACCCAGTTTACCTTGGGTCTTGCTTGATAACCTTTGAAATCAGAAATGAAAGACACCTCTGGTTGACTCTTATATCCTTCAGGATGATATCTCCTTGGAGGAATTATCCATTCAGTGTAAGTGTTGAACCATTGAGATGTAGGATAACTAGAATTAACTTTTGATGTACCCTTTGAGAACTGGGCATACCTCTGAGCTCCGTACGATGATCGTGTAACTGAGTTCGATGATCTTGGGTCGGATCATCGAGCTCCATTCAGCGATTGATCTTGCCTGTGTTCAGAGATCAGAGATTGTCGACCTGAGTTCGACGATTCAGCATGAAATCGCTGAGCTCCGTTCGAAGATCGTCGAGCTCCGTTTGACGATTTCTGTAGATCTTTGTTATTTTTGGGTAGATCAGAATTCTTTCTAGCTACCTCCACAACTCCTTTTCCTTTATCAGAAATAAATTTAATAGGAGTTGTTAACACAATAGCTTGGCTAGATGAAGCACCCAAGCCCAGTGTACTATTGAGTCTTGAGTTCACTGTGCTTGTGATGTCCATCAGTTTGAAACTTCTCCCATTGAGGGTTTCTTCAAACTTCTTGGCCTCTGATAGTTCACTTTTAAGTGAGGCTATCTGTTCCCTGCAACATTCTAACTCTTCTGAGAGTTTGAGGTTATCTGAACTTAAGGTACTGTATTCAGATAGTTTATTTCTGAGAGAGATAATTTCTTTCTCAGAATTGAGTAGATCTAAATACAGTGCTTTAAATTCAGACTTGAAGTCCTCAGAATTAAAATCAAATGAATCAATTACCTGATCTTCTTTTAGCTCTGGTTAAGATTAAGATTCAAATTCATGTTATGAATCAGTGTTGTTCTGAGATGCATTGATTGCCATCATGCAGAATTCCTTTTCTTATGCATCATCTTCATCATCACTTGAGCTTGATGTTGCATCAGATTCTTCTTCAGTTTCACTCCAGGTTTCAGCTATAAATCCCTTCTTTGTATGCTTGTTCTTGCTGGAGGAGGATCTGTCATGATGATTTCTTCTGGAGTCTTTATCTTTTCTCTTTTCTCTCTTGTCCTTCTTATCCTTGTTTTGATTTTCTGGACAATCAAGCAGTGTGTGGCCCGGTTTCCTGCAATCATAACAAATAATCACTTTATTATTTGATTTATCATACCTTTGCTTTTCTTGGCCTCTGGATGACCTTTTTCTGAAATCCTTCCTGGCCATTTTGTAGAACATCTTAGCTAGGAGGCTCATCAGTTCTTCATTGCCTGTGACTTTATCTTGAGACTATTCTTCTATTGCCTTGAAAGCAATGTACTTCTCCTTCCTGACTGCTGAAGAAGTTGTCTTCTGTTCTTCTTCTCTATTTTTGATGATCTGCTCATAAGATTTGAGCTTGCCCAATAGAGCTTATGTGGTAATCTCATTCAGACTTCTTATATCCTTGATTGGCCAGATCCTTGAATCCCAAGTGCTGGGGAAGCACATTAGGATCTTGTCATTTATATCTGTGAGAGAGATCTCCTTGTCCAAGATCTTAAGTTCACTGACAATCAGACTTAATCTGTTGTACATGTCAGCTACTGATTCACTTTTTTCTTTCTTGAAATTCTCATACTGGGTGATAAGATGAGATCTTCTGTCTTTTCTCTCAACAGCTGATCCTGATACAAGCTCAGATAGCTTGTCCCAAATCTCTTTAGCTGAGTTGCATTCAGCTACCTTTTGAAAGATATCATCAGACATTGTTTGAGCTAGGATGTTCATAGCTTTAGCATCAGCAACCTTCCATTTCTTTATATACACATCTGTACCTGAAGGAGGTGGAATAACATTTGTACTTGTTCTTGCAGGAGGATTTGGGCAATCTGTCAAAACAGAATTAAATATATCTTCATCAATAGAATTCATGTACAATCTAATCCTTGCCTTCCAAAGTGCAAACTTGGAGAGATTGCACACTGGAGGTCTAGTGCTAGCATAATCCTTGTTTTGTGCCATAAATCTAAACTAAAATAGATATAATAAAAATAACACTCTATAGGGATGGAGCTTAGGATAGATCTTTTGGTTCAGATGTTAGTCTGTATTAACAACCAATTTGGCTGAGCAACCAACCTGCCTCTGATACCAATTGAAAGTGAGGGTAAGACCAATCCTACACTCTAGAGGGGGGTGAATAGAGTGATTTAAAATAATTTTGCTAAATTAAAAATTATTCTATTAGTGGAAGACTTGATTTAATAAGTGTAGAGTGCTAAGCAGAAACTGAAATAAAACAACTACAAAAGGATAAATTCACAGCACACAGCACAAGAAAGAGCAAGCAATCCAGAAGACACGAGGAACTACAGTGGTTCCCCAAAACCTGGGTACATCCACTCTTCTACCACCCTTGGTAAGAATCCACTACAGGATGACTTGATCAGGTGTCCTGGGCACCAATGAGCTTTTGATCAGGTGCTCAAAAACGAAATGAGATTTTTTTGATCAGGTGTCTTGCCACCACTGAGTTTTTATCAGGTCTCAAGAACCAAAGAAAAAATTTTGAAGGGAGTTTAAAAACCCTTTTATAGGAAAGGAAAAGGAAAAGGGGTGAAGTTGTCTTCTCTGTCAACTATCAAAGAGAAGCACTAGTGGATGAGATATTGTCAAAGCTCCCCCTGAGATGTAGCAAGAATTCTTGAACTGGAAGCTTTGCAAGGGTGATAGGTCTTCAAAGAATTTGATCGCTCCAGCAAAAGATGATTTCAGCAAGAACTGAAATGTTTATTTTCTGGAGTATGGAAGATGAAGACTTGAGAAAGCATTTGATCAGCAGCAATCAGAAAGAAAACTTGTTCAGTTTTCTATGTTATTGATCTCCTTTTTCTTTCTGTATATCTTGTTCTGTGTATGTTCTGAATGTACTACTGTGTATTATGTATAATTGTTCTCTCTGAATGATGATGATAAGAACTCTAGTCATCAAAATCTTGATAATAGCCGTTAGCAAAGTCATAAAGGCTTTCCTTAATTGTCAACTGTCTTTATAGGAAGGAAACTAAAAACATTCCTCCTTTGTTTCCTTGAAACATGCTCCAGATTTATTATAATGGCTAGAAATCTTCTGCAATAAATGCTCTGATTTGAAAACCTTAACAAGCTGACAAAATCCGAGAAATCGTCCATCTCAAAATAAAATCGTCGATCTGAGCTAATATATCGTCGAACTGAGCTCAGAGATATTGGAATTTGACTTGGAAAGAAATCGTTGATCTGAGCTCAGAGATCGTCGAATTGTGTTCGATGCCTCGTCGACTTGAGCTCAGAAATCGTCGAACTGAGGTCGATTCTTTGTAAGCCTGAACTTGGAGATAGTCGAACTGAGTTCGACGCTTCGTCGATCTGAGCTTGACGACAACTTGAATTCTTCTTCTTGGCTTCTCATCTGAATTAGGAGGTCTTGGGGAAATCTTCAACCCTAAGTCCTAAGCCTTAGACCTAACTAGTTGACCTTTTCTTTATACAACAAGGTCAAAGCAACAATCCTATTGACATAGTGATCTTGACCCAAATTAGTAATAGGGTGTTCCAATAGTCTTAATGTTCAGGTGAGCGATATCCCTATAGCAAGGTGAGCTCATTCTTTTGGAGCCTCAACGGCCAAGTCGCCCTTTAATTGATTTGAAATTAAGGATCTCTAGTTATTAAAAGTTATTTTAGTTTAATTAGATTCAGTACTGATGCGCTATTTATTCATCTGCTTTTTCTGCTTTTATTTTCTATCCTTTTTATAACCACGTTATTTAATTAATCACTCGACAAGTTATCTTCGGTAAAATAATAGTCCCTCCAGGGAAGGAGTAGAAGTAATCAACCCGTCCCCGAGAACAATATTACCCCGATATTCCCCACCGGAATATCCTGTACTACACGCGATAGGTGCACTTGCCTCCTTTCGTTAAAACTCAGTTTCAACTTTTTTATATCAAATAAATCTGCGCGCCCAGCCAATCAAACAAAATAAACCACTTTATCAAATAAGCCTCGGGGCCCCGCGTGTTTTAGCCCATAAGTCCACTTAAGAATGAAAATACACATGTTTGAGGAACTTGCACGTTCCTATTGATTATTGTTTGCCTTTTGAGTAGTCGCTAAATTGTGTATTTTATACATATAGGTGACTAGAAGTGGTGTGAGGTAGTCTGAACCCCAATGTTCTGTTAAGAGTGAGACACCAACTGAGGTGACTACACCTACTCCTTCTGCGGAAATAGAATGCTTAGTTGCTGAGGCAGTGTTTCCAATGATGAATGCACAGCTGACTAGGCAGGTGCAACCTGCAATGGTGCCAGCACAGGGTTGTGTACCCGATCCTATAGCTGTAAGGCAAGTGCTTGCTGAGGCTTTGGTTGAGAAGCTAGCGAATGAATGGAAGCTGAAGCACTTCATGAGCTTTAGTCCGCCTACATTTATAGGTGCAGGATTCCCAACGCAGGAAGAAGACTGGCTTTCACCTGTCAAGTGGATATTGATGGTGATTGAGACAGAGGAGGGACATAAGGTCATCTTAGCCACTTTCCTGTTGGAAGGAGATGCTCAACTTTGGTGGGATGAGTTGGAGTTACACCACTTCGTGGGCAGGAGACTATTGGAGGTCTCGATGGAGGAGTTTTCGAGACTGTTCCTAGCAAAGCATCTGCCGTCGTCGCAGCGGAGTGCTATGGAAAATGAGTTTCAGCCGTTGACTCAGGGAGAGGGTAGTGTGGATGACTACCTCCATGAGTTTACCAGGTTCGGATGTTATGCGGGGTCTACTTTTGCTGATGAAGTTCATAATACCAACAAGTTCTATGAGGGAGTGCGAGATGAGCTTAGGTTATTGCTCTCAGGTCCGATGAACCAAGGTTTCCAAGTGCTGGTGAATACGACTCATTCATTAGAGAAAGGCATGAAGAGGGTGCAGAGCAAGAGGGACTTGGCTGTGATAAAGCCTGAGTTCATAATGCCGCATCCTAGAAAGTCTGAATACCGAAAGAGATGGGGTAAGAAGTCTAAGTCTTCTGGACAGGCTCCTTCTACTGGTACTTCTAGAGCAATATCAGGGAGAGGCCCGCTCCCATGTTACACTTTTGGCAAGCAAGGGAATTTTTCCCGTTAGTGCACCAGTGGCCTTCCAAGGAAGAATAAGAAGGCAGGAGCGTCGTTTGTTGAAAAGGGAAAGGCAGTGGAGTCCACTGCGTCTGAATATGCTCCAACAAAGCCAAGGGTGTACAATCTTGGCCAATAGGAGGGCATCAAACAAGCTGATGTTGTTATAGGTATGAGTAGTATATAGTTTTCATGCTTTATATACTTATGCCTTGTGAATTGCTTGTGTATAATTTGATAAGTATAAGATTTGTTCTTATTCGGGACCATCCGGTGAAGGCACTGTTCGATACAGGTGCTTTGCATTTATTTCTATCTGAGGACTTCGTATCGCGGATCAGAGTGTCTATTCTTGTATCGATAGATAGAGTAAAGGCGTTGTTACCTAATGGATGTGTGATGCGTGCGGATAAGTTTTGATGTCTTGAGGTACGGATTGGAAGTCGGGGTTTCAGATTGGAGGCATCTGTATTGCCGATATCTGAGTTCGATGTAATCTTTGGTGTGGACTGGCTTGCGGAGCAGCATGCCTATATAAATTGCAACTCTAAGTAAGTCACACTTAGACAGAGCACCGAATGAGAGACTATGTTCACAGGTATGCGAGGATCGAGCAGGATATTAATGTCTGCTCTCTAGGTAGTCAAAGCTATTCGGAAGGGAGCAGAGTTATTCTTCACACTGTTAGAGGATGTTGAGCCGATGTCCAGTTTGAGTGACGTTCCTATTGTATCGGAGTACGCAGATGTGTTTACTAAGGATCTCCCTGGATTACCGCCCCAGCGAGAGATTGACTTCACTATAGAGGCTGTGTCAGGTGCGAAACCTGTGGCCCGCTCGCCGTACCATGTTGCGCCAAAGGAAATGGAAGAATTGAAAGTTCAACTCCAAGAATTGCTAGAGTAAAGCTATATACGTCCAAGTATGTCCCCTTGGAGTGCCCCAGTTCTTTTTGTTAAAAAGAAGGACGAAAGCTTGCGTCTATGCATTGATTATCAAGAGCTGAATTACCTGACGAAGAAGAACAAGTCTCTGATACCATGGATTGATGACTTGTTCGATCAGCTGGTGGGATCAACTATCTACTCAAAGCTGGATTTAAAGTCTGGCTATTATCAGTTGAGAATTCTGGAAGATTATATTCCCAAAACAGCGTTTGGTACGCGGTATGGCCATTATGAGTTCACTATAATGCCGTTTGGGCTACCAAATGCGCCATCAGTAGTCATGGACTTAATGCATCGAACGTTTAGAGAGTACTTGGACCTATTTGTGATCGTCTTTATTGACGATATATTGGTGTACTCTCAGTCTGAAGAAGATCATGCAAATCATTTGCGAATGGTTTTGTACACCCAGAGGAGAAACTAGCTCTATGCCAAGTTCTCAAAGTACGAGTTTTGGCTATCATCAGTGGCTTTTCTTGGACATGTGGTTAGTGGAGAAGGTATTGCGGTTGATCCGACAAAGATAGTTGTGATACGGGAGTGGCCTTTGTTGTCTTCTATAGCTACAGTCAGGAGTTTCTTTGGACTTGCGGGCTACTACAAGCGCTTTGTAGAGGACTTTTCGTAGAAATCCTTACCTCTCACCACACAGACGAGGAAAGATCAGAAGTTCGATTGGATTCCTGAGTGCGTGCGAGCTTTTGCGGGGCTAAAGAGTTGTTTGACCACGACACCTATCTTTAGTTCTCCATGTGGTACAGATGGCTATGAGATTTATAGTGATGCTTTAGGAAGTGGCTTAGGCTGAATTCTTCTTCAGTTCGGAAAGGTTATCGCTTATAGATCACGCTATTTAAAAGTGCACGAGCGAAATTATCCAGTCCACAACTTGGAGTTAGCGGCTTGCTCGACAGAGGAATCATCAAGAGGGAGATTTTAATCTTTTAAATCCTTTAAACTTTTGTTATAATCTTTCTCGTTTCTCTATATTCTTGTGGTGAGGGAAATCGATTGAGGAAGGTCGTCAAAATCCGGGGAGGATTCCGTTAGAAATCGTCTCTGGGAAGGGACGTCTAAATCGAGTGATCTAGCCGGGCTCTAATACCCTTCCTTGCGTGGAGGTGAAGAGTCGGCTCGAAGACCTTTCTTGGAGGGAAAAGGAGAGAGCCATCCGGTCCGGGGAGCGGGTTGGTATAGAAAACCAAAATGCTTTTTCACTCACCGCCTTTGATCCCTGGCATAACGGGGATCAAGATTCTATAATTTTTAAAACAGGTTTTGATTTAGTTTTTGCAATGAAATTCATTTCCTGCATCTTTACTTGTGTCTACTGTTGAGAATGTTAGTTTGTGTTGTCCCAAAGAGTGAATATATCTCTAAGGGAGAATCTTCCCAGAAAAACGAGTTCAGAGACATACCTCCGCGCGTTAGATACCTAACGCCTCGCGGTAGCTTCCTGAACTAGTTTTTCCTTAGAACGAAATAATTCAAAATTTTAATAAACGATGCAAACCTTATTCACCCCCCCCCCCCTCTAAGGTTGGACACTAGATCCAACAAGTGGTATCAGAGGGAGGTTACTTAAAAAAGGCTTAACAACTTAAAGTTAGATGGCCAACACGGTTCACGCATTTCCTGAGGGACATGGTGTGAGCAGACCCCCACTATTCATAGGGAGTGACTACAGTCACTGGAGAACACAAATGAAAATCTTTCTAATGACACAAAGCAAGGACATGTGGGCCATGATCGAGATGAAATACACTGCACCCACCACCACTGTATGTGATACCGTCTTAGTCAAACTACATGATAAATGGGATGACGCAGATAAGCTCAGATCAACAAACAATTCCAAAGTAATGAACTATTTATTTTGCGCATTTTATAAAACTAAATTTAATAGAATCTGCAATTGTGAAACTGCATATGATATATGGCATCTACTTGAGCTTACTCATGAAGGTACCTCTCAGGTGAAGGAGTCAAAGCAGTTCTGACTCGAATCTGAATACGAACAATCCTGGATGGAGATCAACAAGGAAGTAGACAATATGTATACACGCTTCACCAAGATTGTCAATGCCTCAAGATCCCTCAGGAAGAGCTACTCAAATGGAGATCTTGTGAGGAAGATCTTGCGATCTTTGCCTCCTCGCTTCAACCCAAAGGTGACTGCGATTGCTGGATCACATGATATCAGCACCCTGGAGATAGAGAGCCTCATTGGAAACTTGAAGACACGTGAACTTGAATTGAAGATAAAAGTTGAGGAGTATCCCATGGAGATAAAGAAGAAGGGGTTGACACTGAAGTCCGTAATGAAGAGAAAGGCTACTAAAGAATCTGAGGAAGACGATGAGGAAAGCCTCTATGTCCGAGAATTCAAAAGGTTCATGAAGAATCCCAAGAGGCAGGGAAAATTTAAGAAACTCCTGAAGAGAGGAACTAAAGAATCCAGGAGGTGGAACAAACTGTCAAAGGAGACAGAGAGCAATGATGAGAAGTCCCAGCATGAGTTCTATCACTGTCACAAGCCTGGGCACATAGAGAGGGAATGTCCAAGACTTCAGAAGGAGGAAAAGGAGAAGCAAAGCCGACACAAAGGGAAGAAGAAGGTGCTGAAGCCGCTAACTTGGGAAGAAGATTGATCTGATGAGTCAAGCACCTATGACTGGAGCAGTGAAGATGAGGTAAATCTGTGCCTCTTGGTGAGAAATCAAGTTGAATCTGATGATGAGTCCAGTGTCTAGAGCAACACTGAGGTAACTCCACCCTCCTATAATAAACTCCTTGATATTTATGACACCTATGTAAGAAGTTAGATAGTGGTATACTTGAGAAGAAGTCCATTCGAAATGAAAACAAGAGAATTAAAAAGGACTTAAAATTTTTAAAAAATGAGTTAATAAAATGTGGCAAAGAGAAGATCGAGTGTCTAGAGTGTCCTCACTTGATGGAAACGATCGAAGAGCAAAAAGCAAGTCTCTCCAAGACATTATTGAAAGCCAACAATCTCACCCATGAAAATCCTGTCTTGGAGAAAATACTTCAAATGTCTCTTATCAAAATAGAGGAAGGTAAACAATGGTTTGCTAATCGGTGTGTTATGTTAGTTACTAAAGACACCACCCTAAAGGCGAGGATCCATGATCTAAACTGTGTTATTCAGAAATTTGGAATAATGCAAAAATCACTAAACATGTTGTTGGATGCACAGTGTCATGGATCTGAAAAATTTGGACTAGGATATGTAAGTCCGACACTACTACCGAGCGACAATCATAGTCAAGATAATACTAAAGCAAATCATAAGAAATTACATAATAAGATCAACAGTTCTGATGGGTTATCCCCATCCTCTAGCACAAGCTCTAAGAATACGATAAAGATAGTATCCACTACCTATGCTTTGTGTGCAAACTATCAAAGGTTTGAATACCCATCTGGGTCATGTCTGAGGAAAGGTAACAAGAAAGCTATGCAAGTCTAGCAACCAAATTCTTCTACCTATCATATGGGTGGAATAACTTTGGTAACCAGATCTTTACCCTCATCTTCTTTTTAGGTGTGTTGGCAGTCTAAGGACAAGGAGAACGTGTGGTACTTGGATTCCGGGGGTTCCAAGCACATTACAGGAGATAAAGACAAGTTCCTTAGCCTAGAGAAGAAGAAGGGAGGCATGGTGATAGTGAAAAAAGAGTGAGAAAATGTCCAAGAGGTAAATAAAGTGCAAATTTTACTGCTCCAAAAGGATAATTATTACATAGGTATGCCCCCTTATTTATAGAAATCAAGGGAGATTAGAGAATACAACAACCGATGTGGGACTAAATACAAGTTGGGCAGTCTATGCCATTTTACATGGTCAAACCGCCCACTATACAACAAATAACAAAACACAAAGAGGCAACTAGGAAAGTCGTCTAACTGCTAGGGAAGACCGCTGGTACAGACCGCAACTACAGGTTGCCATCAGACTGTAGTTGTGACTACCCATCAGACTGCAACTATAACAAGCTATCGGAGACCAACCATGGGTTGACACTAGACCGCAGTTGAGGGTAACCATCTGACTGCTCCTGCGGCTTCAACCAGACCGCTGCGGCTTCATCCAGATTACTGCGGCTCACCGATAAACCATTACTGCGACACTCTGCCAGAACGTTGCGGCTTCATCAGACTGTTGCTGCAGCTTTCTGCCAGAACGTTGCGGCTTATTTTAAACCGATGCGGCTAACCTCCAGACTACTGCTACGACTATTCCTCAGATTGACACTATTATTGTCCACTTGACATCAAGCTGAGAAACACCACCAAACCGCTGGACCAATTCGCTAGGTCACTGGGATAGATAGACCGCTACGGTTAGACATAAGACCGTCTGGTCTCACCAAGCTCCAACACTCCCCCTCAAGCTCGTGCATATATATCTACCATGCCCAGCTTGATACAAACATACTCGGAAGGAGTAACTGGCTTGGTGAAGAAATCAGCTAGTTCTCTCTCGGAGGTAACAAACTGAGTGAAAATATGATTCTTCAAAATCTCCTCTCTAATTAAATGGAAATCAACCTCGATATGCTTCATCCTCTCATGAAAGATAGGATTCCTAGAAATATATATGGTTGTCTTATTATCACAGAACATAGGAAGAGGATGATCATAGACTTCTCCCAGGTCCAGAATAAGCGGTCGTAACCATTTCAACTCACAAGTAGATTAAGTCATGCTCCTATACTCTTCTTCAGCACTTGACCTTGAAACCACTGCTTGCTTCTTGCTCTTCCAGCAGACAAGGTTTCCTCCTACAAAGGTGCAAAAACTTGATGTAGACTTTCTATCTTTTTTGTTATCAGTATAGCTGGCATCAGAGTGTGCTTCAATCTTCAGATGATTATTCTTCTAAAACAATAAGCCCTTTCCTAGAGACCCTTTCATATACTCCAGAATTTTCATGACAGACCGAAGATGACACTCTCTAGGACTCTGCATAAACTGACTTACCTTTACAACCACATAACAGATATCTGGTCTAGTAATAGTCAGATACATTAGTTTGCCTACAAGACGTCTATACACAGTGAAATCTGGAAGAACAGGAGAATCTTCAGTCCACCCCTTATCATCTTCAACTGCCATTGAGCAACGAGCAGGTTTTGTGCCAAGAAGACCGGTCTCCTTTAAGAGATCTAGCGCATACTTTCGCTGTGAAAGAACCACCGAGTTACTCTTTCGTGAAATCTCAATGCCCATAAAGTACTTTGGAGGTATCATATCCTTAGTAACAATATGTTGTCGAATGTGTCGTTTGGCTAGATCAATGCCTTCGTTATCATCACCATTTAGAAGAATATCATTAACATAGACAGCAAGTACCATAAGGCCTTTAGTTGTCTTGCGTATAAATGAGGAATGATCAGCAGAGCAACGACTGAACCCAATAAGAGAAATAACTCCACTAAACTTTTCAAAACAAGCTCGCGGACTCTGCTTTAAACCATAAATTGCCTTCTTAAGCTTGCATACCTGAGACTCCCTCTAAGCAATATACCCAAGAGGTTGCTCCATGTAAACCACTTTGTGTAAATCACCATAAAGGAAGGCATTCTTCACATCAAACTGAGACATCTCCCAGTCTCGATTAAAAGCCACAGAAGAGAACATGTATAATGTTGATACCACAAGCCTCGCTTTATTGCGATCAACCAAACCATATAGAAGATACTTAAAAACAAAGACCCACCGACAGCCAACCACGTCAATGCCCAGAGGTGGGGGAATAAGATTCCATATACCTATCTCAGTTATGTGTTCATTTCTTCATCCATAGCAGCTTTCCACTTAGGAATTGCAAGAGCTTCTTGATACGTAGCCGGTATAACAGTAGAAGAAATAGCAAGAGCAAAACGCTTGCCAGCCAGGGAAAGCTGAGCATAGAAGACAACCACATCAATAGGATGCTTAGTGCATTGTCGAACTCCCTTCCGCAAGGCAATGGGAAAATCAAGATCACTCTGGTCCAAAGGAGGAGTTTCACTGCCAGAAGAAAGAAGAGGCCTTGCAATAGGAACAAAAGGTTCCAAGGGCAAAGAATCTATCTCGAGAGAAAGAGATGGCGCAATAAGAACCATTGTAGAAAAAGCTAGTTCCGAGAGAGGTGTCGAGATAGTAGGCATTGAAGAAGAAGTATTATAAGGCAAGAGAGAAGAAGCAGGAAAAAATACGCTGTATCTTTAAAGAAAGTAACATCAGCAGACACATACTGTTTGCGCAGAATATGATCAAAACAGTGATATCCCTTCTGAGTCGGACAATAACCAAGGAATATACATTTAACAGAATGGGGAGAAAGTTTGTCACGATCAGGAGAAGGTATGTGAACAAATGTCGTACATCAAAAAATTTTAAGAGGTAAAGGAAATGGCTCAGCCGCGGGATACAAAATAGAAAATGGAGTCTTGCCCTAAAGAATAGATGAGGGTATCTGATTAATAAGATAGCAGGAGAGAAGAATATCATGAACCCAATAGGACCGAGGAACATTCATTTGAAATAGAAGACTTCGAGCCACATCCAAGAGATGAAGATTCATGCGTTAAACAATGCCATTCTGTTAAGAGGTATAGGGGAAAGAAGTTTGATGATGAAAACCATGGTTCGCAAAAAATCAGAAAATTGCCGGTTGATATATTCCTTGGCATTATCAGTACGAAGAATTTGAATAGGCACCTTAAACTATGTCAAGATCTCATTATAAAAGGCGGTAAACGTAGTATAAAGTTCAGAATGATCTTTCATGAAATACAGCTATGTATACCGTGAGAAATCATCAATGAAAGTTACGAAGTATAATCTACCCCTACCAATAGTAGCAGTAGGAGAAGGACCCCAGATGTCAGAGTGAACTAGTTCAAAAAAACGCGAAGAACTACATCCTTTTTAGGCTGGGAAAGAAGAACAATTATGTTTGCCAAGCTGACAGGCTTCACAATTCAAAGGAAAATCCTCTAAAGGAAGGTTTGGGAAAAGTTGATGAATGAGGAGAGCAGGAGGATAGCCAAGACGACGATACCATTGTTGAAGAGATGAAAAAGCATAAAGAGCAACGTCATGATCAAGAAAGAAGAGGCCACCACTGGCAGTCAAAGTAGAAATCATAGCTTTGGAGACAAAATCAGAGAAAGAATAAGTGCTTCCTGTAAAACTAACCGTGCAATTTAACTGAGTGCAAAGAGCATGAAAAGAGAGTAAATTGCACAGGAAAGTAGGGACATAGAGAGTGTCCTCAAGTAGCAAAGACAGAGAAAGACACACAGTGCAAACACCATGCATCAGAGCAGAAGTCCCATCTACAATAACAATAGGAGACAGCCGGTTCTGTTCAAGAAAAGAAGAGAAAAAATGAAAGTTATTGGTCATGTAACAAGTGGCACAAGAGTCAATAAGACACTTATTAGAGGAGGCTATAACACCCCAGAAATCTCAAAAAGCCAAAGTGGGATTCAGGTTGGCTGACACGGCCTAAGACACGGGCATGTCTCAGGGCGTGTCAGGTGTACACGGCCTGGGACACGGGCGTGTCCCAGGGCATGTCCCTATTCTCGACAAGTACTCGAGCCCTGATCGTCGAGTGTGGAAAACGTCCTGTAACACGGGCGTGTCACCGGGGTGTGTTTGGCACACGGCTAGGGACACGGCCATGTGCCTTAGCCGTGTCCTTCTCGGGAACTTTTGGAGATCGTGTTACAGGGGTGACACGGCCGGGGACACGGCCATGTACTGTGTGACATGGGCATGTCAGGCTTGACACGGGCGTGTCAATGCCCGTGTTCTGGTTTATTTTCAGTCGGTTGTGCATCGCTTTATGAACACGGCCTGTGACACGGGCGTGTCACAACCCGTGTTCGGCCCAGGAAATAAAATTCAGGGCTGATCAGAGTCATTCATTTTCTTTGACCAAGATCCAATGGTCTGGGATCTTCCCTGGGTTGATAAGACCGGGATTGAAGAGGAGAAAGCTCATTTGAGTTTCATCTTTCTCTTTCTAAAGTTAAGAGAGAGGAGAGAGCAAAGCAAGGAAGAAGAAGAGAAATCCGGCCGCCGGTGGTGCTGTGGTGGTCCAAATCGCGAGCCGAGTTCGGATTTAGGAAGGCAAGGCTGATATGAAGGCTTTCATCCGTATCAATTCTCTCCATGGCTCCGAGGCAAATTCCAAGGGTAACGATTTCCGTCTTGGACATGTGAAGTCCTACTTTCCTGCATTTGCATAGGGAAAATCCGTCCCCGCGAGTGTGCGGTGGGTTGTGGTGTCCCTTGGGGTAGATATGTGAAGTCCCCCTTGTTAGAGTCTAAAATTGGAGTATGGATCTTGGCATGCTGTGTGAAGCCCATCTGGACGTGTTGGTCTGGATTGGTGATGCTTGTTTGCATTCAGAGGAATCTCCGAGAATTTGATTGTATGTGTCAATATGTGGTGCATACCTGTTGCTTGGTGCAGCAGGAAGTACTGGAGGAAGTCCAGGAAATTGTGCGAGTTGGGTTCAACTCTTGTGGTGGACGGGCAAGGTGAAGTTGTACCCGCGTCAGTCCAGTCTTGAGTCTGACGATGTGAGCAACGGGATAGGCAAATCTGTACCCGCGTTATGGTTGTCTAACCTTTGGTGCTTAAGGCCTTTTAGGATAACATAGCGAGAGTCGACTGCTTGCGTGTCGATCATGACTAGAATGCTCATTGGTGGGATCCGGTGTTTCCGGTACACCCGAATGTGCCCTGAGTGCACGGAGCGTCGGGCCATCATGCCGACATTTGTGATATGTATTGACTGTGTGGTCGTGCACGTCTTGCGTGGTTTGATATATATATATATCATATTGGAAAATGCAATGCAGGGATGGAATTCCGCTGCCCCGTGCCAGGGTCAGGGTCGTTATAATTGGTCAGCTGAATTCTGACCGTTGCCCTATTTTCAACCGCTTGGTGGATTGGTTCTTGCAGGTGCTTGAGGTGCTGGTCCGAGCGGGACTTAGCGGGCTGAAGCCCAAGCTGCGTTGCTGCCCTCGAAGGCTTTGTTTTGTTTATTCTTGTTCATGTGTGGCCGGTTTACGTGCCGATGTCTGTAAACCACACCTTGTTAAGAGAAATTTTTAAGGCCTTAAGGCCAGATACTTTGGTTGTATACATTCCTATGTTTTAGTGGACAGTTCTTGTTACTCTTGAGTTCTTTGCCACCGCTTGGTGGATTGGTTCTTGCAGGTGCTGGAGGTTCTGGTCCGAGCGGGACTTAGCGGGATGAAGCCCAAGCTGCGTTGCTGCCCTGGAAGGCTTTGTTTTGTTTCTTCTTGTTCATGTGTGGCTGGCCTGCGTGCCGATGTCTGTAAACCACACCTTGTTAAGAGAAATTTGTAAGGCCTTAAGGCCAGATACTTTGGTTGTATACATTCCTATGTTTTAGTGGACAGTTCTTGTTACTCTTGAGTTCAAGTTTTTCAACCGTGAAGCTTCCGCTAGAATGCTCTGTGTTATGATGCGTTGGTTTTGATAATATTTTGTAGCGTCTCCGCCTGTTTGTGGAATATGGTGTAGGGCCCCGGGCGGACCCTCTATTATATTCTTCTTGACGGGTAGAGGTGTTACAGAGGCCACAAGAGCACGAGCTGTAGAGGAGAGAAGAGAAACCATCTCAAAGAAAATAGAAACCAGAATGAAGAAAAACTAATCGTATGGTTAGAAAAGAGCCGGCAAAAGAAGCCAAACCAAATAGGACGGAAAACAAGTCACAGAAAGCCAGCGAAAAAAAAAGAGAGAGGTAGAGATTCAAACCGCACGATTTGAAAAGAAGCCAGAGAGAACCGGACACTAAAAGGAGCAAACTAAGAAGAGACCACGCGAGAAGAGATACCAAGCTGCGCTAGAAGAGGAGATACAACAAGCAAACTATGCGGGAAAAACCACATGGTCACGGTGACACCACACCAGCGGTAAGAAAAGAGGCTGCGACCAAAATGCGGAGCCTGCAATGGTTAGAGAAGGCATAGTGAGAAGATAAATAAAGAGGAGAAGTTGAAGAACCAAGAAGTCACGCGAACAGGGAAAGAAGCCAAGCGAATAAGAAAGAGGTCGCAAAGAAGAAGAAGTAGAAAGAGAGACGAGAAAGAGTATGCACTGTCTGGGTGACAACACACCAGCGGCAAGCCGCGGCCAAAATGCGGAACTCGCAACAGAAAAGAAATTGCTTGAGGGCGACAAGCAAGAAAGGGAGGGAAGGGAGGGAAGCGAACAGGAAGAAGCCAGTGCGGGAAGCAAACCAGAAGAAGTCGGAGCAGTTAGACAACCAAACTGCAATCTGATTGGAGCAAAGAATCGATTCGCTCCATTACCATGTGACAAAAAGAGCGAGAAAATAGCCAAGAGGTAAATAAAGTGCAAATTTTATTGCTCCAAAAAAATAATTATTATTACATAGGTATACCCCCTTATTTATATAAATCAAGGGAGATGAGAGAATACAACAACCGATGTGGGACTAAATATAAGTCGGGCAGTCTACGCCGTTTGACATGGTCAAACCGCCCATTATACAACAAATAACAGAACAACAAGCGGCAACAAGGAAAGTCGCCTAACTGCCAGGGAAGACAATTGGTACTGGCTGCCAAACCGCAACTACGGGTTGCCACCAGACCGCAGTTGTGGCTACCCATCAGACCGCAACTGCTATAAGCTACCGAACAACAACCGTGGGTTACCACTAGACTGCAGTTGTCGCTTACCATCTGACCGCTGCTACGGCCTCAACTAGACTGTTGTAGCATCATCCAGATTACTGTGGCTCACCAACAGACCGCTACTGTGACTCTCTTCCAGACCGCTATGGCTTCATTCAGACCACTACTGTGGCTTTCTGTCAAAACATTGTGACTTCCTTTAGACCGCTGCGGCTAACATCCACACTGCTATTGCGGCTATTCGTCAGACAGCCACTGCTACTGTCCACTTGACATCAAGCTGAGGTACACCACCAGACCGCTGGACCAAACTTCTAGGTCACTGAGATAGATAGACCGCTGCGGTTAGACATAAGATCGCCTAGTATCCCCAAGCTCCAACAGTGATATTTGGGGACAATAGCAAAGGACGCATACTTGGAATCGACACCATAAGTAACACAGCATTTTCAATTTCTAATGTACTTTTTGTAGATGGACTTAAGCATAATTAAACTTTTATTAGCCAACTATGCGATAAGGGCCAAAATGTTATATTTAAATCCTCTACAAATACCTGCAAAATTATAGATGCTAAAACTAATAGTGTTTTTCTTGTTGATCGTGGAAACCATAATGTTTATACTATTAGCTTTGAGGATATATTTGCTTCGGATTTGAAATGCTTAGTTACTAAGAATGAGGAATTAGATCTTTAGCATAGGAGACTAGAATACTTAGGAAGTAAACTTATTGTCAAACTATCAAAAAATAAACCTGTTCGTGGACTTCCAAAACTAAGCGGTAGTTTAAACGCTTTATTCGCTCCATGTCAAAAAGGGAAATTAATTAAAACCTCATTCAAAAGTAAAAATGATATTTCCACGACTAGACCACTTGAACTCATTTACATGGATATGCTTGGTCCTCTTAGTACATATAGTCTACGTGGAAAATGATACAAATCCGACACGTTCCTTGAGTCCACTTGTTTGTGCACTAGACTCCAAAATGATAAGGAACTAAAAATAAAATGCATAAGGTCAAATCATGGGGGGGGGAATTTTAAAATGATAATTTCATGAACTATTGTAATAATTTAGGAATTAAACACGAATTCTCAGCCCCATACACTCCTCAACAAAATGGGGTAGTGGAAAGAAAGAACCGCACGCTTAAATAGTTAGCATGCACAAAGCTCGCCGAGCTCGGCTTGCCTCGATATTTCTAGGTTAAAGCAGTTAACACAACATGTTATATGATGAACCAAGTCATGCTTCGCCCCATTATTAAGCTAACTCTGTATGAGATATATTTCAATAGGAAGTCGTCAGTTTTATATTTTTGAGTCTTCGATTGCCCGTGTTTTATTCTAAACACTAAGGAACGGTTAGAAAAACTTGACGAAAAATCAGACCAATGCATCCTGTTAGGATATTCTAGTACGAGCCATGCCTATAGGGTCTATAACAAACGAACTTTATTTGTTAAAGAATCGGCTCAAGTCCACTTTAACGAAAATTAACCAACCATAGTCCCTAGGCAAAACGAAGAAGAAATTGATGATGATGCACAGTTAGAAGCTAAGAGTGAGGAGAAAGAAGTGTCGGATGAAGTTCTAATTCATGTAGATGAATATAGGCCTCCAAGTACTCTAAATTTCTTATAAGAGCATCCACTAGAACTAGTAATAAGAGAGCCCACACATGAGATTAAAACTCGATCGACATTGCATGAATCCTTTTAGAACTTATGTTTCCTATCTGAAATTGAACCCAAGAACATCTCAGAAGCCTTAAAGGATGAATCGTAGTTCTTGGATATGACTGAAGAGTTAAACCAATTCGAGAGAAGTAAAGTCTGGGTGTGAGTGGAGCGTCCAGATAGCCATCCAGTTATTGGTTTGAAATGGGTTTACAAGAATAAACTTGATGGTGACTCTAGGATAACTAGAAACAAAGTTAGGTTGGTGGCACAAGGTTACTCTAAGGTAGAAGGCATGGATTTTGAGGAATCATTTGCACCAGTTGCAAGTCTTGAATCCATTCGTATGTTCTTAGCATTTGCAAGATTTATACAAATTAAATTATATCAAATGGATGTTAAGATTGCATTCTTGAATGGATATATTAAGGAGGAGGTGTATGTCGAGCAACCACCCGAATTCAAGACGCTAACTACCCAAATCACATATACAAGTTGGTGAAAGCCTTATAAGGATTGAAGCAAGCACCCCATGCTTGGTATGATAGGCTCACGACTTTTCTACTAGGACATGGGTTTAAGGATGGGTAGGGCGGACACCACTCTATTTGTGAAGCACGAGAATCTTGATTTAATTCTTTTACAAATTTACATGAATGATATTATTTTTGGGGCAACAAACAATAAATTATGCAAAGAAATTGTCACTTTAATGTAGTTTGAATTTGAAATGAGTCTAGTTGGAGAGTTATCTTATTTCTTAGGTTTTAAGATTTCTCAATGTAATAATTGAATATTTATAAGTCAATCAAAATACATAAAAGATATGTTTGTTCGATTTTGCTTTGTGAATCTGAAAAAGTCAAGATGAGTGCCTCTCTAAAATTAGGAAAGGATGAAAGTGTTATTTCGGTGGATCAAACTATATTTAGAAGAATGATCAGATCACTACTCTACTTAAATGTGTCTATGTAATACTCCAAGATTTCCAAAGTAGGTAAAGGAGTTTTCTAGAGGTTACTTCCCGGCAGTAGGGCTAATGTCGGTGGTAGCTCCAGGATAGTTGGCTTTAGGTGTCGAGAGCATTGAGTGAGGCAAAGTGACTCAACGCCCAGTTTACCGTGAGGTGGCAGGTTGTTAGCATGCGTAATTAGCCATTAAATTTGCCGAGTCTCGGGAAGTCAATGCCCAGTGGTAGTGTTACTGCAGATAGTATCTTGGCAATTTAATTGCCCAAGCTCTCGGGTTTCTATCACGGGGCGGTAGTAACTACCGTTCGGCAGTAGCTATAGCGGTCATGTTGCAACCGTCGCAAGCTACCGCGAGGCATTAATATCTTATCGCCTAGCGATGGCAATTATGTAATCGCGTGGCCATGTGTAAACCTATGATTGGAGGGCCTGGGCGATTGCACTAGAATTGAGGCGTTGAATTGGAGGTAGCGTGCGGCGGTTGTTAGTTATCGCATAGAGGTAGCTTTCTTTATATTTCTGGATCAGCCGTTTCACTTCATCTTCTTGGAGTTGAGACTTGGTCGGGTCTTTTAGAGGAGGAGCTGCAGTGCCGGATTAGGGAGTTTTTGCCGCTGTTTGTGATTTGGAGTTTGGATTGGCAAAGCGAGTTCAGATCTACAGAGGCAAGGCTGGATTGGTCGATTTCAACTGTCTAGATTTCTCACATGGAGAAAAAGAGCACTATAACGGTAACGATCCTCTTCCTTGGACATGTTAAGTCCTTCTTTTTGTCATTAGAGGGTAGACACTCCACGAACACGTGGAAGTGTTCTCTCAACGGGTAGATCTGTGTATACCCATTTGCTTAGCATTTAGATTCAGAATCAATGTACGGAATAGGCATATTGTGTGAAGCCCATCCGGATGGGTTGGTCTAGATTGGTGACGTTTGTATTCTTTGTATACTACAGAAGACTCTGTGGTTTTCACGTAGATTTCAGAGTCATGGGGTATGTTGTTGACTGCATTGAGAGTACTGGGGGTAATCTCCAAGAAAACACCCGTTTAAGGGGAAGGAGCGATAGTCTTACCCCTACCGCATGACGATAGTGCTACCACCAGCGGTAGCTCCATGTGAGCATTATATTAATTTTTAGGCCTGTCATGTGTGACCTAGGGGTCGTGATGGCCTGTATATCGAAGACCTAGGGGCCATTTTTGTGGAGCGTGAGTTTGAATTGCTCAGCTTTGGTAGTCATGAGTGCTAGCCTAAGATCCTTACAGAGTTATGGATCATGCGGAAAAGGGAAAGGGGATGCTTACCCACGCAAGTCCTGCGAGCCGAACGATTTGAGCATGGGATATGGATGAACTATACCCTCCCCTATGTCGGTTTACTTGGAGTGGTCAATGTGTAAAGCACATGACTTGTCGTAGAACTAGGGCATTATCTTTAGCCTTGGCACTTATAAGACTAAAAGCTCAAATGTTGTTTACCGTCAGTGAATGGTGGTGTGACCCTTGAGGCCTTGTACACCAAGAGTGTGCCTGAGAGCACGGGGTGTTGGGCGTTTGTGCCAATGTAAGTAGCTAGCGGTGCTTAAGTTGCACGTTTTGATTGCCATTATATGATTATACTAATGCATGTAGAGAAGTAACACCGCCACCCCGAGTGAGGGGTGCGTCGTTATAACTTTGCCAGCTAATGCTGACCGTTGCTTTTGTTTGCAACCTTTGCGGTGGAATGTTGCATACAGGTGCTACTGAGCCATGCGGGAAATAGCAGGCTAGAGCCTAGAAATTCTATTCTGTCCCTTAAAGGCCAAAGCGAATTACTTTTGTTATTTTATCGTTCATGTGTGGCCAGCCTACGTGTCAAAGTATGTAACACATTTTAATTCAAGTTGAACAATTTAAGGCCGTAAGGCCAATACCTTATTTGTGTATTTTTTTACATTCATAGTTGTGGTAGTGGACATTCATGTTGTAGCTGGGTTCTGTTTAACCTCTAAATTACTTCCGTTAAAATTTACTCTGCGTTAGGATGCATGGGCAAAGTTTATGATTTCAATTAGTAAGTCCTTCAACTATTCGTAGTGTATGGCATCGGGCCCCGACCAAACTTTATGTTATATGCTTTGTGATGGATAGGGGTGTTACAAAGTTGGTATCAGACTCTGGTGTAAGTTTTTTTGTTTGAATTCGTGGGCGAATTATTTTAAGAGGTGGTGAGAACATGTATATGCGTTACCGTTATAACATAAAAAGAACCTATGAATGTTCACTTAGGAATGAAAATACATATGTTTTAGGAACCTGCGTGTTCCTATGGTTGCATTTTGGCAAACTTTTTGTCGCCTAATTGAGTGTTTTACAATTATAGGTGACTAAGAGCAGTGCGGGGCAGTCGCAATGACAGCACTCCGCGGAGATTAGTGCGTCTAACGATGCGCCTGCAACCCCTCCTTCTGCTGAAACCATACGAATGGTAGCGGAAGCGGTGTTCGCTATGATCAATGCCTAACCAGGGAGGCAAGTGCAGCCTCCTGCTTCTGGGCTATGTCAAGTACCGCTTGGAGTAGCAGAGCCTATAGTGGAGGATAGAGTAGCGGCAGAGCTCGTGGTGCAGAGAAGAGCTACTTGAGAAATTGCTAAAGCACGTGATGAACCTCTGGTATTTTTGATGACTAAGACCACAACACAAGTTAAGGACCGGCTTTCCAGAGTTAAGAGAGTCCTGTCCGTAGCAGAGACTGAGGAATTCAAGAAAGTCACGATAGCCCCTTTACTTCTGGATAGTGAAGGCAAGGTTATGGTGGCAGGAGATAGAGCTTCATCACTTCGCTGGGAGGCAACTTTTTGATATCTCGATGGAGGAGTTTTCAAGACTATTTCTGGCACGGTTCATCCCGTCAGCGCAAAAAATTGCTATGGAAAATCAGTTCCAGAGACTGACTCAAGGTAATAGAAGTGTGGACGAAAACCTTCATGAGTTCACTAGTTTCATAACCCGCATTTTCTCAACATTTAAGTTATATCAGAGTAAGAGAAAATACGCTCTGTGATACCACGTCGTGCAGGAGATAACTGCAGGCGCTCAGGTAAGACTCCAAACTCTACAGTTTATATGAAATCCATAAGTTATTAAGTAAAAATCAGTTTAAGTTTAGATGGTCGCATCCCTCGACACAGTGGATCAACTAGTCCACAAGTAAAAGTATAGTTATACACTGCGGAAATACTTTGATTATGTTGGTTTAATATCCTACACAAGCATAAACATCCCCGAAGGACAACTCGCGGTATACAAGACTCTAGATTTATTATAAGTATAAAAAGTCTTTACGTTAGTTAGAAAATAGCATTTTATTTTTAAAAGATGGCATGCATGAAATACTAGTAGCAATTCTTTTATAAGTTAAAATACCTAACTGTTGGGTATTGTATCCACAATGTACCTGATTTGAAGAAGCCCCTGAATAAGCTAAGGTAAATAGACAATGTGTTTGATGAAATCTTTTAAGTTGTGCTTGCAGTTATTCATTGCTAAGTACACACCAATGTCAGGGTGCAGTGGGTCAATATACACGGGTCTGTGCAACGTAATCCCTCATTGAGCAGATCAGTGTGTTGGCCTACGTGTACTCTCTCTATTGGGGTGTACTTAATTTCAAGTACAGGGCTATGATAGAGCAAGAGCAGATAAGGAGCAAGGATGGGCCAAAGACCAACTCACGGGTTGAAAGACGAGAATCGTCTAAGTGTAAATCGTCGAGAATCACTATGTGATTCTCGCCGATTCGTCGAGAATCACTAGTGATTCTCGACGAGTCGTCGAGAATCACTAGATGATTCTCGCCAGGTTGGGTCGGCTGTCTCGACGCAGTCAGAAAATTCTCTAAGGCAGAATCGTCGAGAATCACTAAGTGATTCTCGCCGATTCATCGAGAATGACTTTGCATTCTCGACGATTCGGCGAGAATCAAATGTGATTCCCGCCGATTCTCCCCGGCCTCTATAACCTATGCATCCAGAATTTGCCAAGTAGAATTCGACGAGAATCGTAAGTGATTCTCGCCGATTCGTCGAGAATCATCTACGATTCTCGTCGATTTTGCCTTGGGCGATTTTTCCGAATTCCTGGACCGGTCCATGGTACCTGCAGCTATTTGAACCGGACTTTGGTCTTTGCTTTGGTGGGGCCCACAACGGTCATCTCCATGACCTATTGTATAAATACACAGGTATTTGTGTATAGTGTTTTAAAAAACGAAAAAAAAACATACAAAAGCGGAGCCGCCGACTAACCCTAATTTCGCGAAATTGCTCCGCCGATCGTCTCCGCCGCCGCTTGTGCAGTAGTCACCATAGCCGATCTCGATCTCCTCCAGATCCACGGTGACGGAAGCTAAGTCTTGCACAGCGTCTCACGCGTCTAACCAGAGATCTTTTGTCTCTTGATTTGAGATAGGGAAATCCATCCCCGTCCGAATCGATCGAGACGATCGATCCTAGTGTGACCGTTGGAAGACCTTGCCGACTTCGCTAAGAAGATTGAATCTCTAGTGCATCGCAGCTGTTTTCAGTTGCCACCGCCATCACCGAGAGCCTTGCCGCCGCCCTTTGCCGCCGCCGGTCTCGGGGAGATTTTCTCCAAGAAAAGATCAAGGGTTGTACACTTTTCGTTGCCTACAAGAACAAGTAATCTAATGAAAAGGGATACCTAGATCTTCAAGTTGTTTGTATTTCTTATACACTCCAATTTCTTTTTCATTGTAAAGGAACATTTGGTTCCTAGTTGTAGGGTTGGGTGCAACCCGTGTTGTGGGAGTGTTGACTCCTACGTGTGGAAGGGTTCCTTCCGATAGTGCAAGGATTGGATTTCAATCCTGTTGGTGAAGTGACCGAGTCATCCCGGGTTGGGAGATAGGTCGAAGGGGGAAAGTAGACGTACCCAAATCGGGGAACCACTATAAATTCCTGTGTTATTTTCTGTGCTATGTTGTTTTGTTTTCTTGTGCAGGTACAATTTTAATTTCGCAAATACGTTAAAAGTCACCAAACCCCCCCCCCCCCCCCCCATAGGTGAAGGTAGTTGACACTAGGTGAACTTTCAAGTGGTATCAGAGGGAGGTTACTCATCACAAAGGTTCACACCTTGAGTAGAATCCTGCCACCAGTGTCAAGAAGAAGACCGATATCTTCCATGGACGGACTCAAGCACTCCGGCAAAATCCCAGTATGCACCAGACTGAACTTTCCTATCTGGAAGGAAAGAATCAGATTCTACATGGAAGCAGTCGACCCCCGGCTCTTCATGATAGTGGAGGAGGGACCTTACATTCCCACTAAGGCCTCCACCATTGATCCTACCAAGAAAGTGCCCAAGAAACTTTCGGAAATGGACAAGGACGAAATGGTGCTGTTCGGACTCGACAAGAAAGCTCAGAACATCCTGGTAAGCGCAGTTGACGACTCTAATGATGCAGAACTTCTGCAACTGCAGGACAGCCAAGGATCTCTGGAGCTGTCTGATTGTCCTAATGGAGGGCACAGATGAAGTGAGGGACGATCGGAGATCCCTCCTCAATCAGAAATATGAGGCCTTCAGGCAAGGGCCAAAGGAGGAGATCAGAGTTACCTTCGAAAACTTCCTCAAGATCGTGAATGCACTCAAAGGATATGGAAGAGTGTTCACTGACGGTGAACTCAATGATAAGTTCCTTAGGTCCCTCACTATGGAATGGGACACAAAGATCTGCGCCATTCGCGAGTTTGGCAGACTTGCTGAAACCGACCCTCAGATTCTGTTCGGGAAGCTCATGTCCTATGAGCTTCAGTTGAACACAAGGAAGGCTGAAGAGGAAGCAGAGAAAGCCGCGGCCAAGGAAAAGACGGTGGCCTTGAAATCCATTCATTCCAGAAAGGACAAGGGTGCTGCCTCTTCCCGTGCGTGGAAGAAGGATGAAGAGGAAGACTCTGAGCCAAGCTCCTCCGGCTCAGAATTGTCTGAGGAAGACTTATCCCTTATCACAAGGGAATTCAAGAAGTTCCTCAAGCTGAGGAATCAGAGAAAGAGAAACGGCTCCTCTTCAAGGGATCAGAAGAAGAACTATTCTTCTGACAGGTATGTTTCCAAACCGAACAAACACCGCTCATCTGACATTATTTGCTTTGGTTGGAACAAGCCAGGACACTTCGTGGCCGACTGCCATCAAGGCAAGAGGGAAAAGGGAAAGGGAGAGGAGCACAGGTCCTCAAAAGACAAGAAGAAGGAGAGGAGTTACATCGCGAAGAAGCCAAAGACGCTGAGTGAATCTGACACATCAGACACCAGCGATGACGAGGAAGCCTACTTTGGGCTAATGGGTCGCTGTGACTCGGAAGGAGATTGTCCCCCATTTACTGGGAAGGTAAAAGCTCACACCCCTCTCTCCGACTCTGACTCTTATCCTGAGTCTCAGGATGATGACCCTGAGGATAGCCCTTCTGCCCGTGAAGCTGAGCTCCTCGATAAGTATGAGCTTCTGCTCAATACTTTCCTGGAATGTCGAAAGAGACTGAAGGCTTAGAAAAAGGAAGTTAAATTCCTTAAAGGTGAGAGTGTATCCCTGAGGGAAGAGATCACCAGTTTGATCTCCCTCCGACAGGAGCACTTGGACCTGACTACAAAGAATTCAGAGTCCCTTAAGCTCCTTGATCTTAAGCAGGAGGAAGTCGACAAGTTGGAAGAACTACTTGCGGTAAAAAGGAAGATCGTCAAGAGCTTCTCTATGCCAAAAACTGTTCTTCCATTAGTTGTGTAACACCCCTATCCGTCACATAGCATATAACAGTAGGTCCGGCTGGGGCCCGACGCCATATACTACGGACAGACCGGTTGGTTACGCGTTGAAACCATACAACCAATCAGAGCGTCCTACACAACACCTAGCGGAAGCAATTTAATTAAGTTGCAAAAAGATAAGAACCCTGCCACAGAGCATGAATGTCCACTACAACCCAGGAATGAGTACATACACAAAAGAGAACTGGCCTTAAGGCCTTACATTGTTCACTTAACAAAATAGTGTTTTCAGACATCGGCTCGCAGGCCGGCCATACATGAATGAACGGGAAAAACATAACAAGTTAGGCCTTCGAGGGCCGGCACAGCAACAAGGGCTTTAGCCCGCTATTTCCCGCTCGGCTCCGCAGCACCTGCAAGCAACAAACCACCGCCCGGTGGCAAACAATAGCAATGGTCAGCAAAACTGACCAAATTATAACGATCCCGCCCCCACAATCGGGGCGGGGATGCTCTTTCCCTGCACTTTATTAGTATAGGCATTTATAAAAGGGTAATTGCACATCACCACAGGCGTAGGCTCGCACGGCAACACACCCCGTGCACTCAGGGCACATTCTCGGCGAACCGGCCAACGTCACGTCAATTCAAGCCATAGACGTTCCCAATCCACCACCGCCTCTAGGACGGTCATCCATATGAGCAATTCGTCTCCTTAGCCTTGGTCACGACAATTTAAGCCATAGACCGCCGAAGACCCTCGTCCATGCCAACGGTCCTACCGAACGACATAGACCGGGTACGGTTCCGCTTGACCCGTGCTCATACCGCAACGACAATTTAAGCCATATGCGCAGGTCAAGACTCACCGAGTCCCGTTTCCGCTACAAAATCACATAACCCAGTTTTGTTCACGTTGGCACCCCGGCCTCCGTGTTGGCAAAACCCGCTTTTGCCCAGTTTTCCGGGTGCACCTTAGAGTTAATCTCTAAGATTCCCTGACGCAATCTACCACGTAGAAAAACTCGAAAACACCCAAACATCCGGAGTCTTGCCCGGTTCAAATGCAATGCAACATCACCGATTCGGACCAACACGTCCGAATAGGCTTCACACACAATGCCTATGTCCGTTTACGCATACGGACTCTACACAAGGGGACTTCACATATCTACCCCAACGAGCGCTCCAACTCTTCGCTCACTCGCGAGAGCGGGCTTCCTATGCAAGGAAAAGAGGGCTTCACATGCCCAAGATAAAGAATCGTTACCCTTGCGTTTTTCCGCGGCGCCATCGCAAACTACGCGGCTAGAAAGCTTCGCAACATCGTCGCCTCCGCGGATCTGGGCTCGGATCGCGATTTGGAGCTTTGAACCTCCTCCGGCGGCCGGATTTTGGCCTCACACCACCAATGGAGCTCTCCCCTCTCTCTAGGATGTAGAAAGAGAACTCAAGATGAAAATGAGGGTTTCTCCCCCCATTTCCCGGCTAATAACCCCCAGGTGCAGCCCCCACCGTCAGATCCAGATCCAAGGGAATGAACGGCCGAGATTAGATCCAAAATAACAAAATCTGGGCCGAACACGGGTTGGCACACGGCCGTGTGCCTGGCCGTGTAGCTCACTCGCCGATCGACACGGGTCCAGACACGGCCGTGTGCCACGGGCCGTGTTACCTGGAGCTTCAGAACGATCGTCGGGATTCCAGAACACGGCTTCGAACACGGCCGTGTTTGAGGCCGTGTGCCCCACACACGGCTTGAGACACGGCCGTGTGTCTCAGGCCGTATACTTCTCTGACTCGAGACTGCACAAAACCACTGAACACGGGTTGGCACACGGCCGTGTGCCTGGCCGTGTGCCCCTATTCAGACCTCCAAAAGCGCTGATTGATCGCCCCGCGATCAACTCCGAGGTTGGGGTCTTACAACTCCCTCCCCCTTAAGAGAATTTCGTCCCGAAATTAAGAACAGAGACTACACAAAAACATAAACATAACGAGTACCTGAGGGGAACAACTCGGGGTACTCCTCGCGCATTGACTGCTCTCGCTCCAAGAGAGCTCCTCGCGTCCGCAGTTATCCCAACGGACCTTCACCATTCTGATTTCCTTGTTCCGAAGCCGCTTGACTTCGAAATCCTCAATAGATATGGGCTTGACTTTCGTTGTCAACCCTTCCTCAACCGGTACTTGGTCGGCCGCCAACACCTGCGAAGGCTCTTGCACTACCTTCCGCAAAACCGAGATGTGGAATACATCGTGCAAAGCACTTAACTCTGCTGATAACCTTAACCTATAAGCTGCTTCTCCGATCCGCTCCAGAATCTCAAATGGCCCAAGGTATCTCGGACTCAACTTTTTCAAGCGTCGAATCCGTGAGACACCCTTGAACGACTTGATCTTCAAGTACACCCAATCGCCAACACTGAATTCCACGTTCCTATGCTTGGCATTATAATACTTGGCTTGCCTATCCTGGGCAATCCGCAACCGCTCCCCTATAGTATGCACCAAAGAAGTGGCATCTTCAATGTCTTGACGCTGATAAAGCTTGGACTCACCCGTTTCTAACCACGAAAACGGCGTGCGACATTTTCTTCCGTAAAGAGCTTCGAACGGCGCCATCTGAATGCTTGCTTGATAACTATTGTTATAAGCAAATTCGACCAAGTATAGGTGGTCCTCCCACCTCTTACCGAAGTCCAACGTACACATGCGGAGCATGTCTTCCAAGGTTCTGTTGACTCTCTCGGTCTGGCCATCCGTCTGCGGATGAAACGTCATGCTAAACTTCAGTTTGGAGCCCAAGAATTGATGCACTAGCCTCCAGTCATTGGACGTGAAACGCCCATCGCGATCACTCACAATACTGCGGGGCACCCCGTGCAAGCGCACAATGTTATCCACATAGAGCTTTGCCAATTTCTCTACTGGATCATCCTTCCTCATCGGTAAGAAATGCGACACTTTCGTCAATCTGTCAACGATCACCCAAATGGCGTCGTTTCCCTTCTGCGACCTTGGCAACCCGTGCACAAAGTCCATAGATATATCATCGAATTTCCACTCCGGTATAGGCAAGGATTTCAGAAATCCTCCTGGCTTTGCACTCCGCCTTCACCAAGGCGCACGTTTGGCATTTAGCCACGTACAACGCCACATCTTTCTTAAGCCCCGGCCACCAAAACAGCTTCTTGAGATCACGATACATCTTCGTGCTCCCTGGGTGGATTGAGTACTTGGTATGATGAGCCTCGTACATCAACTCCGCCCGGAGGTTACCCCTACTCGGGACGCACAACCGATGATCCTTTCTTAACAAACCATCATCCACCGAGAACTGGGAATTTGACCCATCCAGAGCGGCCTCCATAAGCTCTTTCATGGAGTCATCTAACTCCAATGCCTGCCGAACCCGGTCAGCCAGGTCATACTGCACCTCTGTCCAGTTTAACATTGCTTTGGCGCTCGTCTGCTTGTCAACGCAACAGATCTCAAGCTCCTCCAACTCCCGCACTAGCCGCTCATCATGCACCGACAACCAGTTGGCTCGGGCGGGAGCCCTGCAGCCCAGCGCATCTGCAACTACGTTGCCCTTCCCGGGTACATAATGTATCTTGATGGTGTAGTCCCCCAGGAACTCCATCCACCTCCTCTGCCTCATATTAAGGTCCTTTTGATCTAACAAGTATTTTAGGATCTTGTGATCGGTGTATATATCGACTCTTACGCCGTATAGGTAGTTCCTCCACAACTTTAGTGCAAAAATCACGGCCGCCAACTCCAAGTCGTGCACCGGATAATTTCTTTCATGCACCTTTAGCTGACGCGATCCATACGCTATCACGCTACCATGCTGCAACAACACGCAGCCCAAGCCACTACCCGAAGCGTCGCTATACACCTCAAAGCCCTCGGTCCCACTCGGCGACCTAAGCACTGGCGCCGTGGTCAACCGCCTCTTCAGCACCTCAAAAGCTTGCACGCACTCTTGCGTCCACAGGAATTTCTAATCCTTCCTTGTCAACTTCGTGAGTGGTAACGCTACCCGCGAGAAGTTCTCTACGAAGCGCCTGTAATATCCGGCAAGCCCGAGAAAACTATGGACTTCCGCGACAGAAGATAACGCAGGCCACTCCCGTATCGCAACAATCTTCGCCGGATCCACCGCTATACCTTCCCCACTCACTATATGACCAAGGAACGCTACCGAGGGTAACCAGAACTCGCACTTGGAGAACTTTGCGTAAAGCTCATTCCTCCTCAAAGTCTCCAACACCAAATGCAAATGCTTGAAGTGGTCTTCTTCGCACTGCGAGTATAACAAAATATCGTCAATAAAGACGATCACAAAGCGATCCAGGAAATCTCTGAACGTCTTGTTCATCAGATCCATAAAAACCGATGGCGCATTTGTTAGTCCAAACGGCATGACCGTGAACTCGAAATGCCCGTACCTCGTACTGAACGCCGTCTTTGGGATATCACATTCCCTGATCCTCAGCTGATAGTACCCCGACTTCAAGTCCAACTTGGAGTATACGGACGATCCGACTAACTGATCAAAGAGATCATCAATCCTCGGGATCGGGTACTTGTTCTTCTCCGTCAACTTGTTCAATTCTCTGTAGTCGATGCACAGCCGCATACTACCGTCCTTCTTTTTAACGAAGAGGACCGGTGCGTTCCAAGGCGACGAACTTGGACGCACATAACCTTGCTCCATCAGCTCCTCCAACTGAACCTTCAACTCCGCCATCTCCTTTGGCGCCAACCTATAAGGAGCACGTGACACGGGTTTGGCACCCGGCACGAGCTCGATCGTAAAATCAATCTCTCGCTGCGGTGGGGCTCCGGGAAGGCTATCCGGGAACACATCGGGGTATTCGCAAACCACGGGGATGCTATCCAACGGGGACTTTGGCTCCACAGCCCCCACTATTGCAAAGAACAGCTCTGCACCAGCACGAACTGCCTTCACCACCTGAAGAGCAGACATTAGTGTCTTGCTCGACCCCTTAAGCCCCTCGAAAGTAGTCTCCCGCCCTACACCCAGCTTGACCTCCTTACGGTCGCAATCGATCCAAGCCTTCTGCTCTGACAGCCAATCCATTCCAAAGATAACATCAAACTCTACTAACGGCAAGAATGACGCTAGCAAGTCGAACTCTTGGCTCCCTATGTGAACCTTCACGGCGCACACTCTGTCCGCACGCATCGAGCATCCATTCGGTAGCAACACATGTAACTTGTCCTTCGCCATCGAAGAAGGGACTCCGATGCGCGATATAAACTGTTCGGACAAGAAAGAATGCGAAGCACCAGTGTCGAACAGTGCTCGTGCCGGACTATCGCTAATTACCACAAAGCCTAAGCAAAAGACATTAGCTGAACAAGCAATAGGTAATAGTATTCTCAAGTCAACTTGCATAAATTAACTCATACCTGTCACCACATCCGCTTGCTTGATGGCCTCCTGCTGGCCCAAGTTGTAGACTCTAGGCTGAGTCGGAGCATAGTGGGACGCGGTCGACTCCACCGCTTTGCCCTTTTCCTCGTAGGTAGCTCCTTGTTTCCTTTCGGACTTTGAGCGTCCACTCCAGCAGTCACGGGCAAAGTGCCCCGGCTTTCCATACGTGAAACAAGCGCCCGGGGTTTGATTGGTAGTTGTCCCCGAGGCACCTGCAGAAGGAGCTGGACCCGATGTCTTAGTCTTCTTGAAGAATCTACGGTAGCCCGACTTCGATGTAGTCGGCGCCTTGAACTCTGATTTCTTGCCACGGATTCCCTTTCTTTCTTCGCTTGCACGTTTCTCATATCCTTCTCCAAGGATCGGGCCGAACTGACCAGGGTCATGAAACCCTGCGCCTTGGGCCCCGATAACAGCAACCTCAAATCATCCCTTAGCCCTTCATAAAAGCGGCTCGTCTTGCGCTCCTCGTCTGCGAAGGTAGCGCCGGCATATCTCCCCAACCGAGTAAACTCGTGGAGGTATTCATCAACGGTGCTATCACCCTGCACCAACTTCTGGAATTCTCTCTCTAGCGCGATCCTCTGCGCCGAGGGGAGGTATCGAGCCATAAATAGTCTCGCAAACTCCTCCATCGGGACTTCGGCCAATGGCCTTCCCCTCAATTGATGCAGCTCTAGGCCCTCCCACCACAGTCTTGCGTCCCCATCCAAAAGGAACGTCGCTATAGTGGTCTTCTGCCACTCTTCAGTTTCCGTCGCAGTCATCACCCTGTTGACCCTTGAGAGCCAATCCTCTGCTTGGGTCGGGGTTTCTACCCCCGTGAACACCGGTGGATGAAAGCCCATGACATGCTTCAGTTGTTTTTCAGTTGCTCTCCGAGGCAACTCTGGCTCCACCACCACCTGCTCAACCCTCCTTTGCTCTGCCGTCTGAAGCGGTACTTGCTCTACAGCAGGAGCAGGCTGCTGCACCTGCCTTGCAGGCTGCGCATTAATCATTGCCATGACCGCTTCTGCCACCAACCTAATGGTCTCGGCAGACAAAGGTGTTGCAGGCGTATCGCTTGGCACACTGCTCGCCTCAGAACCTGGCCGTTCAGACGGCCCAGCACCACTTCTGTCACCTATAATCGTGCAAAAACACCGATAAGCGACCAAACATTACTGCAAACAGCAATTATAGGAACACGCAGGTTCCTCAAACATGTGTATTTTCATTCCTAAGTGGACATTCATGGGTTCTTTTCATGTTATAACGATGACGCACACAATGTGCTCACCACCCCTTAAAGTGAATTCGTCCACGAATTCATTTAAGCGTGACCGAAACCAGAAGTCTGATACCAATTTGTAACACCCCTATCCATCACATAGCATATAACAGTAGGTCCGGCCAGGGCCCGACGCCATATACTACGGACAGACCGGTTGGTTACGCGTTGAAACCATACAACCAATCAGAGCGTCCTACACAACACCTAGCGGAAGTAATTTAATTAAGTTGCAAAAAGATAAGAACCCTGCCACAGAGCATGAATGTCCACTACAACCCAGGAATGAGTACATACACAAAAGAGAACTGGCCTTAAAGCCTTACATTGTTCACTTAACAAAATAGTATTTTCAGACATCGGCTCGCAGGCCGGCCATACATGAATGAACGGGAAAAACATAACAAATTAGGCCTTCGAGGGCCGGCACAGCAACAAGGGCTTTAGCCCGCTATTTCCCGCTCGGCTCTGCAGCACCTGCAAGCAACAAACCACCGCCCGGTGGCAAACAATAGCAACGGTCAGCAAAGCTGACCAAATTATAACGATCCCGCCCCCACAATCGGGGCGGGGATGCTCTTTCCCTGCACTTTATTAGTATAGGCATTTATAAAAGGGTAATTGCACATCACCACAGGCGTAGGCTCGCACGGCCACACACCCCGTGCACTCAGGGCACATTCTCGGCGAACCGGCCAACGTCACGTCAATTCAAGCCATAGATGTTCCCGATCCACCACCGCCTCTAGGACGGTCATCCATATGAGCAATTCGTCTCCTTAGCCTTGGTCACGACAATTTAAGCCATAGACCGCCGAAGACCCTCGTCCATGCCAACGGTCCTACCGAACGACATAGACCGGGTACGGTTCCGCTTGACCCGTGCTCATACCGCAACGACAATTTAAGCCATATGCGCAGGTCAAGACTCACCGAGTCCCGTTTCCGCTACAAAATCACATAACCCAGTTATGTTCACGTTGGCTCCCCGGCCTCCGTGTTGGCAAAACCCGCTTTTGCCCAGTTTTCCAGGTGCACCTTAGAGTTAATCTCTAAGATTCCCTGACGCAATCTACCACGTAGAAAAACCCGAAAAACACCCAAACATCCGGAGTCTTGCCCGGTTCAAATGCAATGCAACATCACCGATTTGGACCAACACGTCCGAATAGGCTTCACACACAATGCCTATGTTCGTTTACGCATACGGACTCTACACAAGGGGGACTTCACATATCTACCCCAAGGAGCGCTCCAACTCTTCGCTCACTCGCGAGAGCGGGCTTCCTATGCAAGGAAAAAGAGGGCTTCACATGCCCAAGATAAAGAATCGTTACCCTTGCGTTTTTTCCGCGGCGCCATCGCAAACTACGCGGCTAGAAAGCTTCGCAACGTCGTCGCCTCCGCGGATCTGGGCTCGGATCGCGATTTGGAGCTTCGAACCTCCTCCGGCGGCCGGATTTTGGCCTCACACCACCAATGGAGCTCTCCCCTCTCTCTAGGATGTAGAAAGAGAACTCAAGATGAAAATGAGGGTTTCTCCCCCCATTTCCCGGCTAATAACCCCCCACGAGCAGCCCCCACCGTCAGATCCAGATCCAAGGGAATGAACGGCCAAGATTAGATCCAAAATAACTAAAATCTGGGCCGAACACGGGTTGGCACACGGCCGTGTGCCTGGCCGTGTAGCTCACTCGCCGATCGACACGGGTCCAGACACGGCCGTGTGCCACGGGCCGTGTTACCTGGAGCTTCAGAACGATCGTCGGGTTTCCAGAACACGGCTTCGAACACGGCCGTGTTCGAGGCCGTGTGCCCCACACAAGGCTTGAGACACGGCCGGTGTGTCTCAGGCCGTGTACTTCTCTGACTCAAGACTGCACAAAACCACTGAACACGGGTAGGCACACGGTCGTGTGCCTGGCGTGTGCCCCTGTTCAGACCTCCAAAAGCGCTGATTGATCGCCCCGCGATCAACTCCGAGGTTGGGGTCTTACAAGTTGATTCCTTCTCTGCTCAGGCCAAAGGAGCTGGCTTGGGGCATGTAGGGGTATCTAGCTCCTCATCCAGGAGAAACATGAACAAGAGGAAGAATAAGGCTGCCAAGAAAGCCTCTGTTGCTGAGAAAGGAAAGGCCCCACTCAGCCCTGTTGAGTTCAGAAAGCCTAGCTTTCCCTGTAACCAACATGACTTTGAGTCAACATTTGGCCATCACTTCAGGCCCTCGGTTGCAAAGCCGAAGAGCCGGTATGATGGGTGGACCTTTCCCCGTAACTTCAGTGAGAGTGTCTTCAAGGCACCTTATGAGGAAATCCACTTGAGAAATTATGGTCAATTCTCTAGCGGCCATAATAGGAAGCAGGCACCTAAGGCCAAGCCTGTTACACTGAAAAGCCAAGAGGCGAAGAAGTCATGTGACTGTGGTCATCATGATGCCTCCATCTCCAGGTCTTTGGGCCCAGCTGAACCCCACATTTCAAGGGTGAAGCAGGCGCCCAAGTGGAGGTATAACAGGTTTGACTGCTAGTGCTATGGCAAAATTGGTCACTTTGCCATGGATTGTTGGTTTAATCCAAGGAATATTGAGACTCCTCATGTTGGCAATGTGAGGCCGACCTCTCATAGGGCTAACCAACCGAGGGGGAGTATGCTAACGAAAAATCTAGGACCCAAGTACGATTGGGTTCCTAAGGAAAATTAATTTTGTTTTGCAGGAATGTCCAAAGGCCAACAAAACTCCTATTTGGTATTTGGATAGTGGATGCTCCCGTCACATGACCGGAATAAGAAGCCTACTGCGGGAGTACTCTCCAGTCGAGAATGGACCCAAAGTCATATTTGGGGGATCTGATCGGGGAGTCACCAGAGATTACGGTACAATTTCCAACGGTATACTCTCTATCACTAACGTAGCTTATGTTGAAGGGTTAAATCATAACCTGATCAGCGTAAGCCAGTTATGTGATACAGGGTATGACGTTATGTTCTGCAAGGATAAATGCCTGATAATATCATGTGATTCTTCGGAGACTGTATTAACCGGCATTAGGAGCAGAAATATTTTCTATTTAGATTTTTTTAGTTTAGATTCTTCTACCCCAGTATGCCTCGTTGCAAAAGGCAGTGCATCTCTTTGTGAACAATGACACAAGAGATTGGCACACATTAATTACAAGACAATTAATATGTTGTTTTCCAAAGACTTAGTAAGGGATGTTCCCATTATTAAGTGCATTAAAGATAGTCCATGTCCTGCATGTCAAATGGGCAAGCAGACTCGAGCTACCTTTAAGGGCATCCCAGACAAAGACTCCTCCAGATGTCTTTATCTTCTGCATATGGACCTGTTTGGTCCAATACAAGTTCATAGCTTAGGAGGGAAGTCGTATACGCTAGTGATTGTAGATGATCACTCTCGGTTTACGTGGGTGTTCTTTTTAAAGCGCAAGTCTGATACATTTGACATCTTCACCAGTTTTGTCAAGCAGATACAGAACGAACTTAACTGCTCAGTGGTCAAAATCAGAAGTGCCACATAAACAGAGTTTGCTCAGTCTGGGGCAAAATAGAAGTGACAACAGTTCTGTGAAGAACTTGGTATCTTTCATGAGTACTCCTCGCCTCGCACTCCTCAACAAAATGGAGTGGCGGAGAGGAGGAATAGAACACTCATTGAGGCGTGCACGACAATGTTGAATGACGCTTCTCTCCCAGAATACTTCTGGGCCGAGGCTGTCAATACAGCTTGTCATGTACAAAACCGGGCGTTGATCAACAGGAGCCATCGTAAGACTCCTTATGAGCTACTGAAAGGCAAGAAACCAACCATGTCCTATCTGAGGATCTTTGGCTGCAAATGTTATGTACTGAATAATGGGAAGTACCCTCGTACTAAGTTTGGTGAAAAATGCTTCGAAGGCATATTCATGGGCTATAGTTACCATAACCGGGCTTATAGAGTTTTCAACAAGAAAACCCTAGTGGTAGAGGAATCAATAAATGTTGTATTTCATGAAGGAAGTTTGCTTAATTGCAAGACTTCTAGTTGTCTTCCTTAAGATGCAGGTGCCAGACTCGAAAAGTTACAACTGGGTGATCCCGAGAAAGATGCAACTCCAAAATACGTCAAGGTCTCCACATCAACGCCGATCGGAGAAGTTGAAGATCAAAATGAAGCAAATCCTTTAGAAGAAGGAGATGCCCAAGAAGTATTCGAAGCTCCTGATGCAAGACTTCTGGAGCTCAGACACGTGAGGGATCATCCCAGAAATCAAATCATTGGAGATCCCCGAGACGGTGTCAGAACTCGCCGAGGTACTCTTAATGAGATTTTGCATCTTAGCTTTCTGTTGCAGGTTGAGCCAAAGAAGTTCGACGAAGCAAACAAAGACGCGTCATGGATTTTGGCCATGCAAGATGAGCTGCATCAATTCAAAAGATGCAAAGTCTGGACGCTGGTTCCCAGACCGAAGACACAAAATGTGATTGGCACCAAGTGGATATTCAGAAATAAGTTGGATGAACATGGAGTCATCATCAAGAACAAAGCCAGACTGGGGGCTCAAGGATACAGACAGGAGGAGGGGATTGACTTTGACCAGACGTTTGCACCAGTTGCACGGCTCGAGGCAATCTGGCTATTCCTAGCTGATGCGTGAAATTACGGCAAGTGCACCGGTCGCACAAGTAATAAAGTTTGGGAATAAATCCCCGAGTGTCGGTCTCTTGAGGAACACAGTAAGGGATGAGTTAATGTCGAGGCGGACTTGAGATTGAAGTCCTCGGTCGGAGGTAACGATGGGGGTTTTGATGGTTGTGGAAAATAAAGTAAAAATCTAACAACTACTCCTATGCAACGCCGCTATGCGATGCTTCGCCAGGCGGGATGGAAACTACACGGGCCGCTATGCACCGAATCGCTTGGCGGATGGAAGAGTAGGCTAGCGGATGAGGTGGTGAGAATGGCGGAATGAGGGTCGTGAGCACCTCTTCGCAACGCACGCCACTAGCAATTGCTAGTGCGGCAAGGGTGGATGGATGATGGAGTAATAAGGCGCACCTCAAGCAATAATAATGAAATCACACAAATCACATAGACATGAAAAAGTGCAAGATCATTAACTACAATAAAATGTACTTCATCAATACAAAGAGTTAAACTAAGCTATCAAATACAAGAGGAAGAGGTGTGCGAATCGACCGAATCTGAAGCCTTGTTGAGGGTTCACGGTTGGAATCCCGGGTTGTCAATCCGAGTCCAAGATCGGTCCTCAACTGCGTCCGGGGTAGAGGAGGCTGTCACTCACTCCCAATGGACCCGTCTTCTTCGTTGAAATGACCCGTAGATTGCGGCTCCAGCTCCTCCTAACTTGATGGAGAAAGCTAGGTCAAAACTCCGCTTGAAGCTCCAGGATGAAGGAGGAGGCCGAGAGGATGCTCCGGCGTTGATTTGGCGTTGAAAGCTTGCCCGGAGACCCTCCCTAAGGTGGAGGATGAAGGGGGACGGAGGAAACCCTCGTCCGAGACGAAGAACGGCGGAAAATCGCGGATCTCGATCGATCTCTCGAATAGGGCGAAAACCTGCGCTATTTATAGAAAACAGAATTAAATAGCGCGCACGATCACTGGCGCACGACCGGTGGTCGTGCGCGATATAGTCAGTGATCGTGCGAAATGGAGGCAGAAAAGTGGAAAAAAGATATAATGACTGCGCACGATCGGCAGCGCACGAGCAGTGATCGTGCGCGGTATGGCTGGTGATCGTGCGATATGCCGGGACAGAACTTTCACAGGAGAGGTCATGACTGCGCACGACCGATGATCGTGCGCCAAAGAGGTCGATGGTCGTGCGTGGGTAAAAACGCACGACCATTGACTCCTTTGCCAAAAATGGTGAAAGTCCGATGCCGGACGCCCACACGATCCCAGAACCTGCAGGAAAACTGGACGGGATGTCGATCATGGCAGTCACAGACATACATAATATGCAAGCAAAAAGGGAAATACAAACACCCACAGAAATAGGCTAAAAGAGTGCACAAGACGTGGAAAACCGTAGCGAAGCAAAAGGAGTGCAAATGACGCTAAACGGTGTGCAAAGACAAGAAAATAAGCCTAGATGAGTCCGAAAATAGGTATATAAAGAGGACTCATCACACCCCCAGACTTAACCGTTTGCGCGTCCCGAGCAAACAAAACCTAAGCAGACGGGGAAAATGAACTAGCTAACAAAGAAATTGCAAAACAGAGTACCATGCGAAGTCGCATGCTTGCGTGCATAAAAATAAAGTAGAGGAAATTTTTAAGTATACAAAATATTTTATATTTTTCACAATGCGTATCAAATATTTATTGTTACTCAAAAGTGGAATCACGGTGAATCATCCGGTCCTGCGCAGGAAGAAAGTAGACAAGCCACTAAGGTGAGCATTGCCGAAGACCGGGGCTCAAGATTACCCCCAAAGGAATCCACCAATGTCGGGAACCATAAGCTTGCCCGTTCGCACTCTCTCCACGGCACTAGTCAACTCAAGCGCAAGTCCGTAGGACTTCGGGTAATAATGGGGCTTGGGTTACGGTGAGGAAAACAAGGATAACATGAAGGGTATGCACCTAACCCAAATGAGCTAACGTACAAAACTAGTACCCGCTGCCCACAAAAGAAACACGGGTGCACCACACCCCCAGACTTAACTTTTACTAAATGGGTGTGTGCACCGCCTACTCCAAATCAAAATCATCTCCAAAAGATTTTCAATTAAACTTTTTCTTTCATCATTTTTTTTTTCGTTTTACAAACATTTCATTTTTTTTTTCTTTTTATTTTCAAAATCTCAGCAAATAAAAACTTGGGCGCGCTTCCACATATTCACAAATAATAACACCACATCACATCCCAACATGAAAATATAAACTCTAAGCTCGACTTGGGTGTGCGACTAGGATAGGCTATAAGGCTTTGGTGAAATAATGGTGGAGCTGAATCAAAAAGAAGGGTAGGCACAAAGGGGCTAGCAAGGGTGATGCTAGGAATGGGTACAAAGCTCAACCGGGCCAAAAGGTGGCCTACATCACTCTCACGCTAGACTAACCGTGTACCAATGCTTCAAGAATAGCTTGGGGCAAGTTCTTAGCAACCGAGAAAGATAACCCTTCCTCCCGACTCAAGCAATACGAGTCTAGTGGCGGCTACACACATTCCTACGCTACCGTTTGATTCACATCGGATTCACCAACTTTTGAGTAGAATAAAAAGAATTTACGCAGATAGAAGAATATAAAACTATAAGCATACAGAAAAATTAAATCTACTCAAATTTCTATACAAAACGAGAGCAGTTGACTAGAAACACAGCAAGGCCAACATTTTACTCCGTCGCACAATCCTAAACTAGCATAGAAATTTTCCAAATCTAACACAGATACAAGTTCAACTCGCGGCACGGTAACAGCTAAGCTCGCGCTCAAGTGGGTGTAGTGGTGTGCAAGAAATGAACTAAACAAAACAATAACTATAAAAGCTTCTAGTATGCACATGAAGGGTGCGCGTGCAAAAGGTAAACTGACTCTCCCCCAGACTTAAACTAAACAACACATCAAATGGTATAGAAATTTAAATCAAAAAGAGCTAAGGGAAGAGGTTACCCAATGCTCAGCTAGTGAGCATACCAGAAGACGCGTGAAAACTAGAAGCAGGCCTGCCATACGAAGAATCACAACCCCGCCAATGCGTAGTTTCCATGAATACCTGCAGGGGTGAGCTCCGCAAAAACAAATGAAAAATATACAAAAAGAAAATACTAAACTAAACTGACATAAAAAAAATAAAAATGCAGAAAAAAAAGATAAGTACTGGGGTTATTGTCATCCCAGCACGACTTATTCAACAATAGAAAAGTTCTAGCTAATGGGCCTATGAAAAGAAAAGTGCACAGGTAACTGTTCTAATATCCGTGTCGATAACGGGTACCGATACGGTGATAGCACAGTTACCCCTCACTAGATAATAATACCTGCGACGCACAGGTAGAGGAAATAGGAAGTAAGATGAGGAGGAGCACTGGTCCTCACCCATCTCACCACAAAACAAATCCTTGCCTAGCAAGGTATCGTCCACCACAAGCTCGTTGGGGGCGAAGGTGTAGGTAGAGGCTTCAACTGCAAAAGGAGTAGGAAACTCCTCATGCACGCTGAGGCACTCACCGACAACCTGAGCACAAGGCTCAATGTCAACCCAACTCACCTGCAGGGAGTCAACCCGCACAGGCGCAGAGGAGAAGGGGGGTCAAGGAATAAAGGAGAAGAAAAACTAAAAGAAGCGGAATAGGGAGAGTGATCCCGGAATCACTCTCAGCAGGATCCAAACATAGATCACTGTCGGTGTCATGTGAGTCATGGCGAGGGGAAACTGAGACCACGAGGTCCTCGGTGGTGGTTTGGACCCCCTCATCCAACAAGGAAGTAGAAACCTCCTCGCCAGCAAGGATTTCCTCATCACACCTCGGTACGTCACGGTGTTCCAAGACATAGTACTCACCATTGATGAGAATAATGTCCTCGTCACACCACGGCGCATCCTCATGTTCCAAATTTCCAAAGGGCACAACATCATCAACCAACTCACTAGAAATGGGAGTAGGTAATTCATGCAAAGAAAGCGGAGGAGCAACATCATCAGAGATAATATGCGCAGGTCCCTCCGGGGGTGAATCAAAAATAGGGGAAGAAGGTATAGAGGGTGACAGTACCACAATGTCGTCACATCGATCAGTGGAAAGTCTGATGGGTGTATCCATAGCAGTCCCCCATAGACAAGGTGGTACTGCGGATACATCATCAGAATCAGAAGGAGCGGCCATTTGAGAGGTGGATGAGACGATCCGGATATCCGGTTCATCATCCGCCTCCATCTGGCGCTGAAATTCTGCGCAATCTTTCAACACATGGTCGGTGCTATGACAACACAAACACCGTTTTCCATTACCCCTCGGTCCAGAAGGGACCGGGGAGGAATATGAAAAAGGTGAAGGCGGAGAAGAGTAGTGACCATAAGACTGAGGTACGGTGTATGAAGTACCATAAGACAACGGTGCTCCATACACTGAACCACGAGAATTATGCTCCCATTCTTCAGTGGGGCACTCATCACTGCTATGCCCAAAATCCCCGCACCAACGGCAATGGATATTCGCATAAGAATACATGGTGCAGCAAGAAAGAATTCACCACGAGAGATTTTCTAAGCAGAAATTAAATACTCGCAAGCAAATAAAGAGTGGGACAGCCTGCTGTAGCAAAATAAAAACTAGAAAGGGAATAAAATAAAATAAAAACAACAACTAAAAACCAAAACAAAAATAAAACAAGAAATATACAAATGGAAAGGGCAACTATCTCAAATCTTCCTCTCCAAAAACTCAAACGACTGTGATCCCCGGCAACGGCGCCAAAAACTTGATGCGTGAAATTATGGCAAGCGCACGGTCGCACAAGTAATAAAGTTTGGGAATAAATCCCCGAGTGTCGGTCTCTTGAGGAACACAGTAAGGATGAGTTAATGTTGAGGCGGACTTGAGATTGAAGTCCTCGGGTCGGAGGTAACGATGGGGGTTTTGATGGTTGTGGAAAATAAAGTAAAAATCTAACAACTACTCCTATGCAACGCCGCTATGCGATGCTTCGCCAGGCGGGATGGAAACTACACGGGCCGCTATGCACCGAATCGCTTGGCGGATGGAAGAGTAGGCTAGCGGATGAGGTGGTGAGAATGGCGGAATGAGGGTCGTGAGCACCTCTTCGCAACGCACGCCACTAGCAATTGCTAGTGCGGCAAGGGTGGATGGATGGTGGAGTAATAAGGCGCACCTCAAGCAATAATAATGAAATCACACAAATCACATAGACATGAAAAAGTGCAAGATCATTAACTACAATAAAATGTGCTTCATCAATACAAAGAGTTAAACTAAGCTATCAAATACAAGAGGAAGAGGTGTGCGAATCGACCGAATCTGAAGCCTTGTTGAGGGTTCACGGTTGGAATCCCGGGTTTGTCAATCCGAGTCCAAGATCGGTCCTCAACTGCGTCCGGGGTAGAGGAGGCTGTCACTCACTCCCAATGGACCCGTCTTCTTCGTTGAAATGACCCGTAGATTGCGGCTCCAGCTCCTCCTAACTTGATGGAGAAAGCTAGGTCAAAACTCCGCTTGAAGCTCCAGGATGAAGGAGGAGGCCGAGAGGATGCTCCGGCGTTGATTTGGCGTTGAAAGCTTGCCCGGAGACCCTCCCTAAGGTGGAGGATGAAGGGGGACGGAGGAAACCCTCGTCCGAGACGAAGAACGGCGGAAAATCGCGGATCTCGATCGATCTCTCGAATAGGGCGAAACCTGCGCTATTTATAGAAAACAGAATTAAATAGCGCGCACGATCACTGGCGCACGACCGGTGGTCGTGCGCGATATAGTCAGTGATCGTGCGAAATGGAGGCAGAAAAGTGGAAAAAGATATAATGACTGCGCACGATCGGCAGCGCACGAGCAGTGATCGTGCGCGGTATGGCTGGTGATCGTGCGATATGCCGGGACAGAACTTTCACAGGAGAGGTCATGACTGCGCTGACACGACCGATGATCGTGCGCCAAAGAGGTCGATGGCCGTGCGTGGGTAAAAAACGCACGACCATTGACTCCTTTGCCAAAAATGGTGAAAGTCCGATGCCGGACGCCCACATGATCCCAAAACCTGCAGGAAAAACTGGACGGGATGTCGATCATGGCAGTCACAGACATACATAATATGCAAGCAAAAAGGGAAATACAAACACCCACAGAAATAGGCTAAAAGAGTGCACAAGATGTGGAAAACCGTAGCGAAGCAAAAGGAGTGCAAATGACGCTAAACGGTGTGCAAAGACAAGAAAATAAGCCTAGATGAGTCCGAAAATAGGTATATAAAGAGGACTCATCACTAGCCTATGCCTCTCACAAAGGATTCACAGAGTCTGTCAGATGGACGTGAAATCGGCTTTCTTGAATGGAGATTTGAAAGAGGAAGTATACGTCGCTCAACCTCCAGGTTTTGTCAACCCTACTTATCCTAATCATGTATATTTTCTTAATAAAGCGCTATATGGCTTAAAACAAGCTCCTCGAGCTTGGTATGAGACATTGTTTAGTTTTCTTCTTGAGAACAAGTTCTCTAGAGGAAAAATAGACAAGACATTGTTTCTCAGGGAAGTCAAAGGCAAGATTTTGCTGGTGCAAATCTATGTTGATGACATTATATTCGGCTCAACGGACAACAATCTTTGCAAAAAGTTTTCCAAACTTATGCAAGGAAAGTTTGAAATGAGCAGTATGGGAGAGCTGAAGTATTTCTTGGGACTTCAAGTGAAGCAGTCTGAGGAAGGAATCTTCATTTCTCAGACGAAGTTCACAAATGAACTCCTCAAGAAATTCGGAATGGAGAATGCAACCTCTATGAGGACTCCAATGGGATCCACCATGTCTCTGGATAAGGATGAGAAAGGGAAACCTTTTGATGAAACCAAATACAGAAGCATCATTGGATCTCTGCTCTATCTTACTGCGAGTAGACCGGATATCATGTTCTCCACATGTGTTTGTGCCAGATATCAGGTGAACACTAAGGAATCTCATTATGTCACTGCAAAGCGAATTCTTAGATACCTTAAAGGTACCCCTAATCTTGGCTTATGGTACCCGAGAAGCAATGATGTCGAGCTAATAGGTTTTTCAGATGCTGATTTTGCAAGAAGTAGGGATGACAGGAAAAGCACCTCCGGGACGTGTCAATTCCTCGGAAGAAGGCTCATCTCATGGAATAGCAAGAAGCAGAATTGTGTTGCAACCTCCACAGCGGAATTAGAATACATTTCGGCTGGGAGCTGTTGCGCACAACTTCTATGGATCAGAAATCAGTTAGCAGACTATGATCTCCAGTTCATGGAAGTACCGATGTACTGCGACTCCTCCAGTGTGATTGCTATTGCCAACAATCCGGTATCGCACAGCAGAATGAAGCATATTGAAGTGCGTTACAACTTCATTCAGGAGCACGTGGAAAACAAGGACATCTCTCTCTGCTATATCCCCACGGACAAGCAGATTGCAGATATTTTCACAAAGCCCTTAGATGAGGCCAAGTTCAGTCTCTTCAAAACTAAATTGGGGATGCTCAACTATGAGGAATGAAGACTCCAAAAGCTCCTGGCTCGTGCATCTAGGGGGAGCATCTGTCAGGAACTCAAGTGTAAGCATAGGTGCAAGAACTGAGGGGGAGCATGGTGTCAAATGCACCAGACCCAGATTTGCAGAAGCCGAAAAGGGGGAGATTACCCTCTCGGCTAAGGATAAGGTGGCTCCAAGTTTGCTCTCAAGTAATTGGTAATGAATATCTCTCTCAACTCAATTTTAAGTTTATGATTTTCATTCCTATATGCTCTATTCACCTTAGCTTGTAGGGTTTAGGCTTCTTCAAATAGGGGGAGATTGTTTGGTATTGTATCCATAATGTACCTGATTTGAAGAAGCCCCTGAACAAGCTAAGGTAAATAGACAGTGTGTTTGATGAAATCTTTTAAGTTGTGCTTGCATTTATTCATTGCTAAGTACACACCAATGTCAGGGTGCAGTGGGTCAATATACACGGGTCTGTGCAACGTAATCCCTCGTTGAGTAGATCAGTGTGTTGGCCTACGTGTACTCTCTCTATTGGGGTGTACTTAATTTCAAGTACAGGGCTATGATAGAGCAAGAGCTGACAAGGAGCAAGGATGGGCCAAATACCAGCTCACGGGTTGAAAGACGAGAATCGTCTAAGTGTAAATCGTCGAGAATCACTATGTGATTCTCGCCGATTCGTCGAGAATAACTAGTGATTCTCGACGAGTCGTCGAGAATCACTAGATGATTCTCGCCAGGTTGGGCCGGATGTCTCGACGCAGTCAGAAAATTCTCTAAGGCAGAATCGTCGAGAATCACTAAGTGATTCTCACCGATTCGTCGAGAATGACTTTGCATTCTCGACGATTCGGCGAGAATCAAATGTGATTCTCGCCGATTCTCCCCGGCCTCTATAACCTGTGCAGCCAAAATTCGCCAACTAGAATTCGGCGAGAATCGTAAGTGATTCTCGCCGATTCGTCGAGAATCACCTACGATTCTCGCCGATTTTGCCTTGGGCGATTTTTCCGAATTCCTGGACCGGTCCATGGTACCTGCAGCTATTTGAACCGGACTTTTGTCTTTGCTTTGGTGGGGCCCACAACGGTCATCTCCATGACCTATTGTATAAATACACAGGTATTTGTGTATAGTGTTTTTAAAAAACGAAAAAAAAACATACGAAAGCGGAGCCGCCGACTAACCCTAATTTCGCGAACTTTCTCCGCCGATCGTCTCCGCCGCCGCTTGTGCAGTAGTCACCGTAGCCGATCTAGATCTCCTCCAGATCCATGGTGACAGAAGCTAAGTCTTGCACAGCGTCTCACGAGTCTAACCAGAGATCTTTTGTCTCATGATTTGAGATAGGGAAATCCATCCCCGTCCGAATCGATCGAAACGATCGATCCTAGTGTGACCGTTGGAAGAACTTGCCGACTTCGCTAAGAAGATTGAATCTCCAGTGCATCGCCGCTGTTTTCAATTGCCACCGCCATCACCGAGAGCCTTGCCGCCGCCCTTTGCCGCCGCCGGTCTCGGGGAGATTTTCTCCAAGAAAAGATCAAGGGTTGTAGACTTTTCGTTGCCTATAAGAACAAGTAGTCTAACGAAAAGGGACACCTAGATCTTCAAGTTGACTGTATTTCTTATACACTCCAATTTCTTTTTCATTGTAAAGGAACATTTGGTTCCTAGTTGTAGGGTTGGGTGCAACCCGTATTGTGGGAGTGTTGACTCCTACGTGTGGAAGGGTTCCTTCCGATAGTGCAAGGATTGGATTTCAATCCTGTTAGTGAAGTGACCGAGTTGTCCCGGGTTGGGAGATAGGTCAAAGGGGGAAAGTGGAAGTACCCAAATCAGTGAACCACCATAAATTCCTGTGTTATTTTCTGTGCTGTGTTGTTTTGTTTTCTTGTGCATGTACAATTTTAATTCCGCAAATACGTTAAAAGTCACCAACCCCCCCCCCCCCATAGGTGAAGGTAGTTGACACTAGGTGAACATTCACTAACATGCAACCTAGCATAAATATTCCCAGAGAGCAAGTAAATACAACCACAAAACAGTCCAACTAGGCAACTTAGCAAAGTAATTAGCACTTCAAAAGAAAACCACCAGTGGGCGTTAACAACCTGACACAAACCCACTAGAGATCATGTATGTCTGTACTAACATGAAAGCAACAAAACACTACATCACTACTGTGAGGAAAACCTCTGCAAAATAGCAGTCCACTAGGAAACTTCCAAACCTAACCGCTCACCCGGCTACTGCCCAGAACCTGAGGCATTCCAAAAAAAAAGAACACCTCAGCAAGAAAATGCAAGTGGCAATAGAATTCAATCAATAGACAACAAAATGTCAAAAGGGTTACCAACCCATGACTAGATTATTATAAAGAATAATCAACTTTAAAGCACAGGGAAAAAGGGAAGAAGGAACTCATAAATGTAAAACATCCCAAGTTGCACCAAGTGCTATAGGGATGAAGGATTAAATAACATAAGCATAAATACATGCATAAATAAAAAGATATTGGTCAATTCATCATTAGAGAGCAAAAACACCAGCAAAGTTTGACATAAGCAGTGGGAGGGACGTACCCAACACACCACGGTGGAAGTGACCTACCCAACACACTAATAGTAAAGATTCAATAGGCCTAAGAAAAGGTGGTCTCATGCCTCGACACGCCCAAAACTGGGGAAAACCGGTACCTGCGGTGGAAGGGACTTGGCCAACACACCAGCAGCCACCAACCTGTCACGACCCGCATTTTCTCAACAATTATACCATATCAGAGCAAGGGAAAATATGTATCATGATGCCACGTTGTGCAGGCGACAACTACACACGCTCAGGTAAAACCCTAGACTTTACTCCTTTGGAGAAAATCATATTTTTATATGAAAGAAAACCAATCAAGGTTGATGGTTGTATCCCTCGGCACAGTGGATCAGCTAGTCCATAATTAAAAGTATATGTATACGTAACGGAAAATACTTGAATTTGTTTGATTTGACATCCTACATGAGTATAAACGTCCCCAAAGGACAACTCATGAAATGCAGGACTCTAGATTTATCATAGTATAAGAAAATAGCTTTGATGTTCTTTGGAAAGTAATGCTTTAGGTTTATAAATATGAGATGCATGAGGTACATATAATAATACTTTTAGGTTTCAAAATACCTAACATGCAACCTAGCATAAACCATTCCCAACAGTAAGTAAACAACCCCCCAAATGGGCAAAATAGCAGTTATTAGTTCATACATAGTATCAAAAGTAAACCACCAGTGGGTGTCAACAACCTGACATGAACCCACTAGTGAGTACGTATGTCTGTACAAAATGAAGAAAAATACCTCACAAGGTCGAGGTACAACACTCTCAGCAACCCTAGAGGCCACAAGTATGCTCCACAAGAACACTAACCGCTCAGCCGGCTACAAACTGAACCTAAGGCATTCAACAAAAGAACTCCTCAACAAGCATATAATCAACAGAAACTGGAGGAGTAAAAAGAGGGGCTTACCAACCCAACAACAGGTGCTATCAAAATAGCAAAAAAAGAAGTGAACAATATAGTAATGGTAAAACACTGCCCAAGGCAACAACCCAACATACCAAGTGCGAGAAATAAAAAACATGCCCTGCTAAAAATGCAGGAGCAACAAGGCAAGCATATGCAAAAATAACCACTTTAACAATAGAAAAGAACAGTGTGAATCATTAGCAGTGGTAGATCCATGGATCGGGGTTGGTGACAAAAAATAGTCCTCATCCAAACACCCAGACCATAAATACTCAAGGGTACAACAGTGGCAGCTTAAAGGTCAACCACACCCACAAAACCAGCCCAAACCAGGGCCAAAATGGTACTAACATGCCAACAAAACTGGCCCAAACCAAGGCCAAAATGGTGGGACCACAGCTTTACACCTAAACCACCCCTTACAGAGTCAACAAGCAAACCACTTGCTAAAATTCACGACTTGGCCTGCAAAACCAGCCAAAACATCAAAAAATCGACATAAACGCACCCTAACCCTACTCGAGAGAAAATCCAACAAAAAGACTTAGAGAAAAGTCCACTCAGCAAAGAAGGCGTCAAGTCTACTTGACGCCAAACACAGAAGGTGTCGGGTCCACTCGATACCAAAGGACTTAGCCACAAAAGACTAACTGGACGATGGCGTTGAGTGAGTTCAGCTCACTCAATGCAAAAAAAACTTAGAGAAAAGCCTTCTAGATAGATGGTGTTGAGTGAGTTTGGATCACTCAACGCCAAAAGACTTAGAAAATCTGACTGAACAATGGCTTTGAGTGAGTGCACCTCACTCAAAGCCAAAAGCAGACGGCGTTGAGTGAGCTTCACTCACTCAACGCCAAAAGACTTAGGAAAAACCCACTCTGGACAATGGCGTTGAGTGAGGTGCCCTCTCTCAATGCAAAAAGCAGACGGTGTTGAGTGAGCTCCACTCACTCAACGCCCTTTCTCAGGAAAATGGTGTTGAGTGAGTGCACCTCACTCAACGTCAAACGCAGATAGCATTGAGTGAGCTCTTCTCACTCAACGCCAAAAGACTTGGCAAAACTCTTGGGCAATGGCATTGAAGGAGTGCACCTCACTCAATGCCAAAGGTAGATGGCATTGAGTGAGCTCCACTCACTCAACGCTAAAAGACTTTGCAAAACTTTTGGCAGGATGGCGTTGAGTGAGTGTATCTCACTCAACGCCAAAGGCCGATGGCATTGAGTGAGCTCCACTCACTCAATGCTTATGGACTTAGCTTCCAGAGGAAATAGCCAGGCATTGAGTGAGCTCCACTCACTCAACGCTTTTGGACTTAGACGCAAAAACCAAACCAGCAAGGCGTTGAGTGTGTCCACCACACTCAATGCTTTTGGGCTTAGCCTAAAATCCACTAAAAACCTGCAGCCCTAGAGCTCTTCCTTAGCTTAAAAAAATCCTTCCTAACACTTCTACCCAGCTACAGCTATCACCCAAGCTAGAAAACACTTAGTAAACTCCCTCCCTACCTCCAGCCACTATATGGGCACACAACTAGAAATTAGGAGAGAGAAAATAATGAAATCTGGGCAAAATATATAGTTATTTGGCTCGGGTCAAAGGGGTGGAACAACCCTAGCTTCTAGGATAGAAACCTAACCTACTGCACACAAACAACAAGGCACATATAACATGAAAAAAATAAACAGCTTGGCAGGGGAAAAGAGCACCACTTGCCTCAACCTTTAGGACACAGCCACTGCCCTTCCAAAGTCCGACACAGCTAGGCAATATCGGGCAAAAACAGCAACCTGTAGCTACACAAATGGCAAAAACACTGAGCTACTCGAAAAGACCTGCTTCTAAGACAACCCTAGAGCAATAAAAACTTAGCTAGGATGAAAGACCTGAGTGAGAGCAGCCAGAATCTACCCTTACCCGAGAAAACTGAGCTTTACACCTCCAGAATGCGCCGGTCAAAGCTCCAAAGTTCTACTACCCGAAACCTAGAGCTGGAGGCTAACCGACCTTCTTTTTGTCTTGGGGAAGAAGAAGCAAAATACAATATAATAAGCTTTCTTCTCTCTTATCCAGCCACCAGCTAATAAATGCAGGCTATTATAATATTATTATCCAAGCAAGGGTCGGCCACTAGCTCTTACCGCCACCAGCTTTTACCACCCCCCTAAGACAATGTCATATACTCTATATATGATATTACCGCCACCGTGCTAATACAAACAAAATACTTGTCAGCCACTAGTGATTAACATATGTTATAATCTTCAAGCTATAACAGCCTGCTGCCACAACTAATCCAATAACACGTCAAAACGACGCAAAAATTCCAACTATCTCGGAATTTAACGAAATTCACTCCGTAGCTAAATACCCACGCTATGAATCTAGTGGCGAAGTCGAAATCATCATCCGATAAACAAAACTCGGGCTAAAATTTCCCGAAGCCAAAACACAAGCATTCCCGAAGAGGCCCACCGAGTCACCAAAACAGATGTCGGCTTGCTAGGGAATCTTGCCAACAGGCTACAAAACAAGTCACTAGAAGGCCTAAAGAGCTAAAACCACGCTCTAACAACGGCAAAGGCCGGAAAAATGCGTCAATGTAACGCCAAACAAAGATTTAACAGTCGCAGAAAAATCGGGGGTGTTATACCAACCCACATAGGGTTAAGATGCACAAAAACCGGGCACCAAATGCCCTAACATCCATGTACCAGTAAAACTTCAACCAACCACTGGTTTATTCTGTTAAAATGAAGAAGAAAACCCCAAATTCACCCTGAGGCCCATTCCCAAGGAATCGTATAAGAATCGGCGAAAAAATATCTAAGTACATAGAAAAGCGTTGAGTATACTCGACGCCGTGTCGAGTGTAGTCAACGCACTCAACGCCATCCAGCTAAACTCAGCAAAAAACCAAACCACTCAACGTCGCGTTGAGTCCACTAAACACCGCGTTGAGTCCACTCAACGCCGCGTTGATTCCACTCAACGCCGCGTTGAGTCCACTCAACATTGTTGATGCTTTTTGACTTAGACTCATAATTTCCTATATGGCGAGGCTTCACTTAATGCCTCATTGAGTGAATACCACTCAATGCCTCATTGAGTGAATACCACTCACTCAATGCTTTCTTACTTAGAAAACAAATTAAGTGATGGTGTTGAGTGTCTTCAACACACTCAACGCCGCATTGAGTGAAGTCAGCTCACTCAATGCTTTTACACTTAGGCTAAAAACTGAACATTAGGATAGGACCACACTCAATGCCTAAACCTGCTCGACGAAAAATAGGTTAAGTCTAAGGCTCTGTTCGATGAAATTGCCTTCTCAGTTCGATGAATTGAACCTTCTCAGTTCGACGAATTAGAGTTCGATGAATTAGCATTCTCAGTTCGACGAATTGAACCTTCTCAGTTCGACGAATTAAACCTTCACTGTTCGACAAAATAGCTTTTGACGAATAGCATTCGACGAATTAACCTACAGTCTAAGACTCAGTTCGACAAATTAGACCTTCTCAGTTCGACGAATTAGACCTTCTCAATTTGACGAATTTGACCTTCACAGTTTGACGAATTAACATTCGATGAATAACATTCGACGAATTAACCTACAGTATAAGAATCAGTTCGACGAATTAGCTTAGGTATAATACTCCAATTTGACGAATTTAACCATACTCCTACAGATAATTGCCAAAATATACTTGGATAATTCTAATCCTATAGTTGATGACTCAACCACTCATAATCGACGAAGTTAAGAGCTTACAGCAACTAATTCGACGGATAAATCTTACCAAGAACCATAATTGACGACATCTAATCCCTCATATACAATGAATTAAACCAGGTTTAACTGACATAAAAATCGGCGGGTTAAACCTTTTAACATCCATAAAATCAATGGATTTACTTGCCTACAGTCATATAATCGACCAACTATCTTGTCCAGATTATTCCAAAATTTAGCACTTACTCAGCAAACTCTTACAGGATCGATTATGTTGAACTTGGCCGGTAAACTATACCATAAAGCTGATCGACAATGGCCGGATCTAAACCTACTCCTAAAAACAACAAAGGGAAGAACAGTACGAAAAATATACAAGGAAAAGACAAGCTTGGCAAGGGGAAAGAAGTCACCACATGCCTAAAATCACCGAATCCAGCAACATAAACGCTCCTCCTCAAGGATCTGGCTGCAAGAACACCTAAGCAACACATCCGTTGAAACATAGATCTAGGTGAGAGCTATCCGGATCTACTCTCCAAAGATGATTTTGAGTACCAACACTCCAAAAATCGGTGTATGAAAGCTTAGAATAGACCTCCGCTCTCTCTCTCTTCCCATAACAGTCGACGGTTTCAAGAAGAAGACGATGAATATGGTTTGTCTATTCATAAGGCTATTTATACTTAGAAACATAAGTATTATAATAATAGTTTATTATTAAATAATTGTCCAAACGACCAAAAATTCGCTGCAACACGGATTTCTACGAAAATCACACCGTAGCTAATTACTGACGCTACGAACCCAACGACACAGTCAAAATTAAGATTCGGCGAACCAAACTTAGGAAAACACCTCTCGAAGCCAAAACACAAACATTCCCGAATAGGCTCTGCCGAGTCACCAAAATAAACCAGGCTCGCTAGGGAATCTTGCAAACAGGCTAAACCCAGCCACGCACAGAGAAACCTAAGAGTTAAAACCACGCTCATACAACAACATATGACGAAAATGATTCAACGTAATGCCCTGATGTCAAAAACATGCCAGATAATTAATTAAACAAAATATCGAAAAATCGGGGGCGTTACAACGAGATTGGGATGTTATGCTAGCTCCACTTTTACCGATGAGAAGCGCAAGACCAACCGGTTTTATGGAGGACTGCGAGACGATTTGAGGTTGCGACATTCAGGTACTATGACACAGGGCTTTCTAGTCATGTTCAATACATCCCGATCTCTGGATAAGGATCTGAAAAGGGTTCAAGGTAAGAAGGACTCGATGATGAAGAGGTCAGACTTTAAAGTTCCAAGTTCGTCAAAGTCTGGGTACCGAAAGTGGAATAGGAAGTCCAAAACTTCTGGACCGGCTTCTTTAGCGGTTACTACTAGGGCATCTTCTGGGATAGGAGGCCCAACTCACTGTTACAACTGTGGAAAATCGGGGGATATAGCCCGAAAATATTGGAGTTGTAAATCAGAGAAGAAGGCAGGAGCTTCCTATGCGGAGAAAGGGAAGGCGGTGGAGTCAACTGCATACCATCAAGATCCAGCCCAGCCAAGAGTCTATAACTTGGGCCAGTAGAAGGCCATCAAGCATGGCGATGTGGTGACAGGTATGTGTTAGAGTTAAGCCATAATACTTTGCATACCTTGTATCTTATGCTTTGGTCGTATGACTGTCGTGTTTTAGGCTTTGTCGTGGTTATGGACTATCCAACTCGAGCACTGTTTGATACAGGAGCTTCACACTCTTTCCTATCCAAGGACTTTGTGTAACCTATCGGAGTGCCCTCTTCTATGGCTAAGGATGGATTGTATGTGTTGCTACCTAATGGGTTTTAAATGCGGGCGGATAGAGTCTGTCACGTTAAAATGTTGATCGGAAGTCAAACTTTTGACTTGGAAGCGTCTCTACTACCGATAAAAAGTTTGACATAATCTTTGGCATGAATTGGCTCTCAGAGCAATGTGCGTTCATCGATTGTAGTTCGAAGACTGTCAAACTAGGGTTGAATACCAGCCAAGAAACTACTTTCTTTGGTCTGAAGGGATCGACCAAGACTTGATGTCTGCTTTCCAAGTAGTTAAAGTAGTTCACAATGGGGGTGGAGTTGTTCTTCACCCTATTATAAGCTAATAAGCCCAATCCTTGTTTGTTCAGTATCCCGATGGTGTCGGAGTTTGTCGATGTGTTTCTCGAAGATCTCTCTAGAGCCCCACCTCAGAGATTGATCGAATTCACCATTGAGTTGGTGTTAGGTGCCAAGCCGGTGTTGGGGTCTCTTTACCGCTTAGCACCGAGAGAGATTGCGGAATTGAAGACGCAGCTTCAAGAATTGATAGAGTAGGGGTTTGTGCGTCCAAGTTTGTCACCTTGGAGCGCCTCGGTCCTCTTCATGAAGAAGAAGGACGAAATTTTGTAACTTTGTATCGATTATCGGTAACTCAATAAGCTAACAGAGAAGAATAAGTACCCGATTTTGAGTACCAATGACCTATTCAACCAGCTTGTTGGGTCAACTATGTATTCAAAGCTGAATTTGAAGTCTGGTCACTATCAACTAAGAATCTTGGATATCGACATTCCCAAGACAGAATTCAGTACACGATATGGGCATTATGAGTTTACGGTCATGCCTTTTGGGATGACAAATGCGCCATTTGTGTTTATGGACTTGATTAACAGGATGTTCAAGGAGTATTTGGATCGGTTTGTGATAATCTTTATTGAATATATCCTAGTGTACTCCCAGTCCAAGTCTGACCATGCGGAGCAACTGCATAAAGTTTTGGAGACCCTAAGAAGCAATCAGTTGTATGCCAAGTTCAAGAAGTGTGAGTTTTGGATTTCTTCGATAGCATTCCTTTGTCACATCGTTAGTGGATAGGGTATTGCGGTGGATCCGGCAAAGATTGCTGCAATACGGGAGTAGCCTGTATTGCCTTTAGTGGCGGAAGTCCGGAGTTTTTTGGGAATTGTCGGCTACTACAGGCGCTTCGTGGAGAACTTCTCGCTGATAGCATTACTGCTCACGACTCTAATAAGGAAGGAAAAAAAGTTTTTTTGGTCGCCAGCGTGCATGCAAGCTTTCAAAGAACTGAAAAATCGTCTGACCAAGGCACCTATTCTATGCTCACCATGTGGAATAGAGGCTTTGAGATCTACAGCGATGCTTCAAGCAACGGCTTAGGCTGTGTTTTATTGCAGCATGGGAAAGTAATAGCTTATGGTTCACGCCAGTTGAAGGTCCACGAGAGGAATTTTCCGGTACATGACATGGAGTTAGCGGTCGTGATATTCACGTTGAAGCTCTAGAGGCACTACTTGTACGGTATGAGGGTCGACATTTATACGGATCATTTGAGCTTGAAGTATCTGTTGGATCAAAAGGACCTAAATATACGTTAGCTAAGGTGGATGGAGTTCCTTGGGGCCTATACCTTCAAGATACATTATGTCCCTGAAAAAGGTAATGCGGTTGCGGATGTGTTAAGTCGCAAGGCTCCCGCGCAAGCCAATTTGTTACTGATACCCTACAAATGTCTCATTCGAGATTTTTAGGCCTAAGAGATAATTTTTGTTGATAGGAGGTCTAGTGCTGAAGCACGTTTGAATTGGGGAGAGGAATAGTATGACCTCGTCGACCGGATTCGACAGGCTTTGGAATTAGACGACAGCATGAAGCGTTACATGGCTAAGACTCTGGAAGGGTCGAATACCTGATTTACTATTGATAATGGGCTGTTGTGGAAAAACAGTCGATTGTGCATCCCAAAGATGGGTAAAATATAGGAAGAATTAATGTACGAGGCTCATTATACCAAGTACTCGATTCACCCAGGGAGCACAAAAATGTACAAATATATGAAAAAGTTGTTCTAGTGGCTAGTACTGAAGAAGGACATTGCTTTTTATGTGGCAAAATGTCAGACTTGTGTCTTATTGAAGGCCGAATGTCGGAAGCCCGGAGGATTTTTGAAGTCTTTGCCTATACCGGAAAGGAAGTTCGATGATATATCTATAGATTTCATGCTTGGTTTGTCGAGATCACAGAAGGGAAACAATGCCATCAGGGTAATCGTTGATCATTTGACTAAAGTATCGCACTTCATCCTGAATATGAAGGAAAATTCTATGGAGAAATTAGCAAACTTGTATGTGGATAATATTGTCCGACTACACGGTGTACCCCGTAGCATCGTGAGTGACCGAGATGGGCACTTCACGTCATATGACTTTAGGCTGGTTCATCAACTATTTGGTACCAAAGTGAAGTTCATATGGCCTTTCATCCGCAAACGGATGGTCAGACCGAGAGGGTCAACACGATGATAGAGGGCATGCTTTGTATGTGTGCACTAGATTTCAGGAAAGAGTGGGAAGATCACTTGTATATGATCGAATTCGCTTACAATAATAGCTACAAGGCAAGTGATGCGCGTGAAATATGTCAAGCGTACCGGTAGCACAAGTAATAAAGTTGGGAATAAATCCCCGGATGTCGGTCTCTTGAGGAATGCAATTAGCGTCGAACGATTTAGACTCTAAAACTATTGTTATGAGAGTTAATTGAAATAAACAGAAAAAGAAGGGGCTTTGGTTGGTGGTCTTACGACCGATTACACTAACGTAAACTATGCGGTCGCAATCACCGCTTCTCAAGGCGAGATGGATGTAGCGGCCGCGATGCCGTACTTCGATTGGTGAGTGGACGGAAGTCTAGCGAGTGAGGTGATTAGTGCAGAGTGAAAATGAGTGAAACGAACATGTGGAGTGGAGCGAGATGGAGCGAGGCGCATCAAAGAATAATTCTCATAAGCAAGATGAAACACAAACGATCAAATTAACACTAGAAATTGATGTTCATTACATGCATAAACATTCCATGCAACAAGAAAAGATAGAAAATGCAAAACCACGAGATTGAAGATCCACCGCGGTTGTTGGCCGGAGGTGCGGGTTGTCAATCCGCTTCCAAGCGCAGTCCGAGGAGGGCTTCCGGTACCACCGAGCTGTCACCTCGAGGGCCTGTAATTCCGTTCTCTAGGTATGCTTCGTCTTCTTCCTTGGTGGAAAGCTCGGAGAAGAATGCTTCAATGGCCGGGAGGATCACTAGAGGATGCGGAATGCTTCGGAATCACCGGAGAAGGTCCTCCCGATGGTAGGAATGAAGGTGGAGGCGAATGGAACTGTTGGAGGGCGAAACGGCGGACTGGCGGAGGTTTCGTAACAACGTCCGTTGCCCTAATTCGCGGAACAGGGCGTTTTATAGCTTGCAGAATAAATAGGGCGCACATACACTGGCACACGACCAGTGGTCATGCGCGACCAAGGTCAGCGCCTGTGCGCGAGCAACCTGTAGACCTGCATCAGAAAATCAATGGTCGCGCACGATCAGCAGCGCACGATCAGTGTCGTGCGAGGCAATGCTGATGATCGTGCGGAAATAGCCAGGCAGAACTTTGTAAAATGGGTATGACTGCGCACGATCGGCATCGCACGAGCAGTGATCGTGCGCGGTATGGCAAGTGATAGTGCGGAAGGTTCAAGACAGGGATTTCACAAATGAGTCCGGGCTGCGCACGATCAGTGATCGTGCGCCAGGAGGTCGATGGTCGTGTGTGGGTAATTTAGCACGACCACTGACTCCTTTGCCAAAAATAGTGAAACGCCTATCCTGAACGCCCTCACGATCCCCAAACCTGCAGGAAAACTGCACGGGACATCGATCGCGGCAGCCACAACAAACAATAATAATCATAGTAAGAATGTAAATGCACACAAGCACAGAAATGGGCTAAAAAGGTGCACAGGGCGTGGAATGCCGTAGTTAACCAAAAGGAGTACTAATGGCGCTGAAAGATAAGCTGAGGAAAAAGGCCTAGATGATTCCAAAATAAGGTATAAAATAGGGACTCATCAGCAAGCCTTCTAATGGCGCCCTTTGAGGCCCTTTATGGTAGAAAGTGTCGTACTCCATTGTCATGGTTGGTGACGGGCGAGTCCAAGTTATTTAAGGGGAAGGAAGTTGAGGATGCGACCTCTATTATTCGGACAATCAAGGAGAGGCTATTGATAGCATAGGATACACGGGTTAAATATTACAATGCCAAGCACAAAAATGTGGAGTTAATCGTGGGCGATTAAGCTTACCTGAAGATCAAACTGTTCAAGGCATGTCTAGAATTTGACGGCTGAAAAAGCCAAGTCCAAGATACCTTGGGCTGTTTGTGGTTTTTGAGTGTGTTGGTGAAGCCGCCTATCGATTAAAGCTTTCAATGGATCTTAGTAGTCTGCATGACGTATTCCACATATCTGTTTTACAGAATTGGTTGCGGCGGATTGTTGCGCGCTAGGGTTCGAAGAAAATAAATGCAACCAAACTAGCAACCCGATGAGGCAAGTATACCTATCGAATTGTAACTAGGGGACAAAAGTGTCGTATTGAAATCCGGGAACTGTTGGCTATGCTTACTCACACGAATGCTATTATCTTATCGACGGAAAAACTAGGGTTTTAGAAAATCTAAGAGCAAGGAAGGAAGTAAAACTATACTAGAAAGAGAACTATTGCAATTAAGTAAACCTATTAAGTAAAACGATTACTACGAAGGGTTGAAAATATGAAATGGAAATGCACTCGATCAAGATTCACCTCGGCTAAAGACGATTAAGAAAATGCGATAAAAATCTAAACTTAATAGGATAAAGGTCCCTGACCGTGGAGGTTCCTAAAGCTTGAACACGCTTCTCTCGAAGTCGTGCCCAACTGAGTTTAGGAAGGTCCGACCGACTCTCGTCTAAATCGGAGGCCTAAAACTCGCTTTACACAGTGAACCCCACTATTGGATTTTACTCCAATCCGGGAGATTTGGACGTCTGCCTCTCTCGAGGGGTGCGTACAACTCCCTTTACTCTTGAATGCTCACTTCATTCTTTCGGCCTCTCGGCTAGCCCAGAATGAAAGCAAAGGTGGAGAGTATATATCGATAATATACCTCCAACCCGTGATTAATCAAGAGTAATTCAAGGCCCTAACCTAAAAAGAAAAGATTAATTAAAACATCATAACTTAATCGCTCTAACCTCGGATCATCAAGATCGAGTACAAGGAGGATTAGTTAATCATACCGAAGTGGAGGAGGGGGGATGAGTAGTGAAGCATAAAAAGAAGACAAGCTAAACAAGAACGCTTTTATTAATGAAAAAGGGGCAAGTTACACTATTGAAAATAAAATTATAAGTGCATGAAAATGAAATCTATTCTAGCCCTACAAGTAGCACTATGCAATAGCAAAGATTACAAAGAAAGCATAAACAAGCTAAGATTAAACTAGGGTTAAACAAAAATTACAAAGAGAGAGAGAGAGGGAAAAAGCATAAGAAAGGATCAAGAAACAAAGGGGCGGCACCTCCGCCACTCAACCAAAGCTTCCTGAAATGGAGAGGGGGGTCTCAATTTATAGAATTTTTTTCTCGGGTTGGTCACGCCCTCCGACACGCCTTAGGGGGGCGTGTCAGGGGGCGTGACAGTACTATGTTGACCTCGGGCTTTGGATTCTGGTGGGAGGGATGATTGCTTCGGTACGTCGGTGGTAACGCCCTAGGTCACGCCCGTGTGGGGGGGGCGTGACAGGCACGTCATATCCAAATCATTGGTCAGAAATCCGTCAGTCGTCGAAAAGTTGATGTCACGCCCCAGGTCACGCCCGTGACGGGGGGGTGTGTGGGGCGTGACAGTACTGTTTTCGTGCTGTGGAGAAACGCTATTTAATGCGGCGGCAGGCTTTGCGATAGAGGGCGACACGCCTATGGTCACGCCTGGTGACACGCCCAGGGAGGGCGTGTCAGGGGGGCGTGACAACAGTTTTGTCCGTTTTCCTGTCCCTTCCAACAAAAGTCCTCGGGATCGGGTGACACGCCCTAGGTCACGCCCACGGAGGGCGTGACAGGGGGGCATGTCAGGTCATTTTTTACCAATTTCCTGAAAATCTGCAAAAGGACAAGAAAATATTAGTGACAATAATATTTACATAAAAAGGATAAAAATAAACTAATAATAGACATGATTTGTACACTATAAAATAGAAAATACGATAATAGTTTAGGCAACAAAACGTATTATCAAATTCCCCCAAGCTTAAGCTTTGCTTGTCCCCAAGCAAAAATATAAAAACTAGAAATTTATAAAAAGGACTAATCAAAAAGTTTTAATTTTGCCTACACAAGTACTATGCGAAATTCTAAGTAGGGAAAAAGGTGAAATGTAAGTCTAAAATAATTATTTAGGTATGGTAAAACTCTTATAAAATTTACTCAATAAAAACAAATCATCCAAAATTTTAACGAGATTTTTTAAATAGACTTAAGCAAAGCAACGAAAATGAAAAACATGCATTGAGTTGTTACTAGATCCAAGCAACGCATTATAATTATATCAATTTAATTAACAAAAAATCTAGGTTTAAATCCAAAACTAAAACTGATTTACTTTTTTTCTTTTCTTAGTTGTTAAATAAAAATCAAAAAGCGTGAATCAAAAGGACTTAAATAGGACAGAAACATTTGGTTTAGGAATATGATTAGGAGTGGAATTCAAAGATAAACGTGAAGGTTTTAAAATCACACTAAACCAAAGCAAAGAGTCTCAAAAACTTTCATAAAAAGATATATACACTTTTTTTTTCTTTTTCTTCTTTTTTCCATTTTTTTTCTTTTTTCAAAACAAAGGCCATAAATATTTTTATTTTCCTTTTGAATTGGCCAAACAAAAATAAACATCACTTTTGAGCATACTTTTTTTTTCAAAAACCTTTCTCCCACAAAAATCACAAAATACCCTATCAAAATCGTCAAAATAATTTATGAAACTCAAAAAGGCTAGTGTGATTCGATAGGTTGGAAATTTTGGCTTTGGTGAAACTGAAATGAAGGGAGGAGCTATCAAATGAAATCGGAAAAAGGCTCAAAAATTGCTAACTAGTGGTAAAAGTTTTTAGGTTGGCGGGAAAGCTCAAACGAAAACAAAAACGGCCTAAATCAGTTTCACGCTTTTGAATTTATTTAAAACAAAGGTTTGAAAAATTTCAAAAAGCGAGTCCTAGATCATAAAAGAAGATTGATGAAATTAACTTGAAAATAGAAATAATAGGTGACTTGGATCGTTCACATCTACTATGCTATTCAAAAGTTGACTTTACAAAAATTATTCAAAAACGAAAAAGGAAATAGTGGATGATGAATTTTTGAGAAAGTAAAGGAAATAAAAAACAAAAACCATAATAGAAATGCGAGTTTTAGAAAAATATTTCACCTTAACATGCTACCGTGAATTAGAAACACAGCATGGCCAACATTTTACTTGTGAAACATAATTAAAAAGGACGATTAGAAATATTATAATTAACTATATTGTTTATAGGAGATTTTGAGTAAAACAAAAACAAAAACTAGGGGTACTATTGAAATACCAAAATGTCTAAACTATTCAAAAACACATATATATATTTTTTTAATTTTGTGAAATATTCTCTTTTTTTTTGGATTTTGGAAAATTTTTCTTTTTTTTTTGGAATTTTAAGATATTCATTTTTTTTTATTTTGGAAATATTTAAAATATATACAAAAAGAAAAATATTTACACTAAGCAAAAATGAAGGAGGAAATCCACCCCCAAGCTTAAAATAGACATTGTGCTCAATGGCTAAAGAAGGGGATTGGAGAAGAAGAGAAAAATAAAGTACAGAATTGAAAGACAGAATTGAAATACAGGTACTTCCTCGAATTTATTTGCTGCGAAAGCTAAGTGATGCCGCCCCTCCGAATGTCTAATTTGGATTTCGTGATGGATTCAACAATGTTGGAGCAGGAGATCGCAGAAGCTTCAGCTTGTCGGAGCCGTCCAAGGCAAAAATTGTAAAATAAAGAAAACAGAAAAAAGATAACTTGGGTTGCCTCCCAAGAGCGCCCTTTGGTTAAAGCGTCGTTGAGCTCGACGCATCAAAAAAATAATATTGTCCAAAAATATTGTTGTCCAAAAATAAAATTGTTTTTAGCAAAAAATTAAAAGTTCAAGATAAAAGTTCGTGAAGCAGAAACTTAATAATGTTTGGACTGACATCATCATCACCAGACAAATAGAGTTTAAGACGCTGACCATTCACTTTGAAATTACCCTTATCAGGGTGAGAAATTAAAACAGTTTCATAAGGAAATACTTCTAAAACAGAAAACGGGCCAGACCAGCGAGATTTTAATTTGCCCGGAAATAAACGTAAACGAGAATTATATAAAAGGACTTGGTCGCCCGGCTTAAAGTTTTTGGGTACCTTAAGTGTTTATCGTGTAAACGTTTCGTCCGCTCTTTATAAAGTTTATTATTTTCATAAGCATAAGAGCGTCACTCATCGAGTTCATTTAGTTGAAATTTTCGAAGGTCACCGACTAAGTGGGGATCGAAGTTTAAAAATTTTAAGGCCCAAAAGGCACGGTGTTCTAACCCTACGGGCAGATGGCACGATTTTCCATAGACCAGCCGATACGACATACATCCGAGGGAGGTTTTGTACGCTGTTCGGTAGGCCCATAGAGCATCGTCAAGTTTGGGTGACCAGTCTTTTCTAGAAGTTGAAACAGTCTTTTCTAATATTCTTTTTATTTCTCTATTAACTACTTCGACTTGTCCGTTAGTTTGGGGGTGGTAGGCAGTGGAAAGATTATGCGTAACGCCGTATTTGGTAAGGATTTTTGAAAATTGCGCGTTATAGAAATGGGAACCCCTATCGCTAACGATTGCGCGTGGCGTACCGAATCTAGAAAATAATCTTTTTAGAAACATGACTACAACTCGGGAGTCATTCGTAGGAAGAGCTTGGGCCTCAGCCCATCGTGAAACATAATCAACATCAACTAAAATATATTTGTTTCCGAAGCTAGAAGGAAGGGGGCCAACAAAATCAATTCCCCAGAGGTCGAAAATTTTGCACTCTAAGAAATAATTTTGCGGCATTTCATTTTTATTAGAAATGTTGCCCGACCGTTGGCAACTATCACACCTGCTCACAAAGGCTTGCGCGTCTTTAAACAGGCTAGGCCAGTAAAAACCCGCGCAAAGAACCTTGTGAGCGGTGCGAGCAGCTTGATAGTGCCCACCTGTCGGACCTTCATGCAAATGTTTTAGAATATCAATTCCTTCATCAAAAGAAACACATCTCCTTATCACTTGATCCGTACAAATTCTGAAAAGATGCGGGTCTTCGCCAAAGTAGTTCTTCAGCTCAGAAAAGAATTTCTTCTTTTGCTGAGAAGAGAACTCTTTTAGGAGCACCCGGGCCACTAGATAGTTGGCGATGTGCGCGAACCAAGGAGAAGTAGATGTGTTAACTAAAAGCAGCTTCTCATCAGGAAAATAATCATTAAAAGATTTTTCATTTAATTTTTCTATAAATGGGTTATCTAATCTTGATAAATGGTCGGCGGCCAAGATCTCGGCTCCTCGCTTATCACGGATCTCTAAGTCAAACTCCTGGAGGAGTAAGACCCAGCGAATTAAGCGAGGCTTGGCATCTGTTTTGGCAAGAAGGTACTTGAGGGCCGAGTGGTCCGTAAAAACAATGATTTTTGAAAGTGTAATGTAAGGGCGGAATTTATCAAAGGCGAATACTACAGCTAAGAGCTCCTTCTCGGTTGTGGTGTAATTTTCTTGTGCAGATGTGAGGGTTTTACTAGCGTAATAGATGGGGTGGAAGTTTTTAGATATGCGTTGACCTAATACGGCTCCCACCGCAAAACTACTCGCATCGCACATAATCTCGAAAGGAAGGTCCCACACCGGAGCTATCATAATCGGTGCGTTAATTAACTTTTCTTTAATTGATTCAAAGGCAGAAATACAAGAGTCATCAAAAATGAATGGAGCGTCTTCTTCTAAGAGATGGGTGAAGGGCTTAGTGATTTTGGAGAAGTCCTTTATAAAACGACGATAAAAACCAGCGTGGCCTAGGAAACTTCTTATAGCTTTTATGTTTGTAGGCGGCGGCAACTTCTCAATAACTTCTATCTTGGCAACGTCTACCTCAATACCTTTAGCAGAAATTTTATGACCCAAAACTAACCCTTCCCTAACCATAGAATGGCATTTTTCCCAATTTAGGGCAAGGTTAGTTTCTTCGCATCGTTCTAAGACTTTTTCGAGGTTTTCTAAACACCTATCGAAGGAATCGCCGAACACGGAGAAATCGTCCATGAATACCTCCATAATGCTTTCTACGTACTTGTCAAATATTGCGAGCTTACATCGCTGGAATGTAGCTGGCGCATTGCACAATCCAAACGGCATTCTTCGGTAAGCGAAAGTGCCGAATGGACAAGTAAACGTAGTTTTCTCTTGGTCCTCGGGAGAGATGGGTATTTGAAAGTACCCCGAGAGGACATCGAGAAAACAATAAAAGCTATGGCCGGAGAGACGTTCTAAAATCTGGTCGATAAACGACAAAGGAAAGTGGTCCTTGCGGGTGGCGTCATTCAACTTACAATAATCTATACACATACGCCAACCCGTAACCGTCCGTGTCGGGATTAATTCATTATTCTCATTACAAACTACGGTTATCCCTCCCTTCTTTGGAACTACCTGAACGGGGCTAACCCACTTACTGTCCGATATAGGGTAGATAATTCCTGCATCTAATAGTTTCATAACCTCGCCCTTAACTACTTCTTTCATATTCGGGTTTATACGGCGCTGAGGTTGGATAGAGTTACGCGAATTATCTTCCATTAAAATTTTATGGGTACAGAAAGATGGGCTTATTCCCTTGATATCATAAATTTGCCAAGCAATAGCCCGGCGATGCTTACGTAGAACTAGAAGAAGTTTATCGTTTTGCGTATCTGTGAGGTAGGCCGAAACGATAACTGGTAACTTGGAATCTTTTTCTAAGAAAGCGTACTTAAGGTGTTCAGGAAGTTCTTTAAGTTCTAGGGTAGGGGGTTCTTCATAAGAGGATTTTGAGATTCTTTCTTTTTCAAAAATAATTTCTTCATAAACTTTTTTATAAGGAACATAATAAGGGGTGAGGCTAGCAGCCAAGACGGCTTCTTGTAGCGATTCAGTGGGAAAAACAAAAATCAAAAAATTCTTTTTCAAACTCAGAAAGATAATAAGAAGATTCATCACTTCCTTGCAGTGATTCAGTTGTAAGAGAAGAGGAGCAAAAAGTAGAAAATTCTTTTTCAAAGTCGGAGAGGCAGTAGGAAGAATCATCACTCACGGCGTCTACGAAAAAGCATGAGTCATCGTTTGCTAAGGTGTTCTTCATCGAAGGGGTGATAGAAAATGTGACTTCGTCGTCGCCTACTCGAAGAAAGAGCTTACCATTGCTTACGTGAATGATGGCTCGGGAGGTGGCAAGGAAAGGTCGGCCAAGGATCAGGGGAACCTCGACGTCTTCTTCGATGTCCAAAATGACAAAGTCCACCGGGAAGATGAACTTGTCGACTTTCAATAGAACGTCCTCCACTATTCCTAACGGGTACTTGACGGATCTATCAGCTAGCTGGATACTCATACGCGTGGACTTAAGGCTACCAATCCCTAACTTTTTAAACAACAAAAAGGGCATCAGGTTTATACTCGCGCCTAAGTCAGCTAATGCGTGTTTTACAAAAAGATCACCGAAGACACACGGGATAGAGAAACTACCCGGGTCACTGATTTTCTTCGGCAAACCGTTTATTAAAACGACGGAGCACTCGGCGTTTAGCGTGACTTGCGAAAGATTCTCTAACTTCTTCTTGTTTGTGAGGAGGTCTTTAAGATACTTGGCGTATTTCGGCATCTGCGAAATAGCCTCGTGGAAGGGAAGATTAATGTGGATTTGCTTGAAGATCTCTAAGAACCGGGAGTACTGATCATCTTGACGTTGTCTATTAAGTTCAGAGGGGTATGGAGGAGTTGAATTATTTTTGAAGATGGGTGGTGGAGTGAGAATATTTTCTAAAATAGGGGTGATAACTTCTTCAGCAGAGGGTGGAATTTTTAAAACGGGAGCGGAGCTTTGATTTTTAGAGGCGGGAGCGGAGCTTGCCTCGGGCTCTTCACCTGCCATACCGGAGACTTGCTTCCCACTCCAAAGAGTTATAGCTTTCGCTTGCTCTCTCGGGTTGGGTTCGGTATTGGAAGGAAGAGACCCGGCGGGTCGCTCAGAAATTATTTTCGCAAGCTGTCCTACCTGATTTTCTAGACTTTTTACGCTTCCGGTTAAAGTTCTTATAGTGGCGTCATTTGTGGTGATATATTTAGAAAGTAATTCCTCCAAGCTTGGAGGTTTTGGGTAATTTTGAAGAGGTGGTGGTGGTGGTGGTGCAAAAAAATCATTTTGCGGGGGTGGGCGCATCGCATTCGATGGATTACTCCATGAAAAGTTCGGGTGATTTCTTAAAGCGGGGTTATAACTATTCGGAAAATTAAAACCAGGCGGATGAAAATTCGCAGCAGAAAAATTTTTAAAAGCAGTTCTAGGCATATTATTAACATAATCTAAATGTTCTGGAGTAGGGGTTGCAGATTCCCATACCTGAGGGGCGGAGGAAGCAGTCATCTCCGTGATTTTTTTGCTTAGGATTTCTACTTGCAGAGCGAGCTGGGAGACGTTGTCCACTTCATAGATACCTGCAGGCTTGTTCGGGCGGGACCTAGGCACATTCCACTGATAAGTGTTCATGTCCATGTACTTAAAAAGTTCAAGAGCGGCTTCCGGGGTCTTATGATTTAAAGTACCGCCAGAAGCTGCGTCTATCATTTGCTTCGTGCTTTGATTTAGCCCGTTATAGAACGTTTGCACTTGTAACCATACAGGCAGTGCGTGATGTGGGCATCGTCTTAATAATTCTTTAAATCTCTCCCAGGTTTCATATAGGGTTTCAGAGTCTATTTGTCCAAAGGCAGAGATGTCGTTCCTAAGTTTTGCAGTTTTAGCTGGCGGAAAATACTTCGCCAAAATTTTTTCAGTTAATTCATTTCAAGTGGTTATGCTATTCTTCGGAAGTGTGTTCAGCCACTGTTTTGCTTTTTTTTCTTAAAGATAAGGGGAAGAGTCTCAGCCTGATTGCATCATTTGTGACACCATTTATCTTGAAGGTGTCGCAAATTTCAAGAAAGCTAGCTATATGTGCGTTCGGATCTTCATCTTGAAGTCCGTCAAATTGCACATATTGCTGCACCATTTGAATTATGTTACGCTTTAATTCGAAGTTATTATTTGCTATAGCAGGGCGGACTATACTTGATTTTGTTCCCTCGAGGTTCGATCGTGCATAATAGGACATAGTCCTTTGCATGGCCTTATCTACGTTGGGTTCTACCATTCTTAAAGTAGCAAATGACTCGGACTCCTCAACTGGCACTTGGATAGTGGGACCTTGAAATCGCGATCTTCTCCGAAGAGTACGCTCAATTTCATGATCCAAGTCCAAAATAACTGACGGACTCCCGCGGGTCATGCACTAAAAGAACAGAAAAGAAGAAGAGAAAGGGAAAAAGGATAAACTAGAAAAAAAAGATTAAATTTTTCTTTTCTTTTTGAAATAGATTTTTTTATAGATTAACTCCCGAACATCCCAAGGACTACCCGTGAAGGGTTCGCAAGGTACTAGACAAGACAGTGGCACTTAAAGCCCTTTGCCCTTTTCGAGAGAATTAGGTGGCGTAGAAAAATTGTGAAGTTGGTTACTATTAAGAGCGGTGAAATTTTTTTGATTTTTTTTTTAAAACTTTAAAGAAAGAGGATGAGAAAGAGAAGAGATAAAATTAATAGGTTCGTGTTTTCAATATATCAACGGAAGTTGGTCCCCGGCAACAGCGCCAAAAACTTGTTGCGCACTAGGGTTCGAAGAAAATAAATGCAACCGAACTAGCAACCCGATGAGGCAAGTATACCTATTGAATTGTAGCTAGGGGACACAAGTGTCGTATTGAAATCCGGGAACTGTTGGCTATGCTTACTCACACGAAAGCTATTATCTTATCGACGAAAAAACTAGGGTTTTAGAAAATCTAAGAGCAAGGAAGGAAGTAAAACTATACTAGAAAGAGAACTATTGCAATTAAGTAAAGCTATTAAGTAAAACGATTACTATGAAGGGTTGAAAATATGAAATGGAAATGCACTCGATCAAGATTCACCTCGGCTAAAGACGATTAAGAAAATGCGATAAAAATCTAAACTTAATAGGATAAAGGTCCTTGACCGTGTAGGTTCCTAAAGCTTGAACACGCTTCTCTCGAAGTCGTGCCCAACTGAGTTTATGAAGGTCCGACCGACTCTCGTCTAAATCGGAGGCCTAAAACTTGCTTTACGCGGTGAACCCCACTATTGGATTTTACTCCAATCCGGGAGATTTGGACGTCTGCCTCTCTCGAGGGGTGCATACAACTCCCTTTACTCTTGAATGCTCACTTCATTCTTTCGGCCTCTCGGCTAGCCCAGAATGAAAGCAAAGGCGGAGAGTATATATCGATAATATACCTCCAACCCGTGATTAATCAAGAGTAATTTAAGGCCCTAACCTAAAAAGAAAAGATTAATTAAAACATCATAACTTAATCGCTCTAACCTCGAATCATCAAGATCGAGTACAAGGAGGATTAGTTAATCATAGCGAAGTGGAGGAGGGGGATGAGTAGTGAAGCATAAAAAGAAGACAAGCTAAACAAGAACGCTTTTATTAATGAAAAAGGGGCAAGTTACACTATTGAAAATAAAATTACAAGTGCATGAAAATGAAATCCTATTCTAGCCCTACAAGTAGCACTAAGCAAGAGCAAAGATTACAAAGAAAGCATAAACAAGCTAAGATTAAACTTGGGTTAAACAAAAATTACAAAGAGAGAGAGAGAGAGGGAAAAAGCATAAGAAAGGATCAAGAAACAAAGGGGCAGCACCTCCCCCACTCAACCAAAGCTTCCTGAAATGGAGAGGGGGGGTCTCAATTTATAGATTTTTTTCTCGAGTTGGTCACGCCCTCCGACGCGCCCTAGAGGGGGCGTGTTAGGGGGCGTGACAGTACTATGTTGACCTCGGGCTTTGGATTCTGGCGGGAGGGATGATTGCTTCGGTACGTCGGTGGTCACGCCCTAGGTCACGCCCGTGTAGGGGGCGTGACAAGCACGTCATGTCCAAATCATTGGTCGGAAATCCGTCAGTCGTCGAAAAGTTGATGTCACGCCCCAGGTCGCGCCCGTGATGGGGGGGGGGGCATGACAGTACTATTTTCGTGCTGTGGAGAAACGGTATTTAATGCAACGGCAGGCTTTGCGGCATAGGGAGACACGCCCATGGTCATGCCTGGTGACACGCCCAGGGAGGGCGTGTCAGGGGGGCGTGACAGCGGTTTTGTCCGTTTTCCTGTCCCTTCCAACAAAAGTCCTCGGGATCGGGTGACACGCCCTAGGTCACGCCCAAGGAGGGCGTGACAGGGGGGCGTGTCAGGTCATTTTTTACCAATTTCCTGAAAACCTGCAAAAGGACAAGAAAATGTTAGTGATAATAATATTTACATAAAAAGGATAAAAATAAACTAATAATAGACATGATTTGTACACTATAAAATAGAAAATACGATAATAGTTTAGGCAACAAAATGTATTATCACGGATCAAGTACCGATAGATGTAGGGTTGACACTGAGGGTCAAGCCAATTCATATTGAAGACTCGGAAGTTAAGCATCTTTGCAATAAGTCTATCTGGATGATCAAGGTCCGCTGGGACAACTGTGGTCGAGAGGAGCTATCTTCGGAGCCGGAACAAACCATGAAGGCCAATTTCCCCTAGCTTTTCTCTTGGGGTATACTTTCGTAGTATTAATTTTCTTTCTTTTCCTGCAATGCATAATTTCGGGAAGAAATTCTTTAAATGGGGGAGATTTTTAACGCCAAAAGATTTGCAAAGAAGAAAAAAGGGTTTTCTGGAGGTTACCGCAAGGCAGTAGGGCTTACGCCGGCGGTAGCTGTGGGATAGTTGGCTTCAGGCACCGAGAGTGTCGAGAGCATTGAGTGAGGCGAGGTGACTCAATGCCTAGTCTACTGTACGGCAGTAGGTTGTTAGCGTGCGGAGTTAGCCATTTAATTGGCCGAGTCTCGAGAAGTTAACGCCCAGCAGTAGAGTTACCGCAGGCGGTAGCTTAGTAATTTAATTGACCAAGCCCTCGGGTTTCTATCGCGTGGCAGTAGCTGTAGCGGTCGTATCGTAATAGTCACTAGCTATCGTGAGGTATTAGAATCTTATCACGTGGAGATAGCGATTCTATCGCGAGGTATTAGTCAACCTATGATTGGAGGGCCTGGGCGGTTGCGCTCGAATCGAGGCATTGAATTGGAGGTACCGCGCGGCGGTAGCTTTCTTATATTCCTGGATCAGCCATTTCACTTCATGTTCTTGGAGTTGAGACTAAGTAAGGTCTTTTGGAGGAGCATCAGTGCCAGATTAGGGAGTTTTCATCATCGTTCATGATTTGGAGTTTGGATTCACAAAGCGGGTTCGGATCTTTGGAGGCAAGGCTGGAGCAGTCAATTTCAACCGTCTAGATTTCTCCCATGGGACCAAAGAGGACTATAAGGGTATCAATCCTCTTCCTTGGATAGGTGAAGTCCTTCTTGGCATTATAGGGTAGACACTCCATGAACACATAAAAGTGGTTCTCCCGGCAGGTAGATTCGTGTATCCCCGTTAGTTTTGCATTTAGATCTGGAATCAAATTACGGAATAGGCATGATGTGTGAAGCCCATCCGAATGGGTTGGTCTGGATTGGTGATGTTTGTATGCTTTGTATGCCGGAGAAGACTCCGTGGTTATCGCATAGATTTTGGAGTCACTAGGTGTGTAGTTGACTGCGTTGAGAGTACTTGGGTTAGTCTCCAAGAAAACACCCGTTTAAGGGTAAGGAGCGATAGTCTTACCCATACTGCACAGCGGTAATGCTACTACCGGCAGTAGCTCCCTGTGAGCGTTGAAATATTTTGTGAGGCCTATCTTGTTAGACCTAAGAGCCGTGATGGCCTGTCTCTCGAAGACCTAGAGGCCAGTTTTGTAAAGCGTGAGCTTGAATTCCTCAGCTTTGGAAGCCATGAGGGCTAATCTATGATCCTTATAGAGTTATGGATCATGCGGAAAAGGGAAAGTGATGCTGACCTGTGTCAGGCCTACGAGCCGGACAATTTGAGCTCGGGATATGGCTTAACTGTACCCTCCCCAATGTCTGTTGACTTGGAGTGGTCAATGTGTAAAGCACATGAATTGTCATAGCACTAGGGCATTGTCTCTGGCCTTGTCCCTTGTGATACTAAAAGCTCAAACGATGTTGACCTTCAGTGAATGGTTGTGCGACCCTTGAGGTCTTGTATACCAAGATTGTTCTTTTTGGATAAAGATAGTGCGTCTCTTGGTGACCAATGGCACAAGAGGCTAGCACATATTAATTTCAAAACTATTAATAAATTATTTTCTAATAATTTAGTACGTGATGCCCTAAATATCAAGTGCGATAAAGATAGGCCTTGTCATGCATGTGTAAAAGGCAAGAAAACAAGAGCTACCTTTAAAATCATTATTGGCAAAGACTCTAATAGGTGTTTACACCTACTTCATATGGACCTGTTCGGTCCACTTCAAGTTAGAAGTTTGGGAGGTAATGATTATACATTGGTTATTGTTGATGACTACTCGCGCTTTGCGCGGGTGTTCTTTCTAAAACACAAGTCAGATACTTTTGTAATCTTTACAAATTTGTCAGGCAAATCCAGAATGAATACAACTGTTCCGTAGTCAAAATCAGAAGTGACAATGGAACTGAGTTCAAGTCTGGGGCCATGAAAAAATTTTGTGAAAGCCTAGGTATCTTTCATAAGTTTTTCTCTCCTCCTACTCCTTAACAAAACGGAGTAGCTGAGAGAAAGAATAGAACACTCATAGAGGCCTGTATGACCATGTTGAGTGATGCCTCACTATCGGAATATTTCTGGACTAAAGCCGTCAACACTGTATGCCACGTGCAAAATCGAGCTCTCATAAACAAGAACCATAATAAGACACCTTATGAACTACTAAAGTGCATAAAGCCGACTATTTCATATTTTAGAATCTTTGGTTGTAAGTGCTTCGTCCTTAACAATGACAAGTATCACACTACTAAATTTAGTGAAAAGAGCTTAGAAGGTATTTTCGTTGGTTATAGTGGCCATAGTAAGGCATATAGGATTTTTAATAAGAAAACCCTGGTTGTAGAAGAATCTATTCATGTTGTATTAGATGAGACGAGCTTGCTACAAGACAGCTCTTCTAGTGTGTTTATTGAAGATGCAGGTTCAAAGATAAAAGAATTAAACTTTGTTGAGCTGACAGAAGAAAAAGATGAAAAGTTCATCATACTCACCACTCCAACCCCGATTGGAGAGGTTGATGATCAAGATGAATAAATCATCCAAGTTGATGAAGTCACTCCTTTAGTTGAAGAAATTCCGGATGCAAGGACTCTAGAGCTCAGACATCTGAAGGATCACCCAATGGACCAAATTATAGGAGATCCCAAGGATGGTGTCAGAACTCGTAGAGGTATAGTTAATGAGAATTTATATTTGAGTTCTCTCTCACAGGTTGAACCGAAGAAGTATACAAGAAGTAAACTCAGACGCATCATGGATAATGGCAATGGAAGAAGAATTGAACCGATTCTAGCATTGCAAAGTATGGAAGCTTGTTCCAAGACCCAAAGGTAAGAATGTCAATGGAACTAAGTGGGTCTACAGGAATAAGATGGACGAGGAAGGGACAATCATAAAGAACAAGGCCAGACTCATCGCCCAAGGATACAAACAAGAAGAAGGAATCAACTTCGACCAGACATATGCTCCAGTGGAAAGTCTGGAGGCAATCAGGTTGTTCCTAGCATATGTTGTACTTAAGGGCTTCACTTTCTATCAGATGGACGTGAAGTCTATCTTCCTTAATGGTGACATAAAGGAAGAGGTGTATATGGAACAACCTCCAGGTTTCGTTAATTCTTCTCGAGAACAAACTTTTCTCTTGAGAAATCTCGGGTTCAACTGGACTTCAAGTTCAAATTTTTCATATTGGCACCCAACATCTTAACCACCTCATTCCAGGTATTTTAAATGTTATTTATATCATTTTTTTCATCAAATTTAAAGGTAAATATAAATAGACTTAGGTCCAAGAAATTATATTCTCAATTTCAAAACCCTTCCTCTCGAGAAAGTCGTTTCGTGTTCTCCATCTTCACCATCTGCCGCAAGCCTGATTCTCCATTCGTCGGCTAGCCAAAATCATTTCCTCCTCATCAATGGCTTCATCTTCAAAGCACAGGATCGAGAGTGAACTGATTTCTACTGGAATTGTCGAAATTTAAGATGATTTCAAGAATGTTCTCGTTCTACTCAATACAGCCGGGTTGTCATTTTTTCTTGAACATCCATGCCGAATTTTGATTTTTGATGTTGTACAGTTCTTACGACACTCTAAGATTAAATGCATTGGCAAGGTACTTAAGTCTAAAGTTCGCGGGATTAAGGTAAAAATGACTTACCTCTCTATTTGTCAGTTTTTTAAACTTCCTATCATAGACATGGAAGATGATATCTTCAAAATAGATTATGAGAGAGCATATAGTTTCTGTTGGATTCCCCAATCCTCTCACAAAATTAGAAGACAGTTCATGAATCCAGAAAACAAGTTACTGGCAGATATTATGGGCAAAGTACACCTCTGCAAGACAAGTTCTATCAATTACATTACTCAAGAATTCTTTGATCTAATGACTGCAGTGATATGTCGAAAGAAGTTCAAGTGGGGCATGATTCTCTTTGATAAAATTAAGGTATGCATTGATAGCCCAAACTATGGCAGAACTCTTTCCTTGTATCTAAATCAGATGGACCCATAAGTCTTGTCCATGAAAAGGGCATATCCCTCCACCATATGAAGAAGGTTTCAATCACCTCCATCCAAAGATGGGAGGTTAAATTGCAGAAAACGGAAAAGGCTGCAAAGGAAATTGAAGATGTGGATAGTACCCCATCTCCTCCTTCTCATCAGATAACTGATTTAGTTATTGAGGGGAAGCTTGCCCCATATTTCCCAGCTCCACAAACTCCAGCTCAAGCACCAATCTACACAGAAATTCCAGCACAAGTCTCTACTCCAGCTAAGACAGCCATTCCTCCTCAAGTTTCTCCATCTGCTGCCAGTCATCCATTCCAAGAAGCAATTCAATTTAGACCTACTGCTACCTCTTCCTCTCTGCTGTATTTAGCAGAAACAAATTTTCCTGCTGATGAAGATATTCCAGACTCAGAAAAATTGACAGATGCTCTGCTTCAAGAACAGATTCTAGACACTGATGATAACATCACCAGGATGATAGAGGAACTGTCCTCTAAAGATCCTCTCTTCTCTATTCCTGAAGACCATCCATCTCCTCAAGCAAATAAATCTTCTCCCAAATCTCCAGCAAAGTCTCCTTCTACCCAAGCAGAAAAATCTCCTGTACATGAACCAGAGAAATCTCCTGACAATTTACATGATGATGAAGTTATTTCAACTCATGATTCAGAAGATGACATTCCTGAAGAAGCTGCTGAACCAAGACTTCCAAGTCTTCACTTCACTATTCCCTCCTTGCTGCCCACTAATACTGAAGATGAAGACACCCCTGTAACCAAGAAATTAGCTTCTACATCCACAGTTGTTATTGAAGAGATTCCTCCATGGACAGCCCCTTCTCTGCCTCCACCATCTACTCATCTTACATCACTTCCTGAAGATAATATTTTAAGTAAAATTGAAGTTATGTTTGTTGCCAAGAGACAATACTTTGATGATTCTCTGAAAGTGGTAACTAAAAAAATGGCTTCTTTGGAAAAAAGAAATGAGCCATGGATTTGCTAAGATCCAGCATAATACAGATGAATTTAAAAGGCTCTTCCAAATTGGAGGAAAAGACATAGATCATACAATCACAAGCTTTGGTAATGTCATTGAACAATCAGTTACCCTTGCTAATAATCAAATTCAACTTGAGAAGAAAGCCCAAGAAAGGAACTTCAAAACTTGTGAAGAAGTTAGAACTTTTATAGAAGATGTAATCAACACCCTCACTCTAGAAGTAAGAAAGGGGGAGGATAAAGTGAAAGAACAACTGGAAAAACAAATGGAAAAATAAGCTCAGTCTATGAAAAATCAGTGGGAAGAACAATTGAAAGATTTTCAGACATTTTTTTTAAAGAAGTCAAAAGTACAAAGCTATATACATATGACACAACCATTTGGATGCACAATCAATTGTTTCCTGAATTAGAAATGGATCCTACTACACCCCCTCCTGCACACTTGGATGTAAATAGACCAACCTTCTCACCTCCTCCAGAATATTTTGAAGGACCACCTCTAGCATATTTTGAAGATCACCTCCAGATTACTTTGAAGGACCACCTCCTGATATATATGAAAAAGTTTGGGAATTAGATCAAACAGGTATTCCTCATCGTCCTCTAGAAGTTCAGAAAGCAAAAAAGATGGAAATATGGGGATGGAGCCTCAGCCAATAGATCAACCCTCCATCCTGATGCTGAAAGGAAAAGACCTCAAGAGTTTACTGAAGTGTGGAGTCCAACCTCCAAATCTCTTTTACTTGGAACTCTCAAGCTAGTTCTTGATTTTAGTGAATCTACGAGCCTTCATTATAGCTTTGATCAATGAGGATTTTATGAAAAATCTCTTACAAAAAGAAGGATATATGACAGAGTATATGGAAAGAATAATCCCAAGGCTCCTCCCAGACCTCCCAAGTACTTCCCTAAACCATTCAGCTACCAGAAGTGACAACAGGAAAAGCTTGAAAGACAGCAATAGGATCAGTAGAAGTTGAAGATATTTTGAAATTTCATTTTTGAAATTGTGGAATTAAACTTTCTCTTGGACAAATTTCTATTTATATGAACTTTTAATTTTGCTGATCTGAATTTTCTCCATAATAGCTCTTATTCTATTTACCATGGCTATTAGTTTCTTTATTTGTTTTTCTCTTGATGTAATTCATCTTAGTGTAGAGGGTTCTAGATTTTACAAATAGGGGGAGATTTTGGGTATTGCATCCACAATAGCACAGATTTGTATGAAGTCACCCTTGAACTAAGATGAATTAAGTTTGTATTTAATGCTCTTTTTAGTTGAGTGTTTGCAAGACTTATTTGCCATGTGTAGACCAATGTCAGTCTATAATGAGTCTCCAAACACAGTACCATATAATGTAATCCCTCATTGTCTGATGTATGATGTTGACTCATGTGTACCCTCTCTATTGGGATACACTTCTTGTTCAAGCACTAAGGGCATGGGTGGAAAGATGGATTCTTTTTATATTCTTGAAGAAATTAAGTTTTCAGACTTTCAAAGAAATTCTAAGTGTTTTTCTCGAGTACTATGTGTTGTACTCGAGAAGGACTAAGGTTAGTTCTCGTGTTAGACTTGTCATGAAATTCGAGTGGCAAAAGTAGTTCTCTAGAAAGCTTCTTACTTTTCTCGAGAAGGGCTTATGTACTCGAGTGCCTCATGATACTTTTTCTCGAGTTACTTCCCTTCCAGACAAAATATTTCTAAGTCTTTTTCTCGAGAAGACCTTGATTAGTTCTCGAGTTGACTCTGCTTTATTCTCGAGTAATGTTTGTTGTACTCGAGTAGAAGTCGTCTAGTTCTCGAGTGAGCCTAAGTCCATCTGGCAATATTCTCGAGATAATTTTGTGTTCTCGAGTACCCAAGTCTTTCTTCTCGAGAACAACAATTTATTTTTCTCGAGTACTCTCCTTCATTCTCGAGACTGTTGTTTTACACCTCCACATTTTTACCAAGTCTTTTTCTCGAGTTCACCATCATTATCCTCGAGAACAAAATTTCTTTTTCTCGAGTATAATCTTTCTTCTCGAGAAATGTTATACTATTTTCAAAAACTCCTCTAAGTCATCTTTCTCGAGATCTCCATTATAGTACCTAGAGGCATTTGGATCTTTCTTCCTTAGTTTCATAATATCAACTCCCATATTGTATTTGATTACATCTTGTGTTTGGTAGAGTGTGCAGGTTTATATGTCCAAGAAATACAAGGAGCTCTCCTCAGGAACCTAATGCCGAGCGGTAGTAGCTAACGTCGGGTGATAGCCTGAATTAAATGGCCAAGCTGCTCGGGAATCTACTGCGCCACGCTAGTCCTACCACCCGCGCTAGCTCGAGGAATTAATTTGCCCAGGCTCTCGGGAACCTACGGCTTAGGCACTAACTTGATACTGTACTGCGGTAGACAACTCAATGATCGTCACGAATGATCGAATCGTCATGACCAATTGATTCGTCGAGACAACTGGACTACCGTCGATTGCTAGCTTGGTACCGTGCCGTGGTAGCATAATCAACGATCATCAAGATTGGTTATCATCGTGACTGGATGATTTGTAGAGACAACTAGACTACCGACGGGCACTAATTGATACCACATTGCGGTAATGCACTCAATGATCTTCGAGACAAAAGCATCGAGACGACTGGACTACCGTTGGGTGCTATCTACCTACTGCGCCGCACTAGCATTAGATAAAGTAAAATATTTGTTTTGAATATTTTTCCAAATTTGGAGGACAGCTGTTAGGATCAATCGCATGAACCTACTGCCGGGCGCTAACCATACCACCGACGGTAGCCTATTTTTACAAAGACATATAAAAGAGTGCCTCGTTTTCCATGTTCCTTACCAAGACAAAAGGAGACTCAGATCTACGACTCCTAAGGTTCGGCCGCCACTCTGTGGTTCATTCCGCCATCTCCATTGAAGGAAAATAAGGCCACCTCTCTCCCGTTCACGCACGAAAAACTTCGGCGAGCCAAGAACTACATCGATTACGAAGAGACTACCGGTTGCAAGCACACGAAGATCTCAAGCATCGGCCGCAAATTGCTTGACAGAGGAATCGTGAAGAGGGAGATTTTAATCTTTTAAATCCATTAAACTTTTGTTGTAATCTTTCTCGTTTCTCTACATTCTTGTAGTGAGGGAAATCGAACCGGAAAGTTTGTCGGAATCCGGGTATGATTCCTTGAGAAATCTTCTCGGGGAAGGGACTTCTAGATCGGGTGATCTAGCGGGGCTCTAATACCCTTCCTCGTGTGGAGGTGAAGAGCCGGCTCGAAGACCTCTCTTAGAGGGAAAGGGAGAGAGCCAACCGATACTAGGATCGGGTTGGTATAGAAAACCAAAAAGCTTTTTCACTCACCGCCTTCGATCTACGGTGTCACGGGGATCAATATTTTGTAATTGTTAAATAGTTGTTGATTTAGTTTTTGCAATAAATTCATTTCATGCTTCTTTATTTGTGTGTACTGATGTGAATGTTAGTTTGTGTTATCCAAAAGAGTGCATAGATCTCCAAGGGAGAATCTGCCCAGAAAAATGAGTTCAGAGACATACTGCCACATGATAAATACCTAATGCCCCGCGGTAGTTTCCTGAACTAGTTTTTCCTTGGAATGAAATAATTCGAAATTTTTATAAATGACACAAACCTTATTCACCCCCCCCCCCTCTAAGGTTGGCCACTTGATCCAACACATTATTCCTAAGGGAATTCAAGGGTAAGATAATCCTAGTCCAAATTTATTTAGATGACATAATTATTGGTTCTATAGATGATGGCCTTTGCAAGAAGTTTGCCAAACTTATGCAAGGGTAGTTTGAGATGAGCAGCATGGGTGAACTCAAGTATACTTGGGCCTCCAAGTTAGACAGTTAGAGGATTGATTATTCATCTCTCAGTCTATGTTCACCAATAAATTAATCAAAATGTTTGGAATGGAGAGTGCCTCCATAATGAAACTCATATGGGGTCAAGTATGTTAATAGACAAGGATGAGACTGGGAAACCTATTGATTAAACCTTGTATAGGGGCATAATTGGCTCCCTCCTCAACTTGATTGCTAGTAAGCCAGACATTATATATGCTACATGCATTTGTGCTAGGTACCAGGCATGCTCTAAAGAGTCTCATTATTCTGCTCCTAAAAAAATTCTAAGATTTCTCAAGGGCACACCTGATCTTGGTATGTGGTATCCTAGGAATAATGATTTTGAACTAATATGATATTTAAATGCATATTTTACAAGTTGTAGATAAGACAAGAAAAGCACATATGGAATCTATTACTTTCTAGGGAGAAGACTGCTTTCTTGGAGCAGCAGGAAATAGGCTAGTATAGCCATGTCCACTACAGAATAAGAATATATTTCAGCTGGGAGTTGTTGTGTACAGCTACTATGGATTCATCTTCAACTCCAGGATTATAATCTTCAGCTAAGTAAAACTCCCATGTACTGGGATTCATCTAATGCTATCTCTATTGCTAAGAATACTGTCTCTCATAGCAGAACCAGCCACATTAAGATTAGATATCATTTCATTAAAGAGCATGTTGAGAAGGAAGACATCAATCTTGATTTTTTCCCTACAGAGAAACAAGTGGCTGATATCTTCACTAAGCCACTAGATGAAGCCAAGTTCAACACCTTCAAATTTTAGTTTGGTATGTTGAACATGGAGTAGCATCACATATTTACATGCATATGTGCTGAAAGTGAGAGAAAGATCTACCTTGACTCTAGAGGGGGGTGAAAAGAGTATTTTAAAATAATGTTTACAATTAAAAATTGTAAGGCAGTAGAAGATTTTATTTAATTATATGTGTATAGTGCTTGTACAAAAATAAAGTTAAAGCAAGAAATAAGAATCATACAGCACACAACAATAACAAACACATAGCAACCAGAAGACACAAGGATCTATAGTGGTTCCCCAAAACTTGGGTACATCCACTCTTCTACCACCCTTGGTAGGAATCCACTGCAGGATGAGTTGATCAGGTGTCCTGGGCACCAATGAGCTTTTAATAAGGTGCTCAAAAACCAGATCTAGATTTTTTGATAAGGTGTCTTGCCACCACTAAGTTTTGACAAGGCTCTCAGAACCAGATTCAGAACTTTTGAAGGGAGTTTTGATAACCATTTTACAGCAGGAAAAGAAAAAGAAAGAGATGATGATGTCTTCTCTGTCTCAAATCAAATGAGAGAAGACTAGTGGATTATTGATGTTGTCAAAGCTCCCCCTGAGATGTAGAATGTTTCAGGAGTGAAAGCTTTGCTAGGGTGATAGGCCTTCAGAAGCTTCAGATCTCCAGCAGAAGATGATTCCAGCAGATGCTGAAATATTTGGTGTCTGGAGTCCTTAATGTTGAAGCCTTCGAACACTGGAAGATTCAGTAGATTTGTAAATCACAGAAGTTGAAATCTTAATCAGAGCAATTGTGTTGTTCAATCTTCTGTAATGTAATCTAATTCTCCTGTATCTCTTTGTATTGTCTGTGTTGATTACTGTATCTTCTGTATCTATATTCTGAATAATGAAAACTAAAGGAGTATATCAGATATTCTCTTAGACGACCGTTTTATCAGTCATAAATGACTTCCATAATAGACAACTGTATCTGGGGAAAGTCCTAAGCAATATTCCATTTAGTCTTTCTTGGAAACTTGCATCAGATTGATTGAAAAGGCTAGAAAATCCTTTGCAATCAATGCAGGAATTATTTCTGATTATAATCCATAACTGTCCTTGAATTTGAATTCTAAAGGCGTCGATCTCTCGTAGAAATCGTCGATCTGAGCTCTACGATCGTTGAACTGAGCTCAGAGATTGGATTAACACAGCAGACAGAAAACGTCGAACTGAGCTCAGCGACTGGGAAAAATAACTGAAGACAGATCGTCGATATGAGCTCGAAGATCGTCGACCGGAGATCGACGACTTAGCAGGGTTGAGCTTAGAGAGCGTCGAACGGAGTTCGACGTTTCGTCGAACTCAGGTCGACGAAAATTGTCTTTGTCTCAGCTCTAAGTCTTGATCTTTGAATGGTCCTGGGGGCAGCTTCAAACCTAAGTTCTAAGCCCTAGACTCATTCTAATTTGACCTTTTCAACTATACATCTAGGTCAAACCAAATTCCTAAAACATAGTGATCCTTGCCCAAATTAGTAATAGGGTGTTCCAACAATCTCCCCCTATTTGGGTTAGGATTACTATTTACAGGACTCAGTAAGAAATACAAAAGCATATACAGAAAAGAAAAATTTAAAACAATAGAGCAGAATATATAACATATCAGCATTCAAATAGAATATCAGCCAATGTTTAAAGATGAATGTACTGCCTGCTTACAAAATTAATCCTTCTCTTTGCTTTGCTTGAAGATAATATCTCTGTTAGGATTTAAAGCTTCCTTCTTTGATCTTCTATCATCATTTGCACCTAAGGTTGTCTGCTGCTTTGTTCTTGGAACTATAGCCTCAGGATGCAGTCTCATATAACTTTCTGAATCAAAGAACTTTCTTGAAGCATACCTTTCTAGGTCCTTCTTTCTTTAATCTTAGAGAGTTGTGAAGCTAGAAGTATCTCTGGCTTGTTCTCTTGCTTTCCTAATTTGTTCTAGTGCAGCTGACTCTTTCATTCTGGCTGTCCAGGAATTAGGATTATTCTCAGGATCTTCAAATGGCACTGGAGCTTCATATCTGTTAGAAGTCACTTTAGCAGGGGTTCTGGTAGACACAATGTCTTTGAGTTTATAAGGAAAATGGCCAGAAGAAGGATCTCTGGGGCCTTGTTCCCTTTGTCTTGAATAAACCCTTAAGTCTCTCTGATTACCTCTGAATTGACCTCTTCTAGGTTAGTAATCTCTGGAGTGGCCTCCCCTAGGCTGAGATCTTCCCTGGAACTGATAAGAGCCTTGGCCTCTTTGAGTAGATGAGAAGGCAGAGCTGCCACCTGCACCTGCATCAGGAGGAGGTGGAGAAGGGGGAAGATAAGACTTGGAAGATCCTTTGTCAAACTTTCTTTTCTTTTTCATTGCCTTAATCTGATTTCTGGAGTATTGCATCCAAGGTTCAGTGATTTCACAACTATGCAATATATAATAAGGTACATCATTTGCATCTGTAACTTTTTCTGGAGGAACTCTTTTCATGGCTTTGCTTCTAACTTTTCTTTTCCTTGTTATGGTAGCTGAGGAGTCATCACTGTTTGTTCTGAACTGGTCACTGTCAGAGCTCTGGGGATCATCATATAGAGCATCTATTCTCTTAATGTATTCTTGTTGAAGATTTTTGGCTTGAGAGAGTACTGGAGCAGCAACAATAGGAGCAACAACTTGGACAGGAGGAATAACACATTTAGAAACAAAACTAGCAGAATCAGTAGGCTCATCAATACATGCCTCTATCATCATAATATCTTCAGAAATAATTATAGAACTAATAACAGAATCAACTGAAAAGTAAATAACATTATCATTAGCAGCAGCAACAATAGCATTAGTGGCCTTGTCCTCAGCTTGGACAAATTCTATAAAAGACGCTAGCAAAATTGGCTCACATACTAGAACAGGCACAATTGCCTTGGAGAGATCTTCACACTGTTGAGCTGGTAGATAGTTGAAGTAAACAGCATCAAAAACTGAGAGCAGGCTCTGGAGATCCACTGTAAAAACTAGAGTAGCAACTGAAGCTTCAGCAGCAGTAGGCAATTCCAGAACTTCATTAGGCATCTCCCCCTTCCTGGATTCAGTATGAACTGGATCAAGGCACCCAGAGGAATGGATTGCCTGAGAAGAGAGGAATGAAGATAGCCTGTCAGACAGCTCCTGAACATGTTTCAGAAGTGGGGCCATTATGGTCTCCAGCAATGAGGATAGCCTGGGGGCTATCAGCTCATACAGCCTATCTGCCAGTGCAGGAAGATCTACATGCTCAAGATGGGCTTGAGTAGAGGTAGGAGTTGATGTTTCTGGCATAATGTTTTATGTTGTGGTGGTAGGAGGTATAGGGATGGATGGCTCAGGAGTATAGATTGTGGAGATGGATGGTACTAGAGTGTAGATTTATGATATGGGTGTGGAAATGGATGGAGTAAAGGATGGTTGTGAGAGTATATCCTGATGGAGTTGTTTGTAGGAGGAGGTAGATGGAATCTCAGGAGGAGAGGAAGGGGAATCATCCATGAAGGAGTCTTCCAGGAGGTGGAATGATGGAATGGTGAGAGGTGGATAATAATGGAGAGGGTGGAATGTTTCTGAAGTGGCTGGACGAGATAAGGGTGATGAAATAGTAATGGGGGAAGAGATAGATATGGTTGAGGTGATTATTGTGGTTGATGTGATTGATGTGGAGATGGTTGTAGAAATAGGTGGAGAGGAAGCAGGCAAATCTTCTGCTGGGGCAGAGACCTGAGGGGAAGTGACTGTAACAGTCCTTGTGTCTGAAGATGGAATTGCTGTAGGTCTGCTGGGATTGACAATCTGTCTATCCCATTTTCCAAATAAGGCACAAGTCAGCCTCTTAGAAGCATTAATATGCATTCCACTTGAAACTAACAATTCATGGCACTTAACATGAAGAAATAGCCCAATTATTCTACCAAAATTAACAAAACTCTTGTTTATTTTCTTTTTGATTAAATAAAAAAAGAGTTCTCCCTTGTTTAGGTGCTTTTTATCCACAAGAGCTTCCATCAAACAGAGCTGATACCTGGAAATTGTATCATGAGCAGAGTGCTTAGCCAATAGCACTTTCCCTACCACATCTGCCAAAAATCTGTATTCCACGGATAGATTTTTCTTCAAAAGCTTGTTGGGGTTAGGTGCTGTATGCCCCAACCTTTCAAGCATATTGGAGAATTCTTCTCCAGACAAATCAATGCAATCTTCTCCTATACTCAACTGAAAAACTTCTGATAAAACCTCAGGCGAAAGTGATACCTAATTTCCCGAGATCGTGCTTACGATGGTGTTGTTATTCAGATTCTGTGTTGTATATACCCATTCTTTAATTTCATCTGCTGCTATCTTGATTCTTATTGTCATGATGTTCTCTAGTTGCTGTTCTTTGAAGAGCTCAAGTATGTCTTTGAATATTTGATCACTACTTTCAAAAGAATCCATATCGATGTCAAATCCGGTGTCGAATTTCATCGCCGACAGAGCTGTAACTGAACCGGCCATTTGATCCTGCAAATATGAACAAACAAAGAACAAGTGCAGCAAAAGTTTAGAGGGAAAAAGAGTTTTTCTGCAGAAACTATGAAAGCGCAAAGGAGAACGACAGCCCAAAAATGATTTTTATATTAGGGTTTGACGGCGGAAAGAAAGGATCGCTGAACTTCATTCGACGATCTGGGCTTCTAAAGGAATCTGAAGAGTCATCAATAACGTCGATCTCCGTTCGACGATACTGGAAAGCGTCGAACTCCGTTCGACGATCGTTGACCAGAGGAAGATAGCCTAGCGCTGCCTGAAAAACGCTGAACTCTGGTCAACGCTTGTTGGAAAGCGTCGATCTCCATTCGACGATTTTTGGAAAAACGTCGAGCGCAGTTCAGAGATAAAACAGAACCTACAGACAATAGAAAATATAAGTTTTTAGCCTAGTCTTGGTCTGTTTTTAGATTTTCAAAATCTTGGAATTTTTTTAGATAGCCTCCATCTAACATTCCTAACTGATTGAGGAAGAAGATATATTTCTTCTCATCCAAAGGCTTGGTGAAAATATCTCCCCTTTGCAAATCAGTTGGGATATATTGTAGTTCAATTTTCTTCTTTTCAACATTATCTCTTAGAAAGTGATGCCTAATCTCTATATGCTTTGTCCTACTATGGAGGACTGGATTTTGTGCAATGGAAATAGCACTAGTGTTGTCACAAAATATTTTAGACTTCTCTAAGTTGTAACTATAGTCTAGGAGTTGATTTTGTATCCACAAGATTTGTGAGCAACAACTACCTGCAGCCAAATATTCAGCTTCAGTAGTTGAAGTTGACACATATATTTGTTTCTTACAAAACCATGAGACAAGTCTATCACCAAGAAACTGACAAGTTCCACTAGTGCTTTTCCTTTCTATTCTGCATCCAGCATAATCAGCATCTGAAAATCCAGTTAAGTCAAATGCCGAATCTTTTGGATACCAGAGACCTAGATTTAGACAACTTTTCACATACCTGAGAATCCTTTTTACTAAGGTTAAGTGTGACTCTCTAGGCTTACTTGGAACCTAGCACATATGAATGTAGCAAACATTATATCAGGTCTACTAGCTGTAAGGTACAATAGAGAGCCAATCATTGCTCTATATATTGTCTGATCAACATGTTTTCCATGTTCATCAGCATCTAATACAACATTAGTAGGCATAGGTGTTTTCATACAAGATGCTTCAGACATACCAAATTTCTTAACCAGTTCCTTTACATACTTTGTTTGAGAAATGAATATGCCTTCAGCATGTTGTTTGACTTGCAATCCTAAAAAGAAGGAAAGCTCACCCATGCTACTCATTTCAAATTTAGAGTGCATCAGCTTGGAAAACTTTTTGCACAAATTTGAATCAGTAGAACCAAAGATAATATCATCTACATATATTTGTACTAGTAGGGTATGGGACTTATGTGTTCTAATAAAAAGAGTTTGGTCTACTCTACCCCTAATAAAATTATTTTCCAGAAGAAAGCATGTTAGGGTCTCATATCATGCTCTAGGAGCTTGCTTGAGACCATATAATGCTTTATGCAATTTGAAAACATGACCAGGATAAGTTGAAGAGATAAAACCTGGAGGTTGTCTAACAAAGACTTCCTCTTTGATGTCTCCATTTAGAAAGGCACTCTTCACATCCATTTGGTAGACCTTGAATCCCTTGTGAGCAGCATAATCTAGGAATATTCTGATGGCCTCTAACCTTGCAACTGGTGCAAAGGTCTGGTCATAGTCTATTCCTTCTTCTTGAGAGTAGCCTTGAGCAACTAGTCTTGCCTCGTTCCTTACAATGACTCCCTGATCATCCAACTTGTTCCTGAACACCCATTTTGTTCCAACAATGGAGTGATCCTTAGGCCTTGGCACTAGTTCCCAAACTTTATTACTCTCAAATTGATGCAATTCCTCTTGCATAGCAATGATCCAGTGGGGATCTTATTCTGCATCTTGAATGGATTAAGGTTCAACTTGAGATAGAAAGCAAGTGTGCATCAGGTTCTGGTTGACCTGATTTCTAGTTTGCACACCAGCTGAGATGTCTCCAATTACTTGGGAAATTGGATGATCTCTTGTTGTTACTAGATTAATAGGGGGTGTTGATTGTTCACCAACCATTGTTGTTGTTTTCTCTTGTGGAACAACAACTGGCTCTTTCAGATGTTGCACATCCTCTTCATCATCACTGCTCTCATTCTTTTGCTGGATAGGTGGAAAAGCTATATCCTTTTCTTTAACCTGTAATCTGTCCATACTTTCTGAAAGAGAGTGTACCTGCAATGGTTCTATGGTAGAAGCAGACTTCTCCTTATAAAACATGTTAGTCTCATCAAAAGAAACATGAACAGATTCTTCTATTTTAAGAGTGGATTTATTATATACCCTATAATCCTTGCTGATCATGGAGTATCCCAGAAACACCCCTTCATTAGCTTCAGCTTGAAATTTGCTACATATTTCTTGTCATTATTGTGTATATAACAAATGCAGCAAAAAATTCTGAAATAGTCTACTTTAGGTTTCTTCCCTTTGAGCAATTCATAGGGAGTCTTGCCCTTCAGTTTATGTATTAGGCTTCTATTCAACACATAGTTGGAGGTGTTCACTTCCTCAGCCCAAAAGGATAGAGGTAGGTGAGCATCTGTCAACAATGTAGTAGCAGATTCAATTAGGGTTCTATTTTTCCTTTCAGCTACCCCATTTTGTTGAGGAGTTCTAGGAGCTGAGAAAATATGTCTGATCCCTTCTCTCTGAAAGAACTCTTGCATAAGAAGAGAATCAAACTCTGTCCCATGATCACTTCTGATCAGGGCAATATGAGTATTGAACTCAATCTGTATACATTTGAGAAACTCTGTCAGACACTTAAAGTTATCAGACATCTTCCTCAGAAAGAATACCCAAGTGAATCTAGAGAAGTCATCTACAATCACCAAAGTATAAGATTTCCCTCCTAAGCTTTGTACTGTAATGGGTCCAAAAAGATCCATGTGTAACAGATACAAAATCCTAGGTGAATCACTCTTATTAAGTGACTTAAAACTATTTTTAGTTTGCTTGCCTAATTGACAGGCCCTGTAGAGTCCTTCCTTCTTGTAGGGGCCAGAAGGTAGTCCCTTAATAAGGTTGTCCTTGGACAGCCTAGCAATGGTTCTAAGGTTTAGGTGTCTTAGTCTCTTATGCCATAGTATATTAGGTCTAGATATTGAATTGAACAAGCAGATATCTACTTTAGATGAATGAAAATCTACTAAGTAAATGTTACCTTTTCTGTTACTTGTCAACACAGTTGTGTTGTCTTCTGACTTGATCTTGCATATTGCTTTGTTGAAAATCACCTTATATCCTTCATCACAGAGTTGACTGATGCTGATAAGGTTATGCTTCAGTCCTTCCACATATGCCACCTTCTTGAAAGTGACTGAACCTATCTGTATAGCAACATATCCTTTTATTTGACCAAAATTTGAATCACAAAAAATTACTTTAGGTCCAAGTTTGGTTATGAAGGATGATAGATTCTCCTTGTTCCCTATCATGTGCTTTGAGCACCCACTATCCAGATACCATTGCTGGTTTGATGTTGGATAGGTCTTCACCTGCACATAAACAGCTTATATGTTTTTGACCCAGTTTACCTTTGGTCTAGGTTGATAGCCTTTAAATTCAGAAATGAAAGACATCCCTGGCTGACTCTTTTATCCTTTTGGATGGTATCTTCTAGGAGGTACCTTCCATTCAGTATAAGGGTTGAAGCTTTGGGATGAGGGACTTCTAGGATTGACTTGAGATTTACCTCTGAAAGATGGTTCAAAGCTCTGATCTCTGTTCGACAATCGTCGACCTGAGTTCGACGATCTTGGGTCAGATCGTCGAGCTCCATTCGAAGATCGACTATACCAGAGTTCAGAGTTCAGAAGTCGTCGATCTGAGTTCGACGATCCAGCTTTGGATCATCGAGCTCTGTTCGACAATCGTCGAGCTCTGTTCGACGTTTTCTGTTGAACTTGATTTTCCTTAGGTAAATCTGGATTCTTCCTAGCTACCTCTATAATACCCTTTCCTTTATCAGAAATAAATTTAATTGGGGTTGTTAATACTATAGGTTGGCTGGATGAAGCACCCAAGCCCAGTGTACTGTTGAATCTTGAGTTCACTGTACTTGTAATTTCCATCAGCCTGATGCTTCTCCCATTAAGGGATTCTTCAATCTGCTTGGCCTTGGATAGTTCACTTTTCAGTGCAGCTATCTCCTCCCAATAGCACTCTTACTCCTCAGAGAGTTTGAGGTTATTTGATTTTAGGACACTGTAGTCAGATAATTGATTTCTGAGAGAGATTATCTCTTTCTCAGACCTTAGCAAATCTAAACACAGTGTCTTAAATTCAATTTTAAAGTCCTCAGAAGTAAAATCAAAAGAGTTTATTACCTCATCCTCTTCAGATCCAGTTTCAGCTTCAGAATCAGACTCTTGTTCTGCATTAGAGTTTTGCTGGGAGGCATTGATTGCCATCATACAGAATTCTTTTTCCTCAGCATCATCCTCATAATCACTTGAGCTGGATGAGGCTTTTGATTCTTTTTCAGTGTCACTCCAACTTTCAGCTACAAATCCTTTTCTTGTATGTTTATATTTGTTTGATGAGGATCTGTTGCTGTTGTTCTTTCTGGAGTCCTTGTCTCTTCTTCTCTCATTTCTGTCCTTCTTGTCCTTATTTTTATTCTCTGGACAGACAGGCACAATGTGGCCTGGCTTCTTGCATCCAAAGCAGATGATTTCTTTGCTGTTGGACTTATAATATCTAGGCTTCTCATGCCCTTTGAATGACTTCTTCCTGAAGTCCTTCCTGGCCATCTTGTAGAATCTTTTGGCCAGTAGACTTAGGAGCTCATCCTTTCCTGTAGCTTTATCTTCAGGCTCCTCTTCTGTAGCTTTGAAGGCTATGGTCTTCTCCTTTCTGATGACTGGAGAAGTAGCCTTTTGTTCTTCTTCCCTATTCTTGATGAGCAGCTCATAAAATTTGAGCTTGCCCAGAAGAGCCTCTGTGGTAATTTCACTCAGTCTTCTGGCATCTTTAATTGGCCAGATCCTTGAATCCCAAGTGCTGGGGAAGCACATTAGGATCTTGTCATTGAGTTCAGTGAGTGTGATTTCCTTGTCCAATGACTTTAACTCAGTGATTATCAGACTGAGCCTGGTGTACATGTCTGCAACTGATTCAGCTTCACCTTTCTTGAAGTTCTCATATTGGGATATGAGATGGGATCTCCTGTCCTTTCTTTCATCAGCAGATCTTGATACAATTTCTGAGAGCTTATCCTATATGTCTTTAGCTGAGCAGCATTCAGATACCTTCTAGAATATCTCATCAGACATAGTCTGAGCAAGAATATTCTTGGCCTTTGCATCTGCAGTTTTCCACTTCTTTATTTCAGCATCTGTTCCTGAGGGAGGTGGAACAACACTTGTGCTTGTGGTCTCTGGAGGTCTTGGACACACTGTCAAAACAAAGTTGAAAATGTCCTCATCAATAGAATTCATGTATAATCTAATCCTTGCCTTCCAAAGTGCAAACTTGGAAAGATTGCACACTGGAGGTCTGGTGCTAGCATAGTCTTTGTTTTGTGCCATGGTTTTTGATAAAATTAAATATAATGAAAATAACCCTCTTAAAGGATTGATCTTATCAAGGATCTTTTTGTTCAGGTGTTAGCCTATATGAACAACCAACCTCCCTCTGATACCAATTGAAAGTGAGAGAAAGATCTACCTTGACTCTAGAGGGGGGTGAATAGAGTATTTTAAAATAATGTTTACAATTAAAAATTGTAAGGCAGTGGAAGATTTAATTTAATTATATGTGTATAGTGCTTGTACAAAAATAAAGTTAAAGCAAGAAATAAGAATCACAAATCACACAATAATAACAAACACACAGCAACCAGAAGACACAAGGATCTATAGTTGTTCCCCAAAACTTGGGTACATCCCCTCTTCTACAACCCTTGGTAGGAATCCACTGCAGGATGAGTTGATCAGGTGTCCTGGGCACCAATGAGCTTTTGATAAGGTGCTCAAAAAGCAGATCTAGATTTTTTGATAAGGTGTCTTTCCACCACTGAGTTTTGACAAGTCTCTCAGAACCAGATTCAAAACTTTTGAAGGGAGTTTTGATAACCCTTTTACAGCAGGAAAAGAAAAAGAAAGAGATGATGATGTCTTCTCTGTCTCAAATCAAATGAGAGAAGACTAGTGGATTGTTGATGTTGTCAAAGCTCCCCTTGAGATGTAGAATGGTTCAGGAGTGAAAGCTTTGCTAGGGTGATAGGCCTTCAGAAGCTTCAGATCTCCAGCAGAAGATGATTCCAGCAGATGCTGAAATATTTGGTGTCTGGAGTCCTTGATGTTGAAGCCTTTGAACACATGAAGATTCAGTAGATTTATAAATCATAGAAGTTGAAATCTTGATCAGAGCAATTGTGTTGTTCAATCTTCTGTAATGTAATCTAATTTTCATGTATCTCTTTGTATTGTCTGTGTTGATTACTGTATCTTCTGTATCTATATTCTGAACAATGAAAACTGAAGGAGTATATTAGATATTCTCTTAGACGACCGTTTTATCAGTCATAAATGACTTCCATAATAGACAACTGTATCTGGGGAAAGTCCTAAGCAATATTCCATTTAGTCTTTCCTTGAAACTTGCATCAGATTGATTGAAACGACTAGAAAATCCTTTGCAATCAATGCAGGAATTAATTCTGATTATAATCCATAACTGTCCTTGAATTTGAATTCTGAAGGCGTCGATCTCTCACAGAAATCGTCGATCTGAGCTCTACGATCGTTGAACTGAGCTCAGAGATTGGATTAACACAGCAGACAGAAAACGTCGAACTGAGCTCTACGATCGTCGAACTAAGCTCAGCGACTGAGAAAAATAACTGAAGACAGATCGTCGATCTGAGCTCGAAGATCGTCGACCGGAGATCGACGACTTAGCAGGGTTGAGCTCAGAGAGTGTCGAACGGAGTTCGACGTTTCGTCGAACTCAGGTCGATGAAAATTGTCTTTGTCTCAGCTCTAAGTCTTGATCTTTGAATGGTCCTGGGGGCAGCTTCAAACCTAAGTTCTAAGCCCTAGACTCATTCTAATTTGACCTTTTCAACTATACATCTAGGTCAAACCAAATTCCTAAAAACATAGTGATCTTTGCCCAAATTAGTAATAGGGTGTTCCAACATGTGCAGTTTGAGAATTAACCTTTTGCAGGTAATCAAGTGTGAAATGGACTAACTATCCAGGCATCAAGAGCATTCAGAAAACTCAAAGCGTTGAGTGCACTCAACGCATTCAATATAGTGGATGAGAATTTGGCTAAATCTAGGGATTAATCTCAGTTGTTGGTCAAATCATATAAATCACGACAGGTACATGCCTCTCCACTTACATCTCGAATAGAAGAGATGTAAGTGCTCAGGTGTTTATGTCATCAGAAACTGCTGCCAGAACTATACCAACTAGTATTTCTCAATATGAAGTCACTCCAATAGAACCTGATGAGAAACTATTTAGTGTTGATATGGATAGAATTTTTCCAGATATTGAGGGGGAGATGCTCAGAGTGGGCACTCCTACTGAGGGGGTTCAAGGTCAATCTTATGTTGGCCTATAAGACTAAATTGTCTCTTTCCTGGATAACCTATAGGAAAGAATATGTCAGATTTCATTTGAATCTCGATTGCTGCCCTGAAGTGCTCAAGTTGAGCGGAAGCAGGTTCCAGTTCTAGTGCAAGAAGATGTCCCCCAACACATCTGCTGAAGTTTAGCAAGTTGATATAAAGACTGTTGGGTTGAGGGGGAGATGCATACAAAGATCCCTACTCGAGAAACTTAAAATGTTATTGAAATATCTGAGGCCGATGTGCGTGCTGCTAAAATTCCTGATCACTCCTCTAAGTTTGTAGTGGCTGACTCAGAAGCTAGGGGAGATATATGCAGGGATGATGAAGATGTCTGCTTCTAAGGTTCATCTCAACAGGTATGTCTTCCACCTTCCTGGCTCAATTGAAAGGACTACTAGATGACCAGAGAAGACAAATAGAACACATTTTAGATGATTCTATCAAGGAACTGAGATCAAGTCTATTAGATTTGAGGTAAATCTGCTCAAGGACAACACATTTGCATTCTTCAAAAGAGATGCTCCAATTGTTACTTATACTGAAGAAAAGCTTGATGAGATCAGACAAAAGTAAAATGACATCATAGAGAATAAAAAAATCACCTCAGGTAACATGTAAATGGTGTATACAGTACAAAAGCAAATCATGAAAGCAAACAAATTCACTCTAGAAGAAGATTGGATGTCTGCACCTAGTTTTTAGATGACCACATGCTTGAGGTCAAGAATCAAGTTACCAAAGGTGACAATTGTGTGGCTGAAAAGATTTCCTCTACCAAGGGCTCCCTGACTACAGTCATAAATGAAGAAGTCATAAAGAGGGAGAAATCAATGATAAAGATGAGTACAGAAAATGCTATTTGGACTTCAAATATTATCAGAGTATTATTAGGCCTAGAACATTTTGTATATGATGATGTTCTTACTCCTGTTCCTGCTCCTGAAGGCCAAAAAATGGTGATGGGGCTGAAATAATTGATGGAATTATTGGAAATGTTCCAACCTTCAGCACTACAACTCAATAACTAGCTATGAGCAAAGACAAGGCTGCTGCTGAGAAAGAGGCTGAGATCAAAAAGAGCAAGAAGAGATACAGAGAAGAGATAGAATCTAGGCTTCATTTTGAACTGTGGAGTCCTCAATCCTGAACTATTATTTTTGTTTCCTGGGATCAGATTAAAGAAAACAAAACTGAAAAAGTAAACTATACAGCTCCATGGAATGGGCTAAGCTTGAAAGAAAAGAAGAGATTAGGAGAAAGTCCTGAAGGGATAAGAAGGTTAGTACTGTACAGTCAGATGCTCCAGAGCCTAGAAAATATTTTCCAAAGCCATACAACTATTTTGAAAGGCAGAGGAAAAAAGAAGATTGAACTTGAGGAGAAGACTACTAATTGGTCTAGCAGAGGCATAGTCATTAAGGAACCTAGTACCTAACAATGATACTTGTAATCAGTTCCTTAGAGCCTTAATGATATTAAACTTTATTTTTAAAACATATTTTTGTTTATAATTTTCAAATTTTGTGTTAATCAAATTTTGGTTGTGTGCTATCTCTTGCTTTTAAATTTTGTAAAATTAAATTTCTGTGAGTTAGTGTATATAATTAACTAGGGTTCTGACTTCTTCAAATAGGGGGAGATTGTTGGGTCCATTGATCACAATGTCACAGATTTGATGAAGGCCTACAAGTCAATAGTATACATATGTTTGTATTTGATATATGTTCTTGTTCAATTTATATTTTTTGTCCTTTGTTCTTTGATTAGACATGTTGACAAGGTCAAAAGTTTGGTTGGACTCAAGACTAGATACTATAGAGAGGAAGAAATTTGCCTAAGTCCAAAAGCATTGAGTGAGCACTCAAAACCAGAAGCCTAAAAGCGTTGACAAAAGCTAAGTAACTCAAAGCCTCAGTGGAGCAAGACTCAAATCTTGCTAAGTCTAGAAGCATTGAGTGAAGGCCTTTCACTCAATGCCAACTCAAGGGAAATCTGTCTATGTACAGAGGTGTTGAGTGAAGAAGGCTCACTCAACACCCTATCAAAGAATGCAGCTAAGTCCAGAAGCATTAAGTGTAGAAGGTTCACTTAATGCCTTGAGTAAAAAATTCTATATAAGTCCAAAAGCATTAAGTGTAGAGGACTCACTCAACCCCTTTAGTCAGGATAACTGCCAAGTCCAAAAGCATTGAGTGAAGAAGGTTCACTCAATGCCTTAAACCAGAAAAATTGTGTTAGGTACAAATGCATTGATTTATGAAGGCTCACTCAATGACTTATCAGTTAAGTTGTCAAAGTCAACAACGTTGAGTGATGAAGGGTCATTCAATGCCTCATAAGTTAGTCAGTTATTTAGCTAAGTATTTTTGCGTTGAGTGAAGACTTACCACTCAACGCTTCACCAGTTAACACTTAAAGTTTAGATGCATTGAGTCTCAAGGCAACACTCAATTCCTTTGTGCGTTGAGTCATAAGACTTCACTCAATGCCTATGTAGACTGTATGGTGAAAGTTGCTAGTCCACGAGCGTTGAGTCATGTTGACATCATCTAAAATTCAAATAAAGCGGGTTTTATGCACAAAAGGACAAATGACGTTGCATGCCTTTTATAGTGCAGTTAATAGAAAAGCTACTTTACAGATGACATACCACTTACCCATATGGATCAAAAGAGTTGTTACACTAGGGATATAAAAGTTGAAACTGAGAAATTAAACAGAGCTTTTGAAGAGTTCTACATAGATTATTACTTTCAGTTGGATAAAGAGGTTGAAATCGAAAAACTCAAAAGAGACTTTTGCAATAACTCAAACCCTAATTTTTTGCAAGGGATAGTTAGCAGAGCACTCAATATAGTTTTTGTTCTTCTTCAAGGCTGCTGAATTCAACTCAAATATACTCAAGCTTGAAGGAATAGAGCTCTGCAACAGTTCTTCTTAACACAAGCAGAACAACTCTGAAGATATACATTCTTGTTGTTGTGAAGAATTAGGGTTATTTCTACACAATCCAGGAAGTTGACTCCGAGGTCTATTTCACTGGAGTCAATCACCCCAAAAACTTTAATTATACTGTAGGATCACTGTGTGATCTCAGCTGTAAGACTGTATTATAAAGGTTAAGTGGAAGGAGTTGTTGTCTCTGAGTTGGTTGGATCCAGGAGTGGATATGAGGTAGGATCCTGAGGGATCTGAGGTAGGAGATCTTGTGTATCTCTGAATAAGGGTTGTTGAGCCTGAGGTAGGAGTTACTTAACTCTGAGTGTAGAGCTGTTGTGCCTGAGGTAGGACTATTTTCAGTCTAAGTTGTAGGAGTGAGACTAACTCTACAGTGTAAGATCCTAAGGGATCTGAGGTGTAAGCTCAAGGAGTTGAGGATATAGGCAAAGTTAACTGAATCCAGCTCACTGCAAGATAGATGAAGGGGGAAAGTGAATGTACTCTATATAGGGGAACCACTATAAAATCATATGTGTTGTTATGATTCTTGAAAGCTAATAACTTATAACGCCCCAAGTTTTCATTAGCAAGAAAAGAAGGTACCGCGTGGCGTTAACGATACTGTGTGGTAGTAGCATCAGGCGTCGAGATCGTTGAGTAAGGCATGTTGACTCAACACATTATCTACTGAGGGCAGTAGGTTGTTATCGCGTGGTATTAGCCAAATAATAGGTCAATCTCATGGGAAGTTATCACCCAGCGATAGTGATACCACAGACGGTAGCTTGAGCAATTTATGTGGCAGAGCTCTCGGGTTTCTACTGCATGGCGGTAGTAACAATCGTGTGTTAGTAGCAGGAGCGGTCATATCGTAACCATTCCTAGCTACCGTGAGGAATTAGCATCCAATCGTGCGGAAATAGCGGAGCTGTAATGGGTGGCCACGTGTCGGCCTATAGTTGGTGGGCCTGGGTAGTGGCACGCGAATCGAAGAGTTGATTAACTATACTGCATGGCGGTAGCTAGTTACTGTGCAGTGGTAGCTTGATTTATAGTGTTGGTTTGGTCATTTTCACTTCATTATTTTGGAGTTTGAGAAACTTAGGCTGGAGGTTTGGAGGACGATAAGCAACGCCAGAGATAAAGGAGATCTCCCCACTATTTGAGATTCGAAGCTCGAATTCGCAAGGCGAGTTCGGATCTACGGAGGCAAAGCCGAAATGGTCGTTTTCATCCGGCTAGAATCACTTCCATGGCACCGAAACAGACTTCTAGTGTAACAATCCTCTTCCTTGGACATATAAAGTCCTTTGCTTTTTGCATTTGAGGGCAGATGCACAACGAACACGTTGAATTGGTTCTACCGACGGGTAGATATGTGAATCCCCATTAATTTACATTTTGATCTGAATTCGAAGCACGGAATAGGAATATTGTTTGAAGCCCATCCGGACAGGTTGGTCTGGATTGGTGATGTTTGTATGCTTTGTATGTCGAAGAAGACTACGTGGTATTCACATAGATTTTGTAGTCGTTGGGTGTGTAGATGGCTGCATTGAGAGTGATTGAGATAAACACAAGGAAAACACCCAAAATGGGGGAAGAATCGATAGTTTGTCCCCTACCGCGCGGCGGTAGTGCTACTGCCGGTGATAGCTCCCAGTGAGCATTGTATTGATAATGAGGCCTGTCTCATGGAGTCTGGGTGGCCATTTGTTAAGGCCTGTCTCATGGAGACTTGGTGGCCATTTGCTGATGCCTGTCTCTTGAAGACCTAGAGGCCAGCATGTCAGAGCTAAGAGCCTATGTGGCCTAGCTTAGGTGGCCGTGAGAGCCAGCCTTTGAACATGACGGAGTTATGTATGATTGTGTATGGGAAAGGGGAGGCTGACCCGCATAGTGGCTTGTTGCGCCTGGTGATTTGAGCATAGGGAAAGAGCTAAACTTAACCTAGCCTTATATCATTCGACTTGGAATGAGTCAGAGAGTGAATCCGGGGGATCACCATGACAAGTCATAGCCATAGAAGTGAGTCTTTGGCTTCGGCTGTAATGACCTCATCCATTAAATAATATATAATAGAAGGTCCGACCGGGGCCCCACACAATATGCCACTAACAGACAGCGAGGTCACAGGTTAATACCAAAATAGGCATGCATCCTAACACAGAGCATACTAGCGGAAGATGTTAATGTTAATATTGAACTCCAGCCATGAATTTCCACTTATTTAAATAACCACATTTATATATATACTCTCCAAGGAATGTACAACAAATACATCATAGTTTGGCCTTAAGGCCTTATAGTTATGCTTTAAAAGTGTGGATTACAAACATTGGCACGCAGGCCAGCCACATATAAAATAACACAAGATTCTTTGCTAGCCTTCGAGGGCCAGCAGCAGCAGCAGGACTTCAGTCCTCTATTTCCCGCTCGGCTCTCCAGCACTTGCACAGGGACAGCCCACCATAATAGTAGCAAACAAGGCAACGATAAGCATTCAGCTGACCAATTTATAAGGACCCTACCCCTTACCTGGGGCAGTGGTACTCCTTCCCTACAGGCATAGCATTTCATAAGAATCACGAGGGTATTTTCTTGGAATTCCACTATAGTACTTCCTGCTACTGTCCTTCACAGGAACAACCCATCGACTCCACAACATACACATTTATACACGGAGTCTTCTCTAGTGCGCAAATGAAATATCACCAATCTAGACCAACCTATCCAGATGGGCTTCTCACAACATATCCATTCCGTAGTACACATTTCCGGATCTATATGCAAGACTGAGGATTTCAAGAATAAACCCAAGGAAATCCCTCAAAAGCCACCGTTTGGTGGGGGAAATCCATATACATGCCAAAACGAGGACTTCACATGTCCAAGAAGGAAGATCGTTACCCTTGACGATCTCTTTGGAGCCATGGAAATCTAGACAAATAGAAAGCATCGCAACGCTCTTGCCTCCACAAATCTGGACTCGGCTATCAATTTGGAACTCTGAACCTCCACTGGTGGCTGGATCCCTTATCCTCTTCCTTCCATGCTCTCCCTTCTCACTATCTCTTTTACAAAGAGAATGGATAAGATTGAATGAGAGTTAGCTCTCAACCCCTGGCCTTAAACAGTAGGGAGAGTCCTTGTCCATTATATCCCAGGTAAAGGAAATGAATGGCGTTGCCCTGAAAGCTCTATTTTTAGGGCCGACATGGATTGTGACATGCCCGTGTCACAGGTCGTGTACCTTAAGCAGCACGCAAACTTACTTAACCCAAACATGACACGACAATGTGACACGCCCATGTCACAGGCCGTGTGCCCTGAAACAGCTTTGGACATGCCCGTGTCCAGCCCATGTTCACCAGGCCTCACTTCCCTGGCCAAATCCAGAGAAGCACATGACCTCTGACATGCCTGTGTCATAATTTGTGTGCCCAACTCGGCTTTCCTCTCTAGTAGCGTCGAGTGTATTTCATCGAGTGTATTTCGTTTACCTTAGCAGGACACGACCTAGGACACGCCCGTATCGCAGGCCGTGTAACCTCTCGATAATCGTCGAGTGCAGTTTGTTGAGCACTCGACAGGCTGTGTGTCAACTCGACAACACAAAGTAGGACACGGCTTGGGATATGCCCGTGTACCATACCGTGTGCCTCACTCGAGACACACTCGAGACCCATACCACACTCAAGTAAACAGAGCAGTACACGGCTTGGTACACGCCCATGTCCCAGGCCATGTTGCTCAGCCTATACTCACTCTTGAGATTTGGGGTGTTACAACCCTCCCCTCCTTAAAAGAAATTTCGTCCTGATATTTTTATATAGTAAGGAAAACATCAATCAAGATGTTATAACTTCGCAAAAGATTGATATAACTTGACACGCACTGTACAACATTTTACACAAACAGCTCGGGAAATTCAGCTCGCATGGTCTGTTCTCGCTCCCATGTTAGCTCCTCGCAGCCATAGTTGTCCCATCGTACCTTGACAATCCCAATTATCTTGTTCCACAACTGTTTATCAGCTCTATCCACGATCTGAATTGGCCTAACCATCGTCGTTAGCCCAAATTTGACCGGTATACGATCCTTTGCAATCAATTGAGCTGGATCTTTCACGGCTTTTAGAAGCACTGATATGTGGAACACATCATGCAATTCACTCAATTCTGCCGAAAGAGCTAGCCGATAAGCAGCTTCCCCAACTCGCTCCACAACTTCAAACAGACCAAGATATCTCGGACTTTAGTTTTTCAGATGCCGAATCCTAGAAACACCTTTGAAGGGCTTAATCTTCAAATAGACCCCTTTGCCCACCCATATTCCACATTTCCGATGCTTGGCATTGTAGTATTTTGCTTGCCTATCCTGGGCTATCAATAGCTTCTCCCGAATAGAGCGTATCATCGAATTAGCTTCTTTGACTTCCTTATGCTTATACAATTTAGATTCACGTGTTTCTGCCCAAGTAATGGTGTACGGCATTTCCGACCATACAAGGCTTCAAACGGAGCCATACTTATGCTCGCTTGGTAACTATTATTGTAGGCAAACTCTACCATATAGAGATGATCTTCCCATCTCTTACCAAAATCCAAGATGCACATTCGAAACATGTCCTCCATCGTTCTGTTGGTCCTCTCAGTTTGGCCATCAGTTTGGGGATGAAAGGTCGTACTGAAAGTTAACTTTATACCCAAAAATTGATGGATTAGCCTCCAATCATTTGACGTGAAGCAACCATCACGGTCACTTACGATGCTACGGGGAACACCGTGCAATCATACAATCTGCTCAACATAAAGTTTTGCCAAGATTTCCACTGAATCGTCCCTCTTGTTCGGAAGGAACTGAGCCACTTTAGTCAACCGGTCTACGAATTATCCAAACCGAATCGTTCCCGCATTGAGATCTCGGCAAACCGTGCACAAAATCCATCTAAATATCATTAAACTTCCATTCTGGAATAGGTAACGACTTCAAGAAACCTCCAAGCTTCTGACATTCCGCTTTCACCAAGGCACATGTTTGACATTTAGCCACATAATGTGCTATGTCTTTCTTTCACCCTAGCCACCAGAACAAATTTTTCATGTCCTTGTACATCTTTGTGCTCCCTGGGTGAATTGAGTATTTTGTAAAGTGAGCCTCATACATCAATGCTTCCCTCAACTTACCCATAATTGGGATGAAAAAACGACCCACTTTCCTCAAAAGGCCATCATCCCAGGTGAATTGGTCATTTGAACCATCCACTGCATAGAGTTGTAGACTTTCATCCAGTTCCATTGCTCGTCGAACTCTGTTCGCTAGGTCATACTATACCTCCATCCAGTTCAAGCACGCATTTGCTGTAGAATTCTTGTTAACACAAGAAATCTCTAACGCTTCCAACTTCTGGATTAGACACTCATCATGCATCTGCAACCAATTTTCCCTTGACGGATCCTACAACTCAAGGCATCTGCTACCACGTTTCCCTTCCTGGGAGTATAGTGAATATCAAAGGTGTAGTCCCCGAGGAACTCCATCCATCATTGTTGTCTCATATTGAGATCCTTTCGATCCAATAGGTACTTTAGGCTTTTATGATCGTAAAGATATCCACTTTTACACCATATAAATCGTGTCACCATAAATTAAGTGCAAAGATCACCGCCTCCAACTCCAAGTCGTGGACAAGATAATTCTTCTCATGCACTTTCAACTGGCATGAGCCATAAGCAATCACCTTTCCAAACTGCAGAAGAACGCAGCCTAAGCCGCTCCCTAAAGAATCGCTACAAAACTTATAGCCGTCTGTACCACATGGCGATGTTAGCATAGGCTCCCCGGTCAAACGACTCTTAAGGTCTTCAAAAGCTCGCGCGCACTCCGACATCCAAACAAACTTCTGATCCTTCCTCATTAAGGTGGTAAGAGGCAAAGCGATCCGTGAGAATTTTTCTACAAAACATTTATTATAGCCTGCCAGTCCAAGGAAACTCCTGACTTCGGCCACAGAAGACAACACTGGCCACTCCCGTATGACTCTTATCTTTGACGGATCCACCGCAATGCCCTCTCCACTTACCACATGGCCAAGAAAAGCCACTTGTTGGAGCCTTAGTTCTGATTTGGGTAAGGATCACTATTAGGAATATTAGATTGACCCAAAATGTATAGTCATGGGTCATAGGATTATTTCCGGGTTTGCTCATTCAGAAAAATTCCAGAGAAGTTCAGATTTGAAGATCATAAAATTGCTGGAAGAAAATCTCTGAACTCAGTGCAAAGATCTCTGAGCTGAGCTCAGAGATCGTTGATCTCCGCTCAGAGGTCGTTGATCTCCGCATAGAGATCTTTGAACTGAGTTCAAAGATTTTCTTCCAGCAATTTTCTGATCTTCAAATCTGAACTTCTCTGGAATTTTTCTTAATGAGCAAACCTGGAAATAATCCTATGACCCATGACTATACATTTTGGGTCAATCGAATATTCCTAATAGTGATCCTGACCCAAATCAAAACTAAGGTTCCAACAATCTCCCCCTATTTGGGTGAGGACACTATTTACATAAAAAAATAAAGCAAGTTTAAAATGTGTTCTAAAAAAACAACAATAGTTCAAAATAAAAAATGAGAACAAAAACTTCTAAATGGCTATGCAGCTGTTCTGTTGCTTGTCTTTAACTGAGTTCATTTCAGCATTTCTGAAACATTGTTCCAATAAACTCCTTGATATCATCCCCCAGATTTCTGAATAATTGAAACTGCTGCTGATGTAACCTCTAAAATAGTCTCCCCCTATATAGTTACCCCTGCTCTGAAGGGTCTTTTCCTGAAATAAGAGGTTAGAAGTTCTGGACCCAGATTACCTTGGGGGTCCTGGTTCTTTTTCATAATAATCAGAAATAAAAGAATATTGAGGTTGATCTTTGTAACCTAATGGATGAAATTTCCTAGGAGAGATGAACTATTGGGTAAAAGGATTGACAAAATTTTGAGTTTGATTATAATTTTCAAAAGGATAAATATTTCTTTTTTGAAATTCTGCGTTCGATGATTTATGTTGAGATCGTCGATCTGCGTTCGACGACCAGATTGATATTGTCGATCTCGATTCACAAAGTAATAATGACTACTATCTGTGTTACACGATCGTCGATCTCTGATCGATGATGTTTGATGAAATCGTCAATCTCCTTTTGTTGAGTAGTTAAACCCAACCTCTGGGTTCAGAGATCGTCGATCCTCGTTCGACGAATAATATTGAGATCGTCGATCTTAGTTCGCCGACTTATTTTGAACAAATTTTTTTTGAATATTTTTAGTTTGTTTTGGTAAAAATTCAGTTATTTTGTCTAAATCTATTATTTTTTCTTTGTCCTTAAATGTTTCTAAAAGAACCAATTGTTCAGAAACATTTTTTAAATCTTCTTTAAGATTGTTATTTTCAGAAGATAGATTATACACTTTCTCTCTGAGAAGTTTTATTTCCTTCTCAGATTGAATTAAATCATTGCATTAAAATTTTAAAATCTTCTTTAAAATGTTTTGAAGAGAAATCAAACGAAGAAATAACCTGATACTCTTCTGATTCCTCTACTGATTCTTCATCAAATTCAAATTCTTCATCATGGCTGATGCAAGATGCATTGATTTCCATCAAGCAGAATTCTCTTGCTCTTGTTTTTTCTTCATCCTCAGTTGTATAGGATGAAGCTTTAAAATCACTCTAAGATTCAGCATTTAATGTTCTTTCTTTTACTGATCCAATAGCCATTGCTGTGAGGGAGTCCCAAATTTTCTTTGCTGAAGTACATTCAGCAACTTCTTGAAAAATGAAATCAGACATTGATTGAGCAAGGATGTTCATTGCTTGTGCATCAACCATCTTTAGTAATTTTTGGGCTTCTGAGTCTGCAGATAGAGTAGTGGGACCTGACAAAAGTGAGTTGTAAATGACTTCATCAATAGAATTCATAAACAGCCTAATCCTTGCCTTCCATAGTGCAAGCTTATCTAGATTGCACATAGGAGGTCTGGTGCTTGAAAATCTTTATTTTGTGCCATGATAGACTCTTAAGAAAAATAAGATCTATCAGATCGTTTTTGGTTCAGGTGTTAGCCTGTACAACCAAAGAAATGACCCTCTGATTCCAATTGAAAGAGAGGAAGATCTTATGTTTTCTCAGATATATATATATATGTATATATTAGGAAAAGAAAATCACAGCACATAAAATAAAGAAGGCAAGGCAAGCACACAGACGACACAAGGATTATAGTGGTTCCCCAATAAACCTGGGTACATCCACTCTTCTATGACCTTGGTAGGAATCCACTTAGGTTTTTGATCTGGTGCCCTATCACCACAAGATCTTCTATAGGTAGATCTAGAGACCCTTTGAGCTTTTGATCATGAGCCCAAAATCCAATAGGTTTTTGATCAGGTGCCCTATCACCAAGAGTTCACTTTTGAAGGGAGAGATAACCCTGTACACAAGAAAGGGAAAAGAAATGATGTTGTCTTCTCTGTCATTGATTTGAGAGAAGACTAGTGGATTGTTGATGATGTCAAAGCTCCCCCTGAGATGTAGAATAGTTTAGGAGTGGAAGCTTTGCTCCAAGGTGTAGGCCTTCTAGTTGATGTTGCTCTCCAACAAGTATTTAGACTGATATTGATTGATTGTCTCTTGAAAGCCTGGAGCAGATGATGAAGATGAAGTTGATTTTCTATGAGAAAACTTGTAGCTGAGTTCTTCTTTTGTGAGAGAAAAAGCCTTCTTGAATTTTCTCTCTCTATCTCTTCTATTCTGTCGAGTGCTGTATTACTCTCCTTATTATCTGTAAGATATAATATCTGTATATTTAATTCTCGAAGAATTTGAATTCATTCTATCTTTGAATGGCTAAATCAATTCCCAAGAATAGAATTTTCCTTGAGAAATCAATTGGCATTAAATCTCTGTAATTAACTCCATATTTAATGCTGCCTCCAAACGGCTATATTCATAAGAATATATAGCATTAAATCTGAGAATCATAAAGCCTGCAATTAAGGCCGTAATTAATTCTGCTAGCTGTAAATAAATCTTCCTGAAAAACTGCACAGGAATCGTTGATCTCAATTTAAAGCTTTCTTCAAATTGGGTTCGGAGATCGTTGAACTCAGCTCGGAGATCGTTGAACTGAGTTCAGAGATTTTTAACTGCATCTGAGTTTTACAGTTTTCTTTGAGCTGACCCTCTTATACCAATTGAGCCTCAATCCATGTCTTATGCAGAGCAAGATCCCCACTGGATCATTACAATGCAAGAAGAGCTCAATCAGTTTGAGAGATGTAGGGTTTGGGATTTGGTTCCAAGACCAAAAGACTACCCAGTCATTGGAACCATGAGTATTCAGAAATAAGCTTGATGCCAAAGGTGTGATTGTGAGGAACAAGGCTAGGCTTGTTGCTCAAGGGTATAGACAAGAGGAAGGGATTGACTATGATCAAACATTTGCTCCAGTTGCCAGTCTAGAAGCAATAAGGATATTTCTGGCATATGCTTCATTCAAAAAGTTCAAAGTCTATCAAATGGATGTGAAGAGTGCCTTATTGAATGGGGAACTTAAAGAATAGGTTTATGTTGAACAACCTCCAGGTTTTATTTCTCCAACTCATCCTTCTTTTGTGTTTAAATTATACAAGGCTCTCTATGGTTTAAAGCAAGCTCCAAGAGCTTGGTATAAGACCTTAGCTAACTTTCTATTAGAGCATGGTTTTTCAAGAGGCATAGTTGATAGAACTTTGTTTACCAAATTGCATCATAATAAAATACTGTTAGTACAAATATATGTAGATGATATAATATTTGGCTCTACTGATCCCAAATTATGCAAGAGATTTTCTGATCTAATGCATTCAAAATTTGAGAGGAGTAACATGGGTAAGCTTTCCTACTTCCTTGGTCTCCAAGTGAAGCAGCTCCTTGATGGCATCTTCATTTCCCAGGCTAAATATGCCAAAGAGGTTATAAAGAAGTTTGGGATGGCTGATGCCTCAACAAAGAAAACACCCATGCCTACTAATGTTGTGATAGACTCTGATGCACATGGGAAACCTGTGGATCAGAAACTATATATGGGCATTATTGGGTCCCTACTATACCTTACAGCAAGCAGACCTTATATTATGTTTTCTACATGCCTTTGTGCTAGGTTCCAGGTGAACCCTAAAGAATCTTATCTAGTTTTTATAAAAAGAATTTTGAGATATATAAAGGGTTGTCCTAGTCTAGGTCTCTGGTATCCTACTGAGTCAGAGTTTGAGTTAACTGGATACTCAGATGCTGACTTTGCTGGATGCAGAGTGGACAAAAAAAGTACCTCAGGAACTTGTCAGTTCCTTGGTATGAGATTAGTGTCTTGGTTTTGCAAGAAGCAGTCATCTGTGTCTACATCAACTGCTGAAGCAGAATATATTGTAGCTGGCAGTTGCTCTTCCCAAATGTTATGGATTCAAAACCAATTACTGGACTATGGTTTTAACTTAAATAATTCAACATTACTATGTGATAACACAAGTGCTATAGCCATAGCACAAAATCCAGTTCATCACAGCAGAACTAAGCATATAGACATTAGGCATCATTTCATTAGAGAGTGTGTAGACAAAAATAAAATTAATCTTGTCTATATCTACACTGATTTACAAAGAGCTGATATCTTCACCAAACCTCTTGATGAAAGAAATCATTTGTTCTTCATAAATCAGCTTTTAATGATAAATGGAGAAGAATTAGTTTAATTTCTGTCTGCACTCAAAGAATTTTTCAAAGTTCGTCGAATGGAGATCGACGAACTGGGAGAAGTTTGTGAGATATTCGTCGAACGGAGATCGACGAACTCTCTGTGTGGAGTTAGATTCGTCGAACCAAGATCGACGAACCTACTTCAGAAAACTTTCGTCGAACGAATATCGACGAAATGTCTTCAACCCTTAAGACTGAGATCGACGAATCATTTAAGTCCAAATTATTTCGTCGACCTCAGATCGAAGATCTATTCATTTTTCGTGGAACGGAGTCTATCTGTTCATATTCAGGAAAACACTATATTTAGGTTTTCTTCGACCTCCGTCCCGCGCTTTCAGTTCTCTTGTTATGGCTGTGTTAGTTCTGTGACCTTTGTTTTACTTTAATCTTTGATAGTTAGATATAGTTGTTAAAGGTAAAGATAGTTTATTGTTAAAGAAGAATATTTTAAAATAACACACAGAAATACTCTATTGATGAGGATATATTTAATTCCATCTTAACAGGACCACAAGCTCCAGTGGCTTCAACCCCATCAAATTCAATAGACATGAGTGCAGTTCCACCCCCTGGATGGATAGATGCACAGAAAAAGGCAAAGATAGCTGATGTCAGAGCCATGAACATATTGGCTCAAACAATGTCAGATGAGATATTTCAAAAGGTTACTGAGTGCACATCAACCAAGGCCATTTGGGACTCCCTGAACTAGATGGTGGCTGGATCAGCAGATGAGAGGAAGGATAGAAGATCCAACCTCATCACTAAATATGAAAACTTCAAAAAGGATGAAGCTAAAACAGTGGAAGTGATGTACAACAGACTCAGCTCCATTATCAGTGAGCTGATGACTCTAGATAAGGAAATCACTTTGATTGAAGTGAATGACAAGATCCTCATGTGCTTCCCCAGCACATGGGACTCAAGAATCTAGCCCATCAGAGAAGCCAGAAGCACACAGAGATCTCAACTGAAGCACTACTAGGAAAGCTAAAGTCCTATGAGCAGCTGATAAAATCAAGGGAAGTAGTAGCTGAAGTCAAGACTCCTACACCAACTAGGAAAGAGCACAACATAGCTTTCAAAGCTGCAGGAGACTCTCCACTTACCATATGGCCAATAAAAGCCACTGACGATAGCGAAAACTCACACTTTCAGAACTTAGCAAAAAGCTTATGTCTCCTCAGGGTATGCAACACTAACTGTAAATGGGTCGTATGATCAGCTTCAGATTGAGAGTACACCAAGATTTCATCAATGAATACGATTATGAATAGATCCAAGCACTCTCAGAATGTTCGGTGCATTAGATCCACGAACACGAATGGTGCATTACATAGCCCAAATGGCATTACAGTAAACTCATAATGACCGTAGCATGTTCCAAATGTTGTCTTGGGAATGTCACCTTCCTGAATCCTCAATTTGTAATATACAGATTTTAAATCCAATTTTGAATAGATGGTTGATCCCACTAGCTGATCAAACAAGTCATCTATCCGTGGAATCAGATACTTGTTTTTCTCTGTCAGCTTATTCAATTCACGATAATCAATACACAGCCGCAAAATACCATCCTTTTTTTCCCAAAGAGAGCAGGTGCGCTCCAAGGTGACATACTTGGGCGTATATATCCCTGTTCCAGCAACTCTTGCAATTGAACTTTTAATTCAGCAATTTCCTTTGGCTCTACGCGATATGGTGAGCGGGCCACAGGTTTCTCACCTGGAACTAGCTCAAAAGTGAAGTCCATCTCACGCTCCGGTGGTAACCCAAGAAGATCCTTAGAAAACACATCAGCAAACTTCGATACAATCGGAACATCATTCAATCTAGCCTTTGGCTCAACAGCCTGAATTAGCGTGAAGAATAACTCCGCTCCCTTCCAAACAACATTGACGACTTGGAGAGTAGACACCAAGATCCCTCTCACTCCTTGCATACCAATGAACTTAGTCTCAAGCTCGATATTCTTGCCCAGTGTGATCTCCTTTGAATTGCAATCAATAAAGGCATGCTGCTCCGAGAGCCAGTGCATACCAAAGATCACATCAAATTCCAATATCGGTAGCATAGATGCGTTCAAGCAGAAATCCCGACTTCCTATTTGAACTTTCACATAGCAGGTCCTATCCGCAAGCATCACACATCCATTTGGTAATAACACCTTTATGTTATCTGTCGTCACATGACTAGGTACTCCAATTCGAGCTACGAAGTCCTTAGATAGAAATGAATGCGAAGCACCCGTATCAAACAGTGCTCTCGCCGAATTGTTCCGAATCAGGACAAATCCTAAGAAAAACACATCATGCACAAGCTACACACAAGGTATGAAATATGAAAAGCAATAAATATCTTAAATCATACATGTGACGACGTCACTTTGCTTTATGGCCTCCTGCTGGCCAAGATTATAAACTCGGGGCTGCGCCTGGGATGCAGAGGACTCGGCCACTGCCTTTCCCTTATCAGCATAAGACAATCCCGTCTTCTTTTCCACCTTTGGCGGACCAAGCCGGCAGTTACGGGCTATATGCCCCACTCTTCTACATGTAAAGCAGGTACGGGACTCTGGCCCTGAAGTATCCCCCGATTCAACAGGAGAAGAAGCCTATACAAACGATTTGGATCTCTTTCCCCATCTCTTTTGGTACTTCGATTTTCTCGGAAGGGGCACTTTGAACTCTGACGTTGTCACAGTCAAGTCCTTTTTTCCTTGCACCCGTTTCATATCCTTCTCAAACGCACACGTTGTATCCACCAACGCCTGAAACCCCTGGTTCACCAAACTTGAGAGCAGGAATCGCAACTCATCCCGCAACCCTTCGTAGAACCTATTGGTTTTCCGTTGCTCATCAGCGAAGATAGACCCTGCATAACGTCCCAACCTTGTAAACTCATGCAAGTAAGTGTCGACACTACTTTCTCCTTACGTTAGACATTGGAACTCATTTTCCATGGTGATACGTTGTGTAGCTGGCAGGTGCTTTGCTAAGAATAGTCGCGAGAACTCCTCAATTGAGACTTGTGTTAACTGTCTGCCCGCTAAGTGATGCAATTCTATCTCGTCCCACAATAACCGAGCCTCTCCTTCCAACAATAAGGTGGCTAAGGGTACCTTCTGATCTTCCTCCGTCCTTATCATCATCAATACTCGCTTGACGTGTGATAACCAATCCTCTGCCTGCGTTGGGGTTCCCACACCCGTAAACATAGGAGGATTGAAGCTCATAAACTTCTTCAACTGCCGTTCAACTGCTCGAGGATCAATAGCCGTAACAGGTTCTTGCCTTACACCAACCCGTTCTGGCACCAATGCCGGTTGCGTTTGCCTAATAGGCTGTACAAGAATCATGGCTAACAGCGCCTCAACAACTAAGCAGACTGTTTCCTTAGAAGGAGGAGGTGTAGGCACCTCAGCTGGTGTCGCACTCTCATCAGAATGTTGGGGCTCAAACTGCCCAGCACCACTACGATTCACATATAGGTGAACAAGACACGCATTAGTGACCTTGCACAAGCAATCACAACAATATAGGAATGCGTAGGTTCCTTAAACAAGTGTATTTGCATTCCTTAGTGGACATTCAAGAGTTCATTAATGTTAAAGCGAGGCGCACTGACACGTGCTCGCCACCCCACAAAAGAATTCGACCACGAATTCAAAAGAGGAAGACCGAGACAAGCTGATACCAAAATGTAATGATCCAATCCATTAAATAACATATAATAGAAGGTCCGGCCGGGGCCCCACACTATATGCCACAAACAGGCGCCGAGGTCACAGGTTAATACCAAAACAGGTACGCATCCTAACACAGAGTATACTAGCGGAAGATGTTAACGTCAATATTGAACTCCAGCCATAAATGTCCACTTATATAAACAACCACATTTATATATATACTCTCCAAGGAATGTACAAAAAATACATCATTGTTTGGCCTTAAGGCCTTACAGTTACGCTTTACAAGTGTGGATTACAAACATCGGCATGCAGGCTGGCCACATATGAACATAACATAAGATTCTTTGCTAGCCTTCGAGGGCTAGCAGCAGTAGGGACTTTAGTCTTATATTTCCCGCTCGACTCTCTAGCACCTGCACAGGGACAGCCCACCATAATAGTGGCAAAAAAGGCAACGGTCAGCATTCAGCTGACCAATTTATAACGACCCTACCCATTACCCGGGGCAGTGGTACTAATTCCCTGCAGGAATAGCATTTCAAAAGAATCACAAGGGTATTTTCCTGGAATTCCACTCCAGTACTTCCTGCTACTATCCTTCACAGGCATAACCCATCGACTCCACAACATACACGTTTATACGCGGAGTCTTCTCTGGTGCGCAAATGAAACATCACCAAACCAGACCAACCTGTCTAGATGGGCTTCACAGAGCATGCCTAATCCGTACTACACATTTTCGGATCTATATACAAGACTGGGGATTTCAAGAATCAACCCAAGGAAATCCCTCAAAATCCACCTTTTGGTGGGGGAAATTCATATACATACCAAAACGAGGACTTCACATGTCCAAGAAGGAAGATCGTTACCCTTGACGATCTCTTTGGATCCATATAAATCTAGCCAGATAGAAAGCATCGTAATGCTCTTGCCTCCACAAATCTGGACTCGGCTCTCAATTCGGAACTCTGAAGCTCCACCAGCGGCTGGATCCCTTCTCCTCTTCCTTCCTTGCTCTCCCTTCTTACTATCTCATTTAGAAAGAGAATGGACAAGATTAAATGCGAGTTATCTCTCGACCCTTGGCCTTAAACAGCAAGGAAAAGCCTGGTCCATTATATCCCAGTTAAAGTAAATGAACGGCCACAAATTGCCATGAAAGCTCTTTTTTTGGCTGACATGGCTTGTGACACACCCATGTCACAGGATATATACCTTAAGTGGCACACAAATCGACTTAACCAGAACAGGACACGACCCTGTGAAACGCTCGTGTCACAGGCTGTGTGCCCTAATATGGCTTTAGACATGCCCGTGTCCAGCTCGTGCTCACCAGGCCTCACTGCCCTGGACAAATCCAAAGAAGGATATGGCCTCTAATACACCTGTGTCACAGGCCATGCGACCAACTCGACTTGCCTCTCGAGGAGCATCGAGTGCATTTCGTCGAGTGAATTTTGTCGACCTCAGCAGGATATAGCCTAGGACACGCCTGTATTGCAGGCCATGTGCCCTCTCGAGAATCGTCGAGTGCAGTTTGTTGAGCACTCTACAGGATGGGTGTCAACTCGACAACACAGAGAAGGACACGACTTGGGACACGCCCGTGTCCAAGGCCGTGTGCCTCACTCGATACATACTCGAGAACCATACAACACTCGAGAAAGCAAAGCAGGAAACGACTTGGGACACTCCCGTGTCCCAGGCCGTGTTGCTCAGCCTATACTCACTCTTGAGATTTGGGGTGTTACATCGGCCCTGAAATACTAGAAAATGCTCAAGTATGCTAACCCTCGCTGAGAACGATGGTGGGATACTGGGAATTTCGGTACACCGATAATGTGCCCTGATTGCATGGGGTGTATGGCCGGCAATGCCAACGTATGTGGTGAATGTTGATTAAGTTGAACGTTCTAGATACCAATATCTGATTATACTAATGCCTATAGGGAAGGAGCACCTCCACCCCGAGTGAGGGGTGGGGTCGTTATAATTTGGTCAGCTAATTTTTACCGTTACTATTATTTGCCCCGTGCAGTGGAATGTTTCATACAAGTGCAATCGAGCCAAGCGAGAAATAACAGGCTGGAGCTCAGGATTGCTAAGCTGGACCTTGAATGCCAAAGCAAATTACCCATTTACTATATTATTCATGTGTGGCCGGCCTACGTGTCGATGTTTGCAAGACATTTTAATTTGAGTTGAACAATATAAGGCCTTAAGGCCAAGACTATTTGTGTATTTGGTTTATCTTTCCTACTTTTATGTTAGGGGATATTCAATCGGTAAGGTTCCTGTTGACCTTTAAATTACTTCCTCTAGAATTCACTTTGTGATAGGACGCATGTATTTGGATTATGGTTTCAATTAGTAACTCCGTTGACTATTTGTAGTATATGGCGTAGGGCCTCAGTCAGACCTTCTATTATATGTTATGTGACAGACGGGGACGTTACAAAGTTAGTATTAGACTCTAATGTCGGTCTTTCTTATTTGATTTCGTGGGCGAATTCTTTTAAGGGGTGGTGAGCACATGTATGTGCATTCCCGTTATAACATAAAAGAACCCATGAATGTGCACTTAGGAATTAAAATACACATGTTTGAGGAACCAGAGCTCGTAGTGTAGAGGAGAGAAATTGAAAAATAGTTAAAGCGCCTGATGAGATTTAATCCACCAGTGTTTTTGGGGACTGAAACCCCAATGCAAGCTGAGGAATGGATTTCTAGAGTTAAAAGATTCATGTCCGCAATAGAGACTGAGGATTGGCAGAATATTATGGTAGCCACTTTCCTTCTGAATAGTGAAGCAAGGTTATGGCGGGATGAGTTAGAGCTACATCACTTCACCGGGAGGAAACTCTCTGATATTTTGATGGAGCAGTTCTCGAGATTATTTCTAGCACGGTTCATCCCGTCAGCACAGAAAATAGCCATGGGGAATCAGTTTTAGAGACAGTCTCAGGGTGAGAGTAGCGTGGACGACTACCTACATGAGTTCACGAGATTGTGACATTATGCTGGCTCCACTTTTACTGATGAGGAGAGCAAGACCAACCAGTTCTATGAAGGACTGCATGACGATCTAAGGTTTCTACTCTCAAGTCCTATGATGAAGGGCTTTCTAGTCATGGTCAATACAACCCAATCTCTAGAGAAGGATCTAAAGAGAGTTCAAGCTAAGAGGGACTCAGTGGTGAAGAGATAAGAATTTAAAGTTCCAAGTTTGTCAAAGTGTAGGCATCTAAAGTGGTATAAGAAGCCCACAACTTCTTGACTGACTAGTTCATCGGTTACTACTAAAGCATCGTCTGGGCGAGGAGGCCCAAATCTTTGTTATAACTATGGCAAACTGGGACATATAACCCACGACTATTGGAGTGCAAAATTGGAGAAGAAGGCAGGAGCATCATATATTGAAAAATGGAAGGCAGTGGAGTCAACCACATCCCATCAAGCTCCTGCCCAACCAAGAGTCTACAACCTTGGACAGCAGGTGGCCTTCAAGCAAGGCGATGTGGTGACAGGTATGTGTTAGAGTTTAGTCATAATACTTTACATTCCCTTAGCCTTATACTTTGGTCGTATGACTATCGTGTTTTAGGCTTTGTCGTGCTTATGGGCTGTCCGGCTCGAGCACTGTTTGATACAGGAGCTTCACACTCTTTCATATCTAAGGAATTTTTGTCACAAATCAGAGTGCCTGTTGTTGTGGATAAGGATAGAATGAATGTGCTGCTACCTAATGGGTGCTCGATGTGCGTGGATAGAGCTCGTTACATTAAAGTACTGATGGAAAGTCAAACTATTATCTTGGAAGCGTCACTACTGTCGATAGTAGAGTTTGTTGTTATCTTTGGCTTGGATTGGCTCTCCAAGCAATGTGCATACATCAATTTTTGTTTGAAGACTGTCAAACTGGGGTTGAATACAAGCCAAGAAACTACTTTCTCTGGTTTGAAGGGATCGAGCAAGACGCTGATGTCTGCTCTCCAAGTAGTTTAAGCAGTTCATGAGGGGGCGGAGTTGTTCTTCACCCTATTAGAGAATACAAAGCCCAAGCCTATTTTTGTCATTATTCCGGTGGTGTATGAGTTTGCTGATGTGTTTCCCGAAGATCTACCTGGAGCCCCACCTCAGAGAGAGATCGAGTTTACAATTAACTTGGTGTCAGGTGCCAAGTCGGTGTTGCGGTTTCCTTATCACTTAGCACCGAGAGAGATGGCGAAATAAAAGATGCAGCTTCAAGAATTGATAGTGTAGGGGTTTGAGCGTCCAAGTTCGTCACCTTGGAGAGCCCCGATCCTCTTCGGGAAGAAGAAGGTCAGAAGTCTGCTACTGTGTATAGATTATCGGGAATTGAATAAGCTAACATGGAAGAACAAGTACTTGATTCTGAGGATCGATGATCTATTCGACCAGCTAGTCGGGTCGAATGTATATTCGAAGCTAGATTTAAAGTCTGGATATTATCAGCTGAGAATCAGGGAAAGTTATATTCCCAAGACGGTGTTCAGTACACGATATGGGCATTATGAGTTCATTTTCATGCCTTTCGGACTGACGAATATGCCATCTGTGTTTATGGACTTAATGAATAGGACGTTCAAGGAGTATTTTGACCGATTCGTGATAGTGTTCATCGATGATATCCTGGTGTACTCCTAGTCTAAGGATGATCATGTGGAGCACTTAGATATTGTTCTGGAGACCTTGAGGAGTAATCAATTGTACGCCAAGTTCTCTAAATGTGAGTTTTGGCTATCTTCTATGGCGTTCCTTGGTCATATTGTCAGTGGTGAGGGTATCGCGGTGGATCTGGCAAAAGTGGCTATGATACGGGAGTGGCATGTGTTGTCTTCTATGGCAGAAGTCTGGAGTTTTCTGGGACTTGCCGGCTTTTACAGGCATTTCGTGGAGAACTTCTTGCTAATAGAATTACCCCTCATGAGCCTAACAAGGAAAGATCAAAAGTTTGTTTTGTCGCCAGCGTGCGTACAAGCTTTTGCAGAATTAAAAAGTTGTCTAACCACGACGCTTATTCTACGCTCGCCATATGGGATAGAAGGCTTTGAGATCTACAGCGACGCTTCAGGAAGCGGCTTAGGCTGCATCTTGTTACAACATAGGAGTGAAATACCTTATGGTTTGCGTCAGTTGAAGGTGCACGAGAGGAATTATCTGGTCTATTACTTTGAGTTGGCGGCCGTGATATTTGCGCTAAAGCTCTGGAGGCACTACTTGTTTAGAGTGAAGGCTGACATTTACACAAATCATAAGAGCATGAAGTATCTGTTTGATCAAAAGGACTTAAATATGCATCAGCGATGATGGATCGAGTTCCTTGAGGACTACACCTTCAAGATATATTATGTCCCTACCAAAGGTAATACGGTTGCGGTTGCGGATGCGTTAAGTCGTAGAGCACCCACATAGGCCAATTAATTATTGATGTATGATGAATGTCTCATTCGAGATTTGGAGGCCTTAGAGATCTCTTGCGTTGATAGGAGGTCGAGTGCTAAAGCACGTTTGAATTGGACGGAGGTACAGTATGACCTCACTGATCGTATTTGGCAGGCTTTGGATTTGGATGATAGTATGAAATGCTACATGGCTGAGTCTTTGGATGGGTTAAATACCCAGTTTAATGTTGATAACGGGCTATTGTGGAAGAACAAACGTTTATGCTCCCCAAAGGTGGGTAAACTACGGGAGGAATAAATGTACGAGGCTCATTATACCAAGTACTCGATTCACCCAGGGAGCACAAAAATGTATAAAGACATGAAAAAGCTGTTCTGGTGGCCAGGAATTAAGAAGGACATAGCACTATATATAGCAAAGTGTCAGACTTGTGCCATGGTGAAGGCTGAATGTCAGAAGTCCGGTGGATTTTTGAAGTCTTTGCCTATGCCGGAATGGAAGTTCAATGATATATCCATGGATTTCATGCACGGGTTGCCGAGATCGCAGAAGGGAATCTTCATATGGGTTATCGTTGATCGTTTTACGAAAGAGTCGCACTTCATCTCAAATAGGAAGGACAATTCGGTGGAATAAATGTAAAAATTGTATGTGGATAATATTGTTCGACTGCACGGTGTGCCACGTACATCATGAGTGACCGAGATAGGCACTTCACGTCTAACGATTGGAGGCTAATACATCAATTGTTGGGTACCAAACTGAAGTTCAGTATTGTCTTTCATCCACAGACAAATGGTCAGACCGAGAGGGTAAACAGAACGATGGAGGACAAGTTTTGGATGTACGCCCTAGACTTCGGGAAAAAGTGGCAGGATCACTTGTATATAATCGAATTTGCTTACAACAACAGCTACCAACAAGCATTCAAATGGCACCCTTCGAGGACCTTTATGGTAGAAAGTGTCGTACCCCATTGTCATGGTAGAGACGGGTGAGTCAAAGTTCTATTATTCGTACAATCAGGGAGTGATTATTGATCGTGCAGGATAGACATGCTAAATATTACAACGCCAAGCAAACAAATGTTGAGTTCGTCGTGGGCGATTGGGTCAATGATGAGTCCGATATTTATAGGGTTTTTCGGACTCATCTGTGCTTATTTTCTCACTCGTGCACTACATTTCAACCGAATATCGGTTATATTTTCATCGTTCGGTCATTGACTTCTTTGTGCATTATTTTGGCCTGTGGGTGTGCAATTGTACATTCGTTTGTTAGGGGCAAGCACATGGTGCTCCCCATAGCTCTTTCTTGCTGTTGTTGTTTGCATTTTGGTGCTGGGTGCTGGTGTTCTAGTAGGTTTTATTGCTTTGCAGGTGGTCGTGATTTCCAAGTTTCATTTTCCATTTCCTGTGTGAAATGCACGGTCGTGTGAATTTCTTCGTGCACGGGCTGTTGGCAATCATGTGTTTTACATAGCAGTTCTGGGAAATCTGTGGCTACCCGTGCGTTTTGTCCATGCACAGTTTCGACCAAACCGTGCGAGAAAGAAAGGCACGGTTTTCCTGTAGCTTTCCGGTTTGCACCATTCTGTGGTAAATCGTGCGATTTCTTCACGCACGGGCGGCAGAGCCCGTGCATGAATATAACGCACGGCTTTCCTATTTGTTCCTACTTTCCTACTTACTTTCGTTACCCTTATGGTTTCCTTCTCGCACGGGGGGATGCGTCCGTGCATGAGTAAAATGAACGGGTCAACGTCTCTCCTTCCGCAGGCTTATCCTAAGAATTAAATAATGTATGGTTGACGCACGGTCGTGCGCCAAATCGCGCATGCCCATTTTTCTGACCTTCTTCAATATAAAGTGAAAATTTCTTCTTCCATCAGACCAGGCCCAAACCAGTCCACCTCAAGACTCCCTTTCTTGCTCCTTAGAGCGGGAAATCACCCCTCCAGCCACCATATTCTCTCTCTTCCTTGGGGAGTTAATCCAGCCAACATTTCTCCTCCAAGAGCTAGCAAAAGCTTCATCTCCGACCTCCATTGCCATCTCAAAGCTGCAAGCTCCATTACAAGCTCAAAGGTTACTGCATCCGTAAAGTTATCCGGATAGAACAAACCAGTGGTTATTCACGAAGAAGATGGGATATTCGAAGGAAGTGACAGCCCTTCTGGACCCTAGATGTCATCTGTAGACCGAGCTCGGACAAGGCCCGATAACTCTTGAATCCGGCCGTGAATCTCGAAGAGTCTTTGTGCATTTGGTTGTTTCTCTTCCCCATCACTTGTAGTATTTCCTTTTCCTACATATTTTTAGAGTTAGAATGATGTGTATATATATTATTAGCTTGAATATTTCAGCATGTCTAGGTGTTGATTAATTTCAGTTCTTGATTGCTTGTTGAGTTGCATTTTCTCTTTTGCTAGTTGTGATTTTGTCGTTCTAGTGATTGCTAGAAGCGCACATTGCGAAGAGGTGAACACAACCCTCATTAGCTTGTCCATCTTCCCCATTACTCTTTTGAGTAATCCTCCAAAGTGATGCGGTGATAGCGACCCGTAATAGGATTTTTAGTGAAAGATTTAGGAAACCCCAAATCAAAACCCCCCTTTGGTTACTTTCCCACTTGCATTCTCTTTTCCAATAGTGAAGTCACAATCCCTACATGCACTCCTCGAGAGATCTATATCCGGGGATTCAATTCCTCACTTCATTACTTGACTACGATCGATACATTTGCCGACGCATCAAGTTTTTGATTTGGGGTCAAAAACTTGATGTGTCAGCAAGTATACCGATCGTAGTCAAGTAATAAAGTAAGGAGTTGAATCCCCGGATACCGATCTCTCGAGGAGTGCAAGTAGGGAGTGTGACTTCACTATTGGAAAAGTGAATGCAAGCGGGAAAGTAACCAAAGGGGGGTTTTAATTTGGGGTTTCCTAAATCTAACACTAAAAATCCTATTGCGGGTCGCCGTCACCGCATCTCTTTGGAGGATTACTCAAAAGAGTAATGGGGAAGATGGACAAGCCAATGAGGGTCGTGTTCACCTCTTCGCAACGTGCACTTCTAGCAATTGCTAGAACGGCACAATCATAACTAGCACAAGAGAAAATGGAGCTCAACAAGCTATCAAGAACTGAAATAAATCAACACCTAGACATGCTGAAATATTCAAGCTAATAATATTCATACACATCATTCCAACTCTCAAAATATGCAGGAAAAGGAAATACTACAAGTGAAGGGGAAGAGAAACAACCAAACACACGAAGACTCTCCGAGATTCACGGCCAGATTAAAGGGTTGTCGGGCCTTGTCCGAGCTCGGTCTACTGATAATGTCCGGGGTCCAGAAGGGCTGTCACTTCCTTCAAATATCCCGTCTTCTTCGTGAATAATCACTGGCTTTTTCTACACGGAGAACTTCACGGATGCAGTAACCTTTGAGCTTGAAATGGTGCTTGGAGCTTTGAGATGGCAATGGAGGCTGGAGATGAAGCTTTTGCTAGCTCTTAGAGGAGAAATGGTGGCCGGATCAATTCCCCAAGGAGGAGAGAGAAGATGGTGGCTGGAGGGATGATTTCCCGCTCAAAGGAGCAGGAATGGTGGGCTGGAGGTGGACTGTTTTGGGCCTAGTCCGATGGAAGAAGAAATCTGCACTTTATATAGAAGCAGGTAAGAAAAATGGGCACGCACAGTTTGGCGTACGACCATGCTTCAACCATGCGTTATTTAATTTTGAGAATAAGCCTGTAGAAGGAGAGGTGTTTACCCATGCATTATACTCACGCACGGACGCATCCTCACGTGCGCAGAGGAAATCGCACGGGTAATGACAGAAAGTAGGGAAGCAGGAACAAACTGTAAAGCCATGCGTTTTGCTCACGTACGGGCGCTTCCTCCCGTACATGAACAAATCGCACAATTAACCACAGAATGGTGCAAACAGGAAAGCTATAGGAAAACCGTACGTTTCCTTCTTGCACGGTTTGGTCGAAACCGTGCGTGAACAAAAAGCACGGGTAGCCACAAATGTCCCCAGAACTGCTGTGTTAAACACGCGATTTCTAACAGACTGTGCGCAAAGAAATTCGCACAACCGTGCGTTTCACACAGGAAATGGAAAATGAAACTTGGACATCACGACCACCTACAAAGCAATAAAACCAGCTAGAACACCAGCTCCCAGCACCAAAAAGCAAACAACAACAGCAAGAAAGAGCCATGGGGAGCACCATGTGCTTGCCCCCAATAAACAAATGAACAATTGCACACCCACGGGCCAAAATAGTGCACAAAGCGGTCAGTGACCGAACGATGAAAATATAACCGATATCTGGTTGAAATGTAGTGCACGAGTGAGAAAACAAGCCCAGATTAGTCAGAAAAACCCAATAAATATCGGACTCATCAGTTTACATGAAGATCAAACCATTAAAGAGCGTGTCAAGGATTTGACAGCTGAAAAAGCTAAGTCCGAGATACTTGGGACTTTTGAGGTTTTGGAGCGCGTTGGTGAAGCCGCTTATCGTTTGAAGCTTTCGATAAAACTTAGTAGTTTGCATGACGTATTCAACATATATTTGTTGTTGAAGATGGTGCAAGAGACTACGCAGGTGGTTGCGATGGATCAGGTGTCGGTTGATTGTGGGCTAACAACGAAGGTCAAGCCCATTCGTATTGAAGGCTCAAAAGTCAAGCAACTTCGCAATAAGTCAATCAGGAAGGTCAAGGTCTGTTGGGACAACTGTGCCCGAGAGGAACTATTGTGGGAGCGGAAACAAACCATGAAGGTGGAGTTACCCGAGCTTTTCATTTGAGGTATACTTTTATAGTATTGATACTCTTAAATTTTCCTGCAATATGTAATTTCGGGACGAAATTCTTTAAGTGGGGGAGATTTGTAATGCCCCAGGTTTTCGTAGGCAGGAAAAGAAGGTACCATGTGGTGTTAGCATCAGGCATCGAGATCGTCAAGTAAGGTGTGTTGACTCGATGCATTGTCTACCGCGCAGCGGTTGGTTGTTATCGAGTGGTGTTTGCCAATTAATAGGTCGAGCTCTCAGGAAGTTATCACCCAGCGATAGTGATATCGCAGGGGGAAGCTTGGGCCATTTATGTGGTAGAGCTCTCAGGTTTCTGTCGCGTGGCGGTAGTAACTATAGCATGCTTGTAGCAGGAGCGGTCGTGTCGTAACCGTCGCTAGCTACCGCGAGGCATTAGCATCCTTTCGCGCGATGATAGCGAAGCTATAACGACGTGGCCACGTGTTGGCATGTGGTTGGAGGGCTTGGGCGGTGGCATGCGAATCGAAGCATTGATTAACGGTAATGCGCAGGGGTAGCTATTAACCGTCCGGTGGTAGCTCAGTTTATAGTGTTGGTTTTGCCGTTTTCACTTCATTATTTTGGAGTTTGAGAAACTTGGGCTGGATGTTTGGAGGAGGAGAAGCAGTGCCAGGGAGAAATGAGATCTCGCCGCTGTTTGGGATTCAAAGATCAGATTTGCGAGTCAAGTTAGGATCTATGGAGGCAAATTCGAAATGGTTGTTTTCATCCACCTAGAATCTCTTCCATGGTGCTAAAACGAACTTCTAGGGTAACGATCCTCTTACTTGGACTTGTGAAGTCCTTTGCATTTGGCATTAGAGGGCAGACGCTCTATGAACACATGGAAGTGGTTCTCCCGACAAGTAGATATGTATATCCTCGTTAATTTGCATTTAGATCCGGAATCAAAGTACGAAATAGGCATATTGTGTGAAGCCCATCTGGACAGGTTTGTCTGGATTGGTGATGTTTGTATGCTTTGTATGCCGGAGATGACTCCGTGGTAATCGCGTAGATTTCGGAGTCACAGGGTGTGCAGATGGCTGCATTGAGAGTGGTGGAGGTAAACTCCAGGAAAACACTCTAAATGGGGGAAGAATCGATAGTATGTCCCCTACCGCGCTACGATAGTGCTACCGCAGATGATAGCTCCTAGTGAGCACTGTATTGATTGTGAGGCCTGTCTCTTGAAGACCAAGTGGCCGTTCATTGAGGTCTTTCTCATGGAGACTTGGTGGCCATTTGTTGAGGCCTATCTTTTGAAGACCTGGGGGGAGCATGTGAGAGCTAAGATCCTGTGTGGCCTAGCCTAGGTGGTCGTGAGAGCCAGCCTTTGAACATAACCGAGTTATCTATGATTGTGTATGGGAAAAGGGAGGCTGACCCACAATGTGGCTTGTTGTACCCGGTGATTTGAGCAACGAAAAAGAGCTGAACTGTAACGAGACCTATGTCGTTCGACTTGGAATGATTCAGTGAGTGAATCCGGGGTATCACCATGACTGATCGTATCCATAGAGGCGATTCTTTGGCTTCGGCCTTGAAAGACTAGAAAATGCTCAAGTATGCTAACCTTCGCTGAGAATGGTAGTGGGACCCTGGGAATTCTAGTACACTGATAATGTGCCCTAAGTGCACGGGGCGAGTGGCCGGTTGTGCCAACGCCTATGGTGTGGTGTTTAAGTTGCACATTATGGATACCAATATTTGATTAAACCACTGCCTGCAAGGAAGGAGCACCGCCACCCTGAGTGAGGGGTAGGGTCATTATAATTTGGTTAGATAATGCTGACTATTGCTATTATTTTCCAGCGTGTGGGGGAAAGTTTCATGCAGGTGCAGCCAGCCAAGCGGGAAATAGCAGGCTGGAGCACAAGATTGCTAAGATGGTCGTTGATGGACACAGCGAATTACTCGTTTACTGTATTGTTCCTATGTGGCCGGCCTGCGCGCCAATGTATGCAAGATATTTTAATTTGAGTTAAACATTGTAAGGCCTTATGACCAAGACTATTTATGTATTTGGTTTATCATTACTACTTTTATGTTAGTGTACATTCAATTGGTTGGGTTCCTGTTAACCTATAAATTACTTCTGCTAGAATGCACTCTGTGATAGGATGCTTGTATTTGGATTATAGTTTTAATTAGTAACTCCTTTGATTACTTGTATTATATGGCGTCGGGCCCTCGCCAAACCTTCTGTTATATGTTATATGATGGACGGGGATGTTACACAACTAACTCTAACACACACCAAGCTTATAATTCCAAAAGAATTAAAAGTGCCAAAAAAAACCTATTTACTCCCCCTAGGTGTTTAGCTACCCTTGAACAAAGAATTTCAAGTGGTATCAGAGGCATGTTGTTCAAAAAGGACTTAACAATCTGAACAGATCTCCAAGGGTAGCAGAAGCTTACCTCCATGGCTATAGGTGAGGAATGCGAGGAGTTGGGTTTATGAAACTTCCAATTTATAAGAAGGAAAAATTTGGGATCTAGAAGTGGAGGGTAAAGGTGTTCATGGAAGCCTCAAACACTAGGATATTCATAACAATTCAAGAGGGACCATTCATTCCCATGAAGGTCTCTGTTGTAGATACCAGTGTCTAGACTCTCAAGAAATACATTGAGATGACTAAGTATGAAGTCATTCTGGCCACTATAGACAAAAGGACTCAGAATAATATTGTAAGTATCATGGATGATTCTACATTACAAAACTTGGTCCACTATAGGACTGCTAAGGAAATATGAAATTCTCTAATTATATATATGGAAGGGATAGAGTAGGTAAGGGATGACAAGAAATCTCTCTGGAACCAGCAGTATGAGGCCTTCAAGCAAGGCAAGAAGGATTCCATAGCTAAATGATATGGAAAAAATTTCAAGATTGTGAACAGTCTGATCACCTATGGCAGACAGTTCACAAACTATGAGTTGATTAACAAGTTCTTGAGATCCCTTAATAAGGAATGGGATATCAAGATCTGTATATCATGGAGGTTGGCAACCTGGCCAACACTCTGCTCCAAAACTTATTTGGGAAGCTGATTTTTCATGAACTGCAACTAAACTTCAGAAGGCCAAAAGAAGATGATGTCAAAATCCGCAATAGAGAGAAGACTGTGCCATTTAGAACTGAAGCCATAAGGAAGTGCAGGGAAAAGACTCCTCTACCAAGTAGAGCTGTAGAGTCAGAATGCTCAAATCCCAGCTCCTCAGACAATGAACTGTCAGATTGAGAAATTACCTTGTTCTTCAAATAGTTTAAGAAGATGTTGAGCGGGAGAAGACAGTGGAAGAATCTGGGCTATTCTATCTCTAACTCAAGAAAGTCATATATCAACATGAATAAGTCTAGAAAAGACCCCTCTGGGGAAAGGTATGATTCTAAACAGAACAAACATTTTAAGACTAATGTTATTTGTTATTGTTGTAACAGATCTTGATATGTAATTATTGATTGTCTAATCAAGAGGAAGGAGAACAAGAAATCAGATGACAAGAAGCATCACAAGGATAAGAAGGCTGAAAAAGAGCTTCTTGGCCAAGAATAAAACCTGTTTGTCAAATAATGATTCTGAGTCTTCAGAATCAGAAGAAGAAGATGCATATATTAGTTTCATTCTTATTAAAGAGAAGGATGATCTTCCTGCTACCATAATTGGCATCAGGGCACCACTATCCTCTATTAATAGTGATTGTGAAGATGATGAGGAATTCAGCCTCATGATATTAATAGAAGATAATCAAGACAATTTTGTTCCTTATGAGGTATACTATCTTCCCAACTCTCCTTCTGTCTATGTGAATGGCTCAGACTCTGAGACATCAACTCCATCTAGTGAGGATGATGAATCAGAATCTGTTGAGGATGTCAATTAATTGATTGATAAGTATGGTGTTATCTTGGAAGCTCTGAAGAAGAGCAAGAAGCTTGTCAAGAGACAAGCTGAGAAGATTGCCACTCTTCATCAAGCTACTTCCCTACAGTCTGAGTCAGCTCCTATACTATCCCAGATGAGGAGGGAAGTCAGTCAGTTGAAGACAATCTCAATCATCGAAATAGCACAATTAGCCATAAGAATAAGATCATCAAGGATCTTTAAGAGATGCTTCTCAAAGAGAAGATTCTAGCGGCTGAGTTTTCTAATCCCCAGACAGTGCTGCTACTAATTAACTCTTTCTCCTCTAAAAATAATAAGAAGGAATTGGGGTTCAAGTGGAATACTAGTGCTGGTCATTCTAAAGGGAAAGGCAAGGCTCCAGTTGTGCCTCAGACCACCTTTCAGAAGGTTATTCTCCATACTAATAGGTATGACCATGACAGTATGTATGGTCACTAGAAGAATAAAAATTCTTCCTCAAAGATCTTTGATTCTACTTCCAATGGAAGAAGAAAAGGTATGGGATTGAGTGCACTGAAGGCTCCCTATGAGGAAATTCAAATAGCCCATCATTGAATATTTGTGTTTGGTGCTCTAGCACCCACTCTTATGGGGAAGATAGTGGTCAAGCCCAAAGTTCTTACTACAAAGAGTAAGACTATGAGAAAGATAGTTAATAAGCCACACTTGGCTATTTCTGATGCCATCAATATCATATCAATTGCAAAGAAGACATTTATTGGTTTAAATCAGAATAAACTAAGTTTGCCTACAGGCAGACTTATTTTCAACCAATTTCTTGCTAAAAGGAACAGGAAGAAGGCTGGTACACTCCCTTCTAAACAGATAAAGATTGATGGCTTACACACATCAAAGACTATGCCTTCAGTGCACTCAATCGGGTGAAAGTTGTGGCAAGGTGAATCACTATACCATAGACTTTTGGCACAACCCAAGTGTGCCAAGGTCAAGGATGAGCCTTCCTATCCTAGTAGATATAGCCATTTCCAAGATAACATGAACCAAGGACCCAAACCCATTTAGGTTCCTAAGGTAAATTAATCTTGTGATTGCAGGTAGGTCCAAGTACTCATCAGATGACAATATGGTAATTGGATAGTGGTTTCTCCAGACATATGACTGGAATAAGGAGCCATCTAAAGGATTATACTCTAGTAGAGAATGGACCTAAAGTCATCTTTGGTGGTTAAGATAGAGAAGTTACTAAAGGTAATCGTATGATTACAAATGGCATAGTCTTCATTACAAAATTAGATTATGTGGAAGGATTACAACACTATCTAATTAGCATAACCCAACGCTGTGATATTGGCTATATCAATGTCTTTTACAAGGATAAGTGTCTGATCAGAATGTCAAGTGACCAAGTGGTCATTTTGATAGGCACTAGAAGTGGAAATATTTATTGTTTAAATTTCCTATGTATAGATACAGACTCTCTAGTGTGTCTTGGTGCAAATGAGAAAGACACTTACTCTGTGTACAGGCACAAGATACTTATACACTTGAATTACAAAACAATTAGCAAGCTCTTTAGTGAAGAGCTAGTCAGAAATTGACCCAATCTAAAATGCACCAAAGAGGGCATTTGCTCTGCATGCTAAAAGGAAAAATAAACAAAGGCCTCCTTTAAGCGCATTGGAGCCAAGGATTCTGAGAGGTGTCTTTACCTCCTGCATATGGAATTATTCGGTCCTATGCCAGTTAATAGTCTAGGTAGGAAAGTCTACACTCTTGTTGTTGATGACTTTTTCAGATTTGCATGGGTATTCATTCTTAAGAAAAAGTCTGAAACCCATGATAGCTTTGTGACCTTTGTTAGGCAAATTTAGAATAAAAAGAACTATTCTATAGTCAAAATCAGAAGTGATCATGGCACAGAATTTCAATCTGAAGGCATGATAACGTTCTGTGAAGAGCAAGGTATATTTCAAGAGTTTTCCTCTCGAAGGACAACTCGGTAAAATGGGTTAGCTGAGAGGAAAAACAAGACTCTCATAGAGGCTGGCAGGACATTGCTTAGTGACACTTCTTTCCCAAAATATTTCTAGATTGAGGCTGTGAACACTCCTTGACATGTCCTGAATAGAGCCACTATCAACAAGTACCATAGGAAGACTCCCTATGAGATTATGAAAGGCAAAAAACCAAATCTTGCCTATTTCAAAATCTTTGGAAGTAAATGCTTTGTGTTTAACAATGGGAAGTCCTACTTGACAAAGTTTGCTACCAAGTCTTATAAGGGAATTTTTATTGGGTACAACAACCATAACAAAGCCTATAGAGTCTACAATTTGAAGAATCAAGTTGTATAAGAGCCTGTAAATGTAGTTTTTGAGAATAATAAATACTATGATGTATTGATCTAATGTTTTGCATGTTTATATTATATAGGTTGTACATGTTAAATAAGGGACAAGTCCTCATTCATGGGCATTATCCAAGGGTGTGTACACTTTATAAAAAATAAAAGGACAAGTTTTGTGTGCTAATCTTCAAACAACTATAACTTTCAATCCGCAACGAGTTAAAGAACGTGCTGCCCTATTACGGAATGAAAACGAAATGATCTATAATTTGAAAAAGTTTCAGATGGATAAAGTGAACAGGAGGTAATGCTGGTGAAAGAAACTATCGTCCAGCGATAGTGAAAATGACGACAGACAGTTCTGCACGATCTCCATGACGTGCACTACTCGACATTATCACCCGATGATAGGTTGATATCTCCCTGCGATATCACCATGACCCAAACACGTCCTTTTTAAACTGAAATGATCATCGCAGCATAGGAAACATGGCAACTTGAGGAGATATTGCCTGCGATAGCTAGATATTGCTCTGTGATAGCGAATTTTTTATAAATGGCTGAAAACTTCGTGTATTCAAGATAGACACCATCTGAAGCAATAATTCCTCCTCCACCAAGCTAGAACTCCGAATATTTTGCGAGAGGGTAATATCTATAGATAGAGAGAGAAATCTTTTGTGAAAATATGAAGATCTAAAGGAGATTTAGAAGGAGATGGGATACAATGCACATTCAACACGAAGGGAAAACACATCAAGAACGCAGACGTCTACACTGCTTTCATCTTCATCTTTAGAAAGCCTTGGGGAGTTTTTCTTATTTTTCATTATCTTTTAATCTCTTTTATTTCATCGTTTTGTATCAGGAGAAGAAAAATTGTTCGGGGAGAACGTTGGATTCCAAGGAAGGATTCCGTAGGAAATTCGTCTTGTTTGTAGTGACTAGTCCTTGTGCGGCTTAGGGGGAATTTCGCCACCTTGTGTGCAACATCTAGGTTGAGGTTAGATCTAGGGGAGGCTAGAGGCTGTATCTGGGGTAAGATAGGCTATAGCCAGCCGGTCCTTGGGAGAAGGACCGGTGAATCATCAAAAAGGGATTTTTCTATTTGCCTTGATTTCTAGCGTTATAGAAATCAAACACTTTTGTATTCAATTTCTAATGAAATAAAATCATATTTATTTTTGTCTCAATATCTTGATTTTATTTTCATGTTATAAAATATTTTGAAATATATCGTTCAAAAGTTTTAACACAAAATATATTGCAAAGTTCATTTTTTTTAGATATAAATGCTTGAATTAAATATTCTTGAACTAGCACCGAACGGTAACACTTAATGTCAGTGGCAGTGAAGAAATATTGAATTCTGCATTTTTCTAATATTAATCTCTGATATAATAATTTCTGATATATTAAAATATAATTTTCTATAAAATATTTTGAAATTTCATTAATTAACTCTAATATTTTTATTTAAGAATTAAATTCTATAAAGCCCTTATTCACCCCCCTCTAAGGGTGTCGTAATATCCAACACGTTGTATCAGAGTTAGGTTATTCCAAAAGTGCTTCACAACTATGAAAAATGGCGACTCATGATCTCGCAACCACTAGAGGGAATGAATTTTTATTAATTGAAAATCTTTAGCACCACCATTATTTATGGGTGAAAAATATAAATGATGGAAAATTTTCTTAAATCTTTAGTTGAAAAAGTTTGGAATATTACTATTAAAAAGCTCCCAAGTATGTTAATTAAAAATGGAATGATTTTAAATGCTAAATCTATAAATAATTTATTTTGTGCACTAAATCAACATATATTTCAACTTATATATTTGTTTCATACTACTTATGAAATATGGAAATTTCTTGAAAAACATATGATTCTCCATCCACAGGATCAAAACATGTACAAGATATGGAGAATATGAATGCTTGCTTAAGTATTCAAAAAATCTCCTCCATTGAAGAATCCGTTGAATCCACATCAAATGTAATTGAAGAAGAGAACACATCAGGAGAAAGAGAATATGAAATCTCATCTATGGAAGAGGAATGCCAAGAAGATGTCAAAGAAACTTTATGTTCAAATCTTGCATCTTCCTATAGCACTGTAAGTAAATCAAAATCTTCTCTTTTCATAATAAATTTTATTTTTACATTTTGTATGCCAGAAATTGCTAAACGTAGAATTAAGAAATTGAAAAATGTTAATTCAAAATTACGTTTTCGAAAATATAAGTTTAAAAACAAATGCTAAAGTAAAATATCAAATTGATTTATCAAATTCTCTTTCATGCTCTATAGTTGAAATTTCTACACCTTATTATGATTGCAATGATCTTAAAAAAAGATTCAAGGAATTTGAAAAAAAGATTTTAAGTTCAAAAGTGCATAAAGAAAAATTGATAAAAGAAAACAAAGTTATAATGAATAAACTAGAATCATTAGAATTGTTTGAGAAAAAATTATCAAGTAAAAAAACATTTATTTCTAGTTTATCATCAAAATTATGTATAGCTTTTACTAGTATTTTAAATAAAAATTTGTATAAAAAGAAGAGTGAAAATAGAAAACAACTCAATAATCGTTTGAAAAATAATTTTAAAACTCGTAAATCTTTAATTCCTTATCTTTCACAAAATCAAATTTCTCATGATGGGGATTAACCCATTTTTAGACCTGGGGTGCGCATAGCCATTCCAAATGGGGGATCTTGGGGATGACTAGTCAACCCACTCCCCATGATCCCCATCATTATAGTAGAAGAGTGGGAGGGCCCACTCCCCCTTTTATCTCTCCACTAATTCCTCGCCAATCACAAAAGGAGGAAACCACCGTCGGCCACCGCCGCTCGCCGACCACCGCCAGCCGTCACTCGACGCCAACCGGCCGCCGGCCGCCGACTGCCTCCCGCTTCCGGCCGGCCGCCTCCCGCGGACCACCGCCGGCCGCTTGTGCCTCCACTATCCGATTGTGATGGGGCCTCCATAGCCTTCCGATCCGTGGGTAACCACCCACTAACCCACCACTTTAGTGGTGGGGCCCGCCATAATCCTCCCATGGATGCTATAAAAGGAACCCCCATGGGCTCCTCATTTCTTACCTTTTCTCTCCTTGGGCTCTTCTTCTTCTTCCTCAGGTGAGAGCTCTCCCGCCTCCTCCACCAAGTCGGCCTCCGCTCGCCGTGAACCACCATCAGCCACCGGCGGCCACCAGCAACTACCAAGCGGCTATAAGCACCCCACGAGTGCGTTGTCAGTAAAGGGATGCCCAAGATCTCGAGTAAGCCGAAGGAAGAAGACATCCGGAGCCAGCAAGCGTGCGCTGCCCCGAGTGCACGAGCCAGAAAGCATCCCGCATGTTCCCTCGTCTAAGTCACTTCCGCGGTGCAGCATGTTGCCCTCACAAAGCTACTGTCTCTCTCTCCCCTTAAGTTGTAACGGGAGCGTCATGTCGCCCCGATTCACCAAGCGTGCTACAATCACCAAAAGCTAGTGGAATTTGACCGGCACAGACTCGGTCATGTGGTTTTTTACCCATTTAAGGGGTTTTTCCACGTCATCAAGACTTGTGTCTACTATTCATCTTCATTGACTGTATGCGCGCTCGACCGCTCCATTAGATAAGACGGTTCAAGTTAATCCGGTCCGAATGGGGCCTCGTGTTAGTCCGCAACAGTTTGGCGCCGTCTGTGGGAAACATTCCCAACATCCTTCAGAAGACAAGTCCCTCATCCTCACCGCTTTAGAAGCCCAGATCCGATGGCGAAGAGAAGCACCCGCACCACTGAAGGATCTGCACTTGGCGGACACACGGAACCAGCACGATCCCACTCACTAGTGGACGTGTCATTGACTGTCGAAGTAGCTTTCGCCCCCGTCACCGCCCTAGAGGGGCGCGCCCGCCAAATGGAAGAACAACAAACAGAAATGCTTGAATTACTCTGAAACATGGGAGCACCTCCTGCTCCCCCGATGCCGCCGGCCCCAGCAAATCCTCCACTGCAACCAAACCCGAAAAGGGTCCAAGAAGAGCCCCAGGATTATTCTGACGCCGCCACCTCCACTCACCCAGCTCAAAGAGGAGTAAGAGGAGATCATCTTCATCACCACTCTGCCGGCGACGTTCACCCCCCTCCTCTCGAAAGGTTTACTCGGGAGGAAATTCGGGAAGTTATAGCTGAAGAATACCGCCATGCTGGAAGAGGAGACTTTCAGGCTCACCGACCGCTCTGCCAAGGCTCCCCCTTGACGCTACAAATCCTCAATCATCCCATTCCACATGGATTCAAGCTTCCAAACATCGAGACGTTTGACGGGACCGATGATCCACATGAACACATCAACCACTTCACCACCATCATGAGGATTTACAATGCTCCAGACCAGTTGCTCTGCCAAGTGTTCCCAGCAACACTCAAAGGACAGGCCCGTACATGGTTCCATTCCCTGAGAACTGGCATCATTACCAACTTCGCAGAGCTGACCAGGAAATTTACTGACCATTTTATCGCAAATCAGAGAATTGTTCGTGATCCCTTTCACCTTTCAGGTACTCGACAAAATGAAGGAGAGTCCCTCAGGGACTTCTTTCGCCGCTTCACCTCTGAGGCACGTCAAATTCTGGGCGTCGACCCGGATTGAGCACTTACGTTATCTGACGGTCGGATTAAGTACTTAAACTCTCTGATGCCACCGTGGGGGTCTGCCCCACTCGTGAAGAAACCGCGAGCAACCCTCGCGCAACACCGTGGGGTCCTGCCCCCCTCACGAAGAAGCCGCGATCATCCCTCACGCAAACTAAGCCGCGATCGCAGACCGCACAAATCAAGCCGCGAGTCAGTCTCGCGCAAAACAACGTTACACGTCAAACTCACGCGAAACAACATGAACTTTGCCAATTCGGGTACCATTCTGGAAGCACCGTCTCTGCATCTGAGAATCTCGCCGCAACAAGTTTCCCCTTCCGACCTTATACAAAAAGTACTCAGTGATACACTCGGGGGGCTACAGAAACTCCACATCTCAGCAATTTCTTCCCTTGGGCGCTTAGTGCGTCATGCATGTTACACCTTGCTCACATCGCATATATAGCACGCATTGCGCACGCATCACTCACTATCCATTGTTCACATTACATATCGTGCAAATTGTACCTCGTGCACAAGTCACATACCTTGCGCCTTGCGCACACAAAGCACAGTTGTGCATATCGCCCCACGCGCACGCAAAGTCCAAATGCACAGCTCACATACGAAGTGCCCTTCCACGCGCAAGGTCAGGCGCGCGCAGGGTCACACGCACGCACCCCCGCATATGCCCATGTTCAGGGTCGCACGCAGGGTCGTGCGCGGGGTCGCGCACGCGCACCCGCGTGCAGGGTTGAGCGCGCGGACCTGCGCGCGCACCCGTAACAGCAGGGTCGCGCGCGCCCGCACCCTCGCGCACGCCCTTACGCAAGGTCACGTGCGAGCTCCCGCACACAGGTTCTTGCGCGCACCCGCGAGCACGATTGCGCGGGCGCACCCGCATGGAGTCGCGCGGGTGCACCCGCGCGCAAGGACGTGTGCGCGTGCACTCGCGCGCAGGGACGCGCGTGCGCGCACCCGCGTGCAGGGACGCACGCGCGCACTCGTGCGCAGGGACGCATGTGTACAGGGACATGCACGCGCAACCGCGCACTGGGTTGCACACGCGCACCAGCACTTATGGTCGAGCGCGCTCCCGCATGCCCCCTTGCATGCGCAATTGCGCGCCCCCGTGCATGGGCATTTGCGCGCTGGACACCACGCGGCCAGGTGCGCCAGCACCTACACCCACGACCGGCCATGCACGCTGCCCGCCTCCTTCCCTTTAAGCGCATGCGCAGCCGCGGGAGGCTTGGGGTATAACCCCGGCCATGCGCCTTGATTCTTTGGAGGCGGACACTGCCCTTGATGCCGCTCGACGCCATAACCAGGCGTCTCTCCCTTCATGAAACTCATGTGCATTCCTTCGAAGCATCGCTCTCCGTCATTTCCGCCTTCTCTCTAGAAGAAGACTTGGGGACAAGAAGGAGGGAGATGAGGAAAAAATCCTAAGTTGTTTTCTTAACTTTGTTCCTCAACAACAAGGATTTGGGGGGATTTTGATGGGGATTAACCCATTTTTAGACCATTTGGGGTGCGCATAGCCGTTCCAAATGGGGGGATCATGGGGTTGACTAGTCAACCCACTCCCCATGATCCCCATCATGATAGTAGGAGGGTGGGAGGGCCCACTCCCCCTTTTATCTCTCCACTAATTCCTCTCGCATCACAAAAGGAGGAAACCACCGCCGTCCACCGCCGCTCTCCGACCACCGCCGGCCGCCACTCGACGCAATCTGACTATCGGCTGCCGGCTGGCCGTCTCCCACCGACCACCACCGACTGTTGCCGTCGTCCGTGCCTCCACCGTCCGATTGTGATGGGGCCTCCGTAGCCGTCCGATCTGTGGGTAACCACCCACTAACCCACCACTTTAGAGGTGGGGCACGCCATGATCCTCCCCTGGAGGCTATAAAAGGACCCCCAGGAGCTTCTCATTTCTTACCTTTTCTCTCCTCGGGCTCTTCTTCTTCTTCCTCAGGTGAGAGCTCTCCCACCTCCTCCACCAAGTCGGCCTCCGCTCGCCGTGAACAACCATCAGCAACCAGGAGCTACCAAGCGGCTATAAGCACCCTACCAGCGCGTTGTCAGCAAAGGGACACCCAAGATCTCGAGAAAGCCGAAGGAAGAAGACATTCGGAGCCAGCAAGCGCGCGCTGCCCGGAGTGCGCGCACCAGAAAGCATCCTACACATTCCCTCGTCTAAGTCACTTCCGTGGTGCAGCCTGTTGCCAGCAGGAAACTACTGTCTCTCTCTCTGCCCTCAAGTTGTAATGGGAGCTGCCTGTCGCCCCGATTCACCAAGCGTGCTGCAATCACAAAAAGCTAATGGAATTTGACCGGCACAGACTCGGTCACATGGTTTTTTACCCATTTAAGGGGTTTTTCCACGTCATCAAGACTTGTGTCTATTGTTCATCTTCATTGACTGTGTGCGCGCTCGACCGCTTCGTGAGCTAAGATGGTTCAAGTTAATCTGGTCCGACTTGGGCCTCGAGTTAGTACGCAACATCTCCCAACTATGAATTAAATGTTCACAAATTTCCAATTAATAATACTTTTAAAAATCACTACAATTATAAGCATCATTTTCATGACTATGACAATTTGTAACATGTTCAACTAAAGTATGAATGGAGACCCAAATTAAAAATGATACATTAACTTCTCTTGAAAAAGTCCATTCATTTCTTTCTCCCCATAAGCCAACACGTTAAATTTGGGTACCCAAAGGAGCTATCGCACTCGGTCCCCTTTGGATACCTAAATCTCTTATTCATTAGTTTCCAATCAAATGCGCTAAGTAGAATCAAATCAAAGTGAAATATAAAAACTTTACTTCACGATATACTAAATATCTATTTTGTTTTTGTTGTTTTTGTTTTTGTTTATTTTGGATTTTCCTTTGAACCAACAGGTTTTATGTAAACTTTATAATTATTGTAATAGGACATCTCATTTTAAACCTAAAATTCTATAATAACTAAATTTACAAAAAAAATATTTTACTAAGTATCATTTTCTTCTACTATCAAATATATTATATATGTTTTGAGTAATTTCTAAAGGTAAAACAAAATCAAAGATTTGCAAAATAATTTAAAAAACACCAAAATATATTCATATTTAAGGAATTAATTATAATAAATTAAAAGGAATAAATTTGAATATCATATACACAACAATGATCTTTTACAATTAAACTAATATCATATTCTTAAATATGTTCTAATCATATATCATAATTCATGATCTATCAAGAATTAATCATAAATTGACTATTTTTATCACACTTAGAGGAGCGACTGATGTAGTCACAGCACTATCTAATGGGCCGCTACGAGATCAGGTTCTGAGATGTGGAGTAGTCTACGAGATACTGTAATACTCGTTATGATAGCAGGTATGATGAGGATACTCGCGAGGATGAAACTCGCCATCGCCAGCGAGGGAGGAGCCCCTTCTTTGACGAGATCCTCGTAGCCTGAGTCCCAGAGGGTTTTAGGGAGCCATTATTAATCAACTATTCTCATAGAGATGACCCAGTCAGGCATATCTAGTGGTTTGAGGATGTGGTGTCCATCCGCAACATGATAGATGCCCTCAAGTTCTGGTTCTTCTCTATTACCTTTAAGGGTATTGCGAGAGATTGGTTCCATTAGTTTCCTGCCAGCTCTATCTACTACTTTGAGGACCTGGTCTGGTCCCTGGTGGCAAGGTTCGTGACGTCCAAGAAGAGGAAGAAGGAGGCAACTACTCTCTTCAAGATCACGCAGGGGCAGCTAAAAGTCTCGATAAATACGTTGATCATTTCCAGGAGGAGGTCCTCGAAGTTGAGCTAGTGGACAGCTTCACCCTGATGTTGTCCCTAAAGTTTGGCTTGAAGCAGGGTCTCTTCATTCTAGAGATTGGATCCAATCCCCTGATGTCTTTTGAATAGATGTTCGAGCACGCGAATACATTCGTCTAGGGAGACGAGAAGAATCTGAACTTCATGGCAAGGCTGGATGGAGAAGAGCTCAGACGAAAGAATAAGGGAGGAATTTCAGAGGCTGGTGCTGTAATGGTGGCAGGGAGGCCGGCGGAGAGGAGAAGGGAAAAGAAGAGGAGGAGGAAAGTGCCTAGGAGGGCAGTAGAGCGGAGGAGGCAGGAGAGGCCTCGGAGAGAAGAGGAGAGGATTCCTTCAATTGCTCTAGAGAGAAGGGAAGAAGCATGGTGATTCAGGTATCTAGTGAATCAGACCCAGTGGAGGCCACCTATTAGGCCTTAGTTCCAGCAACAGGAGAGGATGAACGGCCACCAGCAGGTTGGGAGGTAAGGAAGGGCTCAGGAAGAGACGATGACCATTGCCCGACAGGGAAATAAGCATTACAAGAAGGCTCAGTGAGTGAAGCGCCAAGAGGTAGAGATACCCCATTACTGCGACCAGCATCTTGTAGAGGGGCACGGGACCATGGCCTTCCCAGATTTTTGGGATGCAAGGATGAGGTTTGAAGACGGTGTGACGTAGAGGGAGCAGCCAAGGTAGGAAGTGCCAATAGGACCGGTATGTTCCAGGCTCCGGAGCGGAGGAGGAACGAGGATCAGGTCAACCTAGAAGGTCGTGCAGAAGTGGTCCATGGCCTAGGAGGTGGGCAGGTTGGAGTGATCAATGGTAGGTCCGAACTTGGAACTTCACGCAAGGGAAGTCTCCATCAGATCTATCAGAAGAGCGTTGCCTCAACCTTTCAAGTTCCTCCACCGTTAGAATATATCACATTTTCCGAGGAAGACATGTTGGGAAATGAGAACCCCTTTTATGATGCCCTGGTCATCCAAGCCGCTATTGAGGACTTCACAGTCAACCGATTCCTGGCCGAAAATAGGATTTTCGTGAATGTCATCTTCAAGAGCACCTTCGTCGGGCTTCATGTAGAAGCAGGTAGGGTCCAAGATTTGAATAGACCCCTCTTTGGCTTATTCGAAGAGAAGAAAGAGGTGGAGAGAGGAGTGGATCTCATGGTGACCCTTGGGGGTACTTTGATCTGATGTCAGTTCGTCATCGTTGACACCCTAAGCTATTATAATGCCATCTTTGGGCAACCCCTCATCAACTACTTCAAGGCAGTTCCATTATCATATCATCAGGGCCTGAAGTACTACTGGGGTGACGTCTAAGTTCAGATCAGGGGCGATCCAAAGGCTGTCAGGGAGTGCTATCTGAATGCCGTCAGTACCATCAATTGGATGGAGGATGCGAAGAGGCTGTAGAAGGTTCTCGAGAAGGAGGAAGGGCTGAGATTCATAGAGAAGCTAGAGGAGCTGTAGGTGATCTCCCGGGGAGATTGACAAAGTTGTTGAAGATCGGAGGATCCCTGCTATTAGAGGGGAAGTTGAAGATGGCTACATACCTGTAGGAGAATGTGGACATCTTTTCTTGGAGTACCACGGAGATGCCAGGGATTGATGTTGATGTTGCCTACCATCATCTCAACATGGATCTTAAAGTCGCCCCCATTTGCCAGAAGTAGAGGAAGAGCGTCGTCGTGCTGGCTGAGCTGATCTGGGAGGAGGTAGAGAAGATGCTAGAGGCGGGTTTTATTTCAGAGATCCAGTATCATGGCTAGTTCTCCAATTTTGTAATGGTTAAGAAGCCTAAAGGGGGCTTGAGACTTTGTATCGAATTTTCCATGTTAAATAAAGCTTGCCCGAAGGATTGTTACCCCTTTGCCTCAAATCAACGTGATGGTTGATTCATCCATCGGGTTTCTTGTGATGAGTTTCCTTCATGCTTTTTCAGGGTATCACCAGATTCGTATACATCGCCCCGACTGTCGTGACGTCTCTTTTATCACGAGCGATGGTTGTTATAGATACAATATGATGCCCTTTGGGCTTAAGAACGTGGGAGTGACTTATCAAAGAATGATGGATCAAGTCTTCATAGAGCAGAAGGGTCGAGATTTGGAGGTGTACGTGGATGAACTCCTCTTTAATAGAAAAGGCATCGTGGATCATGTAAAGGATCTGGTGGAGACCTTCGTAACCCTGCGAAAGTACAAGATGGGGCACAACCCAGCTAAGTGTGTTTTTGGAGCTGGGAGGGCGAAGTTCTTAGGGTACCTCCTCACTCTGAGGGGGTGGAGCCCAATCCCAACAAAGTAAGAGACATTCTAGAGAAGACATCCCCGAAGAATCCAAAATAAGCCCAGAGGCTGATAGGAAGGCTAGCAGGACTTAGCCACTTCTTGTCCAAGGCAGGGGAGAAATGCTCTCCATTTTTCAAAGCCCTTTGAGGGAACCAACAGTTTGAGTGGACTGCGGAGTGTGAGGAGGCTTTTGGAAAACTCAAGAAGCATCTAACTCAAGCTCCTCTACTCTAAGGCCCGCAGGGAAGTGAAGACTTCCTCCTCTATCTAGGAGTAGGAGCGGAAGCAATCAGCTTGATTTGGTTAGGGAGGAAGGAAGGAAGCAGCTCCCCATATACTATGTGAGTAGAGTATTGAGGAAAGCGGAAACAAGATATCCTATCCTGAAGAAGTTAGTTTTTGCCTTAGTAGTTTCAACTCTGAGGCTCCGCCCATATTTTCAGGCTCACTCCATCAAGGTAGTCTGTAATCATCCATTGTGAAGTATCTTTGATGGAGTGGATCATTCAGGCAGGTTGGTAAAGTGGGCGGTAGAGCTCAGTGAGTTTGATATTTCTTATTCGCCAAGGGTGGTGATCAAGGCACAGGACGTAGTGAATTTTCTAGCCAACTTCTCGTCTAAGGCAGGAGAGGAAGAAGGCACCTCCATCACAGTCTCTTGGAAGATGTTCGTGTACAGGGATTCAGGCAAGAATTTCATGGGAGCCGGAGTTGTGTTGGTAAGCCTGCAGGGAACTAGGATTGAGCATGTAGTCGAGATCCTCTTAACCATTATGAACAATCAGGCAGACTATGGAGCCATGGTGGCAGGCTTGCATCTTTCTAAGGAGTTGGGGATTCATTATCTCAGAGCATTCACCAACTCAATGGTGGTCGCGTCGTAGATCACAGAAGAGTTCGAGGTGCATGACCCCATTTTGCAGAAGTACTTCGCAAAGGTTAAGGACTTGATCAGAGGTTTCAAATCCTTCTCTGCCGAGAACATGCCTCGAGGGGAGAACTCGGAGGAAGACTATCTCAACAAGTACTGTACCAAAGCAGGAGGGATAATGACAGAGTTATTTCGACTGTCCATCAAGGAAGGGGAGATGATGGAGATCGACCAAAGGGCTTCTTGGAGCAGCATGGTTGAGTAGTGACTCAATCCCATAAAGGTAAATTTTATTTAAAGTGTTTTGACTTCTTGATCAATGTTCATCGCTAGATCTGAACTATTTTTGGTTTTTCTTATTCCCTTATTTCTGTTATGCACAAATGTTGTGACATATAAGAAAAACCCAATAGTTATATCAGAGGGAGGTTTTGCGTTAATCATTGTTTCATAAGTTGCTAAATCTATTGCATGTAGATCTGGAAATTTAGAAGTGTTATAAATGCCCAAATCTATTCTTGAAACCCCGCCAAGAACGCATGTGATTTCATTGTGATATCTTAGTGATATCCTTATTACTCCTTAATAGTAATCGTCCCTCTTATTGGTTTGTGAAACCAAGTGTGTGTTAGATTTTGAATCTCATATTGAGAGACGGGCTTGTCTACTGTGTAAGTGGAGTTGGTGGTTTTCATGTCTAGTGCATGTAAATCTGAAGATTTAGAAGGGTTCTAGATGTTCAAATTTATCCCAGTTCATCAAGTGTTGATGATTTTATTGTGCAAATCTGGGATGCATTTGGATTATGATTGCTGCAAGTTTTATTTTGTGGATATGCACATTGGTTAGTTGTAAACCATGATTAAGTGTTAATCAACAATCTAAAATCCCTTTTATAATATTAAGTATTAGGATGCCTTCCAATGGATGACACTCTTCCTCCCTCGATCGATGAAGTGTGGTCTTGCCAAAGCAAGGTGAATTAATCTATCTTAGTAAGGGTGCGAGCAGATAATTATGATATCCCACTGTCGACATCGGGTCTAACTTAACTGGGTGACCTCAAAGGTTGAGTACCCAAAGGCATGGGGTTGGCATGCACCATATAATGGATGAGAATAAAGAGTTATTCACCGACCATACAAGAGTTGCATTGTGATGCAATCGACAAGCATTTCCTTCCTAAATAACTATATTGTGAGAGAAAAGCTAAAGCTGACTCATAGTGTTGGTGAAATACAAATCATATCCACTAAGAGAGTAACTCGCATATATTCTCCGAATTGATATCGAGGGTTATCAGTTTGATAAAAAATAGTGGGAGTTATTTTGATTAAAGCCCTAATTGAGATGATAAATTATATTTTTAAATGTAGTACTAATTTTTCTCTACATGAATCCTTATAGAATTTCCATGGCAAGTGGATCTAATTCCACTGTCCCTCTAAGCCATCCTTGAGAAGGAGAAACTGAGTGGGATAAACTATTTGGACTGGTATAGAAACCTGAGAATTGTTCTCAGGCGAGAGCGTAAGCTTTATATTTTGGAAGAGGAATCCACTGATGAGCCTGTTGGGAATGCGTCCTGATCTGATAAAGATGCTTACAAGAAATATCAGGATGACTCCTTCGATGTCGAATGCCTCATGCTAGCAACCATGAACTCTGAGCTTCAGAAGCAACATGAGAACATGGGTTGCAAGGAAATTGACGAGCATCTCAAGAAAATGCTTCAATGGCATGCTCGTCAAGAGAGGTTTGACGTCACCAAGGTGTTATTTCAGTGTAAGATGGGAGCTCGTGACCTAGTATGGACTTACGTACTCAAGATGATTGGGTATATAGAGAACCTTGAAAACTAGGCTTTTCTTTAGGCCAAGAGTTGGCTACAGACCTGGTCCTGCAATCATTGCTGGATAATTATGATCAGTTTGTATTGAACTATAATATGAATGAAATAGACAAGACACTGCCTGAGCTTCTAGGCATGTTGAGAACAGGCAAAATCAATATGAAGAAGGTCAAGCCATATAGCCCCATACTGATGGTACATAAAGGCAAGGCAAATGCCAAGGGCTTCAATAAGACGAAGGTAGGACCTAAGTTATCTCTTGAGCCCAAGTATTCAGCACTGAAGAGGGAAGGCTTATCAAAAGAAGAAAAAGTGCCACCACTATGGCAAGGCTGGTCATTGGAGGAGGAACTGTCCTTCATCTATTAAGGGTTTGCAAAAGTTGAAGGGAGGTTTTACTTCCACTTCAGGTATCTATTCTGTAGAGATAAACCTTTCTACTCCTTCATCCTAGGTATTTGATACCGGATGTGGTTCTCACATTTGTATAAATGTGCAAGAACTAGGAAGGAGAAGATTACTCAGTAAAGGAGAGGTGGACCTGCGTGCTGGCAATAGATCAAGAGTTGTTGATGTCATCGTAAGAGTTTACCGTCTTTCTTTGCCCAATGGGCTTGTAATAAAACTTGATAATTGTTATTATGTTTCTTCTATAACTATAAAAATTATATCTTTTTCATGTTTGGACATGATTGGATTTTCTTTTGTTATTAAGAACAATTTTTTTTCTATATTTAAGAATGATGTTTGTTATGATATAACCCAAATGTCTAATGGTTTATATGTTTTTAACTTAGACTATCAGATCTATAATACAGAAAATACTAAAAGACTATAAATGAATGACTCAAATCCTACGAACCTTTGGCATTATCGTTTGGGCCATATAAATGAGAAACGCATATCAAAGCTCCATAAAGATGGACTAGTGGACTCATTTGATTATGAATCTTTTGAGAGATGTGAATCCTATTTATTAGGCAAGATGACTAAGGTCCCTTTCACTGGTTTCAATAACAGGGCTCATGATCTCTTGGGTTTAGTACATAGTGATGTATGCGGACCCATGAGTTCTATGGCTAGAGGTTGGTACTTCTACTTTGTTATATTTACTGATAATTTCAGTAGATACGGATATATGTATATTATAAAGTGTAAATCTGAAACCTTTGAAAAGTTCAAAGAGTTTAAAAACGAAGTATAAAACCAACTGGGTATGAAGGTTAAAGCACTCTGATATGATCGAGGTGGCAAATACCTGAGTCATGAGTTTCGTGATAATCTGAAAGAGTGTGGTTTTGTATCACACCTCACTTCACCTAGAACACGGCATCATAATAGTGTGTATGAGGGGAGCAATTGTACTCTATTAGACATAGTACGACCGATGATGAGTCATACATATCTGCCCATTTACTTTTGGGGTTTTGCTCTAGAAACTGCTGTTTTTACACTAAATCTTGCTCCAGCGAAAGGGGTTCTAAAGACACCATTTGAGATATGGACTGGGAAGCATCCTAGTATATCAGTCATTAAGATTTGGAGCTATGAGGCATACATGAGACATCAAATGCCTGATAAGCTTGATCCAAAGTCAGATAAGTGTTATCTTGTGGGGCATCCTAAGGAAACTAAATGGTACAATTTCTTCCTACCGTCTGAGGGCAAAGTGTTTGTCGCAAGGACTGGTGTCTTTCTTGAGAAAGAGTTCTTAATTAGAAAGACTATCAGGGTAGAACTTAAAGAAGTTCAAGAACCACAAATAGTGAATGAACCCGAATTGGAACCTGAGCAAGGACTACAAGTTGTTGTAGCTAGAGAGCCTGCTCAAGAAACACAAGTTCCTCGTAGATCTGGTAGACCAGCGTTTGAGCCTGAGAGATTTGGATTTCTCGTGTCTCAGATAGGTAATGTGTTGCTTATGGATCATAATGATGAGCCTATAACCTACCAAGAGACTATGAGTGGACCGGACTCCGAGATGTGGCTTGAGGCCATGAAATCTGAAATGGACTCCATGTATGAAAACAAAGTTTGGACCTTTGTGAAACAACCTGAAGGGGTACGACCCATAGGGAGCAAGTGGGTATTCAAGAAGAAGACCGACATGGATGGGAATATACAAACATTCAAAGGGCAACTGATGGCTAAAGGTTTCAAGCAAATTCACGGTGTTGACTATGATGAGTCTTTTTCCCCTATTGTCATGGTTTAGTCCATCTGAATTTTGCTTGCTATTGTTACGTATTATGACTATGAGATCTGGCGGATGGATGTCAGAATGGATTTCCTAAAAGGAAACCTCCTTGAGGAAGTGTATATTACACAACCCGAGGGTTTTGTATCTCCAGGTGAAGCCACTAAAATATGCAAGCTACAAAGATCCATTTATGGATTAAAATAGGCTTCTCAAAGTTGGAATCTTTGTTTTGATGAAAGGATTAAAGAGTTTGGTTTTATCAAGAATGAGGATGAACCATGTGTTTATAAGAGGATTAGTGGGAGTATCGTTGTCTTCCTGATATTTTATATAGATGATATACTGCTGATCGGTAATGATAAACCAACCCTACAAGTTCTTAAGAACAACCTAGAGAACTGCTTTTCTATGAAGGACTTGGGTGAAGCGACTTATATACTTGGTATTAAGATCTATAGAGATAGATCGAAGAAGTTGCTGGGCTTACCCAAAGTACATACATTGATAAGGTGTTGAAACGATTTAATATGCTTGAGTCCAAGAAAAGATTCTTACCCATGTCTTATGGTGTGAGTCTCTCTAAGGACTAGTGTCCTAAATCTTGTGAAGATAAGGACCGCATGAAGTTGATTCCATATGCTTCAGTAATTGGGTCAATCATGTATACAATGATATGTACTCGACCCGATGTCTCTTATGCCTTGAGCATGACTAGCAGGTATCAGTCTGATCCCGATGAAAGTCACTAGATTATCGTCAAAAATATCCTAACGTACTTGAGAAGTACTAAGGATACGTTCTTGGTATTTGGTGGAGAGGAAGAGCTCTTTGTAAAGATTTACATGAATGCTAGCATCCAAACTGATAGGGACGACTCAAAGTCTCAATCAAGGTTCATATTTTGCCTCAATGGAGGAGCTCTTAGCTAGAAGAGGTCCAAGAAGGAGACAAATTCCAATTCTTATAACTCAGGCCGAGTAAATCGCTACAGCAAATACGACAAAGGAGGCTGTATGGATTAGGAAATTATTCGGCGAGTTAGATGTAGTTCCTAGCATTATTGATCCTGTAGTTCTCTATTGTGACAAAAACAGTGCAATTGCACTCTCTTCAGAATCTAGATCTCCTCAATGCTCCAAGCACATACTTCGGCGATTCCATCTTATTCGAGAGATTGTCGATCGAGGAGATGTGAACATTTGCAGAGTGTCGACTGAAGAAAATATTTCGAATCCACTGACAAAGCCTCTAGCATTGAGAAAGCATGATGGTCATTTTAGATCTATGGGTATAAGATACCTTAATGATTAGCTCTAGTGGGAGTCTTGTGAATTATATACTATACCTTTCATTTTATATTTATAGCAAGTTCTTTTGTTCTGTAAATTTAATTCTATTGTGATAGATTAATTTAATGTAATAAATTCCCTTAGGATGTTTGCTTCCATAGAAGTAAAGTGGTGACTTGAATGTGAAAGCCTATGTTTTAGAAGCTTCATTTTTACATGATCCATGGTCGAGTGTCATCTTAGAAGCTAAGGGCGATGACGATATATTAAGACTAGCATGTGTGTTCACTGATGACCAATTCTCACAGGTCATGATATTGTAATATCAAGTCATAACATGGGTACTTGTTAGTGAACAAGTTATAATAGGCATACCCACCATAAGAATACTTTGTGGATTGTTATATGAATGTGTTACAAGTATTGCTCATGTGGCAAAGGTGTTTGTGGTCCTTTGACCTAAATTCACAGTATTCAGCGAGTGAGGAAGAGTGTGCTTTGATGCTATCAAAAGTCCAGTCTTGAGAAAGTTGGATGATAAAGGTGGTTATTGGGTACGTTATGAATCATTTGGTTGTTTGTGTGTGAGCAGAGATGGGATTTGTACTCCTATATGACAGGTGTTGCATCCAAGGGCCCCTTAATGGAATGAGACTGAGAAATGCATGGCCATGCTTGGTTGAGTCAATATGTGATATTGGGCTCACCAATTTTTGGAAGTCAATTCTAGATCAGGAAACTACGATTTAACAATTATGAGGGTGACACGGTATATGCCTCTAGTTCTATACGGATGTAAGGGATGAAGGGACATGATAACACTGATACATTGGTCATAATGGCTTTCGAGTTATTAACTATTATTTCTTGGGGGATCAATGATGTATTGCTAGATGTCGCTCATTATTTGTGAAGCTTTCGTTTGACACTTTCAAGATCAACTGGGAGACCGTTGGAGTTACTATGGTGATCTGGAAGTGATCAAGCATATAGTCTCACTACCAACGCAGTATGATCCTATCAGGGTCGCACATATGAGCGTTTGGAGAATTAGGTAGATTAGACTATGTTGTATTTACTCATTTGATGAGTGAAGGCCTGGACTTAGCCAAGCATTGAGTGCGTTGAGACCACTCAGCACCTTCGTCGAGTCAAATGTTTACTTTTCGATTAGGTGGTGAGAGCGTTCAGGCCACTCGATGCCTTCGTCGATTCAAATTTTTACATGTCGAAATAGGCGTTGAGTGCGTTGATTTCACTCAACGATTCGTCGAGTCAAGTGTTTATTCGATGAGTCTGAGTCAGGCATAGAGTGCATTGAGTTCACTCAACGATTCATCGAGTCAAGTGTTGATTCGACGAGTATGTCCCTGGCGTAGAGTGTGTTGAGTTCACTCAACGATTTGTCGAGTCAAGTGTTGATTCAAAGAGTCTGATGCTGGCACTGAGTTCGTTGAGTTCACTCAACGATTCGTCGAGTCAAGTGTTGATTCGACGAGTCAAGCGTTGAGTGCGTTGAGTCCACTTGACGCTCCGTCGAGTAAAATATTGATTCGTGATAAGTAAAAACTAGCTTTGGGGATAGTTTGAATCTAAAATAAAATTGGATTTGGAAATCAGGTGTTCTGTATGTTCTATCTCTGTTTTTTTACTTATATACTTCGATTAAGGCAAGTGTACCTATCGAGTAATAGTATAGTATTTTAAAATATCAAGGTCGTATTTTTTCACAGATCTGTGTTGAGAACTCTACTTTAACGAATGACACTATTATTTTATCGAAAAGATTTAAGGTTTTGTTTTGAAGTGAAAAATAAAATAACACGTAGGGTTTTGAAAAAAGATTAGTTAGAGAGCTCTCGTGTTTGATTTATTTTGGAAAATGCTTTTTTAAAAAGATAAACTCTAATTTTATTAACTAAAATACTTGACCGTAGAGGTTCCCTAAATATGAGTGCACCTCTATCGAGGATAAATCCACCAGTGATTACGTACTTTGACTGAACTTTCGTATCTATTCAAAAATACCTTAATTCATGCTTTACGTTATGAACCCCGCTATTGACCTCCTACTTGTTTTTGATGGTTTAACCCGGGAAGCTTACGTTCATCTCTTTTAAGAATGTGGTGTTATTTCTCTTTACCTGAGAATGATCAATTTCTTGGTAAATCTTTAGTTTTAATTTAGAAAATAGGGTTTGAAATTTGCAGAATTAATATCCTTCCCAAAGCTCATCTCAACTGAGTGTTAAAAGATTCTTAGCCTCTCATCAGGATGGTGGTATTAGTATAAAATTAAAAGAATTATAAAGGTGTAGAAATAGTATCCGCCAAAACAATCTTAATCAAGCTCTATAAATTTCTTGGCCTCTCATCCGGGATGGGGGTGGTAGTAGAAAAAGAAAAAAAATACTTATGCACACACCCTCTCAACAAAAATAAAAGCTAAGTTAAAAGCAATCAGAGATGAAAATTTATTGAAAAGTAAAATTTTATTACTTTAAAAAGTGTTACACAATAGAAAAACCAAACTAGGGTTAGGAAAATATCACTCAAAAGCTACTCATAAACACTATATAGAACTATGTGGAACTCTACTAGTTCTCCTTAAACTTCATCCCTTACCCTCCTTTTATAGCTAAAAAAATGAGGTACATGCCCCCTTACACGCCCCCTAGGGTGTGTCTCTTGGGAGAGCCGCTGATGTGGCTTATATGGATGGAACTTCGACGACTTCTGGATTGAATTGAACAAGTACACGGTCGCTAGCGTGCTTGCAAGACATGGCATATTGGCTTCTTCTAGGCGTGACAGCTGTGAAAGTTATTACTTAAAGGTTAGCTAGCCACCTAGAGGGGTGGTGAATACGTCTTTGAAATTTCTTAAGCCTTTTTGTTGTTTAAAAACTAAGAGATCTAGAGCTTGTCCTTATTACCTGCAATATAAAGAAAGAACAAGCAACACAGCACAGCACACAATTATTTATAGTGGTTCCCCAACTGGGTACATCCACTTTACCTCCCACCTTTCTAACTTATGTTAAACAAGGCACAAACTCCTCCAAAATGCTCCTCAGAGCTTACACCTCAGGTTCTCAGCCTTGCACTCAAGTTCTCTTCAGAACCCTACCTCAGAACCACAGAGGTTCCTACCTACAAGCCCTGTAGTGCTCGTATAGCTCATTGGTCCTCAAATCACCTACCTCAGACTTATCTCTAAGGCCTACAGCTCAGGCTTTTCAGCCCTACAACTTCAGGTACAAGGCCCTACTCTCATAGTGCTTCAACAGTCCTACAGCTCAGTACCCTTCCAGGTACCTACCTCAGTGCCCTTCCAGGAACCTACAGCTCAGTGAAAAACTTGTCACCTACCTCAGGCCAAAAGGCCCTACACTAAGTCTCCTCCAAGACCTACACTCAGTGACACACTTGTCACCTACAACTCAGTGACTCAACAGTAACCTACCTCAGCCTTATCACTAAGGCCTACTACTCAGGATGGGAGGACAGCCCAACTCTCAGATCCACACTTGGGTCCTACCTCAATACCCCAGCAGGGCACCTACCTTAATGACTAATTAGTCACCTCCAACTCAGGCACAAAGTGCCCTACAGCATAGATCAGGCAAACTAAATCCTACAGGAAATTAATCAAGTAAATTGAAATAATGACTCAGAGATAAATATCTGAGTCTACCTTGCTGGACTGAGAAGATTTCAGTCCAACACCCTTGCTGCAGAAGGAATTAGTCTTCTTCTACAGTTACCAATTTCTCTGTTGTACTGAAGACAGCTAACTGCTATTGAAGGCTTACTGTAACGCCCCGAATTTTGTTTCGATAATTATTTAATTATCATGGTGTCGTCATTATGACGTAAGGGCATTACGTTTCCGTGAGTTTACGGCGCGTCGCCGTTTGTGCATTTTCGCGACCGTTTGGTCTAGCGAACCAAATTTTGGGATTTTCACCGAAAGTGTGAGATTTTATGTTATAAAATTAGATTAATTAATTTCTTACTTGATCGTCAAATTTCGTTATGATCCGTGCGTTATTGGAGCATCGACGCATTTTTGAAGTTTTTATAGAATTACGTTCGTCGTAGACTTTGGAAATTTATATCTTGAGATCGACTTATAGGATTTTGATTTCGACTTCGCTGTTGGGTTCGTAGCGTTGGCATTCACCTACGGTGCGAATATCGTTGAATTTGACGCATGTTTGGCCCTTTGTTTCGAGTTAGCCATTTTTATTATTAAAGTATTATATCATTATAATATCCGAAAAAAATATATATACAAAACGAATGGCACTGTTCATCCATCATTTGATGCCATTTTATTTTCATTTCTATCGGCTTACCTCTGCAGAGCCTATAGGTCTAGCGCTTCCCCCTCATTGGTAATTAACTACCAAAATTAGTGATGTTAATAACATCATTAATAGTTAGCATTTCAGTTCCTATAAGTTATATACTCCTTCTCTTCTTCCCTATTTATCTGCTCGAACCAGAGACGCTGAAAAGGAGGAGAGCAATATTTCGAATCGCCGCCGACGGAGCACCGATGCTCGAAATCGTAAACCGAACATAGATCCAGAATGCTCTCGATGAGGGCTTCGCATACGTGTTGAGTATCTCGCCTTTGGTCGATGTTTAGAATTAGGGTTTTCGTCCCTAACCACCGCTTAGTCTATTTTCTTATAGATTTCGTTTCCTCGTCCTTTCTCTTGGACTGATCCGCGGCATGGAGCTTTTTGGTGGACGTTTTTGGGAGATTTTAGGGCAAGTGGTGTTCTTCCCCTTTCTCTTCCCCCTTTATGCTCTTTTCATTTGATCTTGATGGTATAAGTGCATAGGATCTTGTGTGGTTACCCTTGGAAATGTTAGTGTAGTATAGCTTGTAGAAAACTTCTCAAAAGTATGGGTATAAAAAACCTTGTCGCTTTCAACGGAGTTCCGTAGCCGGAAGCCTCGTTGCCTCCCGTCGTGTAATATGTGCGTTTTATCTCAAATTTTTTCGTAATGTATGGATTGACTCATCGAATGACAAGGTAAGTTGATGTTTCATCGTGAGCTCTGTTAATCATTTTAGGGTATGTTGTGGACTTGGGAAAAACTTTGTTATGAAAGTCTCGGAGTCTTGCCGGGCCCTTTTGCGTTGTCACGTCGTTTGACTCAGTGAATTACTTCGTTATTGTAAAATATTCTATGTAAGTCTTGTTGCTTTCCATTGTAAGTTTAGTACGTTAGAAGTCTTGTTCTCTTCTGTCGTGTTGTTTTCTTTGCAACATTTAGATCGTCGTGTTGTCTAGACCAAGTTAATTGCTTCGTTGATTACTCATGAAATATGTACCGCTGGATTACAACTTGTCGGGAGCCTTGTCGTCTTCCGTTGATGAATCGCGTTGTCGGAAGCCTTGCCGCTTCCTTTGATATTGTCATTATTATGAAATCCTTGTTGCCTTCCGTTGAAGTATAGTTTTGTCGGAATCCTTGTCGCTTTCCGCCGTTTGGTTTGTTTGTGGTGTCGTTTAGATCACTATGTTGATTTGATCATGTATCCTGTTATGATCAGATATTTTTTCGTTAACATCGTCAAATCATCGGTGTATGCCTTTGGTCGTGAGAAATGTTGTTGTTGTGTTTGAACTGTTGGTTGTGTGCGTCGAGGTATTCCCCGGCTTCGTGCCTTATTGTTGTTTGACTTAGAAAATATTGTGGTTAAGGCCTTGGAGTTCTGCTAGGCAAATTTGTGTCTTTGTGTCGATCATATGCTATTAACGGCGCCATGCGAGCTTAGCCGGGTCATTGCAAGAAAAAAATTTGTTCTTGGTCAACTTATTAGTCAGAGTTCTTTTTGGTTGATGCATATATAAGCATACTTATATATATAATAAAATATATGATATTTGATGGACTGTTGGTAGGTAGTGGATAAAGGACTGCCACCTCAGTGCCTTACTTTTGATGGTTTGTTTTATGGACTGTGGGTAGGAAGTGGATAAAGGACCGCCACCTCAGTTTCTTGTTGTTTGTGGGTCTCACACCCAGGCTTTGCCCGGTGTTTTGATGCCATTTGGAGCTGATCAGTCTCACTTAAATTAAACTTAAAAGCTATAAAATGAAAGAATATATATATGCATTGCCTTACTCCCCGTCGTGTGCCTGGTTACATTGTGCAGCATAGTTAGTGTTATATGCCTCTTCTGTTGTTTTTACTGACTGTTTTGTTGGTAACTGTTTCGCCTGGCACCCTTCTGCCGAAAGGTTTGTTGTTGCTTCTATTTTCTTTTCGCACCACTTGTAACTTGTTTCTGAGGTATTCTTTTTTTGAATACCTCAGGTTGAGAGCAGTAGCAGGTTGGAAGAATAGAGTCCTGTGTTTTAGTGTTGCGAGTTGTAGCAGCATCTTGCTTCTTCTCCTCTTATATTGAGGTAGTTTTTTTTAGTCTGTTTAAACTTGTTTTCCTATGTGTTGTGGCAGTTTGTTGGCCCCCTTAGTGCTTGTTTCCATTATTTTGGTACTTGTTAGTTCCTGCTGTTACTTAGTGCTATATATACAGTTGCTCTCTGGGAAGGTTTTATGCTAGGGTGCATGTTAGTTACTTTAAAATATAAAAGAGCTGCATTGTGATATAAAGACATAGCATATCTTTCAATAAAAAATCAAATTATTTTAAAGCATTACAAAACTACTTTTCTACTTATATATAAATTAGAAGTCACGCATATATGCATAGATTGCTGAGTCTTCATATTCATATAGGATATTAAATAAATCAAACTTAGTATTTTCTGCTGCGTAAACCTATACCTTTGTTTGTGGACTAGTTGATCCAGCAGACCGAGGGACATATTCAGTAAAACTTAAAATATAAATTATGTTTTTAAACTAATTTACATGTCTCTTTTCTTAAGTAAATGAGAGGATTGGTTTGTCTGGGCGTCTGCAGTTGTCCTCTGCACGGCGTGGCATCACAGCGCGTATTTTCTCTAACTCTGATGTATTATTTAATACGGAGAAAATGCGGGTTGTGACACTTACAGCCCTTCACACAGCTATCTCATATTGTTGATTGAATGAATCAGCCACCTTTTTCTCCCAAGAATAATCTTGCTGAACTGGAAGAAGTTTCAGCTATCTTTCTCTGCTTTGCAGGCTTGCACAACTAGACTTGGCTTTCAAGCTCGTCGGTGAAGATTAAGTCTAGCCGCCTCTCATTTCTTTTTTGTTTGTTGTGATTATTGCCCTAATCCCATTTTCTCTTTTCTTTTTATATCCGTAGATTTGAATCATAGGCACAATTTGAGTGTGGGCCCAGCCAAGGATGGTGAGCGCAACCTTCCTCGGAAGAGGACAAATAGTAGCTTTTGATGCTACTGTAGCTTTCCCGCAATGGCATGAAGTACTTGGACTAAGCTTGACGATCGTCGAGTTGAGATCAACGAACTCTGTATTGAGCTCAACGAATTTCAGAATCTCCAACTTTATATTTAGCTCGATAAAATGTGAGATCAGCTCGACGAACACTGAATCTTCAAACTTTAACTTGAGCTCGATGAAAGGTGGGCTCAGCTACACGAACTTTGAATCTTCCAACTTTAACTTGAGCTCAATGAAAGGTGAGCTCAGCTCGATGAACTCTGAATCTTCAACCTTTAACTTGAGCTCGACGAAAGGTGATTTCAGCTCGACGAACTCTGAACTCAGTTCGACGAACTCCACTTTCTGGACTTAGAAAATTTCTGCTGGATTTTTCTCAGCGGTTCCTTCTCAACTGTCTCAGCGGTTTCTTCTCAACTATCACAGCGGTTTCTTCTTCACAGCTGAGACTATCTTCTGTCTCAGCGGTTTAGCTAAGACCAACACTTCTCTCAACGTTTTGTGTTGAACTTCTCAGCTATCTCAGCAGTTATGCTGAGACATTCTTCTTCAGTTGTCTTAGCTGCCTCAGCTGTCTCAGCATTTTGCCTTAGTCAAATTGTTTGACTTCTAGCTTCCTCTTTCTGTTCACCTGTCCAATCAAGGACAGCATGCATGCAAGAATTCAAGCACACATCAAATACATTATGCTCCTTAGCATGATTGGTGATGCCTCTTCAAATTCTAAGGAACATTGAAGGGCACAATTCCAAACAATCTCCCCTTATTTGAAGATGGCAGAATACCCATCCATGCTAAGGTGCATCAACACAAAAACATATCATGATAGGCCGGAAGAGACATTATCATGACAACTAGCCATCCCAGTATAGGATAACTCCCCCTAGGTGTGATGACATAACATTATGATTGACTAACTGATAACTCTAATTATTTCTATATTTTTATTCACTATTTTATTTAATAATAAATATTTTATATCAATTTTATAATATTAAGTTTATAACTAACAAGTTTCTACATTTTATATTTATATGTTCTAATAAATTGATTTTAATCTTGCAGGGCTGATATATATATTTTTTTGGAACAAAACTGGATTTTCTCATTTTCAGCCTACACAAGCCCTGTGACACGCCCTACCTGGGCGTGACACAGGGGCGTGACTTCACGTGATAACCCTGAAACCTGACAGCCAGAGCCCGTCGACCGCGCCAAAAGATCGTCGACTGACATTGACACGCCCGTGTCGGATGAAGACACGCCTGTGTAGCCCTTATACGGGGCGTGACGACCCGTGGAAGAATTGTTGACCGATGCCACGTCGGATTAAAATGACACGCCTGGGTCACGGGCGTGACCCAGGGCGTGTCGAGGAAGTTTCCAAGCATTAACGCGCCGTTCCAGCCATTGCCGCCAGATTTCCGTGTCCAGCAAGACACGCCCCTAGTCACGGGCATGACTAGGGGGCGTGACAACTCCTTGAAGACCAGTTTACTCCCGCCATTTTCAGCTTCCCGCCATTTCCAGAAACAGCCGTGACACGCCCTAGGTCACGGGCGTGACCTAGGGGCGTGACCCGTCAGTTAACCAATTTTGGCGGTTTCTCCTCCAACGTTCCCGGGCTTTCAAGACGACGGTTCCGAGCCTGACACGCCCTAGGTCACGGGCGTGACCTAGGGGCGTGACCAAACAAAAATTTTTCTATAAATTCCAGACAGCTTCAGATGCTGAGGGGAAGAATTTTGGGAGTTGGAGTCTTGTAATGTTCTGTTTATTTTGCTGTATTTTCTCATTTCTAAGTTAGATTTACCTTTGTTGTAACTTTAATTTTAGTTATTTCTATTTCCATCATGTCTTTCCCTACTTCATTTTGTATTTCCCCAATCATGATGAGTAGCTAATCTTCTTTTAGCACTTGATCATGATGAACCTTAGAATAAAAATAGATCTTTCTCCTTCTTATTAAATGTCTTGTTCTTAATCGTTCTCGCTACGATTTATCTTTGATTTTTATTTCATCGAATTCATATTACGCGGATATGATCTTCGATCTAAGATCCGTATCCTAAATGACCGAGAGGTTGCGGATACGAGGAGATCACTCAAAGATAAAAGGAGTTGAATGCACTCCTCGAGAGAGGCGACGTAAATCTTCCGGATTGGAGTCAAATCCAATAGTGGGGTTCACCGCATAAAGCAAGCTTAGGGGTTTCGACTGGCCGAGAGGTCTTAATCGTTCAAACCTAAGGTTAGTTAGAAGCATGAGCTCGAGAGAGACGCTTCTATATTTTAGGAACCTTCACGGTCGAGTAAGTATAATTAAGAACTCGCATTTTATATTTTTCAAGAAGATTTATTTTAGTCTAAGGGGATTCTAGATCAAGTGCTAGCTTCCTCATATTTGAATTTCTCTTTAGCTTCAGCTTTAGTTTTATTATCTAGTATAATCAAACCAACTTTTCCGTTAGATGAAAATAATAGCTCTTCCTTGTGAGTACAAGTACTCAACAGGCCCCGAATCGCAATACGACACTTCCTATACTACATTTCGATAGGTACGCTTGCCTATTCGAGATTCTAGTTTGGTTGTAATTTAACTTCTAGAAAATCATCATCAAGTTTTTGGCGCCGTTGCCGGGGACTTTTATTTGTTGATATTTTGAAAGCAAGGATCTATTAGTTTTATCATTTTTCTTTTATTTCAAAAAAAAACAAACTTTTTCTTTCAAAAGTTTTATTTTTAAATTTTTATATTTAAAATTTCTTGCGAAAGGGCCGTGTCGGGTTTTCATCCCGCAATACCGCCTAGTACCTTGCGAACCCGTCACTGGGTAGCCCTTGGGAAGTCCGGGAAATTTTATCTTATAAATTTTTAAACCTTAAAACTTTTATCTTATGTTTTTTTCTTGTGTATGACCCGAGGGAATCCGTCACCTCTTTTTGATTTGGATCCGGAAATCGAGCGAACCCTTCGGCACCGCTTACAATTTTGAGTTCTGAATTTTCAAGATACGGAATCCTTAGGAGACACTCCTAATCCGTCTTTAATTCTCTCTCTGTCACCCTCTTCTTCTCCTCCTTCTTCATTAAGTTCTTCTTCTCATTCTCCTAGATCTCTTTCTTCTTCTTCTTCCAATATGGGTGAGCCAAATGCGGTCGAACAACGAACTATGTCTTATTATGCCCGTCCAAACTTGGACGAGGCTCAATCTAGTATTGTTCGCCCCGCTATTGCCCCAATAATTTTGAGTTGAAGCCAAGCATCATCCAAATGGTACAACAATATGTACAATTTGATGGGCTTCAAGATGAAGATCCAAACACGCATATTTCTAATTTCTTAGAAATATGCGATACTTTTAAAATTAATGGTGTATCCGATGATGCCATTCGGCTAAGGTTATTTCCATTCACATTGCGCACTAAAGCCAAGCAATGGTTGAGTTCTCTACTAAGAGGATCAATCACAATATGGGCTGAAATGACGGAAAGATTTCTTACGAAATACTTTCCGCCGGCCAAAATGGCTAAATTGCGCAATGATATTACTTATTTCTCCCAACTTAAGTCGGAAACGTTATATGATACTTGGGAGCGTTTCAAGGAATTGCTTCGTCGATGTCCTCATCATGCAATTCCGGATTGGTTACAAATCCAAACCTTCTATAACGGCCTAAATTCTCAAACTAGGCAACATATCGATGCCGCCGCCGGTGGTACGCTTAATAATAAAACACCGGCGGCCGCCTAAGAGCTTATAGAAGGTATGGCTTTGAATACCTATCAATGGAGTACACCACGGTCTAAATCACCTAAACCGGCCGGGATGTATGAAATTGATACGGTCTCCAATCTATCTCTCCAGGTTGAGATGCTAAACAAAAGATTAGAAGAGATGTCTGCTCCCTCTTCTGTACCTACCTGGGATCCTACTTCTTCCCCCTCTCCCACTTACGTTGGCCGAGCATGTGGATTATATGGGAAATCCGAATCGGCCACCCTTTAATCCGGGTAATACTAATTATGGTAATACCTATCACCCGGGTATAAAGGAACCACCCCAACTTCTCTTGGAGTAATCCGGGGAACGCGGCTCGCCCACCAAACACAATCCCACCAGGATATTTTCCACCACAAGCTCCAAAAGCTCCCAATCTCGAGGAGTTGTTCTCCAAATATACGAGTACAAATGATGCCAATATCCGGAATCTCACCGGATCTCTTCGTAGTTTGGAGACTCAAATTGGGCAAATTGCAAAGATGCTCTCCGATCGACAACAAGGAGCGCTACCGGGCAATACAGAGCCCAACCCAAGGGAGCAAGCCAAAGCCATCACTTTACGGAGCGGAAAGGAGGTAACCACTTCTACAATTCCAGTTGAAACTTCTCCAATTCCGGTTGATACGGAGGTAACAATTTCTTCATCTTCTCCTCTGATTAAGCCTTCTAGTTATATTAAACCAAAACCTTATCAACCACCTCTTCCTTATCCATCTAGAATGCAAAAAGACCGGATAGATGAGCATCACGGTAAATTTTTAGATATGTTTAAACAAATCCAAATAAATTTACCATTATGCGAAGTGATAGCACAAACGCCGAAATATGCTAAGTACCTCAAGGATCTTTTATCAAATAAAAAGAAACTTGAGGATATCTGCACGGTTCAATTGAACACGGAGTGCTCGGTGGTTTTACTTAATAAATTGCCTAAGAAATTACCTGATCTGGGTAGTTTCTCTATACCTTGTTCATTTGGCGATTTATGGTAAAACGTGCGTTAGCCGATTTAGGTGCCTCAATAAATTTAATGCCTTATTCTTTAGTTAAGAAATTGGGTTTAGGAGAACCTAAACCCACAAGAATGAGCATTCAATTGGCGGATCGGTCTATTAGATATCCGATGGGTATTATTGAGGATGTGCTTGTCAAAGTTGACAAATTTATCTTTCCGGTAGATTTTGTCATCTCTGACATCGAAGAGGACACCGAGGTACCACTCATTCTCGGTCGCCCATTTCTTGCCACCTCGCGCGCCGTTATAGACGTTAGTAACGGTAAAACTTCTCCTTAGAGTCGGAGATGAAGAAGTTACCTTTACTATTGACACGTCTATGAAAAATTCGCTTTCCAATGATGACTCATGTTACTATTTAGAAGCTTCTCCCGAAGAAGACTTTATTCCTTTTTCTGAACATTCTTTATCGTCTATTGATCATAACACTTATTTTGAAAATTTAGATTTAATTACTTATGAAAATAGTGATAAGGATTCGATCACTCGCACACCTACTTTTGAAATTTTAGAAATTAGTAGTGATCGTTTGAAAACTTCTTATGATGAACCTCCCACACTTGAACTCAAACAATTGCCTGATCATTTAGAATATTTATTTTTAGCGGAGGATTCTAAACTTCCCGTAATTGTGTCGGCCTACTTGACCGATGATGAAAAATTTAAATTATCTAATATTTTAAAACGCCATCGCCGCACAATTGCGTGGAAGATCACGGATTTGAGAGGAATTAATCCCTCCTTTTGCACCCATAAAATCTTATTGGAAGAAAAAGCTCACAAAACAATTCAACCTCAACGCTGGCTAAATCCTAACATGAAGGAGGTAGTCAAGGCCGAGGTGATTAAATTATTAGATGCGGGCATCATCTATCCGATTTCGGATAGCTCTTGGGTGAGTCCGGTCCAAGTGGTGCCTAAGAAAGGAGGCTTAACGGTAGTTCCTAATGATAAAAATGAATTAATTCCCGGGCTCGTCTTCTTTCGGGGGAAACATAGCCTACCCGAACCGTTACCAGATGGCGGGTTTGCATCGACTACCGTAAATTAAATGATGCAACCCAAAAGGATCATTTTCCTTTGCCGTTCATTGACCAAATCCTTGAACGGTTATCCGGGCACTCATTTTATTGTTTTCTTGACGGTCTCTCGGGATATTTCCAAATCCCAATTGCGCCCGAAGACCAAGAGAAAACAACCTTCACTTGTCCGTTTGGCACCTTCGCCTATCGAAGGATGCCTTTTGGTTTATGCAATGCGCCGGCAACCTTCCAAAGATGTATGCTAGCGATCTTTGATGAACTAGTGGAGGATATCATGGAGGTCTTCATGGACGATTTTCTCCGTCTTTGGAGACTCTTTTGATTTATGTTTAGAGCAAATCTTTCCCGTGTACTCCAAAGATGCGAGGTACACGAACCTAGTCTTGAACTGGGAAAAGTTGCCATTTTATGGTGCGGGAAGGTTTGTCTTAGGCCATAAAATTTCTAACAAGGGTATAGAGGTAGATAAAGCAAAAATTGAAATTATAGAAAAATTACCTCCACCCTCAAATGTTAAGGCCGTTCGTAGTTTTTTGGGGCACGCCGGTTTCTATCGCCGGTTTATTAAAGATTTTTCTAAAATCACTAAGCCCCTTACACACTTATTAGAAAAAGACGCGCCTTTTATTTTTGATGAAAATTGTTTGCGCGCTTTTTCTCTTATTAAAGAAATATTGATAAACGCACCAATCGTAATAGCCCCAAATTTGGAACTTCCTTTTGAAATTATGTGTGATGCTAGTAGTTTTGTCGTTGGTGCGGTCTTAGGACAACGCATCAATAAAAATTTTCATCTGATATATTATGCGAGCAAAACACTAACCACCGTACAAGAAAATTATACAACCACCGAAAAAGAACTTCTTACCGTAATTTTTGCCTTTGATAAATTTCGTTCTTACCTTACTTTATCCAAAGTTATTGTTTTTACCGATCATTCGGCTTTGCGTTATTTACTAACCAAAACAGATGCAAAGCCTCGATTGATTAGGTGGGTATTGCTTCTCCAAGAATTTGACTTGGAGATTCGGGATAAAAGAGGAGCGGAAAATCTAGCGGCGGATCATCTTTCTCGGTTGGAGAACCCCAATTCAGAGGAGCTCAAAGAGGAGGATATCGATGACACATTTCCCTGAAGAGCGCCTCCTCGCTATGCATAAGGTAATCACTCTCCCCACTCCTTGGTTCGCCGATTTTGCAAATTTTCTTGTTGCAAGATTCCTCCCAAATGGTTTTTCTTATCAAGAAAAGAAGAAATTTCTTTTCAGATTTGAAAAATTATTTTTGGGAGGATCCATTTCTCTTCCGAGTTTGTGCGGGCCAAGTAGTGCGGAGGTGTGTTTTTCTCATGAGGATGGCGCAGAAATTTTAAAACATTGTCACGAGGGACCCGCCGGTGGGCATTATAAAGCTAATCGGACGGCTCGGAAAGTACTAGAAACAGGCTTCTATTGGCCGAGCATCTTCAAGGATGCTCACGCACATGTAAGTCGTTGTGAACAATGCCAACGCTCAGGTAATATTTCCTATTTCCTGCCGAGATGAAATGCCCTTAAATTTATTTATAGAAATTGAAGTTTTTGATTTATGGGGAATCGACTTTGTCGGCCCGCTACCAACTTCCTTGGAAATAAATATATTCTGGTAGCGGTTGACTACGTGTCACGGTGGGCGGAAGCGCAAGCTCTCCCACCAATGACGCCCGAGTCGTGACCCGATTTCTTAAACAACTATTTTCACGATTTGGAGCACCGCGGGCAATAGTTAGTAATAGGGGCACCCACTTTGTGTAACGCACAATTTGCTAAAGTATTATCTAAATACGGCGTTACACATAGGTTAGCCACCCCCTATCACCCTCAAACTAGTGGCCAGGTAGAAGTAGTTAACCGAGAAATTAAACGAATTTTAGAAAAAACGGTTTCTACTAATAGAAAGGATTGGTCGGTCAAGCTTGATGATGCTCTATGGGCTTATCAGACCGCGTACAAGACCGCTATCGGTTGTACGCCGTATCGATTGGTCTATGGGAAAGCATGTCACTTACCGTTGAGCTTGAACATCGTGCCTTTTGGGCACTTAAATTTTTAAATCTTGAATGAAAATTTGTCCTCCGAGCTCCGTAAATTCCAACTTAACGAGCTCGATGAATGGCGCTCCCTCGCTTATGAGAGTAATAAACTCTATAAGGAGCGCACCAAATTTTATAATGACAAGAAAATTAAGCACCCAAAGGACTTTAAACCGGGAGACCAAGTCCTTTTATATAACTCGCGCTTACGCTTATTTCCGGGTAAACTTAAGTCCCGTTGGTCCGGCCCCTTTGTCGTAAAGGAGGTTTGGCCTTACGGGACGGTTCTTATTTCACACCCGGAAAATGGCAAATTTTAAGGTGAATGGGCACCGGCTAAAATTATTCTTTGCCGGTGATAATATTAACGAAAAAATTAGACAACATAATGTTGTCAAACCCATAATAAGCGCGCGCCACTATGGTCGAGCTCACCGACCATAAACAAAGCGCTCGTGGGAGGCACCCCACGGTTATCTTTTCTTTTCTATTATTTTCTAATTTTCTTTTTAAGTTTTTTTTTTTTTTTTTTTTACAGGCTTGAAGGACATCGCTGCATGACGATCGGGTGGAGACGAACGTCGAATCTTCGAATTTCTTCAAGTATCTTTTGATGCTGGTTTGCGCTTCTTAGGGAAGTTTCCTCTTCTTGTATTTTCTTAATTTTTACATTGGGGACAATGTATTGCTTCAGTATGGGGGAGGGATATTTCTCAAGCAAAACATATAAAAAAAATTTTTAAAAAAAAATTTTGAAACAAAAATTTTAAAAATTTATAAAAAAAATTTATTTCATCTTAAAATTTTGTTTTTCAAAAAAAAAATGCAAAAAAATAGAAAATCAAAAATTAAATTAGAGAAGTCTTTATTTCTATTTTTATTCACATGCAAAATTCCTAGTAATTCAACTTTTTTATAGTGTTTAGAGAATTTTGATGTTTTAATTGAATGTTGAATTTTGGAGTAGAACTGTTGGCCATGCTGTGTTTCTAGTTAAGTGCACGTGTAAGTAGAATTTTTAGTAGATCTAATATTCAGCATATAATTAGATTTTCATTTTTCTAAATGCATAGAAACAACTTATTTTACTTCAATTTTTAAAACCGGTAAAACTTTAAAATAATTTAGGTGAGTAAGTAGAAGTTTGCTAGAGAGATATTTCGCGGACCAAGAGAGAGTTATTCTTTTTCGATGTCTAGAACTTGCCCTCTAACTATTCTCAAGACTTTGCATAAGTTAAACTCATTAGCATAAATATGATTTAGGCACTTCTTTTGGCAAGTTTGAGCTTTTGTACCCGCACCTAAAATTTTAACTTTGCTTAGCCAATTTGAGCCTATTACCTTTTCCTTTTGTTTTAGCTCCACCAAATGATTTACCAAAGCCTAAAAAGCATCCTAATTACACACCTAAACCCGAGCTTGAAAGAACAAATGTAGAAATACTTTGTGAGTGATTAGGAGCCTTTTCATTTTTTTGGTGGCTCTTTTCTTATTAAAAAAAAGAGTTGATTTATTTTTCTCCTCTTCAAAATAAAGAAAAAAATTATCATTAAAAAATGAAGAGGTAGAAAAAAAATCAATATGATGAAGAGAGTTAAAAAAATATAGAAAGAAACAAAAGAAATAGGAATTTGGCTACGTTCTTAAGAGTCATAGCAAATCTTTATGTACAAGCTTCTCTAGGTTTTGGTGTGACTAGCCATCGTGTTTATCTTTGATCACCCTCACCAAAAACCTAAGCCTACATTTCAACCTAATTAAGACCTATTGATTTATGTTTATAAGTTAGACTAGTGTCGTGGCGAGAGTGTGAAAGGGCAAGCCTATGGCCATCGACATTGATGGATTTCTTTGGAGGGTATCATAATCTTTGTTTGTGCAATGTTATCTTAGTACGCACGCTACACTCTCCCTAAAGATAATTTTAAGATTTACCGGATTTTCATCTTAAAAGTAAAAATAATAGTGAAAACGCATTTTTTAAGAAAAATAAAAACCTAATTTGTATGCTGAGTAAGTTTTTTACAAAAATATCTACAAACATAGGCATAAGACTTCGCATTTTACTCCTTAGTTTCAATTTTCTTTTCTAGCATTTAAAATTTTTCTACTCCCTATAAGAAGTTGTTTGCTCGGGACTAGCAAACGGATAAGTATGGGGGTATTTGATAACTCTAATTATTTCTATATTTTTATTCACTATTTTATATTAATAATAAATATTTTATATCAATTTTATAATATTAAGTTTATAACTAACAAGTTTCTACATTTTATATTTATATGTTCTAATAAATTGATTTTTAATCTTGCAGGGCTGATATATATATATTTTTGGAACAAAACTGGATTTTCTCATTTTCAGCCTAGACACGCCCTGTGACACGCCCTACCTGGGCGTGACACAGGGGCGTGACACGTGATAACCAAACCTGCAGCCAGAGCCCGTCGACCGCGCCAAAAGATCGTCGACCGACATTGACACGCCCGTGTCGGATGAAGACACGCCCGTGTAGCCCTTACATGGGGCGTGACGACCCGTGGAAGAATTGTTGACCGATGCCACGTCGGATTAAAATGACACACCTGGGTCACGGGCGTGACCCAGGGCGTGTCGAGGAAGTTTCCAAGCATTAACGCGCCGTTCCAGCCGTTGCCGCCAGATTTCCGTTCCAGTAAGACACGCCCCTAGTCACAGGCGTGACTAGGGGGCGTGACAACTCCTTGAAGACCAGTTTACTCCCACCGTTTTCAGCTTCCCGCCGTTTCCAGAAACAGCCGTGACACGCCCTAGGTCACGGGCGTGACCTAGGGGCGTGACCCGTCAGTTAACCAATTTTGGCGGTTTTCTCCTCCTCCAACGTTCCCGGGCTTTCAAGACGACGGTTCCGAGCGTGACACGCCCTAGGTCACGGGCGTGACCTAGGGGCGTGACCAAACAGAAATTTTTCTATAAATTCCAGACAGCTTCAGATGCTGAGGGGAAGAATTTTGGGAGTTGGAGTCTTGTAATGTTCTGTTTATTTTGCTGTATTTTCTCATTTCTAAGTTAGATTTACCTTTGTTGTAACTTTAATTTTAGTTATTTCTATTTCCATCATGTCTTTCCCTACTTCATTTTGTATTTCCCCAATCATGATGAGTAGCTAATCTTCTTTTAGCACTTGATCATGATGAACCTTAGAATAAAATAGATCTTTCTCCTTCTTATTAAATGTCTTGTTCTTAATCGTTCTCGCTACGATTTATCTTTGATTTTTATTTCATCGAATTCATTCATTTACGCGGATATGATCTTCGATCTAAGATCCGTATCCTAAATGACCGAGAGGTTGCGGATACGAGGAGATCACTCAAAGATAAAAGGAGTTGAACGCACTCCTCGAGAGAGGGCGACGTAAATCTTCCGGATTGGAGTCAAATCCAATAGTGGGGTTCACCGCATAAAGCAAGCTTAGGATTTCGACTGGCCGAGAGGTCTTAATCGATCAACCTAAGGTTAGTTAGAAGCATGAGCTCGAGAGAGACGCTTCTATATTTTAGGAACCTCCACGGTCGAGTGAGTATAATTAAGAACTCGTATTTTATATTTTTCAAGAAGATTTATTTTAGTCAAAGGGGATTCTAGATCAAGTGCTAGCTTCCTCATATTTGAATTTCTCTTTTGCTTCAGCTTTAGTTTTATTATCTAGTATAATCAAACCAACTTTTCCGTTAGATAAAATAATAGCTCTTCCTTGTGAGTACAAGTACTCAACAGGCCCCGAATCGCAATATGACACTTCCTATACTACATTTCGATAGGTACGCTTGCCTATTCGAGATTCTAGTTTGGTTGTAATTTAATTTCTAGAAAATCATCATCACTAACCAATAGCACTGGTGGATTATCAAGCACTAATAGTATAACAGTATGATTAACATCAAAAGATTTATTAATCATTTACAAGTTACACATTTTGATTAAGATCTACCTAATCATTAACTTAGCCAAACAACAGTAGCAAACATTTTATTACAGGATATCTATGAAAGAACAACATATTTAGTTATCGCAAATATATAAATGAGAATTGCATTATACATTTATCACATCACTATAGTCAGGGCCAACTCATATTAATTTCATTGATAAAGATTTGTGATGCATATTTTAGCTTAATTTATTAGGGTAAAAATATGTTATTTTCGTTTTAAATCTCTTTCTTTATGTTATTTTATGCTTCTTTTTATGTAAATATTATAAATAATATTTATTTTCTATTTTTGCAGGTTTCAACAAATTTCCATAAAAAATCCCCTGACACGCCCCCCCTGTCACGCCCTCCTCAGGCGTGACTCAGGGCTTGTCACCTGCTCCAGATGTTGAAAGCCGCCAGATGAAGTTCCCGCCAAAAAATGCCATGTCACGCCCCACCGACACGCCCTCCCCGGGCATGTCCCCGGGCGTGACACGGGGCGTGTCGCCCTCTCCCCGAAGTCTGCCGCCTCCTTCAATGCATTCTACACCGTTGCACGCAACAGTACTGTCACGCCCCATGTGACGGGCGTGACCTGGGGCGTGACTGCTCCGATTCTGACATCTGATGGACCTGGGACCACTAATTTTGACCTGACAATCCTGTCACGCCCCCCTGTCAACGGTATGACCTAGGGCGTGACCACCATCGAACCGAAATAATCATCATTCCCGCCAGAATTCAGCTCCCGAGGTCAACTCCGTACCTATCACGCCACCTGACACGCCCTCCCCGGGCGTGTCGCCGGGCGTGACAAACCCGTGGGAAAAGTCTATAAATACTAGGCCCCCCTTCCATTTCAGTAACTTTTGGGGAGAGGGGAGGTGCTTCTAGTTCATTTCTTAGGGTTTTTGTATTTTTATTTTCATGTTTTACTCTCTCTCCCTCCATTTCTTGCTTTTAATTTCATGCAATGCACTTTCATTTCCTGTAATCCTTTCTTATTAGTATCGTAGCAGTAGTTAGTTTATTTTCATGCACTTGTAATCTTCGTTTCTAGTTGTAATCGTTTTATTTTCAATAAAATTGTAGTTGTCATTTCCTTTTTCTAATTCGCTATCTTTAGTTTTCGTGCACCTTTATTATCTACCACTCTCTTTCCCTTTTACTATGATTAACTAATCCTCCTTGTACTCGATCTTGATGATCTGAGGTTCGAGCGATTAAGTTATGATGTTTTAATTAACCTTTCCCTTTTAGGTTCTAGGCCCTGAATTACTCTTGATTAATCATGGGTTGGAGGTATATTATCGATGTATACTCTCCACCTTTGCTTTCATTCTGGGCTAGCCGAGAGGCCGATAGAATGATGTGAGCATTCAAGAGTAAAGGGAGTTGTATGTACCCCTCGAGAGAGGCAGACGTCCAAATCTCCCGGATTGGAGTAAAATCCAATAGAGGGGTTCACCGCGTAAAGCGAGCTTTAGGCCTCCGATTTAGACGAGAGTCGGTCGGACCTTCCTAAACTCAGTTGGGCACAACTTCGAGAGAAGCGTGTTCAAGCTTTAGGAACCTCCACGGTCAAGGACCTTTACCCTATTAAGCTTAGGTTTATTTATCGTCTTTTTAATCGTCTCTTGCTGAGGTAATTCTAGAATCGAGTGCGCCTCTTTATTATTAGCTCTAACTCTTTTTATCTTGCAAGTAGTTTAGTTTTCTTTTTATTTTAGTACTTTAATTCCTGTTATTAGTTTAACATTTAATTTTAAATATCATTTGATAAAATAATAGCGAACTCCTTTGAGTAGAAGTAGTCATTACGCCCCAGGGAAATACGACCTTGATACTAATCCTTAGTATCCTATATTATAACCGATAAGGTACGCTTGCCTTTATCGGATATAGAATCGAAGAATATTCTCAACCTCCACATCCACTTTCTCTTTTCTAACCCTCTCTCCGCCATTGCGAATCTTTGTATCAATTTGATATTGCTAAACTATTGATATTCATTACAAAACATTGATTACTTATTTAAAGCACCCTAAGTCTTGCAGCCTCATCTCAGCTCTTCTTTGATGAACTTGAATCAACATTCTTGGAAGCAGCAGTCTTCTTCTAGTTTTCAGCTATGTTCTCCTTCCATTTGAAGTAAAGGAATGGCTTTGGAATATATCTGGGAGGCATTTTCTTATGGTTGCTCTTCCTTACCAGATTTTCTTTGAATACTCTTTCCCTAAGGGAATTTCTTTCCAAATGCTTGATCCATTCCTCAGAAGGATATACACTATCAATGTTCTTTTAAATTTGTCCATGGCTTATCCAAGCATTGATAATGATTTATTCAGAGGCATCACTTAGTTGTTCATGATCTGGATCATCTCTGTTCTCAGCTTTCCTCTTTGCCATGAACTCTTCAGCCATCTGAGTTCCTTCCCTCTTTCTTTTGGTAGCAAGTTGTGCATCCTGTGCAGCTCTAGCTTATGATGGGAAGTCTAGGTCCTCTGGCCTCTTTAAGTGAGAGATTTCTTCTTTATTTTTCTTGACATTGGTTGATAATTCATCCCTCAGCTTGGCAACTTATTTGTCAACATACTCCTTGAGGTTTGTGGTCTAGGCATCTAGGAGTGCTTTGATGTTGTTTAGGAGTAACTCATTAGAGATTTGGGTGGTGGTTGGTTGGCTTAATAGAGGAGGGACATCTTCCTTGGCAGGGGCCTGTGAAGACTCCCCCTCAACTACAACACCAATATAAGAAAGCATTTCCTTAGCTAAAGCTGTTTTAACACTACTAAATAAGAGGGTATGGGTATTACCTGTAGTCAGTGCAGACTCAACCACTCTATTGACCACTTGATCCAAAGTTGTCAGATCCATTTGATCATGCTCCCCCTCAGACTGGGCATTCTTTTCCGCGCTTGACCCATCAAGATAAGTATCTAAAGCCACGGGAGTCTCATAGTTATCTGTTGTTGCAGGGATAACTTCTACTGCAGCTACATCATCAGTATCAGCCATATTTGCCTCATCTTCTGAAGCAACCACTTCTTCAGTAGCATTCTTTGAAACTTGTCCTAACTTAGGAATGGCATGGATTTAATCAACATGCATATCACTTACTTGGAGTTGTAAGTTAGCAGAGGTTTGACTGAGTGATATGTCAACTTGCATACCAACATCAGCTGGAGAGGAGGTTCCAAGCTCTGGATCAGAGCTGGCAGTTCATTCCTCCACAGGAGGTTTCTTCCTTGTTTCCCTAAAGGAGTCCTTTATGTCTGAAGGTTGGCTCATTGGTAGGACCCTAGTAAATCTGTCCAAAGTTTTTATGTCCATTCTTTTTAGGTAGTTAATCTTCACTCCTTTCTCCCTCTTGAATGTATTATGGTAGGTATTCACTAGGTATAAGTAAAGAATTTTTCCCATATTTGGAGTGTGTAGGCAGTCTGCTATTCACTGGTAGATGATTGATGACCAAGAAGTCTGCTTATTGAAGATTATCCTAGTCATGACATCAAACATTGACTTGGAGATTGTGTCATGTGATCTAGGTTTGCATATGAGGGCTTTCCCAACTATATCTGCCAGCAGTTTGCCTCTCTGATTGAAGAATTTCCTCTTAAGAGACCCACGTTTGGCCTCACTGTATCCACACAACCTGAGAGCACTGTCTCTATCCATGACAGTTGATTCTTCTTCCTCGCTATGGGTGACGGAGGGTAGATGAAGGGTATTGTCTAGTCTTGTAGGGTTTACCTTGATCTTGATGTCTTCAATCTTAGATTTAAGTGAGTTTTGAGAAGATGACACTTTAGCGTTGGAGAAGAATTCTACTGCCTCTTTTCTAAGAATGGTGGAGGGTTCAGAAAGGGTGTACTCAAATCTTGTGGTCTCAATAATTCTTAACACTTCTTTAATCTCTGGCGAGGCATGACTGAATCCATTCCTCATAATTTCATAGTCCTCCTTGAGCTCCTTTAAGATCTACGACACCATTGAGTCAGTACGGCAAGACGCTGAGAAGGTTTTGGTCTCGACAACTAGGGTTAAGGCTTTAGAGAGTAATGTGGGTTTCGTTTCTTGTCGCCTTTATATATGTAATGAAGAAGTTAAATTAACTTTTTCATTTGACTAACAAATTAAACATTTTTTAGACTTTATGGCTTGCTCTACGTGTACAACCCCATATTCGCTGGTCAGGATTGGGCTAGTCTCAGGCTAGCCTCGGTTTAACCCTAGGGCATACTTGGGGAGTTCTTGTCCTGTAGGAGCTCTCGCCAAGGGCAGGCGAAAGCTGAGGAAACAAGGGCAGATAGTCGACCTCTCGGCAGGAGAGATCGTCGACCGACCAGTGCAGATAGTCGACCTCTCGGCAGGAGAGATCGTCGACCGACAAGGGCAGATAGTCGAGCTCTCGGCAGGAGAGATCGTCGAACGACCGAAGCAGAGGGCCTAACTACGGAAGCTCCAGGCTTAGGGAAAGCTCCCGCCCAGGGCAGGCGAGAAGGCCCTAAGTAAGCCTTCAGTCGCGATAGTTTCAAGACCGTGAGGGGCGCGAACCTCCCTGGCAAGGGGTCTCGCCAAGGTTGGCCCAGTTGGGGGCCCGACAAGAGCCTTCACGGCCAGGGTTCTCGCCAAGTGGGCCCACATGGTAGGGCCCGGCGCTCGTAAAGGGGATTAGTTTATAACGTATATCATCCCGAGGTAAAATTACCCAAATGCCCTTGGAATGACAGCGGGATTTGGCTATTGGCAGACCCCTCAGGGGTATTTCAGTATTTTCAGGTCAAAGGAAGACTATAAAAAGACCCATAGGGGCTCTTTGGAAGGCAGGCTGATCATTTTTTCCTCTAACTCTAGTGCCTTCTGAAGAGCTCCCAGCCCAGCATTTGGCTTTGGAGGGGAAGCTCTCAGAGATCTTCCGGGTGTGTGGTGGGACCTCCCAGCTGAGGCTTTGGGTCTGTGTTAGGGCCTTAGCAGCCTGTCAGGGGTCGAGGTTTGAGAGAAGTAGGCATTGGCTGCACTTTGGTTCGTGAACATTTGTTGAGGTTATTTTTGGCTTCAACAGTTCTGGTGCGGTGAGCGTGGAAGCAGCCGGTGTAAGAAAATCTCGAGTTAAGTCCCATGGCAGGAGGCGAAGGTGAAGGATCAGGCGCAGGAGGATCCCCCACCCTGGTGGACGAGGCGACGAGGAAGATGTTTGAAGACTTCAGGCGAGAAGTCATGCAGACGATCAACTTGGCCTTCCCGGCAAGGAATGAGTGGGAGACGCCGCTGATTCCGGTGGAGGTGGTTCCGCTGCTAGGCGAGAACGCCCCAGGGCAGCGCCCCGGGAAGGAGGTCCCGGTGGAGGCAGGAGAGAGGGACGTAGCTGCGCGGGAGCTTTTCCCAGGCCAGCGTCTCGAGAAGGAGCTTCCGGCGGATCTGGGCGAGAAGGAGGCGGCGGTGCGGGAACTCTTCCCTGGGCATGGTCTCGCGGATCGGTCCAGCCAACCGAGGTCGCGAGATGTGCCTTCTCGCCAGGCAGGAGGCGAGACCCCCTTTAGTGAGCTCATTGTCTCGGCTCCAGTGCCGAAGGGGTTCCGGGAGCCGGACATGACCTACTACACCGGGAAGGATGACCCGGTTCAGCACGTGCAATGGTTCGAGGACGTGGTGTCCATCAGGCAAATGTCGGATGCCTTCAAGTGTAGGCTTTTTGCCATCACTCTGAAAGAGAAGGCCAGGGACTGGTTCCACCAGTTGCCGGCGAGTTCCATCTACAGTTTTGAAGATCTGCGCAGAGGTTTCTTGTTGAGGTTCTCGACTTCAAAGAAGCGGAAGAAGGAGGCTGAATGCCTGTTTGCAGTGAGGCAAGGGCCGGAGGAGACGCTGGGTCATTATGTTGACCGGTTCCAAGAGGAGATTCTCCTGGTCCAGGAGGTCCCGGGGTACGCGCTGATGCTTGCCTTCACCCTGGGGCTGAGACCAGGGTTTTTCAGCATGGAGTTGATGAGAGTGCCCCCTCTCTCTTTTGAGGAGCTCATGGAGAGGGCGGCAAAGGAGATAGACTTCGAGAGGGCAAACCCTGCGTTTGCGAGGAAGCTGGCCAGGTTGGCCGAGGACGACGTGAAGGAGCCGGTGGTGGGAAGGCAGAGAGAGCAGAGAGTGCAGAGGGAGCCGAGGGAAGATAGGAGAAGAGAAGAGCCCCGAGGGCAGGGGCAATAGCATGGGGGGGCCAGGGAGCCAAACAACCGACTGGGTTGGAGGCCTCAGGAGGGTCGCCCCCAGGGCCATGGAGGACTTCAGGGAAGAGATAACTTCCAGGAGCCCAGAAGGCTGGAGCAGGGAGGATGGCGACAAGGACCAAGGGGTCATTTCCCACCGCCGCAGGAGGCTATGGAGGTGGGAAGGGGGAGAGGAAGAAGACTTCGGGGAGCCAGAAGAAGGGGAGGAGGAGAAGGAAGAGGGGGCAGGGTGGCGTTGCCTTATTGTGACTTCCATCAGGAGGAAGGTCACGCAACGGCCACCTGCCCAGAGTTCCTGGAGATTAGAGGGGCCAGAGGGGCCGGAAGGCAGGATCCGCCTGTAAGGATCGTTGAAGTACAGCGGGAAGAGGTGGAGGACAGATGTGAAGACAGGATTGACGTGGGGACCCGAGGAGGGATCGGAGTGATCCATGGGGGAGTAGGGATCGAGGCAACCCGCAAGGGGAGCCTTCAAACCATGTTCCGCCGAGGGGTCGCCTCGACCTCCCAGGCTCCCCCCCCCCCCAGAGGAGAAGATCACTTTCTCATCCGCGGATATGCCAGACTACGAGGATCCGTTCTGCGACGCGCTTGTGATCCAGACAGCGGTGGAGAACTACACCGTCTCCCGGATACTGGTGGATAATGGGAGCTCAGTGAATATGATCTTCAAGAAGGCTTTCAATGAGATGAGGGTGGAAGGAAAAAGGGTCCTGGCTTCTGATGGACCGCTTTTTGGCTTCTCCGGAGAAAGGAAAGAGGTGGAAGGAGGAGTAGGCCTGCATGTGAGGCTTGGGGGCGTCTCACGGAACTGTCGGTTCGTGATCGTGGACGCCCCGAGTAGTTACAATGCCATCTTTGGGCGCCCCCTCATCAGCGCCTTTCGCTGTGTACCCTCCTCATACCACCAATGTCTCAAGTTCAACAATGGAGGGGTACAGGTTAGGATCAGGGGGGATCCGAAGATGGCAAGGCAATGTTATGTGACGGCGGTTAATACCGTGTCGTGGATGGCGGAGGCAGAGGAGTTGGAGAAGGAGATGGCTGAGCAGGAAGGGGTTGAGAAAGGGGAGATAAGCCTGGGAGAGGCGATGGAGGTTGTTGAGGAGTTGGCAGAGGTGGAGGAGATCAGCCTAGAAGAGGCGAGAGGAGTGATGGATGAAGAAGAGCAGAGGCAGGAGGAGAGTCTGGAGGAGGCAATGGAAGTCGATGAGGTCGGGGGAGAGGAGCTCGAGTTTGAGCAGGAGGAGGCAAGGGTAAGTTGGGAGCGGTCGGGGCTGGAGCCGGCCGAAGAAGTGGTGGAGATGGAGGTGCTTACAAGAGCGGGGGAGGCGCAAAGGATTCGGATCAGCGGAGGCTTGAGCCTCGAGGATCAGGAGCGGATGCGAGCCTGCATCCAAAGCAACGTCGACATCTTCGCTTGGAGCGCGGCAGACATGCCGGGCATCGACGCGGACGTGGCCTGTCATCGCTTGAACCTGGATCCCAGAGCCCGCCCCATACGCCAAAAGATGAGGGCCATCGCCACCAAGCTAGAAGCCCCCATCCGAGAGGAGGTCCAAAAGCTCCTGGACGCAGGCTTCATCTCAGAGATCCAGTATCCAGGCTGGATCTCCAATGTGGTAATGGTGAAGAAGGGAGGAGGAAAATAGCGCATGTGTGTTGATTTTTCGTTATTAAATAAATCATGTCCCAAGGATTGCTACCCCTTGCCTCGAATCGACGCGCTGGTTGACTCAGCCGTTGGTTTTTCTCTTATGAGTTTTTTAGATGCATTTTCAGGTTATCACCAGATCCGGATGCACCCTCCTGATGTCAAGGATGTTTCCTTCATCACGAGAGAGGGATGCTTCAGCTATAAAATGATGCCCTTCGGATTGAAGAACGCAGGGGCGACGTACCAACGTATGATGGATCGAATCTTTCGAGATCAAAGGGGAAGGAACCTGGAGGTCTATGTGGATGACCTCATGGTCAAGAGCAAGTGTGTTGATTCCCACCTGTGAGACTTGGAGGAGACATTTGCCACCCTGCGAAGGTTCAAGATGAGGTTGAACCCCTTGAAGTGTGTCTTCGGGGCTAGTCGCGGGAAATTCCTCGGACACCTCTTGACTCCCATGGGGGTAGAGCCTAACCCCGATAAGGTTCAGGCTATCCTAGACCTGGAATCGCCTCGCAGTGCCAAGGAGGTCGAGCGCTTGACCGGGAAGTTGGCCGGGCTAAGCAGGTTCCTCTCTCGGTCAGGGGATAGATGTTCCTCTTTCTTCAAGGTACTTCGTGGCAACCAATCATTCGAATGGACGGCCGAGTGTGAAGAGGCTTTTCAGGGGCTGAAGAGGCAACTCTCCCAAGCTCCGTTACTTCAAAGCCCGAAGGAGGGGGAGGACCTAGCCTTGTATCTCGGAGTGGGAGGAGAGGCAGTGAGCTCCGTCTTGGTTAGGGAAGAGGGGAAGAAGCAGTTACCCGTCTATTATGTCAGTCGAATCTTTAAAAAGGCGGAGCTCCGATACCCCATCCTAGAGAAGCTAGCATATGCTTTGGTCATCTCAGCTAGGAAGCTTCGCCCTTACTTTCAAGCACACTCGATTAGGGTGGTAACAGACCATCCCCTTCGCAAGGTCTTGGAGGGGGTGGAACATTCAGGAAGGTTGGCGAAGTGGTCCATCGAGCTAAGCGAGTTTGACATCTCTTTAGTCCCGAGGCTCTCCATCAAAGCCCAGGCCGTAGCGGATTTTCTGGCAGACTATGTTACCGAGGCCGAGACTGAAGAGCCAAGGCCGCAAGAAGCGTGGAAGATGGTGGTCGACGGGGCCTCAGGAAGGCACTCCCTGGGAGGAGGTGTGGTGTTGGTAAGCCCTCAGGGAGTTACCATAGAGCAAGCAGTGACTTTCCACTTCCCTGTAACCAACAACCAAGCAGAGTATGAGGCTGTGATCGCTGGCCTTCGCTTGGCAAAGGAGCTGGAAATCCAGGATGTGGAGGCCTTCACCGACTCAATGGTGGTAGCATCACAGATCCGAGGCGAGTTTGAGGCCCGGGAGCCGACTCTCGCGAGGTATCTATCTAAGGTAAGAGCCCTCATTGGGGGTTTTCGTTCATTCTCTATTCAACATGTCCCCAGGGAGGAAAGCGCGGCAGCTGATCGACTAGCGAAGTTCGGGCCTCGGGGAGGAGGTACCCTAACCGAACTGTTCCGACCAGCCATTGAAGAGGGGAGTTGATGGAAGTGAATCGGCGGTCCTCATGGGTGGATCCGTTGGTGACTTTCCTGACCACGGGAGAACTGTCGGAAGAAGTCAAGGATGCAAAGAGCTTTAGGCACAAGGCGGCTCATTACCTGATGCTGGAGGGGAGCTTGCATCAGAAGATGCTGTCAGGGCTCCTCGCGAGATGCGTAACCGAGGAGGAAGTCTCGAGGATCCTGGAAGAGGTGCATTCTGGAGAATGCGGCAGTCATTCAGGGGGAAGGACATTGGAAGCAAGGGTGGTAAGGCAGGGATATTTCTGGCGGACCTTAAGGAAGGATACAGCTGAATTCAGAAGGAGGTGTCAGAAGTGCCAAGTACACGCTCCTCTCCAGCTCTTGCCCGCCCAAAGGCTTCGAAGCATCACGGCGCCATGGCCCTTCGCCATTTGGGGAATGGATCTGGTTGGACCCTTTCCTCCAGCTAGCTTGCAGAGGAGGTTCCTCCTAGTTATGATTGATTACTTCTCCAAATGGCTGGAGATAAAGCCGTTAGCCAAGGTAACCTCCCAGGTCATCAGAAACTTCGTTTGGGGGGAAATCATTTGCAGGCATGGATTGCCCCAAGCGATAGTGACGAACAACGGTCCTCAGTTTGCCAGCGAAGAATTCATTAGTTTCTGCACCCAATTGGGAATTGACCTCAGGTTCGCCTCTGTCCATCATCCACGGAGCAATGGCCAGGTGGAGGCGGCAAACAAAGTCATTGTCAACTTGCTCAAAAAGAAGGTGGAAAACCTGAAGGGTAGCTGGGTGGAACAGCTCCCTTCCGTCCTGTGGGCCTTGCGAACAACTCCGAACACGGCCACAGGAGAGACCCCCTTCAAGCTCTCTCATGGGTGTGAGGCTGTCCTCCCGGTGGAGTTCGAGGTTCGGTCCCCGAGGGTCGCGGCCGCAGCTGAGGGAAGCGAAGCTTGGAGGGTGGAGAATGAGGAAGGGTTGCGCCTCTCATTAGATATGGTGGAAGAGCTGCGGGATGTTGCCGCCATCAGGCAAGAAGAAATAAAACGGCGAATGGCCCGGTACTTTGATAAGCACATCAGAGTCAAGCAATTCGCCGAGGGGGATCTAGTACTGAAAAAGGTCAACGCTGCGGGAAGGTCGGCCGCGGTTGGTAAGCTCAACCCTAGCTGGGAAGGGCCTTACATAGTAGAGAAGGCTCTGGTTAACGGAGGCTATTATCTCCAGGATGCGGAGGGAAGGACCTTGAGTCACACCTGGAATGGTGATGACCTGAAGCGTTTCTACCCGTAAGAGGGAAGGAAGGATTGTAATGTTGTAAACAACTATTGCATTTTCAATAAGTTATTTCAGAATGTTAACTATCGCTGAGTGTGCTGTCTTTACGTTTTTGTTTTAACTGACTATGACTCCCCGTCTCAGTGATAGAATAGGCCTGGTTGAAGGAATCTTCATCAACACCCCGAGCTCGGCTCGGCCCCAGGTAGACCCGGTGCGCAGGCTCTCATCTAGCTGGCAGGTCCGAAGGCTCGCCTGTGGGGGAGAGGTTTGGTTATCTTCATCAACACCCCGAGCTCGGCTCGGCCCCAGGTAGACCCGCTGCGCAGGCTCTCATCTAGCTGGCAGGTCCGAAGGCTCGCCTGTGGGGGAGAGGTTTGGTTATCTTCATCAACACCCCGAGCTCGGCTCGGCCCCAGGTAGACCCGCTGCGCAGGCTCTCATCTAGCTGGCAGGTCCGAAGGCTCGCCTGTGGGGGAGAGGTTTGGTTATCTTCATCAACACCCCGAGCTCGGCTCGGCCCCAGGTAGACCCGCTGTGCAGGCTCTCATCTAGCTGGCAGGTCCGAAGGCTCGCCTGTGGGGGAGAGGTTTGGTTATCTTCATCAATACCCCGAGCTCGGCTCGGCCCCAGGTAGACCCGCTGCGCAGGCTCTCATCTAGCTGGCAGGTCCGAAGGCTCGCCTGTGGGGGAGAGGTTTGGTTATCTTCATCAACACCCCGAGCTCGGCTCGGCCCCAGGTAGACCCGCTGCGCAGGCTCTCATCTAGCTGGCAGGTCCGAAGGCTCGCCTGTGGGGGAAAGTTTGGCTCCTGCGATACTTTGTTCTTAACCACTTCTACGACACCCCGAGCTCGGCTCGGCCCCAGGTAGACCCGCTGCGCAGGCTCTCATCAAGCTGGCAGGTCCGAGGGCTCGCCTGCGGGGGATAGGTGGTGTCCTTAACTTCTTGATCCTTGGTTCTTGGTTGGTAGTTACTACATTACAACGAGCTCGGCTCGAACCCCGGTAGACCCGCTGCACAGGCTCCCATATAAGCTAGCAGGTCCGACGGCTCGCCGGTGGGGTAGGGGTTTAATTGATTGGAAAAATATGTGGGCATGGCCCTGACCTAGACTGGAGGCCAGGCCCCAAAGGTCTCGGCCAATAGGGGTCTCGGCTCAAAGGTCTCGGCCAGTAAAGGTCTCGGCTCAAAGGTCTCGGCCAATAAGGGTCTCGGCTCAAAGGTCTCGGCCAATAAGGGTCTCGGCTCAAAGGTCTCGGTCAAAGGGGGGTTCTCGCAAAAGGGGGCTCCCGGCGGTCCTGAGCAGGACAACTTAGTTTACGACGCGAGGTTCCCGCCTAACGGATTTCTAAGAGGTTATCCTAAGGAGACTAAGGGTCTCGGCGGAAGCTCGCGCGGAAGCCATTCGGCAGAGTAATATACGTTTAAAACACACAATGACAGTGAAAAATGAAACATTACTTTATATAAAGTTAATTACAGAAGTGAGGAGTTTCTCGCTCATTACAAAAGGGTATTCAAAATAAAAGACACCTTAAGGGGACGCGCTGTAATCCCCACTGGTGCTCTCGCTTGAGTCATCGCCAGATCCCTCTTCGGATGTCTCGCCAACGGCGGTAGAAGACCTCGGGACGTCTGAGAGAGGCGAGTCCGGCGCGCCCGGGGGTTTGGGAACTGGGTCGTAGAGCCAAGGGAGAAGTTGGCGAGCGTCGATGGTCGCGCTGTACTCCCGGAGCAGCTCGACGTCTCGCAGCGTCTCGAGCGTCAGCTTGACGGTCGCCTGAGCGTTAGCTTGAAGCAGCTTGTCCACGTCATACTCCGAGAGGTAACGACTCTGCAGCCTCGCATCTAGCTCCGGTGGCGGGACCTTCGCCAGCTCTGCGCGGAGCTGTTCCCTCAGGAGGACGCTCTCACAGCGCGCGTTGTCCAGCTCTGCGCGAAGCTCCCTGACTTGGGCAGAATCCTGCAAAAGGATAAAAAGAATTCAGTCTAGACACATTACACAGTGGTAACTTCAGGGAAACGGGGGCAAGGGTTCAGGAGGATCTCGCCTACCTCGGTCGCGGGGCGCAGAGACAGCGCCAGTCGAGCATCCGCGAGCTCCTGTTGAGCTCTCGCGAGTTTTTCATCCGCGGCGTGCGCGCGAGCCATCGCGTCCTCCCTCGCCTTGCGCATATCGGCGAAGTTCTTGTCAATGGTGATGCCTCGACGCGCACACATATGCGTAAGCTCGAACGCGCGCAATATGGCCCGGGTGGCGTCGAAGGCTAGGAGGCTGGTGGACATCTGGTCAAACACGCCGGCATCCGCCCGGCTGTAGAGACCATATCCAAGCGAGAAGGCCTCGCCGGTCACATTTTCCCCCTCCGCCCATCTAGGAAGGAGGGTCGAAACCCTGATCGAGTTTGACTCAGGGTCCCATTCCATCTGAGTCTTCCCCTCCGAGTCGGCGTACCTAACACCGAAACCAAAGTTCTGGTGCCCTCTCGGCACCTCCTGGGGCGGGACGCTGGCGGAGGTTTCGGCGGCGACCACTTCTCCCCCAGCCTCGCTCGCGGCCGAGGGGTTCCCGGTAGAAGCCTCGGCACGGCTCTTGGCGGCGGCATCCATCTCGCTGGCCCTCTGAAGGATCGCTTCAAAGGACCTGCCCTCTGGAGGAGGTTGGACAGGCGGGACGGCCGGGGCTTTCCCCTTCTCAAGGGCAGAGGGTTTCGGCCTCTTCAGCGTTCGGAGAGGAGGAAGGGTGACCTTCCGCTTCTTGGCCGGTGGCGGCAAGGGAGGGGCTGGATCTTCTCGGCAGGCGCTGGCGCTAGCTTCCGCGAGCGCAAGGGAGCCTCTCGCTGCCAGACCCTCAACACCCCGGCCTTCAGCAAAGGGTTGGCGCAGAGGGACCTCCCGCTCTCCTGCAAAGTTAAAACGCTTTAGCACTTCAGCGCAAGAAAATCTTTGATAAAAAAGGGAATCTGAGGCGAGACCGTACCTTCGCCCGAGTGAACAAGTGGGAGGGAGTCGACGTCCCGCCGAAGATAGGGGACGTCGAACTCCTTGGTCCCGAAGAATTCCAGGATTGCGCTCTCGCGCGATCCCAGAGCAGGCGGCTTGTAGGCAGCGTGCTCATACTGGACGGGATGAAGCGGGACGTTGCCAAAGTCCCCGCTGACGTAAACGAACTTCTCGCCCCAGTGGTGGTGCTTGTTGGCGAGACCGGTAACCTCGAGCTGTTGCCCAGAGAAGAAAACTACCCCCCCCCCCCTTGGCACGGAAGTTGAATAGCTTCCGGAAGATGGGCAGACTAAACTCGATCCTCTCGGATCGCATATAGCATATGAATGCTATAAGTATCGCGACTGAGTTCGGGTTTAGCTGGGCGGGAACCACCCCATAATAGCGGAGAGCTAGCCGAACCTCCGGCCAAAGGGGGAGGCGGAAGCCCACCTCGAAATGCTCGAGGGGGATGGCAAGCTCTCCTGCCCCGGGAGTATTCACCCTATCGTGATTCCCCGGGTTCCGCGCCGAGAAGCCGGCGGGAACGTAGCGGTCGACGATCACGTTGTACTCGTCGAGGGTGAGCTTGCAGGAAGGGAAGAGGTGTTTCTGGAAGGCTTCCGCGCAATGGGCGCGACCCTTGTTCTCGCCAGGCATGGCTGGTTCGTGAGTAAGAGCGAGAGCTGGAGGGGGGTCGAAGCGGAAGCAGGAACGCGAGAGCACGGAGGGAAGGCTGAGGTTCCGGATCGAAGAAGTAAATGCGGTTGGTAGACTTCTCTATTTATAGGGAATCGTAATCATCATGAGTTCATCCGGCAGAGAGAGAAAGTGACAGCGGAGTACCGCTGTCAGAATCCGGGCTAACGGCGCCTCGGTTCTCCCCCTCGGGATGACAGCGGTCAACGGTCGCTTCGGGTTTCGACGCGACTACCTGGATTGGCGCAAGCCTCCTAGATCGGCGCAAGCATCCTAAATTGGTGTAAGCGTCTTAATTAAAAAGCCTCGCAGAGCGATAAAAAGAAAAAGGAAAAGAGAGACATGAGTAGAAGCGGGATTCTCGCTAGCGCAAGCTGGATAAAACTTAATTGGTAATAATGTTTATTACAGATACGTTGAAAAAAAGAAAAAAAAAAGAGACATTGAGATTCAGAGCGTGAAGGCTAGTAGGGCTTCCAGCTCCATCGTCCCCGTTCTCGCCGCCTAGTTCTTGGGGGCGCCAACGGGTTGAAGTAAGACGATAGCGTGGTACACCCAAGGTTGATCCGCCTGGCGTAGTCCCGGATCTGCGAGATGCACCTCCCTGGCGAAGACTCGGCGGAAGGCCCACGCGGGCAATCAGTCTCGCCCAAGAAGAAATCCCGCTCCAGAGCCTCCAGCCTTTGCTCCACAGATTCGCGGAATGCTTTCGCCGCGGCAGTATGGGCACGGTCTCGCCGGATAAGCTTGGCCAGGATGACCGAGATCTTCCTCCATCTCCCCTTCGCGCTCCCAGCACTGTTCAGGGTTTCCTCTATCTCGCCAGACGAAGGGAGAGGGGACTCTTCATCCTCTTCTTCCTCGTCTTCTTCTTCCTCTTCTTCTCCTTCCTCGTTGACTCCCGACCGCAAGCCAGGATCACCTGCGGAAGAAACACACGAGAATTTTGGTCAAGGCATGACAATCAACAGTCCAGAAAAGTTTTTCGCATACCTGCGGCTGGGCGAGAACCGTCAACCAAAGTTGGACGAGAAGGCCCGGCCCCTCCGTTGGTTCCATAAAGGAGGTGAAGAGGCTTGCCCAGCCCCGGGCGGAAGGGCTCGCGCACGATGATCCCGGCCTGGCCGGAAGCATGAGGGGAGTTGTCTTCTCTCAAGGTACGATCAGCATCCTTGAGAGTAGCGGAAGGTTCAGAAGCCGCCCCTCCCGCCTGCAGGATAGGATTGGCCACCGCGGGAGGCACTTCGACGGTTCTCGCTTCATCTTCCCGGGTGGTTAGACCCGGGTCGGCGGGAGCTGGCACTGCTAGAAGACGGTTCAGAAAAGAAAGGGTCGGGTTGAAATATTGATAAGGGAAAATGTACCTATCGTTCCGGTCTCGGCTGGAGGAATCCTCTCCGAGACCCGCGTTTGGTCCTTGGGTGAATGAGCGGGCGGGTTCGAAGAGCTGGGCGGAATTTCGGCGTCATTATTGGGAGCGGACCCCTGCGAAAGCATACTTTTAATCATCGAATCTAATGCACAGTCCGTTCGGTAGACACGGGCGAAAGGCTTACCTTCTGTGGGGAAGGATCTCCCGCAGGATTGGGAGTGGGAGAAGGAGGATCTCTGTTCTCGCGAGAAAGGTCCCGCCGGACCGCCTTCGCCCTTTTCTTTTCCTTCTTCTTCGGCTCCGAAGGCCCGGCGGTTGAAGTCTTTTTCGCTAACCATGGAGCCACCGCCGCACAGTTAGCCAAGGCCCGCGCTTGGGCAGCGATTAATCGGTCTTGGAGGTCTTGCGGAAGCGGTTTGGCAGCACGTTTGGGATGCATGGTAAGCTCGCGCAAAGGTCCCAAGGGGCGAGAGCTCAGTCGTAAAAACAGTATTTCAAGGGCGAGGCATATGGTCGCCTATCGGTGCATATTTATAGCCGCAGTAGGACCCACCAAAAGATTCCCCTGGTTAGTTGGCACGTGTCCAGCGAATATTTCGGGGGTTGGACTTGTCTTGTCGAGCGCAGGGCTAGCTCGAAAAGAGCGGGGATTGTGTACAACCCCATATTCGCTGGTCAGGATTGGGCTAGTCTCAGGCTAGCCTCGGTTTAACCTTAGGGCATACTTGGGGAGTTCTTGTCCTGTAGGAGCTCTCACCAAGGGCAGGCGAAAGCTGAGGAAACAAGGGCAGATAGTCGACCTCTCGGCAGGAGAGATCGTCGACCGACCAGTGCAGATAGTCGACCTCTCGGCAGGAGAGATCGTCGACCGACAAGGGCAGATAGTCGAGCTCTCGGCAGGAGAGATCGTCGAACGACCGAAGTAGAGGGCCTAACTACGGAAGCTCCCGCCTTAGGGAAAGCTCCCGCCCAGGGCAGGCGAGAAGGCCCTAAGTAAGCCTTCAGTCGCGATAGTTTCAAGACCGTGAGGGGCGCGAACCTCCCTGGCAAGGGGTCTCGCCAAGGTTGGCCCAGTTGGGGGCCCGGCGAGAGCCTTCACGGCCAGGGTTCTCGCCAAGTGGGCCCACATGGTAGGGCCCGGCGCTCGTAAAGGGGATTAGTTTATAACGTATATCATCCCGAGGTAAAATTACCCAAATGCCCTTGGAATGACAGCGGGATTTAGCTATTGGCAGACCCCTCAGGGGTATTTCAGTATTTTCAGGTCAAAGGAAGACTATAAAAAGACCCATAGGGGCTCTTTGGAAGGCAGGCTGATCATTTTTTCCTCTAACTCTAGTGCCTTCTGAAGAGCTCCCAGCCCAACATTTGGCTTTGGAGGGGAAGCTCTCAGAGATCTTCCGGGTGTGTGGTGGGACCTCCCAGCTGAGGCTTTGGGTCTGTGTTAGGGCCTTAGCAGCCTGTCAGGGGTCGAGGTTTGAGAGAAGTAGGCATTGGCTGCACTTTGGTTCGTGAACATTTGTTGAGGTTATTTTTGGCTTCAACACTACGATTCCTGTTATGATATAGGGCACTTAGTGCTTCTATTATATCTCTCAGCTTTTATTTTATTCACTTAATGCTTAATCAATTTGTAGCTTTCCTCACTGTCTGGATGTACATTCTATTTGTCACACCATTATACAGATATTTTATCAATTCGAAGTATGATGGAGACCTAACATGCTAATAAGTCAGTTTTATTGGAAACCTTATTATGCACTGATTTATATGTTTTTTGGGCTTGAGAGAAAAGGATACATAGGTTAACAATGTAGAAAATTATGAATGATAATTGAATCATTGTTATCTAACCGGTGTGCTTGATTAGGCTCATCCTAAGCACATCTAGCTTAATTTATGAACTTGCAAACTTAGTCTCTATACTGGAGAGAGAGACTTACTTTGAGGCATGATGCCTCTAGCTTTTGAGGATTACACACTTAATAGCCTCAACCTTTGATTATTGCTTTACATGGAATATATTCCTTGAGCAATCATCCTATCTTAGACATTTGCCTGGAACATCCATTATCCAAATACCAAGTCTTATCTAGATATGTATTTGGACTAACCTTCAAAAAGAAATTTATTTACCCTTAGGCACCCAACAATAGTTGGGTCCTAGGTTCTTGGTAGGAGTATAAAACTTTTGCTCAGCTCTCTACCTGGACTGAGCACCTTTCTGTCCACTAGCTACATTCAGGTTGTGCCAACAATCAATAGCAAAGTGGCCCAACTTCCCACAAAACCAAAATTTATGAATGTTGTACCTTCTCTTCAGGACAATACAGAAATGCTGTCCATGAGAGATTTGAGAAGATCCAGACTTTGTTGGATAAGCATTACATGATGCTGCTTCCTTCTTCCTGAACGAAGGTGCTGAAGAACTAAATACAGTTGGTCCAGGATGGGCCAATTGTATTCTTGGAGCCTTCCATCTAGTGGTCTCTCTCATCTCTTTAGATACATGATATTTGGATCCAAATCTAAAGAGTTTATCCTGTGCTTTATGGCTAGAGTGGACAAAAACACTGCTTTTTAGATAATGTGTCTTTACCCCACTGGTAGAGCACACATTTTAATGATCCTCATAGGGAGGTGAAAACTTGACAGCTTTAGAAGGTAAATTCACCTTTTGAAATACTGTCAACTTATTAGGGAATTCAGATTTGAATTGATGATTAATATGATTAATACCAAGCTTCCCAGGGACTTGGCAGGTTGTAGCTTTTTGCAACTGACCCTGTGACTGAGAAGGGTTAATCACAATCCCCAATTTCTCTAAGAACTTTTGTTCCATATATCTAATATGCTTATTCTTTTCTTCTAAAAGCTTGGTCTGACACTCAAGAATTTTCTTGAGTTCAGAAACCTCATGACTCTTCTTATAAAACTCAATAGATTTATATTTATAAAGAGTTTTATAAGGCTTTAGGACTTCAATCTCCTTTGCTTTCCTTTTGGCAAAATTTCTGCTCTTCCTTAAAGCATCTAGGAGTACTCCATACTTTTCAATCAATTGATTGACATCAGTCTCAGATTCTGAGCAATCTTCATCACAGGATGAAGATGTATCAGTGTTTGGACTTATATCATACTCAGAGGAAGATGAAGGAATGGAGAGAGGTTTTACCTTGATTGATTCTGAATCTGCCTGACTTCTTTCCTCTTCAGATATTGTCATCAGCCCCTGACATCCACAGTCTTCTTCATTCTACACATTGTCACTATCTGAGTGTGATAGAGCGGCCCTGATTCCTATCGTAGCTGCAGGATATTCCTCTTCTTCTTCTTGATCTATAAACACTGATATCAGCCCTATATAGGCTTCTTCCTCTTCATCTACAGATTCTGAGGAGGAAGAATCTTTCAAGCTTCTCTCCTTCTTAGCCACAAAGGACTTCTCATTCTTCTTGTCCTTGTGGTGATGGTCATGATTTTTCTTCTTCTTCTCATCTTCTTCCTTTCTTTTGACTGGCAGTCAGCAATGACATGCCCAGCCTTGCTGCAACAATAATAGATGTCATTAGAAGAAATCTGTTTACTAGTTTTAGGGGCATACCTGTCATCCTTGGATGACTTACTGTGATAAGAGGATGAAGATGGCCTTCTCCTCAAGTCCTTCTTCTTCATGAACTTATTAAAATGCCTGAAGAAGGCAGCTAGATCTTTATCAGACATGTGGTTGTCTGATGAGCTTGACTCAGATTTTTCTGAGCTTGACTCAGATTTTTCTGAGCTTGATTCAGCTTCACTCCTTAGTGGTGAGGGAGTCTTTCTTTTGCTCCATCTTGAGGCTTCTTCCTTGAATGCCACAGACTTATCCTTGGACTTGGATTGGTTTCTCTTCTCCTCTTCTAGTCTAGCAGCCAGCTGCATTTTATAGGAAAGCAGCTTTCCAAACAAAGTTGATGGAGGAGTGTCTGCTAACTTGGCCATTTCCCTAATGGCGCATATATTAGTGTCCCAATCTCAAGTGAGGGATCTTAGGAACTTGTCATACTGCTTATAGTTACTGAAGACCCTACCATAGGTTCTTAGTTCATTAACTGTCCTAAAGAACCTCTCAAAGCAGTCAGCTACTTTTTCAGATTTTCTTTGTCTGAAAGCCTCATACTCTTGGTTGAGCATGGACTTACTATCATCTCTAACTTCCTCAGAGGCTTCCATGTAGACCAAAATAGTGTCCCACATTTCCTTGGAGGTCTTGCAGTGTATAAGATTTTGGAAGGTTGAGTCATCAATGGCACTGGCTATGATATTTTGTGCCCTTTTGTCCATGTGGACAGAATTACCTCATCTCTGTCCATCTCTGTATATGTCTTGGGCACTCTCAGAGTTGGATCTATGGTGGAGGCCTTTATGGGGATAAAAGGACCTTCCACTAATGTTACATATATTTTAGGGTCAGAAGCTTCCATGAAGAGTCTAACCCTTTGCTTCTAGAGGCCAAATTCTTCCTTCCTACAAATTGGTAGTTTCTTGTCCCCTAGCACCTTATAATTAATTTATGACCCCATACTTATATATTATAGCTAACCTTGGAGGTATACTCAGATTGTTAAATCCTTTTTGAGTAACCTCCCTCTGATACCACTTGAAATTTATTACTACAAGGTTAGCTAGTCACCTAGAGGGGGGTGAATACGTCTTTGAAATTTCTTAAGCCTTTTTACTGTTTACAAACGAAGGGATCTAGAGCTTGTCCATAGTACCTGCAATATAAAGAAAGAACAAGCAACACAGCACAGAAACAATAATTTATAGTGGTTCCCCAACTGGGTACATCCACTTTCCCTCCCACCTTTCTAACTTATGTTAGACAAGGCACAAACTGAAAGTGTAAAGTTGTCAACCTAAATCACCTAGAGGGGGGTGAATAGGTGAATCGTGCGTCTATTTGCGGAAAAAAAATTTATCGATCTAGTACAAGAAATCAAGCAATCACAGAAAGACAAGAAGATTTATAGTGGTTCCCCAATCTTGGGTACGCCCACTTTACCTCACCGATCTAACAAATCACTAGACTCGGCTACTCCACTATCTCGGATTGAAAACAATCCTACGCCTTGGAACCAAGTTCCTACAATCTCGATCCCCAACATGGATCTACACTCGGAAGATTAAACTTCCTATAACTCAGAGACAAAAGAAAATTCTCCTACACTCGGAGAGAAATCTCCTACAAGATATAAGAAAAGATTTGTAGAAATACAAACAATGATTTCTCAGATCTGAAAATCTCGGCCAAAATCTTCTTTCTTTGAACTTGCGGCTTTATCAGAAATAGTTGAAGAAGAAACTCGACAAAATATGGATCTGAGATTTCTTTGACTCACACGATCCGAGAGATGATGAGGAGTTGAAAAACCTTCTTGATCTGTAAGTCTACCTTGATCTGAATCTTCTTGAACGCAAGCCCTAGGCGATTTGCACGATGAAGATCGGCGTCGGCTTCCATTTTTGGAAAGAGAGAATCGATTCAGAGACTTAGAATATTATTTGACAGCTTGTTAGGGTTAGTCGGTTTGACAAGACCTTATATAGGATTACTCCTAACGGTTAGAAGAGACATTAATGATGACACGTGGACCAATCACGTCAAGTCATTAAGAAATCTGGCCGATCATGACTTAAACAAATTTCAGAAAAATATTAGTCTGCAGTTCTCGAGAAGTAGCATTAGCTCTCGAGAACTGATTGAATTTTTTGAGAACTAACTATCTGGAATAAAACGTAGTTTTCGAAACTTCAAGATCAATACTTCTCGAAAAACAATATGGACTTCTCGAGAACTATAGCCTGACTTCTCGAGAACTATGAAGTAGAGTTTCTCGAGAATTTAAGACTTCTTGAGAACTAATCTGGACTTCTCGAGAACTAAGAGATACTTCTCGAGAACTAAGACTTAGAAATAATTTCTTTAAACTTTCTGAACTTCCCGAGAACTGCTCTGGAACTTCTCGAGAACTAAGAGATACTTCTCGAGAACTAAAAGGACTTCTCGAGAACTAAGAGATACTTCTCGAGAACTAAAAGGACTTCTCGAGAACTAAGAGATACTTCTCGAGAACTAAGACTTAGAAAGAATTTTTTGAACTGAAATAGCTAAACTTCTCGAGAACTGAACTCCTGTTTCTCGAGAACTTCTAACTTTACTTCTCGAGAACTGAAAGTACTTCTCGAGAAGTGGACTTAGAAAATTTATGAAATTTTTAGAAATAAACTTTTTCTTCTCTTCAAGGGTCCAATCTTCATTCCATGGTCCATGTGTTTGAATATGAAGTGTATCCCAATAGAGAGGCTACACATGAGTCAACACCTTGGATCACACAGTGAGGGATTACACTGTATGGTCCTGTGTTCATGACCCTCTATAGACTGACATTGGTCTACACTTAGTAATGATGATCCACAAACACACAACTTGAACAAGATATCAAATACAACTTAATTCATCTTAGTTCAAGGGTGACTTCATGCAAGTCTGGGTTATTTTGGATGCAATGCCCAACAATCTCCCGCTATTTGTAGACGTCAGAACCCTCTACACTAAGGTGAATTATGACAATTAATAAAGAACTAGAAATGAAAATTTAAACAAAGGCAGAAGAGATTAATTGAACACAATTAGGCAAAACTGGAAATTTTATATAAGTAATGTTTTAGATTTCTTAATCAACAACCATTTCAACAAAATTCTCAAGAATAACTCAACAAAAGTATATTCTTTGCTTTAAGGTTGTCTGTCTTGCTTTTCCTGCCGCCTTCTCTGATAGCTGAATGGTTTGGGATAATACCTTGGGGGCTTTGGAAGAGCTTTAGGATTATTCTTTCCATTTTCCCTATCATATATCCTCCTTTTGGTCATGGACTTTTCATATAATTCCCACTCAACTGAGCTGTAGTGGAGATTTCTATTCTCATTATAGTCCATTACCAACTTAAGAGTATCAAGAATTAAACTTTTAGAAGTGGGCTCCAAACTTCAGCAAATTCCTTTGCTTTCCTTTTATCTTAATCAACTTTGGGAATGCTTCTGCTGGCAGATGGCCCTTCTCCATATTTCCTCTTCTTAGAAGTGTTGATATCTGGTAAATCCTGAGGAATAATGTCATACCATACCTGGTTATAAGAGGCTGGAGGAGGATCCTGATCTTCTGGCATAGGAGAGAAGCAAGGAATTTGAGGTTGTTGCAATTGAGCTGGCACTTGACTGGGCTGTCCTTCAACCAAAGGATTCAGATGATGAGGAATAATATTGGGATCAGCCTGAAATTCAGGGAAAATTTTATTGTGCATCCAAACTATGGTGTCATAAGTATAGAACTTCACTGATTGGATTTGAGCTAAAACATTCTTATTGATTTCAGAAATTTTCTCAGCCCAGAGAGTGTTTGCACTTATAGAAAACTTATCCACAAGTTTGATTATATGCTCTTTCACCAGGCTCTCCCCCTTTCTAAATTCTACAAGGAGTTTTTCTATGGCTTCTTCCTTGAAAGTACCCACTTCCTCAGAAACCTTCATCACTTGTTTTTGAACATTCTTTTCTAATTCAATCTGATTATTAGCAAGAGTATGGGATTCTTCCATAACCTGACCAACACTAGTAAAAGTGGGATCTATGGCTTTGCAACCAATCTGAAATAAGCTCTTAAGAGAGTCAGTATTGTTTTGGATCTCAGCAAATCCTCGACTCATTTCTGTGTCAAAGGCAGTCACCTTGTCTTGCATCACTTTCAGAGAATTGTCAAAATGTTTCCTTTGATCAGAAAGCATTTAGCCTATCTAGATAAGAAGTTCTGAGTTGGAAGGGGTAGCAGCAGTAACAACAGCATTTAAAGAGGTAGAGGCAGAGGTAGAAGCAGAAATAGTAGCAGGAGGAGGGGCTCTCCATAGAGGTATCTCTTCAAGAATCACTGATCTTACAGATTTGGTAGTCTGAACAAAGGTAATATCAGCCTGATCAATGAATGAGGGGATTGAGAAATCTAACATCCTCAAGGGAATATCAGCAGGCTCAGGAGATATTCTGTCTTCATCAGAAAGAAGAATAGTCTCAGGGATATCTTGCTTGGCAGTAGGGGATTGAGCAGGAGGAGATTCTGGTAATCTGATAGGAGAAGGAGAGGGAGTTGGAGAAGGATCTTTTGGATGTTCTTCAGCTGGTTACTTGAAGAGGGGATGAACATCAGAGGTGAGTTATTCCACCATTCTGTAAATGGCTTCTGTAGTGTTTTGGAGGGTTTCTTGGACTTAAGAATCTGGAAGGATATCTTATGGAGAGAGGCCAATGGGGACTTTGCTGGAGAGGGAGAAGGAGATCTGTCAACAGAAACAGAGACTGCAGGCTCCCCCTGAGTTACTGCACCAGATGGTTCAGCAACATGATGATAGGAGGGAGATGGGGTCCTGACCTCAGAGGCAGAAGCTGCAATTTCTTTAGCTAACTGCTTTGGATTTTTCATCTTGAGTTCCCAATTATGGATGGAAGCCTATGAGATCTTTTTCAGGTGGCGAACTGGAGTGCCTTTGGAAAGTTTGAAAGTGACAAGATCAATCTCACTCAGCAATAAAGAGATTATCCTTGAAAATTTGTGATCCTGAATGCTATCCCTAATCATCTCAAATACAATCATGCCAAACTGAAATTTCTTTCTACAGATTACAGCTATCATTACTGCAAATAGATCATTTGTTATGAAACTAATCGACCCTGTTTTGCACCATAAGATTTTTCCAATTATGTCTGCCAGAAGTTTTCCTACATCATTGAATAGATTTCTCCTTAAGGAGTAGAACTCCTCAGAAACTCCACAGAAGGAGTAAGTCCTGTCATAATCTTCTGGAGTTAGGTCATCTTCTTCTCCCACAATGGGCATCTTCAAAAGCTTTGAAACTTTGTTTTTATATAACTTGATTTTGATCCCTTTCACTGTAGTTTTCAAAGTCTTACCATTCCTCCTTACCTTTGCATTTCTGAAGAATTCTTCGACATCTGGAAAAACAATCTTGCAGGGTTCTGATAGAACGAACATCAGTCTTGTCGTGTCCAGGAGAAGAAGCAAGTTCTGAAAATCATCTGAAATTTCTGCAATTCCTTTGATAACTAGTTCACTGCCGATTCCTATCTTCGAATTGTGCATCATGGATGCTATCGGTGGTGGCAGACGGAGTACGGGACGATGGCTGCAACGACGCTGTCTGTCGGCGAAAGACGAAGAGTTTTCAAGAATAGGAAATTTGAAATATCGGTTGATTTGGGATTTCTAAAGTATTATATATATATATTTATAATCCCAGTAATGTCAATTAAGTGTCTAATTAATCTAGGATTAAGGCTTAAGTCATCGGGTTTTCGAAATAGAAGAAATTAATTAGAAGTCGAAAAGGCAATGAGCATTTCTCGAGAAGTCGGGTATAGTTATCGAGAACTGTCAGGGGACTTCTCGAGAAGTAATATACTGGTTCTCGAGAACGTAAGAGACTTTTCGAGAGACAATTCAAAGTTCTCGAGAACTGAGAAAACTTTTCGAGAGATAAGTCTTAGTTCTCGCGAAGGACTCTGAGTTTTTGAGAAATAAGTCAAGTTCTCAAGGAGTCTGAGTTTTCGAGAAAGAATATGTTACTTTTCGAGAAGTAGATAGAGTTCTCGAGAACTACCTTCCTCTTGAGAAATTTCTTACCTGTTTGAAGTATCCTTGATTCTTGAGCTTTGAACTGATCTCCTGTGACTTATCCTTCTTTGTTCAGCATCCCAAGTTCAGTTTTGAAGAAATTGAACTTGGTCTCGTCCAGCACCGTGAAAATATCTGCAACTTGCTGATCTGTTGGCACGTACTGCAGATCTATATCCCTTTGTTCCACGTGCTCCCGGATGAAGTGATATCTGAGCTCGATGTGCTTTGTTCGGCTGTGCGAGACTGGATTGTTTGCGATTGTGATAGCGTTGGAGGAGTCGCAGAACAATGGAATGTATTTAATCTTCATATTATAATCCTCTAGCTGGTTCTTTAGCCAAAGCAACTGTACACAATAACTACCATTAGAATTGTATTCTGACTCGGCCATTGAGATTGCGACATAGTTTTGCTCTTTGCTGCTCCATGAAATAAGCCTTCTTCTAACAAACTGACACGTCCCGGAAGTGCTTTTCCTGTCATCTTTGCTACTTGTAAAGTCTGTATCTGAGAAACAAATTAGTTCGCTGTCATTACTTCTTAGGTACCATAAGCCAAGATTCGGTGTTCCTTTAAGGTATCTCAAGATCCGCTTTGCAGCAGCATAGTGAGATTCCTTACAAATCACTTTGAATCTAGCACAGACACATGTGGAAAACATTATGTCTTGTCTACTGGCAGTAAGGTAGAGCAAGGATCCAACTATGCTTCTGTATTTGGTTTCATCAAAAGGTTTCCCTTTCTCATCCTTATCCAGAGACATAACTGAGGCCATTAGAGTCCTCATAGAGGTTGCACTCTCCATTCCGAATTTCTTAATCACCTCCTTGGTGAACTTCGTCTGTGAGATGAAAAATCCATCTTCAGATTGTTTCACCTGAAGTCCTAAGAAATACTTCCGCTCTCCCATACTGCTCATTTCAAACTTCCCTTGCATAAATTTAGAAAACTTTTAGCAGAGGTTGTCTTCTGTAGAACCAAAAATAATGTCATCGACATAGATTTGCACTAGCAAAATCTTGCCTTTAATTTCCCTAAGAAATAATGTCTTATCTATCTTACCCCTTATGAACTTGTTCTCGGGGAGAAATGTAGATAGCGTTTCGTACCAAGCTCGAGGAGCTTGTTTCAAACCGTACAGCTCTTTTGATAATAAATAAACATACTCAGGAAAATTAGGATCAACGAAACCTGGGGGCTGTTCCACGTACACCTCTTCCTTTATGTCACCATTTAGGAAGGCGGACTTTACGTCCATTTGGTAGACAGTGAATCCCTTCAGTGCAGCATAATCTAGGAACAGTCTGATGGCCTCCAGTCTTGCCACTGGAGCGTTTGTCTGGTCGAAGTCTATCCCTTCTTCTTGACGATATCCTTTGGCGACGAGTCTGGCCTTGTTCTTGATGATTATCCCATTCTCGTCCAACCTGTTCCTGTAGACCCATTTCGTTCAGATGATATTCTTATCTTTGGGTCTTGGAACAAGCGTCCAAACTTTGCAGCACTTGAACTGATTCAATTCTTCTTCCATGTCCAAGATCCATGATGCGTCTGAGTTTGCTTCCTCAAACTTCTTTGGTTCAACCTGCGAGAGTAAGCTTAGATAGAGATTCTCATTAGTTGTACCTTGATGAGTTCTGACACCATCCCGGGGATCTCTTATAATTTGGTCCATTGGGTGATCCTTTAGATTTCTGAGCTCTAGGTTCCTCGCATCTGGAACTTCTTCGGCCACTGGAGTGACTTCGTCAACTTGTATAATATTTTTATCTTGATCCTCTACCTCTCCAATAGGGGTTGGAGAAGTGTCTTATCATGATTCTTGTTTATAAGGGCTCAATTTTGAACGTGGCAAGCAGTGTTGACGGCTTCAGCCCAGAAGCACTCCGGTAGTGAAGCATCATTCAACATGGTCCTGCAGGCCTCTATGAGTATTCTATTCCTTCTCTCAGCTACTCCACATTACTGTGGAGTACGGGGAGAGGAAAACTCATGAAAGATACCAAGGATTTCACAAAATTCTGTCATGGCCCCAGATTTGAATTCCTTTCCATTGTCACTTCTGATTTTGACAACGGAACAGTTGTATTCATTCTGTACCCGCCTGACAAAATTTGTAAAGATATCAAAGGTATCTGACTTGTGTTTCAGAAATAACACCCACGCAAAACGCGAGTAGTCATCAACAATTACCAATGTATAATCCTTACCTCCTAAACCTTTAACTTGCAGTGGACCGAACAAGTCCATATGAAGTTGGTGTAAACACCTATTAGAGTTTTTGCCTATAATGCTTTTAAAGGTAGCCCTTGTTTGCTTGCCTTTTACGCATGCATGACAAGGTCTCTCTTTGATATGCTTGACATTTGGGGCCTCATGTACTAAGTTATGGGAGAATAATTTATTAATAGTTTTAAAATTAATATGTGTTAGCCTCTTGTGTCATTGGTCACCAAGAGACACACTATCTTTTGCAAAAAGACACACTAGTGTAGAAGAAACTATACAAATGAAATTTAAGAAAAATATGTTCCTGCTTCGAGTGCCTGATAGAATTGTTTCCATATTGTCAACAGACTTTATCAAGCATTTGTCAACGTGGAACTCAACTATGTATTCTTTGTCGCATAGTTGACTTATGCTTATGAGATTGTGTTCCAATCCCTCCACATAAGCTACATCCGAAAAGGACACATTACCGTTAGTGATCATACCATAGCCTTTAGTTATCCCTCGGTCTGAACCTCCGAAGATGACCTTTGGTCCATTGTAGACTGGAGTGAAATTCTTGAGTAGGCTTCTTGTCCCGGTCTTGTGTCAAGAGCATCCACTGTCCAAGTACCAGATTGACATTTTGGTGGCCTTTGGACATACCTGCATTCATGATCACTTTGCCTTAGGAACCCAAACATGTTTGGGTCCTTGGTCTCGGGTTATAACACTCCCCCTACGAAGATTAGCATTCTTAGTGGTCAATCTTATGTTTCCAACTTGAGGAGTAGTAGCTTTCCTGGTATTAAACCAACAATCGATGGCAAAATGACCAATTTTGCCACAACACCGACAGTCAAACCTGTTATATCTTTGCCTTATGTACTCCTGCTTGACATCTTGAGATGGTGGTCTAGCAGGGGTAGCACTCTTGGAGGAGGAGGCTTCATGATGATGGCAATCACATGACTTCTTCTCCTTCGGAGGCCTTTCCTCAACGGGCTTTAATTTAGGTGCTTTCTTGAAGTGGTGGCCATGATTATAAGGACCATAACCCTGAAGAATCAATTCTTCATAAGGTGCCTTAAAGACACTCTCACCAAAGTTCCGAGGGCGAGTCCATCCTTGGTACCTAGATTTTGGCTCTACGTAAGTAGGCCTGGTCAAGTGACCATAGGACGAGTCCAAATCAAACTTATATGTTAGAAAGATGACTTTCTTAAATACAGTCTGATCTAGAGGGTCTTTCCCCTTTTCTTTGGCGAAGGCCTTCTTGGCGGCCTTATTCATCCATTGAGCCTTGTTTCTCCTTGAAGATTTACTAGGAGCGACAATATGGCCTAGTCCAGCTCCTTTGGCCTTAGCTGAGAATTCAGCAACGAGTTGAAGAACTGTCTTAGGCTTAGAGAAACTTTCAACATGTTTCTTCTCAGCCTCCAGTTGTTTTTTCAACTCTTTGATGATTTCATCTTTAAGGTCGAGGTGCTTAAGAGCTTGATTGTGTTCTTCCATAGCAAAATTGAAGTTCTCTTAAAGTGAGTCAGTCTTAGCGACTTCTTCTCTCAAGCTTCTCTCAATACCCTTTAGAGACTTAATTTCTTTTGCCTGAGTTTTCATGGCTCGGCGACATTTGTTGTAAGTCATGATCAACTCCTTGTACTGGGCCATAAGTTCCGACTCATTGTCAGAAGAGCTGTCCTCACGATCATGCTCAGAACTTTCAAATTCAGAGAGAGAAGTGTGAGATTTTACCTCCCAAGTAAACTGGGGCTCTTGTTCGTCATCTGATTGAGCCATGAGGCCAAAGTAAGCTTCCTCTTCTTCACTCGACTCAGATGAGTCGGAGTCGCTAAGAGTTTTGCCCTTCTTGGCCAACAGGCTCTTCTCTATCCTCTTCTTGTGGTATTAGGACTTCTTTTCCTCTCTTCTGCTACCCTCCTTCTTCTTGTGGGGGCAGTCAGCTATTACGTTACCTGGTTTGTTACAACAGTAGCAACGATGTCAGTAAAAATCTGTTTGTTCTATTTAGAGTTATGCTTGTCATGGCTACCCGAGCCTTTCATTCGCTGATCACCGTCATGTCGTGATCTTCTATATGAGGCATCCTTGCCTCTCCACTGCTTCTTCTTGTTCAAGAATTTCTTGAACTGCCGAGAGAGCAACGAGAACTCTCCTTCAGATAGTTCTGAGCCTGAGGTGCTTTGCTCGGAGCTTTCCTCTTCACTTACTTCTTGAGCTGGTGCTGGTGAGGCAGCTTTGCCCTTCCTTGAACTGTCAGCCATTAATGCAACCGACTTCTCTTTTGAGAAGAAGTGACTTTTCTCTTCTTCAGCTTTTCTGGAATTGATCTACAGTTTATAGGACATCAGCTTGCCAAATAGATTCTGTGGGTCTGTCTCAGCTAGTCTGCCAAACTCCCGGATGGCACAGACTTTGTTGTCTCATTCCTTTGTGAGAGACCTCAGAAATTTATCATTCAGCTCCCCATTGGTGAAGACCTTGTCATACACTCTTAGACCATTCACTATCTTGAAGAAGTTCTCAAAGGTATCTGCAATGGTCTCCTTTGACCCTTGCTTGAAGGCTTAATATTTCTGGTTCAGTATGGACCTTCTATCATCCCTCACTTCTTCAGTACCTTCCATCAAAGTAACTAGAGACTTCCACATCTCCTTAGCCGATTGGCAGTGAATCAGATTCTGCAGCATCGAGTCATCAACTACACATGCTATGATATTTTTAGCTTTTTTGTCCAACGAGACAAGTGCAATCTCATCCTTATCCAGATCCATCAATTTCTTAGGAACTTTCTTGGTTGGATCTATAGTGGAGATTGTCATAGGAATGTAGGGACCTTCTTCAACAATCATGAAGATCCGGGGATCCACAGTTTCCATGAAAAATTTAATTCTCTCTTTCCATATGGGAAAGTTATTCTTTGTGCCCAAAGGAAGCTTGGCAAAATCTTTGAGCATGTCCATTGCTTGAATAACCAAATGACAACTTTCAAGAGGAAATTTATCAAGGTGTTTACCTTTTAATGACCAACATCCCTCTAATACCAATTGAAAGTGTAAAGTTGTCAACCTAAATCACCTAGAGGGGGTGAATAGGTGAATCGTGCGTCTATTTATGGAATAAAAATTTTTAATGATCTAGCATAAGAAATCAAGCAATCACAGAAAGACAAGAAGATTTATAGTGGTTCCCAAATCTTCGGTACATCCACTTTACCTCACCGATATAGCAAATCACTAGACTCGGTTACTCCACTATCTCGGATTGAAAACAATCCTACGCCTCGGAACAAAGTTCCTACAATCTCGATCCACAACACGAATCTACACTCGGAAGAATAAACTTCCTACAACTCGGAGACAAAATAAAATGCTCCTACACTCCGAGAGAAATCTCCTACAAGATATAAGAAAAGATTTGTAGAAATAGTTGAAGAAGAAACTCGGCAAAATCTAGATCTGAGATTTCTTTGACTCACACGATCCGAGAGATGAGGAGTTGAAAAACCTCCTCGATCTGTAAGTCTACCTTGATCTGAATCTTCTTGAACGCAAGCCCTAGGCGATTTGCACGATGAAGATCGGTGACGGCTTCCGTTTTTGGAAAGAGAAAATCGATTCAGAGACTTAGAATATTATTTGACAGCTTGTTAGGGTTAGTCAGTTTGACAAGACCTTATATAAGATTACTTCTAACAGTTAAAAAAGACATTAATGACGACACGTGGACCAATCACATCAAGTCATTAAGAAATCCGCCCGATCTTGACTTAAACAAATTTCAGAAAAATATTAGTCTGCAGTTCTCGAGAAGTAGCATTAGATCTCGAGAACTGATTGAATTTTTCAAGAACTAACTATTTGGAATAGAACTTAGTTTTCGAAACTTCAGGATCAATACTTCTCGAAAAATAATATGGACTTCTCGAGAACTATAACCTTACTTCTCGAGAACTATGAAGCTGAGTTTCTCGAGAATTGAAGACTTCTCGAGAAGTAATCTGGACTTCTCGAGAACTAAGAGATACTTCTCGAGAACTAAGACTTAGAAAGAATTTCTTGAAACTTTTTGAACTTCCCGAGAACTGCTCTGGGACTTCTCGAGAACTAATAGATACTTCTCGAGAACTAAAAGAACTTCTCGAGAACTTTCTCGAGAACTATGACTTAGAAAGAATTTTTCTGAACTGAAACAGCTAAACTTCTCGAGAACTAAACTCCTATTTCTCGAGAACTTCTAACTCTACTTCTCAAGAACTGAAAGGACTTCTCGAGAACTGGACTTAGAAAATTTATGAACTTTTTAGAAAGAAACTTTTTCTTCTCTTCAAGGGTCCAATCTTCATTCCATGGTCCAAGTGTTTGAATATGAAGTGTATCCCAATAGAGAGGCTATACATGAGTAACCACCTTGGATCACACAGTGAGGGATTACACTGTATGTTCCTGTATTCATGACCCACTATAGACTGACATTGGTCTACACTTAGTAATGATGATCTGCAAACACACAACTTGAACAAGATATCAAATACAACTTAATTCATCTTAGTTCAAGGGTGACTTCATGTAAATCTTAGTTATTGTGGATGCAATGCCCAACACAAACTCCTCCAAAATGCTCCTCAGAGCTTACACCTCAGGCCCTCCACCTTACACTCAGATTCTCTTTAGAACCCTACCTCAAAACTACAAATGTTCCTACCTCATAGCCCTACAGTTCTCCTATAGCTCAGTGGTCCTCAAACCACCTACCTCAGCCTTATCTTTAAGGCCTACAGCTCAGGCTTTTCAGCCCTACAACATCAGGCATAAGGCCCTACTCTCAGAGTGTTGCAGCACTCCTGAAAATCAGTACCCTTCCAGGTACCTACCTCAGTGCCCTTCTAGGCACCTATAGCTCAGTGACAAACTTGTCACCTAAATCCGGCCAAAAGTCCCTACACTCAGTCTCCTCCAAGACCTGCACTAAGTGAAACACTTATCACCTAGATCTCAGTGACTTAATAGTCACCTACCTCAACCATATCACTAAGGCCTACTACTCAAGCTGGGAGGACAGCCCTACTCTCAGATCCACACTTTGATCCTACCTCAGTACCCCAGCAGGGCACCTACCTTAGAAACTAATTAGTAACCTCCAACTCAGGCACAAAGTGACCTACAACTCAGATTTAGGCAAACAAAATCCTATAGGAAATTAATCAAGTAAATTGAAATACTAACTTAGAGATAAATTTCTGAGTCTACCTTACTGGACTGAGCAGATTTCAGTCCAGCCCCCTTATTGTAGAAGAAATAAGTCTTCTTCTACAGCAACAAATTTCTCTGATGTACTGAAGACAGCTAACTGTTGTTGAAGGTTTATAACCCTTCACACAGCAATCTCCTATTGTTGATTAAATGAATCAGCCACCATGTTCTCCAAAGAACAATTTTATTGAACTGTAAGAAACTTCAACTATCTTTCTCTGCTTTGCAGGCTTGCACAAAACTGGACTTGGTTTTCAAGCTCGTCGATTAAGATTAAGTTCAGCCACCTCTCGTTTCTTTTTCGTTTGCTGTGATTGTTGCCCTAATCCCATTTTCTCTTTTCTTTTTTATCCATAGATTTGAATCAATGGCAAAATTCGAGTGTAGGCCTAGTCAAGAATGCTGAGCGCCACCTTCCTCAGAAGAGGAAAAATAGTAGCTTTCACCGCTATTATAGCTTTCCCGCAATGACTTGAAGTACTTGGGCTGAGATCGACGATCGTCAAGCTGAGATTAAAGAACTCTGTACTGAGCTCGACAAACTTCAGAATCACCAACTTTACATTTAGCTCGACAAAATGTGAACTCAGCTCGATGAACTCTAAATCCTCAAACTTTAACTTTATCTCAATGAAAGGTGGGCTCAGCTCGACGAACTTTGAATCTTCAAACTTTAAATTGAGCTCAACGAAAGGTGAGCTCAGCTCGATGAAATCTGGATCTTCAACCTTTAACTTGAGCTCGACAAAAGGTGAGCTCAGCTCGACGATCTTTAAACTCAGTTCGACGAACCCCACTTTTTGGACTTAGAAAATTTTTGTTGGCTTTGTCTCAGCAGTTCCTTCTCAACTGTCTTAGCAGTTTCTTCTCAACTGTCTCAGTGGTTTCTTCTTCACAACAGAGACTGTCTTCTTGTCTTGGAAATTTAGCTAAGACCAATACTTCTATCAACTTTTTGTGTTGAGCTTCTCAGCTGTCTCTGCGATTATATTGAGACATTCTTCTTAAGCTGTCTTAGTTGTCTCAGCTATCTCAACGGTTTTGCCTTAGTCAAATTGTCTAACTTCCAGCTTCCTCGTTCTGTTCACCTATCCAATCAAGGACAACCTGCATGCAATAACTCAAGCACACATCAAATACATTATGTCCCTTAGCATGATTGGTGATGCCACTTCAAATCCTAAGGAAAATTGAAGGGCACAATTCCCAACAAGCTAGCTTCTTGCTTCGTCACGGCTGATGTCACAGGCATGACAGGTGGAAGATGGGTGTGTGAGCTGGGCATGACTCGAGCTTACTGGCTTCAGGACTTTGGCATGGCATGATAGCGAGCAGTCTGCTTAATCATGTGTGATGTCACGGGTGTGACATATTGAACTTGGGCATGTAACCCGGTCGTGACTTGAGTTCAATGTCTGAAATCTACCGAGCGGCTGGTATTGCTTGTTTTAAAGTTACACGCCCTAGATCACGAGTGTGACCTAGGGGCGTGACTTAGGAAATTTTCTTGAATTTCCCAAAAGTTGCAGAAATACTTATAGGGCACAAAACAAGTTAAGTTAGAACTGAAAATCAAAAAGAAAGGATTTATTTAGATATGTACATAATATAATTACATTTTTTTAAAACATAAAAAAAATATAACCTAAAATATGTATATTTTGTTACTCAACAAATACCCTCATACTTAAGCTCTGTTATTCTAGAGCAATAGTATGAGTTGACGATACAAACAATTATAAAATTTCTAATTCAACTATCAATTTATTAAATCAAGGGAAGATGGACATAAACATCCAGAGTAATAAGAGTTGTCCTACATTATGCAAATGATTTAGCCAGAAATAAAAGTTTGTAGCCATAAGTGTAACACCTCCCCTATAATGACCATATAATATGGGTCTTGTTGGGACCCCATAATATATAGACGCCATAGCTTTAGCATTTAAAAATGATATAAAAGAACTACGTATCTCAAAACTCAGAATACAAACTGCGAAAACCCACAAACACTAGAAGTTATCCACTATCACAGGAGTATCAAAACGACCTTAAGGCCTTACAATAAACATGAGTCCAAAAACTGAAATAACAAAGAACATAACAATGTGTATTAGCACTCCTAGGCTACCTCGGCATGCAAGCTGGATTACAGTTCATGGAGCAAAGCATTCAACAAAACATAAGTCGCTTAATAAAGAGTTCACTTCATGAGGCTTAGGCTTTTTTGGACGGCGAGCTTGCTCCTACTTGCGATCCTTGCCCTGTAAAAATTTATTGTAACGTGGGTCAGCAAAGACTGACCATAATTTTGTAACCAACACATCTCCTCCCGACCGTCCCTTGCAGAACCCGGGACACCACATCACCCTACAGTTCAGCACTTCATATGCAAATATACATGAATATAGAAAGTATTAAACAGGTTTGGATGTCTCATATAACAAACACGTTTCTATATTGAGCAGGTAAAATAAAGGGGCCAACAATGCAGCATGTATGTTATCCTTCATTTCACCCAAGGCACCCTATAGCGCATGAATCTAACACATCATCACGCATCATCAAACGGGTACATCTAATTTCCCCATCGGCGTTCAAGCTAGCTAGGGTCTCATACCATGCTCTTGGAGATTGCTTTAAAGCATAGAGAGCTTTATGCAATTTGAAAAAAAAGAGGGATGAGTTGGAGAATTAAAACCTGGTGGTTGTTTAATATATAATTCCTCTTGTAGTTCACCATTCAATAAAGCACTTTTGACATCCATTTGGTAGACTTTGAACTTTTTATAGGTTGCATAAGCAAGAAAAATTTTGATAGCCTCAAGAATTGCAACAGGTGTAAAGGTTTGATCATAATCAATTGCTTCTTCCTATCTATAACCTTGAGCTACTAGTCTTGCTTTATTCCTTATGATAGCTCCTTGTGCATCAAATTTATTTTTGAATACCAATTTAGTTCCAATGACTTGGAAGTCTTTGGGTCTAGGAACTAAATCTCAAACTTTGCATCTCTCAAACTGATTGAGCTCCTCTTGCATTGCAATAATCCAGTGTGGATCTTGCTCACCATCTTTTATGGATTGGAGCTCAAGTTGAGATATGAATCAAGCAAGCATCAAATTTTGGTTGAGTTGATGCTTTGTTTGCACACCAACTGATATGTCTCCAATCACTTGAGATACAGGGTGATCTCTAAGTGTGATAAGATAAGTTGGAGGAGTTGGTTCAGCAACAGCATTGGGAAATAATTCCTCTTATGGAGTTAAATTTGATGTTGAAGGTTCAACAATTATATCACTGTCCTCTTCTTCACTATCTTCATCAATATGTGGAGAAGGATATGATTCAGCCTCATTGGTGAGGTTCAGATCATCCAAGAAAAATTCTCATTGCAGCTTTGGCCTCAAATTTTCTAAAGTCTTTCTTATTATTATTATGAATGTAACACACACAACCAAAGATTCTAAAAATGTATATTTTAGGGTTCTTCCCTTTGGGTAATTCATAGGGAGTCTTGCCCTTAAGTTTATGTATCAAACTTCTATTCGGGACATAATTTGCTGTGCTTACAGCCACTGCCCAAAAGGATAGGGGCATGTGAGAATCTGCAAGCAATGTTCCTGCAGCTTTAGTCAGGGTTCTGATTTTCCTTTCTGCTACCCCATTTATTTGTTGAGGAGTTCTAAGAGCAGAGAAGCAATGCCAGATACCTTCCATCTCACATAATTCTTGCATAGGAAGAGATTTAAACTCAGTTCCATGATCACATTTGATTAATGCAATTGGAGGAGAATACTCAATCTTTATGCTCTTAAGAAAATCTGTAAGAACTTTAAAGTTATCTGACTTGTTTCTCAAGAACACTCAAGTGAACCTAGAGAAGTCATCTATAATAACTAATGTATAAAATTTCCCTCCCAAGCTCTGTATAGTAATGGCTCCAAATAGATCCATGTGTAGCAAATATAGAATCCTAGGTGAATCACTCTTATGAATAGATTAAAGCTATTTTTAGTTTGCATGCCTAATTGACAAGCCCTGCAAAAGCTTTCCTTCTTGTAAGGGCAAGAAGTCAATCCTCTAACAAGGTTGTCCCTAAAGAGTTTAGCAATATTTTTCAGATTAACATGTCCTAATCTTTTATGCCATAATTCATTATTATTACTAATTTGATTAAATAGGAAAATTTCTTACCTAGTAGATTTGAAATTTACTACATAAATGTTTCCTTGCCTAAGGCCAGTTAAGACAGTTTTATTATCTACAGAAGTAATAATGCAAGAAATTTGATTAATTGATACCTGATAACCTTCATCACATAATTGGTTTATGGATATCAGGTTATCTTTGAGACCATTTACATATGCTATCTTCTTGAAAGTGACAGCTCCAACTTTAACATTCCCATAGCCTTCAGTTTGGCCACAGTTGGAGTCAAAAATATCACCTTTGGACCAAGCTTGGACTTGTAGTTTGTTAAATTGTCCTTGCTTCCTATCACGTGCTTTGAAATTCCACTATCATGGTGCCACTATTCATCTATGGTAGGATAGCCTTTTACCTGCAAAAAAATAGATTAGGTGTTCTTGACCCAGGTAACCTTGGGTCCCTGATTCTTTTCAAACTTAAAACTAGAAATGAAAGAGCATTCAGGTTGGTCCTTATATCCTAGTGGATGAAATTTTTTAGGTGGAATAATCCACTGGATAAATGGGTTAACAAATTCTTTTGGTTAATTAAATATTCTGAGATAATTAGAGTTTCTATAAATCTGAACCTGAATCGACGAATTCTGATAAGTTTGTTGATCTGAGTTCGATGAATAGGGATGAGTTTGTCGGACTCTGCTCAAAGAATGTAAATATTCATTCTCTGTGCCCCAATATTGTCGATCTCGGCTCAAAGAACCATATTGGTTTCGTCGATCGCTGTTCGAAGAATAATTATAATAGAAATCTACGTTCAGAGTTCGTCGACTTGAGTTCGACGAACTGTACACATTTCATTGATCTGAGTTCGACGAAATCTGTTGAACATTATTATGATTAAGATTTTTCTTGTTCTTTATCTTTTTTCTAAGGTTTCTATTTTAATTCAATTAGTGTATAATTATCATCTACTTTTTCTTTACCATTTCCTGATATGAATTTAATGGGTGTTGAGAAAATGTTTTTCTGAATTAAATGAGGTTGGCTTGATGAAGCACCTAAGCCCAGCTTGCCATTGAGCCTGGCATTTACTGTGCTTGTGATGTTCATCAATTTGATGCTTCTCCCATTAAGGTATTCTTAAAATTGCTTTGCCTAAGTTAATTTAGTTTTTAGTGAAATGATTTGTTTAGTTGCTAGAGCTAATTTATCTTTTATCTTAGTATTTTCAGATAATTGATTATGTTGTTCAATTAGCTTATCTCTGAGAAGTTTGATTTCCTTCTCAGATTTTATTAAGTCATTTCATAACAATTTAAATTCAGTTTTTAAATGTTCTGAATTGAAATAAAATGAAGATATTACTTGATCCTCTTCAGATTCAGATTCTTCTTCAGATTCCTCAGCTTCTGACAGATGGCCAGCATTTATGGACATCAAGCAAACTTCCTTTGCTTTAGATTCTTCTTCATCATCACTGGAGCTGGAAGATGAGGATTCTTCTTCTAAATCACTCCGGGTTTTAGCAACAAACACTTTGTACTTCCTCTTATGCTTACTGCAGGAGGGCTTGTTATAATTCTTTCTAGAGTCCTTGTCTCTTCTTTTCTCCTTCTTCTGATTCTCTGGACACACAGGAAGAATGTTTCCAGTTTTTCTGCAGCCAAAGCACACAATTTCCTTGGTAGGAGTATTGTCATATCTTGGTCTGTCATCTTGTCTGGATGACTTTCTTCTGAAATCCTTTTTGGTCATCTTATAAAATCTTTTGGCCAATAGACCTAGGAGGTCATCATTAGCATGTGGAGCTTCTGGTCCTTCAGTTGCTTTGAAGGAAATGCTTGGCTCCTTTCTTCCTGAAGAGGAAGTCTTCTGCTCAGCTGCCTCTCTTGACTTTATCACCTGCTCATAAGATTTGAGCTCTCCTAGTAATGACTCAGTGGAGATTCAGTCAAGCTTATGGCCTCCTTGATTGGACAGATCCTGGAATCCCATATGCTAGGGAAGCACAAAAGGATCTTGTCATTAATCTCTGTCAGTGAGATATTCTTGTCCAAATTCTTCAGCTCACTAACAATTGAGCTGAGTCTATTGTATATGTCAGCCACTGACTCAGACTCATCCTTCTAGAAATTCTCATATTGAGAGATGAGATGTGATCTCCTGTCCTTTCACTCATCAACTGATCCTATAACCATTTGGTTTAGGGAATCCCAAATGGCTAATGCTGATGTGCACTCAGCCACTTTCTAGAATATATCATCTGACATAGTTTGTGCCAGAATGATCATGGCTTTGGTATCAGCAATCTTGGCCTTCTTCTGTGCTTCAGTCCACTCAGGTGGTAGAACTGCATTTTTGCTTGTTGTTACTATTACAGAAGGTGTGGGGGGGACCTATCAAGATAGAATTATAGATATTTTCATCAATTAAATTCATATACAATCTAATCCTTGCCTTCTATATTATAAACTTATTAAGATTGCATACTGGAGGTTTGGTGCTTGAGTATTCCTTATTTTGTGTCATGATATAAGAGAGACACTAGAGGTATTAAGATCTATCAAAGGATCTTGATTAAGGTATTAGCCTGTGAAACCAAATGAACAGCCCTCTGATACCAATTGAAAGTGAGGGGATAGATCTGTCTTAACTCTAGAGGGAGGTGAATAGAGTGTTTTAAAAACTTTAGTTAGTTTTTATAGCGGAATTAAAATAAGTGATATTAAAGTATATAAAGAGAAGTAAAAAAACAAAACTATCACAGCATAGCAAAATAAGAAATGGAACAACCAGACGACACAAATAAATTATAGTTGTTCCCCAAACCTGGGTACATCCACTCTTCTACCACCCTGGTAGGAATCCACTAATAGGTTTTTGATAAGGTGCCCTGCCACCACAGGTTTTTGCTCAGGTGACCTGTCACCACAAGATCTATTTCAAGAGAGATCTCACAACCCTTTAGGCTTTTGATCAGGTACCCAAAAACTAACATAAGTATTTTGTTAAGGAGACTTGATAACCAGGTGATAACTTTTAAAGAGAGTTAAAAACACTTTTAACAGTGAGCTAAAGAAAGTGATGGTGCCTTCTCTTTCTCAAACAACTTGAGAAGACAAGTGGATTGTTGTTGTCAAAGCTCCCCCTGAGATATTGAGTAGTTCAGGAAAGAAGGAAGCTTTGCTCAGGGTGTAGGCCATCAACTTCCTTGATGTTTCTTCAGGAAGCTTTTAGACAGATGAATGTTAATTGTCTCCGAAGAATCCTGAAGCCAGAAACTGAAGAAGACAAATGGTCTTTTTGTTGTTCTTCCTCTTCAATTTCCTATAAGCACATTAGCAATATTTCTGCACAGAGAATGTATTTTGTATATCAGTTATTCTTTCTATACTTTTCTTCTCTGTATCACTATATCTCGTGTATCTCTTTGAGAGGAAGAAGAAAACCCTTTTTATATTCTGTGAAATAATCAGCCTTTGAATTTTGAATAGAATCCTTGAATTACTGCTCAGAATCTAGGGGTTGAAACGGCTGTAAATTGTCTTTAATGTGCTTCCTCAACTGTCCCAGTAAATAAGCAAGTAATTAACTCTGTGAAATCCATAATTAATGCTGCCAAAAAATGGCTATATTCTTGAGAATATAAGCATTAATTATTCAGATAATTACTGCCTTAGACTAATATAATTAGAATTCAAACTGAGAGAGAAAACAACAAACTAGCTCTGATCAGAATTAGTCAAACTCAGAACAGATTTCATCAACCTGAACTCCAAGTTCGTCGAGCTGAGAAATCTGTTTCGTCGACCTGAGCTAAGAGATAATTGATCTAGAAAGTATCTATCAATACTGAGCTCCAAGTTCGTCGACCTGAAAAATCTGAGTTGAGGAGGGAGTTCGTCGACCTGGGCTCGGATATCGTCGAGCTTAGCTCATAGTTGAAACTCTGAGTTCGTCGAGCTGAGTTCGAAGAACTTCGAACAAATTTATGAACTCTTTAAAACTGCATTTCTTCTAAATCTGAGTCTTTGGAGTCTTCTGAAGGCTGGAACATAAGAGTCTAACCAAATCAGACTGACCTAACCTTTGAACCAATAAATTGACACTAAACTATACATAATGGGTCAATAATCCTAAATAGTGAACATAGACCAAATCCAAACTGGGGTTCCAACACAAATCCACTTCAAGCTATACCGCCATCGTAGCTTTGGATAAAGGGATGGATAAGCTGAATGTGATGACTTTTGAAGAAGCACAGACGTCCACCCAGGTGATCTCAGGTTAGATTCTAATCTAGTTTTTTTCTACTCTTAGCAATAGTTTCAACATTATTTGGCTAGTTACGAATGCCATTTTATAGGGAAGTAAGGTCAAGAATCGTTGGGCGCATGTTTTATATAATTCTGGTGCTACCCACACATATATGGCTAGGACTTTCGTCGAATGTCATCGTCTGTCACTTGATCAAGTTGGCAATCTATTTCGTGTTAAGTTTCCTTCTGGTGACTCGGTGGTGTTGGACCAGGGTATCCAGAGTTGTCTTATTCTTTTTGGCGATTTTATAGCTTTTGTCGATCTAAAGGTGCTGGATCTGGAGGAGTTTGATGTGATTCTAGGCATGGACTGGTTGTCCAGATATGATGCAGTTATCCAATGCAAAGTTAAGCATTTGGACTTCAAGATGGACAATGGCCACCATAGGAGTGTGTATGATTTTTCGCGCCAGGATTCCCAGATCATTTCTACGGTATATGCTTGGAAGCTTTTAGATTCCGGTTGTTGTACTTACTTGGCTTCTATTTTTTAAGTCGTTAGTGGTTTGCCGCGTGTTGAGGATCTTCCTATGGTGCGAGAGTTTCCTTATGTCTTTCTAGATAGTCTTCTTGGTCTTATACCTTAGAGAGATGTGGATTTTGTTATAGACTTGGATCTGGATACTCGTCCTATTGCTAAGGCACCATACTGTATGGCCCCGCGCAAGCTGGAAGAGTTGCATACCCAGCTTGATGAGTTGTTGTAGTGTATATTCATTAGGCCAAGTTCTTCATCTTGGGGTGCTCCCATTTTATTTGTAAAGAAGGATGGACTTATGAGGATGTGCATCGATTATAGGGAATTGAACAAGGTAACGATCAAGAACAAGTATCCCTTGTCACGGATAGATGATTTTTTTGATTAGTTGTGAGGTAGTGCGGTGTTTTCAAAGATTGACCTTCGTTCAGGCTACCATCAGTTGAGAATCCATGAGTCGGATGTTCCACGGACCGCTTTTTCGTTCTCGCTATGGACATTTTGAGTTCTTTGTAATGTCCTTTGGATTGACGAATGCACCCTCTGCTTTCATGGGAATGTTGAATAGGGTACTTAAAGACTTTCTAGATCATTTTGTGGTCATTTTTATTGAAGATGTCCTGATTTATTCCCGGAGTGCTGAGGAGCATGCCCAGGACTTGCATTTATTTCTATCTGCTCTAAGAGAACATAAGTTGTATGCAAAGTTGAGTAAGTGCGAGTTTTTGCTACCTCATGTATCCTTTTTGGTTCATGTTGTGAACAAAGATGGAATTTCAGTTGACCCAAAGAAGATAACCGTTGTCATGGATTGGAAAAGTCCAACCACACCCAAAGATTTAAGAAGCTTCCTGGGATTGGCAAGCTATTATAGAAGATTTTTGGAAGGATTCTCTACGTGTTTTGTGTGGCTGACTAAGATTACGCAGAAGAACGCAGCGTTTATTTGGAGCGATAAGTGCAATGAAGCCTTTCAGGAATTTAAAAATAGATTGTGCACTACTCTAGTATTATCTTTGCCTACCAAAGGAGTGGAGTATGTTGTTTACATGGATGCATCGCACGTCGGGCATGGATGTGTATTTATGCAAGATGGGAAAGTGATTGCATATGGATCAAGGCATTAAAGATTCATGAAAGAAACTACCCTACTCATGATTTGGAGTTTGCGTTAGTGATTTATTCCTTGAAGATGTGGAGACACCTGTTGTATGGTGCATTGTACAAGATTTACACAGAACATAATAGCTTGAGGTATATCTTCACTCAGGAGCTGAATCTGCGCTAGCGTAGATGGTTAGAGTATGTCACGAATTATGATGTTGATATTCTATATCATCCGGGCAAAGCTAATGTGGTATATGATGCCTTGAGTAGAAAGACCACGTAGATTTTTGGTCTCTCGGTGGAATCCTTGGCGGAAGAATTTTTGTTAATGGGTATTTCAGTTGGAAGTAGCGATTCACCAAGCAGCCTGGAAGTGGCAGAGCCTTCTTGGATTGTGTTATGAGGCTACATCAAAAAGACGATCCTGATTTACAGCTACTTCGTGGTATAACTGAGAAAGGGGAATTACCAGACTTTTTAATTGATGATACAGGTACATTGAAGTACCACAGTAGATATTGTATCCCCGCTGTTGAGGATATTTGATCTAATTTGTGCAGTGAGGTGCATGGTTCTAGTGTTGCCTACCACCCTAGTCTACAAAGATGTATAGAGATCTGAAGTAGATCGTTTGGTGGAATAGGATGAATAATGATATAGCCAAATTTGTGTCATAATATTTTACTTGCAAACGAGTTAAGGAAGATCATAGAAGGCCTGGTGGAAAGCTGACGCCCTTGGATATTCCAAGTTGGAAGTGGGATAGTATTTCTATGGACTTCATTACTGGTTTGCCGAGATCTCTCTGAGGGCATGATTATGTGTGGGTCATAGTTGACAGATTGACGAAGTGTTCTTGCTTCATGTCATTCAAGATTGATTACTCCATGAAGAAGATAGCAGAGTTGTATTTGTAAGAGGTCATTAGATTGCAGGGTGCTAGTAAGTATTGTGTCTGATCTAGATTCCAGGTTTACTTCTCATTTTTGGAAAAGTTTACAGGAAGGGTTGGGTACCGACCTCAGATATTCAACCCCTATCATTCAAAGACCAATAGTTTGACGGAGAGAGTAAATCAGATTTTGGAAGATATGATCAGATGTTACATCTTAGACCACGAAGGAGTGTGGGACGAGCAGCTTAGATTGATGGAATTTGCCTACAACAACCGTTATCAGGAGAGTTTGTAGATGGCCCCCTTTGAGGCTTTGTATGGGAGACGTTGCAAAACTCCCTTGTTTTGGGCTGAAGTTAGTGAAAGACTGTTGTTGGGTCTAAAAGCTTTGGAAGAAATGAGTACTTCTATGACGCATATTCGAGAAAAGCTTCATATAGCTCAGGAGCGTTATGAGAAGAACGCTAATCGTCGAAAGGATTGATCTAGAATTTGCAGTTGGGGATATGGTCTTCCTCAAGGTTTCTCCAATGGCTGGTGTAAAGAGATTTGGAAAGAAACACAAGTTAGATCCAAGGTATGTGGGACCTTTCTAGGTTTTTAAACGCATCGGAGTGTCAGCTTAAAGGCTGGGTTTGCCCGCTAATTTTCCTGGTGTGCACGATGTGTTTCATGTGAGCTAGTTGCGGAAATGTGTGCTTAGTGATTGGCAGGTTCTCGATTCGGTGCCCCAGTTTCAGCCTAATCTTTCTTATGTTGAGATGCATGTTCGTATTCATGATACTCAGGATTGGGTATTGCGAAGGAATACAATACCCATGGTAAAATTTTTGTGGCGAAACCAAGATGTGGAGACCGCTCATCCTCATCAGTTGGAGTCAGCTAAGAGAGAGGCTCATCCTCATATGTTCTCCTAGTTCTTTGGTAAATGTTTCTATTCAATAACCCTTCCTTATTTTTTTCCTTCTTTAGTGGATTCAGTTGTGTATTAAGTTTCAGGACGAAACTTCTTTTTAAGAGGAGTGGTTGTAACGCCCCTGATTTTCCGATGTTTATTTTAATACCTTTAGTGACATATTTTTTACGTAAGGGCATTACGTTGACGTATAGTTGATGGGTACCGTTGCTGAATTGCGACTTTTCTTCATTGGTATCCGGGGTTTTGACTTAGAATATTAGCTTGCATAGTTTCTAGTGTGTTTTTGATTTTTCCCTTACGAGCCAGGTTTGTTTTGGAACTCGGTGGAGCCTATTTGGTATATTTGCTATTTTTACTTCGGGGAGTTTTTACCCAAGTTTGGGTTGTCGGATTTTGATTTTGACATTGTTGTTGGATTTGTAGCATCAATATTAAGCTTCAGTGCGAATTTCGGAAAAATCTGAGTTGATTCGAGTTTTTGGATCATTTGGATTTTTCATTATTAATAATTATATTACATTATATCATATGTATATATTATATTATATGTATCTAATAGATAATATATTATATGTTATATTATGTGTTTATAATATATAATATATTATATGTAATATTATATTATATATATAAAGACTCAAGGCCACCCTATTTACTATCTTCTTCCCCAAGCCACCGGACCGAGAATGCGAAAGAGAGGAGGCGATGAGTTTCGTAAGGCTTTTGGTCGCCGCTTGTAGGAGTGCTGGTGCTCGAAATCGTCGATGGAGGGTCGATCCAGAAAGCTCTCAACAAGATCTATGCCTTGGTGGTAGGTAATTTTGTTTTCTTGGACTTTTTGCGTTAGGGTTTCTTACCTTGACTCTCGTTTACCCCGTAAAGTTTCAGGAATCGTTGCCTAAGATTTCTTGCGGCCGATCCTTGGAGCGGAGCGCTCGTTACGCCAGGTTCCTATTGATCTTGAGGCAAGTTGTGGTTCGCTCCCTTACCTTGCATCCTATAAATTTATTTTTTTTATGTTTCCTCCTGGAAGTATCTTTTATAGTATAACAGTAAGATTTCTTTTCTTTCTCCTTGTCATATAGCTATAGAACTCTTTAATCTGTGCTTGGGCTCTTGCCTTGTATATGCCTCCCTTTCTTTTAATTTCTGGAACTTATTCATGGTATAAGTTTAGCTATTATCAAAAAAATCTATGAGTTTAATTAACCTTTGTTAGATAAGTTAGTCTTTGTTAGGAATCTGCTAAAAAGCATTGAGTGCGTCGAGTGAAGGCTTGGCGTTTAGTGAAAAGTGTTAAGTGTGTCGAGTGAAGGCTTGGCATTGAGTAAAAAGCGTTGATTGATTCGAGTGAAGGCTTGGCGTTGAGTGAAAAGCATTGAATTCATTGAGTGTAGCCTTGGCATTGAGTGTGTTGACCGAGTCAGGCTTGGCTTCGAGTGAATGTACTTTGGTGTCAAGTGCATTGAGTGAATCTGCCTTGGCGTTGATGTGTTGACTGAATAAGGCTTGGCATCAAGTGAATATACATTGACGTCGAGAGAGTTTAGTGTAGTCGTTGGCGTCGAGAGCGTTGAGTGAAGAAGCTAGGCGTCGAGTGCTTTGAATGTATATGTCCAGGAATATAGTGGATTCAGATCTATTTGTTAAGCGTCGAGTTGATTCAGGAGCTATTTGTTAGGCGTCGAGTGGAATCAGATATATTTGCTGGGCGTCGAGTTGATTCAGAGCTATTTGTTAGGCGTCGAGTGGATTCAGAGCTATTTGTTAGGCATCGAGTGGATTAAGAGCTATTTGTTAGGTGTCGAGTGGATTTAGAGCTATTTGTTAGGCATCGAGTGAACTCAGAGCCTGTGTTTTTTTGGCGTCAAGTGATCTCAATGCTGGTGTTTTGTCCATTTTGTTGTGTCCGTCGAGTGACTTTGAGTTCGTCAATTCAAATTCGTCGAGTCTGCCTTAGTGACTTCTGGTTTTCTTCCATTTGCATCGTCATGAAAATCTGATGCTAATCCTTGGTTTTTTTTGTGTTGTTTATTAATATAATTTATGATTATTTGTGGCCTTGGTTGGCAGTGGATAAAGGACAACAACCTCAATGCCGGTTTGTGAATCATTACACCTGGTGGGTTTTTTCTTCTCTTCTTATGGGTTGTTGGGTTGTGTTGGACAATGTGGCCACGACCACGGTGCATTTTTGAGATTTTTGGTCTGAAGGTTGGTGTTGGACAATGTGGCCTCCAACTTAGTATCATTTTTTTTACTGGTGTTAATGATTCACGTATTTTGAGCTGATCAGTCTCTGCTATTTATATATATAAGCACGTATATCCTTATGCATACACTTGCAAATTTTATAGAAGCATGGCTTCATTTCGCACTTGGTGCACCCTTTCTTATGACTCTGTTTGAGAATTCTTCTCTGCCAATTAAAGTATGATTTTTGCTGTGATTGGACAGCTTTTCTTTTATAAGAGTTGGTAACCCTTTTGTCCCTTTGCATTATTGCTACTAATAATCTTTTGTTACCACTTGTTTATTCTTGCTGAGGTATTCTTTTCTTTTGAATGCCTTAGGTTCTGAGCAGTAGTCGTTGAGCTGCTAGGCTTGGTTGAGGCTAGTGGTTTGCAGTGGTTACAGTTGTCTTTTCCTCACCGTTGTGAGGTAGTTTTGTAGTTCTTTTCTTTAGTTCTTTTCTTTAGTTCTGACATTTATGCTTTTAGTGGGTTTGTGTTAGGTTGATGATGCCCACTTGAGATTTTGGTTGAATGTTAAGTTACTTGCTAGCTTCTAAGTCTATTTCTTGATGACTTGTTAGATTTACTTGATCTCTGGGAAGGTTTTATGCTAGGATTACATGTTAGTTATTTTTAAAGTATAAAATTATCATTTTGTTGGATCCCTAGTTTGGATTTGGGCTAGGTTCACTAATTAGGCTGAGTTTGACCACATTGTATAGCCAGGGTCAAGTCTAGTAGTCCTAGAGTTTAGGCTAGTCTTTCGGTTCAACCTTCATGGACTAGCCAGCAGAGGACCTCAGTAGATTCAAGACTTAAAAGATTCAGAGATCAAAATTATCAGTTCGAAATTCTTTGATCTCAGCTCGACGATCGTCGATCTCAGATCGACGAACTCAGAAACACTTCTCTGAGCTGAACTCGACGTTATTCGTACTCAGGTCGAAGATCTCTTCAGTCAGACAGATTCTCAGCTCGATGAACTCAGAGCATAGAATTGGCAAGTTATTCTCAGTATGCAGTTCGCAGAGCTTAGGTCGATGAACAGGAATTCTCAGGTCGACGAACTTGGAACTCCAGTCGACGAATTCTGTTCTGAGGTCAACGATTTCAGTCCTGAGCTAAAATGAGAATTTTTCCTTACTTCTGTCACTTAATTTCTATATTATTTAGTAGTAATATTCCTGAGTAATTAATGCTCATATTCCCCTGAATATAGCCATTATTGGCAGCATTAATTATGATTTTCATCACATTAATTACTTGCATATTTAATTAGGGACTGTTGGGGAAACTCATTTAAGTTAATATTCCAGCCGTTTCTTGCTCCAGGGCAATCGGCAATTAATGCCAGCAATTCAAATTTCAAAGGAGAAATTATTGACTACAGAATATAAAAGAGAAACTCTTTTTCAGCCAGACACAAGAAGAACATATACGGAACAATCACTGCAAGCATACAAAGACCAGACCTATAGTAGAAACACAAGAGCAATACATAGAAGATAATCCAGTTGCTCAGAACTACATCATACTCAACTTCTTCTCTGCATACAAAAAAAATTCTATTTTTCTCCCTTGTCCACTCTAAAGACTAAAGAAGAACATCCATCACTATCAAGAGTCTTCTTCAACCTTCTCCTCTAGGAACATTCAAGGACAACATCTTTGAATCAGTCAAAAAGTTCTAGGATTCTTTCAGACAAGGCTGAAGTCCTACACCCTGAGAAAGGCTCCAACTTTTCGAACAACAACATTTCAAAAGGAGTCTTGACAACAACATATCCACTTGTCTTCTATGTTGTTTAGAGAAAAGAGAAGACCTCATAACCCCTCTCTCACTTTCTATACAAATGGTTTATTAACTCCCTTCAAAAGTTTATTCTTGGTTTTTGGGCACCTGATCAAAAGCCTAAAGGGTTGTGAGATCTCCCTGGAAATAGATCTTGTGGTGGCAGTCACCTGATCAAAAACTTGATAGTGGATTCCTACTAGGGTGGTAGAAGAGTGGATGTACCCAGGTTGGGGAACCACTATATAATTCTTGTGTTGTCTGTGTGTGTTCATTTTCTTTCTGTTCTTGTTGTTCTGTGATAGATATATTAGTTTAACCTGGTTTTTATTTCCTTTTATATTATTAGTATCACCTATATTTACTCGGATATAAATCTTAAAAATAGTCAAAGTTTTAATTACTCTATTCACCCCCCCCCCCCTCTAGAGTAAATCAGGTCTAACCCCCATCTTTCAATTGGTATCAGAGGGGTGTTCTTTTGGTTGTACAAGCTAACACTTGAACCAAAAGATCCTTGCTAGATCTGATTTTCTCTTCCTAATTTTTTTGAGTTCACATCATGACACAGAACAAAGACTATGTAAGCACTAGACCTCTAGTTTTCAACTTAAATAAGTTTGCTATCTGGAAGGCAAGAATCAAGCTGTATATGAACTCTATTGATGAGGATATCTTTAATTCTATTTTGACAGGACCATAAGTTCCAGTGGCAACAACTACTGCTAGTTCTAGCACACATGCTATTCCACCACCTGAATGGACAGATGCTCAAGAAAAAGGCCAAAATAGCTGATGCAAAGGCCATGAATATTCTAGCACAGACAATATCAGATGACATTTTCCAGAAGGTGGTTGAGTACACATCAGCCAAGGATATCTAAGATTCCCTTAACTAGATGGTTGCTGTTTCAGTAAATGAGAGAAAGGATAGGAGATCCAATCTCATCTCACAATATGAGAACTTCAAAAAGGATGAATCAGAGTCTGTTAGTTACATGTACAATAGACTGAGCTCATTCATCAATGAGCTAAAGACTTTGGACAAAGACATCACCCTCACAGAAGTAAATGACAAAATCCTCATATACTTCCCCAGCTCATGGGATTCAATAATCTGGCCTATCAAGGAAGCAAGAAGTCTAAATGAGATCTCCACAGAATCTCTACTTGGAAAGCTCAAGTATTATGAGCAATTGATAAAGTCCAGAGAGGTTGCAGAGCAGAAGACTCCTTCATTAGGCAGAAAAGGAGCAAAGTATTACATTCAAAGTAAATGAAGAATCAGAAGCCCCAAAAGCCAATGAAGAATTCCTGAGTATCTTAGCCAAGAGATTTTATAAGATGGGCAAGAGAGATTTCAGAAGAAAGTCATCAAGGAAAGATGACAAGCCCAGGTATGACAAAACACCAACTAAAGAAGTTGTCTGTTTTGGGTGCAAGAAGCCTGGACACTTCATCTCAGAGTGTCTAGAGAACAAAAAAAAGGAGAGAAGAAGAGAAAAAGAAACAAGGAAACAACACTATAATAAGCCCTCCTCCAGCAAGCACAAAAGGAAGGAGAAAGGCTTTGTGGCTGAGACCTAGAGTGAAACTGAAGATGAATCTTCATCTTCCATCTCTAGTGAAGATGAAGTGGAAGCAAAGGCAAAGGAGATTTGTCTGATGGCCATCAATGCATCAGGCAGTTGTTCAGAAGCAGAAGTTGAATAATCAGATAATGAAGAATCTGAATCTAAAGAAGATCAAGTATTGTCTTCTTTTGATTTTGATTCAGATGAATTTAGAACTGAATTCAAGTCCTTATGTATTGATTTAATTAATTCTGAAAAGAGATTAAGAAACTTAGATAAAAACTAAATGAACAAGAAAACCTGCTTTCTAAAAATAACAAATTAAAAGATGAAATGACTTTAGCTAATGAACAGATTATATCATTAAAATCTGAACTACTTGAGGCTAGTCAACTTGAAGAATCCCTAAATGGGAGAAGTATCAAGATGATGAACATCACAAGCACAGTGAATGTCAGGCTCAATGGCAAGCTGGGCTTAAGTGCTTCATCAAGCCAACCTCAACTAATTCAGTAGAATATCTTAACAACTACTATAAAATTTGTTTCAGAAAAGGGTAAAGAGAAAATAGAAGATAACAATCTTAATCAAACAGAACTTAAACACAAGAATAAGAAAAGGAGAAAGATTAAGAAAAATCTTAACCAGAACTCTATTCAGCAGATTTCATCAAACTCAAATCGACAAAATGTGTACAGTTCGTCGAACTCAAATCGACGAACTTCTATCGCAAACTTCTACTATAAGTATTCTCTGAACTGCGATCGACGAAACCTGTATGGTTCGTCGACCAAAGATCGAAGAAATTGGGGCCCAAAAAATGAATACTTTCATTCTCTAAGTGGAGTTCGACGAACTCATCCCCGTTGGTCGACCTCAGATCGACGAACATTCCATAATTCGTCGACCCCAAGTAATAATAATAGAAACTTTAATTCTAACATGACTTTTAATCAACAAAGACAAAACATTAATCCCTTTAACCAATAGATAATTCCACCAAGAAGATATCATCCCTTAGGTTAAAAAAATCAACCAGAATACTCATATATTTCCATCTTTAGCTAAGTAAATCAATAAGGACCCAAGGTAACCTGGGTCCAGAATAACTAATCTGTTTTATTGCAGGTGAAAGACTATCCCACCACAGAGCAACAGTTGTATCTTGATAGTGGTTTTTCAAAGCATATTACTAGAAACAAGGACAACCTAATCAACTATAAGTCAAAGTTAGGACCCAAAGTAATATTTGGTGATTCTAATTGTGGCCAGACTGAAGGATATGGAAAGGTCAAGATTGGAGCAGTCACCTTCAGGAAGGTTGCATATGTAAGTGGACTAAAGCACAATCTTATATCCATAAGTCAGTTATATGATGAAAGGTTTCAGGTATCATTTAAAAAAACTTCCTGTATTATTACTTCAGTTGATAACCAAGTAGTTTTAACTGGCACTAGAGTTGGGAATATCTATATAGTTAATTTTAAGTCAGCTAAAACTGAAATATGCCTGTTTAACCAAAACAGTAATAATAATGATCTTTGGCATAGGAGATTAGGTCATGTAAACCTGAAAAACATTGCTAAACTTTCTAGGGACAATCTTGTTAGAGGATTTCCTTCTTATCCCTATAAGAAGGAAAGCCTATGCAGGGCTTGTCAGTTAGGCAAGCAAACTAAAAATAGTTTTAAGTCAATTAATAAGAGTGATTCACCTAGGATACTGTACTTGCTCCATATGGATCTTTTTATAGAGCCTAGGAGGGAAGTCTTATACCTTAATATTTGTTGACGACTTCTCTAGGATTACTTGGGTGTTCTTCTTGAGAAACAAGTCAGATAACTTCAAGGTTCTTACAGATTTTCTTAAGAGCATAAGGATTGAGTACTCTACTCCAGTTGCATTGATCAGAAGTGATCATGGTACTGAGTTTGAGTCTTTTCCCATGCAAGAATTCTGTGAGAAGGAAGGTATCAGACATTGCTTCACTGCTCCTAGAACCCCTCAACAAAATATGGTATATGAAAGGAAAACAAGACCACTCATTGAAGCTGCTAGCACATTAATTGCAAATGCTCACTTGCCCCTTTCCTTTTGGGCAGAGGCTGTGAGCCCAACAATCGATGACCTGAATAGAAGTTTGATACACAAGCTTAAGGGCAAGACCCCCTATGAACTACTCAAAGGGAAGAAACCTAAAGTAAATTATTTTAGAGTCTTTGGTTGCATTTGTTACATTCATAACAACAACAAGAAATACATTAGAAAGTTTGAAGCCAAGGTTGAAATTAATATTTTTCTTGGATATTCCCAAGTAAGCAAGGCTTATAGGGTATATAATAAATCAACTATGAAAATGGAAGATTCTATTCATATTTCATTTGATGAGACTAATATGTTTTAAAAGGAGAAGATAGCTTCTACGAGTGAAACTTTGTAGGTGCCTATCTTGTGTGAGAAGTTGGATGAGTTGACCCTCACCAATGAGGTTGTTACACATCCTTCTCCACATGCTACTGAAGAAAGTGAAGATGAAGACACTGAGTTCAATGAAGAGCCAATAATAGCTAACTTAATTCCACAAGAGGAATTAGCTCCCCAAGCTATTGGTCAACCAACTCCTCCTACTGAGATAGCCACACTTAGAGATCACCCTGTATCTCAAGTGATTGGAGACTTGTCAGTGGGTGTGCAGACAAGGCATCAACTCCACTAGGACATGATGCATGCCTGCTTCATATCTCAAACTGATCCCCAATCCATTAAAGATGCTGAGCAACATCCACATTAGATCATTGCAATGCAAGAGAAGCTCAACCAGTTTGAGAGATGTAGAGTTTAGGATTTAGTTCCAAGACCCAAAGACTACCCAGTCATTGGAACTAAATGGGTATTTAGAAATAAACTAGATGTCAAGGTACTATCATAAGAAATAGAGCCAGACTAGTTGCTCAAGGATACAGACAAAGGGAAGGCATAGACTATGACCAAACATTTGAACCTGTTGCAAGCCTTGAAGCACTTAGGATATTCCTAGCCTATGCTGCCTACAAAAGGTTCACAGTTTATCAAATGGATGTGAAGAGTGCATTTCTAAATGGTGAACTTAAAGAAGAGGTCTATGTAGAACAACCACCAGGTTTTATCTCTTCAACTCATCCCTCTTATGTTTTCAAATTGCATAAAGCTCTCTATGGTCTAAAGCAAGCTCCAAGAACTTGGTATGAAACCTTAGCTAGCTTTCTCTTAGAGCATAAATTTTTTAGAGGCATAGTAGATAGAACTTTATTTACTAAGCATCATCATGATATAATCTTGTTAGTACAAATATATGTAGATGACATTATATTTGGTTCTACTGATTCCAAACTATGTAAAAGGTTCTCTGACCTCATGCATTTCAAGTTTGAAATGAGTAGCATGGGTGAGCTCTCCTACTTCCTTAGTCTCCAAGTGAAGCAGTCCCCTGATGGCATCTTAATATCCCAATCCAAGTATGCTAAAGAGCGGATAAAAAGGTTTGGGATGACTAATGCTTCAACTAAGAAAAGACCCATGGCTACAAATGTTGTGGTTGATTCTGATGAATGTAGGAAACCTGTTAATCAGAAATTATATAGGGCCATTGTTGGGTCCCTGTTATATCTCACAGCAAGTAGGCCAGATATTATGTTTGCTACCTGCCTTTGTGCTAGGTTCCAGGTGAACCCTAAAAAATCTCACCTTATTTTCTTAAAAGGATTTTAAGATATATAAAGAGTTGCACTAATTTAGGATTCTGGTATCCAACTGAGTCAGAATTTGAGTTAACTAGATACTCATATGCTGACTTTGCTAGATGTAGAGTGGATAGAAAAAGCACATCAGGAACATACCAGTTCCTTGGTGCTAGACTTGTGTCCTTATTTTGCAAAAAGCAAACATATGTGTATGAAAGAGAGGGATAGATAGGTTTTACTCTAGAGGGGGGTGAATAGAGTATTTTAAAAATTATTTAGATTTATTACGGAATTAAAATACTAATAATAATAACTAGTGAAATAAGATAGGCTAGACTACCACAACATAACACAACACACAAAGAAATCACAAAGCAAACAGATGACACAAGAAAATTTATAGTGGTTCCCCAAATCTAGGTACATCCACTCTTCTACCACCCAGGTAGGAATCCACTTAGGTTTTTAATCAGGTGTCCTATCACCACAAGATCTGCTGCAGGTAGATATAGAGACCCTTTAAGCTTTTGATCAGGAGCTCAAAATCAAATAGGTTTTTGATCAGGTGCCCTATCACCAAGAGTGTTCACTTTTGAAGGGAGAGATAACCCTGTATAGATGGAGATAAAAGAAATAAGAATGTTTGTAAATCTTCTCTTTCTCAGGCAAATGAGAAGACTGTGTGGATTAAAGTTGAATGTCCAAGCTCCCCCTGAGATGTTGTATATATTCAGGAAGAGGAAACTTGGCCCTGGGTGTAGGTCTTCAAGATATGTTGCAGAGCCTTTTTGAATATGTGAACTGTTATTGATGTCTGGCTCTTTGTAAATCTTTGAAGATTGAAGAATGAAGAAGACTGGAGAGAGTTGTTTTTGAAAAAGTTCTTCTTCTTCTTTTCAACAAAACATGCAGGATCCTTTAAGAGCAATATTCATCTCTGACTACTGATTGATTTCTGTCTGTCTCTCTTTTTGTAAGATATATATTTAGTCAGAATGAAGAAAACAACATCAATTTGAATTCCCAAGACAAAACATAATTCTCTGTAAGAATTGAGGAGCCCAAACGGCCAGATTGGCTTGCAATCATAAATGCATTTCCATAACTGTCTTAATAAAATATTCTGTGAATACCATAATTAATTCTTCATGAATATGGCTATCAGCTTTGAGAGTATCTGTATTAATTATCAGAATATATTTGCCTTAAAATACTTTATCATAATCAAAATAAATAACTCTGACCGTTCTGAAGAAATGATAACTAGAAGAAGTACAAAATCGTAGAGCTCCGTTCAAAGATCGTCGAACTGAGTTAAGAGATCGTGGACCAGAGAACGGCTATCGTAAGAACTGAGATCACTGCTGAGAAAAATGAAATCATCGACCTGAGCTCGTAGATCGTTAAGCTCAGTTTAGAGTAGAAGACTCTGAGGTCGTCGATGGGATATCGATGATCGTCGAGCTGAGTTTGACTATAGTCGAACTGATATAGATAGTCCACAACATTTTCTGAATCTAAGACTAAATCCACTGCAATGCTGGTCTGCACACAAAACTGACCTAGAGGGGACCTAACAAAGACTTATACAGAGACCCTGGCTATACATTGGGGTCAAGACATCCTAAGAGTGAACCTAACACAAATCCAAATAAGGGTTCGTACAATCTCCCCCTATTTGTGTGAGGTCACTCAAAAATAAAACTGAAAAGAAATAAAATACAAAGACCATAAATATCTGAAGGGATGAAATAACATCAGCAGATATGTTATAGAAATGCATTGTACATAATCAGTTAAGCAATAGACAAAGAGTACAACCTATAATCTATCAGATGGAGAACCAGATGAGGGTTTAGAGAAGATTATCTTCCTGCTTGGGTATGGTACATTCTTCTTATATGTCATCAAGTCTTGTCCATCAAGAGATGTCTGAGTGCTTGTCCTAGACACAATTTCTTCAGGATGCAATGCCATATATTCAGCTGGATTAAAGACTTTCTTGCTGACTTGAAGTTTGTCCATCTCTTTTTCCTTGTAGGAAGACATAGTAGAGAATTTAGATGGATCTTATCCTTCTTCTACAGCTTTTCTGATTTGAGAGAGACCAATCAATTCCTGAATCTTGGCCATCCTAAAGTTTGGATCAAGTTCCTGTTCAACAGGTGGCTGATCTTCTTGAGGAGGCAACATTATAACTGCTTTGAACTGAGTGTATTGAGCTTTAAACTTTGTTGAGTTGTGTTGTTTATCACTTTGAGAATAGAGAGATCTTGGAGGAGCAACCTCACTGAACTTTCATTTATGAGATACACTAGGTCTTCTTGATTGATAAGCAGCTGTCTTCTGATCCTTGGGTGGAACTTGTTGTTGAGGAGGAGAGAAGGAGGGGTTCTGATGAATCACTTCTTTTACTTGTTCTGAGGATCTTTGACTTCTATGCTGCTGGCTGTCTCCTTGGGAATGAATCCTGGAAGATCTATCCTGCCTTGGATATGATCTTGAGAAAGAGGAAGGCTGAGAAGATGCACCGGATGCTTGAGAAACAACACTTTAAGCACCAGCAATAGGAGGAGGAGGAGGAGGTCCTCTTCTGAATTTTTAAGGAGGAGGAGAATATCTCCTTCTCTTCTTCCTTGCTTTCTATTCATTTTTGGATAACCACATCTAGATCTCCATGCCAGGGTACGGAGTAATCCCTTTCAAGATGTAATAAGGTGTATCATTTGTTTTTCATGGCCTTGGAGATGCCTGGGGAGCAGTTTTTCTTTTCCTTGAAACTTTCTTTTTCTAAGAATTACCATCCTCTGAATCATCATCATTTTCAGAAGAACCCTGAGGATTGTCATACAAATCATCTATTTCCTTCACCTGTTTGTCAGCAACCTTTTTGGCAGCTTTTTCTTTGGCTTCTTCCTGAATATCAATAGCAATAAAATCATCTAGAGAGGAAAGAGTACTATAAGGCTCACAGAGATTAACTAAACTTGTTTCTAGGGCTAAGGCCAGATTTCCTAAGGCCACTAGATCAAGTAGTTCATCAGCAATTAAGATAGCATCAAACTCATTCTTTTCTTCTTACATAAGCATAGGCTCAACATCCAAAGGGGATGACATATCTGTACACACTGTAACTAATGGAATATCTGTATAAACTGGAGATGATTGAATCTGCAGAAGTTGTTTCACAACAGAAGGACTCATGGGCCTGCTATAACAGACCATGGCCCTAGAAGAATTGATCTCAATTGAAAACAAAACTGATCTAAACAGAGAGAATGAATGTAAAAAAAATTATAAATTAATGGAGGGATTAATAAAATAGTAACCACTAGAAATCCCAGGAATTGACACATCAGTGTCTTCATCTGACATCAGCAAATCTTAATAAAGAGCTATGTCTATACAAAATTTCTGAAACACTTCTTCTTCCTGCACTGCTGGAGGAGACTGAGCCTGAAGTTCTTCTTCCTGCACTTCTGGAGGATACTGAGCCTGAAGTACTGCTGAGACTGAACTAGCAGCATCATCATTTGACATCTCCCCCTGCCTGGTTTCAGTGAGAACTGGAACCAGGCCCCCAAATAAAAAAGGGATAGTGGAAGTAGAAATAGAGGAAGAAAGAGAGGAAATAGAGAGAGCAAGTGGTGAAATAGCCTCTACTATCAAGGATTTTAGAGTAGGAGTGAGGAGTTCTAGAAGATGAGAGATGAGGGATTGATCAATTTGAAGAAACTCAGTTGGAGTCTGAGTTGAGACAGAATTCTTTGAGGGAGGAGGAGAGAAATCGGTCATGATTTCATCATGAATAGGGGAGTTTCTGGAGGAATGAATAGGAGAAATTTGTGGTGAGGCTTCAGTGTTGATGGGTGAATCATGTTGGTGAGAAGAAGATGAGAGAGGTGAGAGGAGGTCGAAATTTTGAAAGGACAAGGTGTGGAGGTTTTGAGGTTCAGCAAGGAGAATGGGAGATGTTGGCTGAATAGGAGAAGAGATGGTTTGGAAAACATTGGTGGGTAGAGAAGGAACACTTGGAGTTATTTGAGGAGAAGGAGGAAGAGAAGGAAATTCTTCACGAGGTTGAGGAGTGGCTGTGCCAGCCCTTGTGTCCTCAGATATAAGGGAGGAGGTTCCAGCCATATAGGGCTTTTTAATCGTCCTCTCCCACTCCTAAACAGAGAGGAATCCAACCTCTTGCTTGCATTAATAGCTATGGTTGTAGAAACCAGTAGCTCTGGATCTATTTTCTGAAGGAAGATTCCCAGAATCCTTCCTAAGCAGACTTCCTTCTTGTTGTTCTTCCTCTTAATCAAATCAAAGAACAAGCTGGCCCAATCAATGGCCTTCTTATTTACCAGAGCAGACATGACGGCAAACTGTTGCCTATTTATGTTGTCATGGGCCAAATGCTTGCCTAGCAGAACCTTTCCCACGATATCTGCAAGGAACATAAAACCTATGGATAAATTTTTCTTTAATAACTTAGATGGGATGCCCTCGGCATGACCCATCTCCAATAGCATCTTGCTATACTCTGAATTACCCTGTTCCAGGTCATCTGATCCATTCTTTAACTCAAAAATCTCTGTAAGAGTTGCAGGGTTTAGATTCACCTGCTATCCTGAGATGAAACCGATCATTGAAGAGTCATTTGTAGAGGATGTTTAAACCCATTCTTTAATTTCAGCAACAGATAGTTTTATCCTTGTATTCATGAACTTCTTCAATCCCTGATCAACGCACAATTGTAACATTTCCTGAAAAATGGGATCACAATGACTGATCGAGTCGAAGTCGACGTCGAATCCTGCGTCGAACTTCATCGCTGTGAGAACTGCTACAGAAATCGCCATGGAAAACCTATAGACTCAAAAGAGAAAGAGAGATCAAGAGCAAAGAGAAAATAAAAGTGCGGGACAGAGATCGAAGAGAAACCTACATATAGGTTTATTTTTGGAATATGAAGAGACGATCTCTGTCCGACGATAAAACAAAACGTCGATCTTAGTTCAAAGATTTAATTTAGAAACAAATAATATCTTTGGTCTCTGATCTCGGTCAAAAAAATTGATAGTCGAGCTTAGGTCGACGATTGATTTACTGAAGCAAAGTTGTCGATCTCTGGTCGACGATTTTTGTCTTCATATAGAGTTGTCATCAATCTCAGGTCGATGATTTGGCTCAAGATGAGTTCGAAGATTGTCGATCTCTATTCGACGATCGTTGACCACATCTTCACAAAGACAAAAGTTAATTTTAATCCATGCCATTTATCATTCCAAGCTGATTCAAAAAGAATAGATGTTTTTGCACATCCAGAGGCTTGGTAAAAATATCTCCTCTTTGAAAATTAGTGGAAATAAACTTGAGGTTAATCTTGTTTTTGTCAACACAATCTCTAAAGAAAATGATGCCTTATTTCTATATGTTTGGTCCTAGAATGTAGGACTGGATTTTGTACAATAGATATGACACTGGTACTGTCACAAAATATGGTGGAATTTTTGAGAGAATACCCATAATCCAGTAGCTGATTTTGAATCCACAAGATCTGTGAACAGCAACTCCCAGCTGCTATATATTCAGCTTCTGCAGTTGATGTAGACACAGATGATTATTTCTCACAAAACCAGGATACTAATCTATCACCCAGGAATTAACAAGTTCCTAAAGTGCATTTTCTGTCAACTCTGCATCCAGCATAGTCAGCATCAGAATATCCAGTTAATTCAAATTCTGACTCTGTGAGATACCAAAGTCCTAGATTAGGACAACCCTTTAAATATCTTAAAATTCTCTTGAGGAGAATTAAATGAGATTCTTGAGGGTTTACTTGAAATCTAGCACAAAGATATGTTGCAAACATTATATCAGGTCTACTTGCAGTAAGATATAGTAGGGACCCAACAATGGCCCTAAAATTTTTCTGATCAACAGGTTTACCCTTTTTATCATAATCAATTACTGCATTAGAAGCCATGGGTGTCTTCATTACTGAGGCATCAGCCATCCCAAACCTTTTTACTAATTCCTAAGCATATTTGGACTGGGAAATGAAGATGCCATCAGGAGCTTGATTTACTTGAAGACCAAGAAAGTAAGAAAGTTCACTCATGCTACTCATTTCAAACATGGAGTGCATAAGGTTAGAAAACCTTTTGCAAAGTTTAGAATCAGTAGATACAAATATAATAACATCAACATATACTTGAACTAATAGAATCCTATCATGATGATGTCTAACGAATAAAGTCCTATCTACAGTGCCTCTAGAAAATTTATGTTCTAAAAGAAAGCTAACTAGGGTTTCATACCAAGCTCTTGGAGCTTGCTTTAGACCATAGAGAGCCTTATGCAATTTGAAAACATAAGATGGGTGAGTTGAAGAGATAAAACCTGGTGGCTGTTCCACATATACTTCTTCCTTAAGTTCCCACATTGAGAAAGGCACTTTTGACATCCATTTGATATACCTTGAATTTCTTGTGAGCAGCATAAGCCAAGAAAATTCTGATAACTTTAAGCCTTGCAACAGGTGCAAAGGTCTGATCATAGTCAATACCTTCTTCTTGCCTGTAGCCTTGTTCCACTAGTCTTGCTTTGTTTCTGACAACTATAACTTGAGCATCCAATTTCTTTCTAAAGACCCATTTAGTTCCAATAACTAGCTGTCCTTTGGGTCTGGGAACCAAGTTCCAAACTTTGCATCTTTCAAACTGATTTAGCTCTTCTTGTATTACAATAATCCAGTGTGGATCTTGCTCAGCATCTTTAAAGGATGAGGGCTCACTTTGAGATAATAAGCAGGCATGCATCACATCCTCATTGAGTTAGTTCCTTGTCTGCACACCAACTGACATGTCTCCTATCACTCTGAATATGGGATGATCTCTAAGTGTAACATAGTCAGGAGGTGGAGTTTGTTCAACAACAGCAGCATCATGAACTAATTCCTCTTATGGAATTAAATTTTCTGTTAGAAAAGCTTCAGTAATTTCCAAACATTCTTCTTCACTATCTTCATCTATCTATGAAGAGGGATTAGATATCACGTTTTGGGTGAGATTTAAGTCATCCAATTTCTCACATAGATTAGGTACCTGCAAATAATTACTGGTAGAAGCTTCCTTCTCCTTATAAAACATATTAGCTTCATCAAAAGTAACATGAAAAGATTCTTCAATTTTCAAGGATGATTTATTGAAAACCCTATATGCCTTGCTAACTTTGGAATATCTTAGAAAGATTCCCATTGTAGCTTTGGCTTCAAACTTTCTAAGATAATCTTTGTTTTTATTATGAATAAAACAGATACAACTAAAAGTTCTAAAGTAATCTATTTTAGGTTTCTTCCCTTTGAGTAATTCATAGGTAGTCTTGCCCTTGAGTTTGTGTATCAAATTTCTATTCAGGACATAATTTGTTGTGCTTACTGCTTCAACCCAATAGGATAGAGGCATGTGAGCATCATCAAGCAATGTGTATGCAGCTTCAATGAGTGTTCTATTTTTCCTTTCAATTACCCCATTTTGTTGAGGAGTTTTGGGAGAAGAGAAGCAGTGCCTGATACCTTCCTTCTCATAGAATTCTTGCATAGGAAGAGATTCAAACTCAGTGCCATGATCACTTATGATTAATGCAACTTGAGTAGAGTACTCAATCTTTATGCATTTTAGAAAGTCTATAAGAACTTTGAAATTATCAGACTTGTTTCTCAAGAAGAAAATCCAAGAGAACCTAGAGAAGTCATCTACAATAACTAAAGTATAGAACTTCCCTCTCAGGCTTTGTACAGCAATTGGTCTAAAAAGGTCCAAATGAAGAAGATACAAAATCCTAGGTGAATCACTCTTATTAACTGATTTAAAGTTATTTTTAGTTTGCTTGCCTTCTTAACAAGCCTTGCAAAGGCTTTCCTTCTTATAGGGGAAAGAGGTCAATCCTCTAATAAGGTTGTCCCTAGATAACCTAACAATATTTCTAAGATTTACATGTCCTAGTCTTTTATGCCACAATGTATTATTATTGCTAACTTGGTTAAATAAGCAAATTTTTGAACAAGCAGAATTAAAATCAACTAAATAGATATTGCCTAACCTGATACCTGATAACATAATGCTATTATTTAAAGAAATGTTGCATTTGGATTCAGTAAAACATACCTCATAACCTGCATCACATAGCTGACCTATGGATATCAAGTTATGTTTCAGGCCACTTATATATGCCACTTTCTTGAATGTGACAGCTCCAAGTGTGAATTCTCCATAGCCTTATGTCTGACCAAAGCTTGAGTCTCCAAAAATAACCTTTGGACCTAGCTTTGCCTTGTAGTTATTTAGGTTGGCCTTGTTTCCTGTCATGTGCTTGGAGCACCCACTATCCATATACCATTTATCCTATATGGTAGGATAGGTCTTCACCTGCAAAATAATATCTTACATATTTTGGACCCAGGTAACCTTGGGTCCTTGCTTCTTTTCATACTTAAAACTTGAAATATAAGAGTATTCAGGTTGATTTTTATAACCTAAGGGATGAAATCTCCTAGGTGGGATTATCCAGTTAGTTAAGGGATGAAAAGTTTTAGAGTTAGAGTTCTTATTGAAGTTTCTGTTGAAATTATAATTTTGATGAAACATATTTGGGTTCGACGATTTAGGTTGAGATCGTCGATCTGCGTTCGACGACCAGCATTGATAACATCGATCTCTGTTCTCAGAGTAATAGTAGCTATTATCTGGGTTCCACGATCGTCGATCTCTTTTCGACGATACATAATGATATCGTCGATCCCCGTTTGCAGAGTGTTTAGGCTCAAACTCTGGGTTCTGAGATCGTCGATCATCGTTCGACGCATAATGCTGAGATCGTCGATCTTGGTTCGATGATTTTTGTTGAGAATTAGTTTTTTGTTTTTCTTTATTTTTCTCAATTTATTTTAAAACTTTATTAACCTTTTTAATTTGTTCTGTATTTTTCTTACCTTTATCTGAGATAAACTTTATAGGTTGTGAGAGATGGTTTTTCTGAATAACTGGTGGTTCACTAGATGATGCACCTAATCCTAACTTACTTTTATTAAGTCTATCATTAAGTGTGCTGGTAATTTTTACTAGTTGTTTGCTTCTTCCATTTAGTGATTCCTGTAGTTGTTTTGCCTTACTTAATTCCATTTTCAGAAAAATGATTTGTTCACTGTACATGTCTATTTCATTTTTCAATTTGTTGTTTTCTGATACTAAACTATCATAGTTAAATTATCTATCTCTGGGAAGTTTGAATTCCTTCTCAAATCTAATCAGATCACTACACATAGATTTAAAGTTTGATTTAAAATCTTTAGAGGTAATGTCAAAGTCTTCCAATACCTGATCACAATCTGAATATTCTTCAGATTCTTCTTCTTCTGAGGCATGTCCTGAAGCATTGATGGTCATTGAGCAAATTTCTTTGGCCTTTGCTTCTTCTTTATCTCTCTGGAACTGGAGGAAGATGATTCTTCAGTGTCACTCCATGTTTCTGCAACAAACCCTTTCTCCTTCTTTTTGTGTTTGTAGGAGGATGGTTTGCTGGAGTGCTTCTTGGAGTCTTTCTCCCTTCTCCTTTCCTTGTCCTTGTTTTCTAGACATTCAGGAAGAATGTGTCCAACTTTCCTGTAACCAAAACAGATAATCTCTTAAGAAGGGGTTTTATCATACCTCTGTTTATCATCACTCCTTTATGATTTCCTTCTGAATTCTTTTCTCCCCATCTTGAAGAATCTCTTTGCAAAGAGACTCATCAACTCTTCATTTGATGGAGAAGTTTTTGATTCTTCTGAAGCTTTGAAAGCTATATTTTGTTCCTTCCTTGTTGGTGTAGCAGTCTTTTGTTGCTCAGCTTCTCTTGTCTTTAGCAGCTGTTCATAGGATTTCAGCTTTCCTAAGACTGATTCAGTAATCATCTCATGTGTTCTTCTTGTCTCTCTGATAGGCTAGATTCTAGAGTCCTATGAGCTGGGGAAGCACATGAGAATCTTGTCATTTATTTATGTGACTGAGATGTCCTTGTCAAGGGTTTTCAGTTCATTAATAATGATACTGAGTCTGTTATAGATCTCAGAAACTTGCTCAGTTTCTTCCTTTTTAAAATTCTCTTACTGGAGATGAGATGAGCTCTCCTGTCCTTCCTTTCATCTACTGATCCTGCAACCATATGGTTTAAGGAATCCAAGATGGCCTTAGCTGATTCACATTCAGCTACTTTCGGAAATATGTCATCAGACATTATTTACGCCAGTAAATTCATGGCTTTTGCATCAGCAATCTTTGCTTTCTTGTATGCATCATTGTAGTTGGGAGGAGGTACTGCAGTCATATTTGGGGAAGTACTTGGAGTGGAAGATAGTGGTGGAGGTACTCCTGTTAAGATAGAAGCATAAATGTCTTCATCAATTGAATTCATATAAAGTCTGATTCTTGCCTTCCAGATTCCAAACTTTTGCAAGTTGTAAACTGGAGGTCTGATTCTTGCAAAGTCCTTGTACTGTGCCATTGTATAACAAAAAGAAATAGAGAAAAAAAATATCTATCAGAGATCTTAGGTTCAGGTGTTAACCTATACAACCTTAAAAACACACCCTCTGATACCAATTGAAAGAGAGGGATAGATAGGTTTTACTCTAGAGGGGGGGTGAATAGAGTATTTAAAAAATTATTTAGATTTATTGTGAAATTAAAATACTGATAATAATAACTACTGAAATAAGATAGGCTAGACTACCGCAGCATAACAAAGAACACAAAGAAATCACAAAGTAAATAGATGACACGAGAAAATTTATAGTGGTTCCTCAAATCTGGGTACATCCACTCTTCTACCACCTAGGTAGGACTCCACTTAGGTTTTTGATCAGGTGCCCTATCACCACAATATCTGCTGCAGGTAGATTTAGAGACCCTTTGAGCATTTGATCAGGAGCTCAAAATCCAATAGGTTTTTGATCAGGTGCCCTATCACCAAGAGTGTTCACTTTTGAAGGGAGAGATAACCCTGTACAGATAGAGGTAAAAGAAATATGAATGTTTGGAAATCTTCTCTTTCTTAGGCAAATGAGAAGACTGTGTGGATTAAAGTTGAATGCCCAAGCTCCCCCTGAGATGTTGTATATATTCAGGAAGAGGAAACTTTGCCCTGGGTGTAGGTCTTCAAGATATGTTGTAGAGCCTTTTTGAATCTGTGAACTGTTATTGATTTTTGGCTCTCTGAAAATCTTTGAAGACTTAAGAATGAAGATGACTTGAGAGAGTTGTTTTTGAAAAAGTTCTTTTTCTTATTCTTTTCAGTAAAACATGCAGGATCCTTTAAGAGCAATATTCTTCTCTAACTACTGATTGATTTCTGTCTCTCTCTTTTTGTAAGATATATATTTAGTCAGAATGAAGAAAACGACATCAATTTGAATTCCCAAGACAAAACATAATTCTCTACAAGAATTGAGGAGCCCAAACGGCTAGATTGGCTGGCAATCATAAATGCATTTCCATAACTGTCTTGATAAAATATTCTGTGAATACCATAATTAATGATTCATGAATACGGCTATCAGCCTTGAGAGTATTAGCATTAATTATCATAATATATTTTCCTTAAAATACTTTATCATAATCAAAATAAATAACTCTGACCGTTCTGAAGAACTGATAACTAAAAGAAGTACAAAATCATAGAGCTCCATTTAGAGATCGTCGAACTGAGTTAAGAGATCGTCGACAAGAGAACGGCTATCGTAGAACTGAGATCACTACTGAGAAAAACGAAATCATCGACCTGAGCTCGTAGATCATCGAGCTCAGTTCAGAGTAGAAGAATCTGAGGTCGTCGATGGGAGATCGACGATCATCGAGCTGAGTTCGACTATAGTCGAACTGATATAGATAGTCCATAACATTTTCTGAATCTAAGTCTGAATCCACTACAATGCTGGTCTGCACAAAAAACTAACCTAGAGGGGACCTAACTAAGTCTTAGACAGAGACCCTGGCTATACATTGGGGTCAAGAAATCCTAAGAGTGAACCTAGCACAAATCCAAACAAGGGTTCCAACAGTGTCTACATCAACAGCAGAAGCTGAGTACATAGCAGCTGGCAGTTACTGTTCACGGATGCTGTGGATTCAAAACCAACTCCTAGATTATGGTTTCAACTTAAATAATTCAACTCTACTTTGTTATAATACAAGTGCAATTTCTATTGTATAGAATCCAGTGCATCATAGTAGAACTAAGCATTTAGAGATAAGGCATCATTTCATTAGAGAGTGTGTGGACAAAAAGAAAAATAATCTTGTCTACATCTACACTGATATGCAAAGAGCAAACATCTTCACCAAACTCTTGGATGAGAGGAACAATCTGTTCTTTCAAATCAGCTTGGTATGATCAATGGAGAAGCATTAATTTAATTTCTGTGTGTGGTCGAAGAATTTCCCATAAGTCATCGACTAGAGATCGACGAACTGAGAAAAGTTCTTGAGATAATTCGTCGACCTGAGATCGACAAACTCTCTGTGTGAGTCATTTTCGTCGACCGAAGATCAATGATCTGGCTTCAGAAAATTTTCGTCGGCCTGAGAATGACGAAAAGTCTTCCCTTCTTCAGACTGAGATCGATGAACTCTTTTGTCAATAAAATATTTCGTCGACCTCAGATCGAAGAATTTTCCTTATTTCGCAGGACGGAGTTTGTCGCTTCATATTCTGAAAAACCTTATATCTAGGTTTTCTTCGAGCTCCATCTCATGCTTTCTGTTTCCCTTGCACTTGGTCTCTCTATTTCCTTTTGCAGGTGATCATGGCAATTCCGACAAGCACCCTTGCAGTGATGAAGTTCGATACTGGATTTGACATAGACTTTGAGTCATTCCAACACTCAGAACAAATCTTCTTTGATATTCTGAAATTATTTGAAGAATAGCAGTTGAAGAATCTTATGACAACAAGGATAAAGATTGCCGCAACAGAAATTCGACAATGGGTTTTCACCTCCACACCAGATGCCGATACAATGATAGGAACAATATCGGGTAACCTAGTTTCTCTCACCCCCGTCGTTTTATCTGAAATATTTGGATTAGTGAATGGAGAAGAAGATTTGGAAATAGACAGTACTGAATAAGATGAAATGTTGATTAAGATGGGTCATACTGGAGAAAATCCAAATAAACTGCTGAAGAAACATTTGTCTGCTGATTATAAATTTTTAGTTGATGTGGTGGGTAAGGTACTACTGGGCAAGCATACTGCTCATGATTATATCACTAGGTAACAATTTCTAGTGATGTGTGCAGTTATGAATAGGAAGCCAGTAAACTTGGCTAAGATATTGTTTGATCTGATAAAGAAGAAGAACGCCAAGAAAGAGGTTTGCTTTGGAAGGATTCTTGGAATCTTCCTTCGAGCAAAGTCTAATGAATCCCTAATCTCCCAGACTATATTCATTAATGCCTCCAAAAGGCTCACATGTGCCTTATTTGGTATGTGGGAGAGGAATATCCCAAAGCCATCAAAGGCTTCTTCCTCTTCTAGGGCATCTGAGGATACCAGAGCTGTGTCAGCTGCTCCCCCACCACCTGAAGATGTCCCCTCCATCAGGATTCCATCCCCTCCATCTTCATCTCAACAACCAACACCTTCTCAAGTTCAAACACCTTCAACAACCCTCCAACAAACATCCACATCTCAAGCCCATACACCAACACCTCCTACATCCCCAGTCCATCATTCCTCACTAGTTCAATCACCTGAACACCAACCAACTCCACCCCAATCTCCAGTGCATGCAACTCCACCTCATACTCCAGAGCATGTCACTCCACCTCAATCCCCTCTTCCTCACTATCTAGATGACATACCCCTTCATAATATCTCATCCATACCTTCTTTTCATCTACTGTCATCCCCTCTCAATTCCCCCATCATCCCATGATGAGCCCATGACAGACATCAATCCTTCTATATCAACTCAGACGCCCTCTGAGTTCATGCAAATGGATTCCCCTTCCATTCCCTCTCTTCTACAAATTATCACTCAACTACTCAAACAACTCATAGCAGAGGCCATTAAACCTCTTGTTGAATCCATCTCAACCATCTCTGCTCTTCTGTCTACTGCCCCTACTGTTCCTTCTTCTGGGGGTCTGGCTTCAGGACCCTCTGAAGCCAGGAAGGGGGAGATATCCTGTGAAGAAGCTCCAGAGTCTCCTCCAGCAGCAGAAGCAACAACAGTTTCCAGATTGTTGAGTTCCCAGCAACAGATGTATAGATGATTACAGAGGCTGAATCAGTTGATTTTGATATGTTAAGTGCAGATTAGCAAGTTGCTCTCCCAGAGATTGTGACTGTTGGTGATATTTTTGTCAATCCCACAGTAGATTTATTAGGGTTATTAATGTCTATTTATGCATATATTTATTTTCTTACAAAAGTTTTCCTAAAGCAATCCATGGCTATAGTTTGTTACACTGCACCAATAAGTCCTGAAGTTATTAATCAACTGAAGGAAAGTTTTGCTATTAAAATGATTGTTGAACAATCAGGCCCAACCTATATTATGGATGATATCCCAATCCCTAATTTTGATGATTTGATTGCTCAAGATTTGGCACAAGAACTTGGACATATTCAAAATGATCCTGACTTGGAAGAATTTTTGTTGGCTAATAAAGATGTAGAAGATTATTAGATGGTCACTGAGAATATTGCTCCACCTAAAGATGCTAAACCTCAAGCACTTCCTCAAGATGAAAAAAAAATCGCAGGGGAAACCTTAAAGGAGATAGATGTAATAAATGACAATCCTCAAGGATCGTCTTATGATGACATTAATGGAGAAGATTATGATGATCTGATGATTCCAAGGCATGAAAGAAGGTTGCTAAGAAGAGAAAAGTTGTTCCAAAGGCTGCTCCTAAGCAAAATCCCACCAATGATACTCCATGCTATATCTTGCAAAAGATTACACCATACCCAGGAATGCCACAGTGGATGTGGCTATCTAAAAATGAGCAGAAAGAAAGAAAGAAGAGAAGGAGATACAGGTCTCCTCCTAAGAAATTTAGGAAAGACCCTCCTCCTCCTCCATATTCTGGGGCCTCTGGAAATATATCTCAAAGATCTGCACCAGTCACTAAAACCTATCAGAGACATTACAAGCTAGGCAATCAGCAGCAGTCATCTCAAAGAAAACCTCCTCCAGCTATATATAAGAGAGGTACTATAGACTCCTTTGATGATTCACAGAAGGACTCAAGTTCTAAAAGGTCAGCTTCTCCACCAATACCATTTGTAGATCCAGACTAGGAGACAACAGCTAAAATGGCCAGATTTTAGGAACTGATTGGACTTTCTCAAATCAAAAAAGCCAAAGCAGAACATGTGATTTTTGATTATGTTTTATTCTTATTTTTGAACTCTATGTGTTTAAACATGAAGCACTTATTTGTAAATATTTGCTGAATGTTTTTATTTCTGTCAGATATATGTTTCTCTATTTTATGATTATTTCTTTTATTTGTTTTAGTGACCTCACTCAAATAGGGGGAGATTGTTGGATCCCTAGTTTGGATTTGGACTAGGTTCACTAATTAGGCTGAGTTTGACCCACATTGTATAGCAAGGGTCAAGTCTAGTAGTCCTAGAGTTTAGGCTAGTCTTTGGGTTCAACCTTCATGGACCAGCCAGTAGAAGACCTCAGTAGATTTAAGACTTAGAAGTTTCAAAGATCAAAATTATCAGTTCGAAATTCTTCGAACTCAGCTCGACGATCGTCGATCTCAGATCGACGAACTCAGAAACCCTTCTCTAAGCTGAGCTCGACATTATTCGAGCTCAGGTCGGCGATCTCTTCAGTCAGACAGATTCTCAGCTCGACGAACTCAGAGCACAGAATTGGCAAGTTATTCTCAGTATGTATTTCGCAGAGCTCAGGTTGACGAACAGGAATTCTCTGGTCGATGAACTTGGAACACCAGTCGACGAATTCTATTCTGAGGTCGACGATTTCAATCCCGAGTCAGAATGAGAAGTTTTCAATACTTCTGTCCCTTACTTCTGTCCCTTATTTTCTATATTATTTAGCAGTAATATTCCTGAGTAATTAATGATCATATTCCCTGAATATAGCTGTTATTGGCAGCATTAATTATGGTCTTCATCAGGTTAATTACTTGCTTATTTTATTAGGGACTGCTGGGGAAACTCATTTAAGTCAATATTCCAGCCATTTCTTTCTCCAGCGCAATCAGCAATTAATACTAGTAATTTAAATTTCAACGGAGAAATTATTGACTACAGAATATAAAAGAGAAACTCTTTTTAATCCAGACACAAGAAGGATATATATAGAATAATCACTACAAGCATACACAGACCAAACCTGTAGTAGTAACACAAGAGCAATACAGAGAAGATAATCCAGTTGCTCAGAACTACATCATACTTAACTTCTTCTCTGCATGCAGAAAACATTCTATTTTTCTCCCTTGGCCACTCTAAAGGCTGAAGAAGAACATCCATCACTATCAAGAGTCTTCTTCAACCTTCTCCTCTAGGAACATTCAAGGACAACATCTTTGAATCAGTCAGAAAGTTCCAGGATTCTTTCAGATAAGGCTGAAGACCTACCCCTGAGCAAGGCTCCAACTTTCTGAACCACAACATTTCAGAAGGAGTCTTGACAACAGCATATCCACTTGTCTTCTCTATTGTTTAGATAAAAGAGAAGAACTCATCACCCCTCTCTCACCTCCTGTACAAAGGGTTTTTTAACTCCCTTCAAAAGTTTATTCTTGGTTTTTGGGCACCTGATCAAAAACCTAAAGGTTGTGAGATCTCCCTAAAAATAGATCTTGTGGTGGCAGTCACCTGATCAAAAACCTGATAGTGGATTCCTATCAGGGTGGTAGAAGAGTGGATGTACCCATGTTGGGGAACTACTATAAAATTCTTGTGTTGTCAGTGTGTGTTCATTTTCTTTCTGTTCTTGTTGTGCTATGATAAATAGATTAGTTTAACCTGGTTTTTATTTCCTTCTATATTATTATTATCACCTATATTTACTCTGATATAAATCTTAAAAATAGTCAAAGTTTTAATTACTCTATTCACCCCCTCCCCCCCCCCCCTCTAGAGTTAATCAGGTCTAACCCCCATCTTTCACATTTTAACTATCTCATTCATAGCATGGTTTTAAAGCAAAGTCACTATATTTTAACAAACATAAAAGTTATTTCTATATTTATATTAAACCTAGAGGGATGCATATCATGAGTTGTCCTATTCGGATGTTTATGATCATGTCAGATGTCAATCAATATAAACCAAGTATTTTCCGTAGTATATATTCATATTTTCACTTGTGGATTTGTCGATTCACTGAGCCGAGGGATACAGCCATGAAAACTTAACTTAAATTACAGCTTTCTTCATAATAAACTTTAGGACTTTAGATAAAGTGTTAGGTTCGAATTCTTGCAAGAGCACCTGCAGTTTCCCCTGTATGGCGTAGCATCATGAAGCGTGTTTTCTCTTACTCTAATATATTGCTTAAATGCGGAGAAAATGTGGATTATGATAATTATCCAACATGTAAAGGATATAGGTATTTTGATCATGTTCTTCGGATACAGTATGTTTCTGCGGATGTTACTTTCTTTGAGGATGCTCTGTTCTTTTCTCCTTCCTATGTTATTTCTTCTTCTGAGGATTCTTCTTTTTTTCCAACTATGTCGGCACCCCTTCTAGCGCCTACAATTCTTTCTTCTCCTTCTCTTGTACTTTATACTTCACCTGAGCCGCTGCCAACATCTCCTGGGCTAATAATATCTCCTTTGGATGGAACTGAAATAGTAGAAAGGACAGACCATGATCTTGTGATTGCTCTTCGAAAAGGTGATCGATCATGCACTCAACATCCTCTTCAGGATGTGGTTTCTTATGCGCAACTATTTCCTTTATCTAAGAGCTTTGCTCTTAGTCTATCGGTGAATGTTATTCCGGCCTCCTAGCACGATGCTCTTGTAATTCCTCATTGGAAATCTATTATGGATGAAGAGATGAACACTCTCACTTAACGGGGTACTTGAACTTTTATTCCTACTCCTCCAGGAGCTGATGTGGTTGGCTGTTGATGGGCTAAAACCCGAACAGGCAAGCGTACCTGTCAAATCGTAGTATCAAGGTCGTATTTAAAACTCGGGGCAGGCAAGTACTATTACTCACAACGATTCTATTATCCTACTGAACGATTAATGAGTTTGAAAATTAAAATAAACTAAACTTAAAGAGAAATAAACTATTACGAGAAAAGAGTGCTCGATCGACGATTCACTTTGAAATAAAATAACGGAATAAATTAGTTTAGCATTTGTAAATCTATTAAGACCGTGACGGATCCGATATTAGGAAATAATCTCGCTAGAGCATTAAATCCCCTAACTTCTAGACGTTTTGACCGAAATCTCTTTACAAGTCAAAATGGCCTAAAGTCGCATTATCGAAGTGACCCGCACTATTGGATTTAACTCCAATCTGGAGGATTTACGTCATCCTATCTCTAGGGGTGCGTTCAACTCCTTCCTTCCTTGAGTGATCTTTCATATTCACGAGCCTCTCGGCTACTCAAATATGAGATCGGATGCCTACTACCATATAGTAGAAATACGTAGTCGATACGAAATAAATCAACGAAGGATCAAAAATAGGAAAATACAAATGCAAACATAATATAAAAGATGCGTTATCTCATCGCAAAGATCATCGCGATCGGGCACAAAAAACTATTTAGCTACGCATATTGGCAAAGGAAACCAAAATAAAGGAAAGAGAATTTGTTTGCATTGCTTGATAAAAAGGAAGAGAATACAAAAAAGAGAAGACTAAATTATAAAGAAAATTACAACAATGAAAGAAAATTACAACAAAGGAAGAACCACTCTTGAACTATCACTCTACCAAAACTACTTCCAAACAAAGACTTCACTAAAAACTACTTAACATAAACAAGAGGCAAAGGGTCCTTTATATAGGAGAGGGAGGAATGTTCTAGATGGAAGGGAGACAAAGGGGTGGCCGGCCATAGGTGGAGGGAAGGTTCATGCATGTATTTTAATGAAGAGGAGAGAGAGAGGGGTTCATTATATTATATTAAATAGAAGGAGAGAGAGGAGGCTACATGCATGCACTATATGAAAATAAAAATATAAAATGAAGTGGGGGAATGGATGAGTCTTAAATGAGCATGAGAGAGAGAATAAAAGAAATAAAAATAGGTGGAAAGAGGGGAGATGAATATGAAATAAAAGAAATAAAATAGAGGGGAAAGAGATAGTGGTCGACCATGCTAGGGTAGGAATAATGCATGCATGCAATAATGAGGAGAGAGGGAGAGAAAATGAGGTGGCAAGGGGGCAAGGGGGCTCGGGTAGAGGCTTGTGGGTTGCTTGCTTGTGGCCGGGCTGCATCATGGGCTTCATAGGGCTCGGGTAGGAGGTGGTGGGCTGCTCCAATAGTGGGCTGAATACTTGGGCTGCATAGGGGGCTCGGGTAGGCTGCATGGGCTGCTCCAAGAATGATTGGAGGGCTGCTTGGACTGCATAGGGGGCTCGGGTAGGCTGCATGGGCTGCTCCAAGTGGCTCTTGAACCTATAAGAGACAAAGCAAAAATATTAGATATTAGAACATAATATTGATAAGTATAACATAACATAATATCAAACAAAACATAACAATAATTAACATAACATAACAAGACAAAATAACATAAAATAGAACATAAATAAAATTAAAGATTATTATAACATAAAACATAACAAGTATAATAAAAACTATATATTTTTATATCATAACACAAAGTAATAAAATTATAATAAAACTAGGAATTATAATATTCCAACACAAAAAGACAAAACATGCATAAAAATACTTAAAACATATGATTAAACTAAGAATTTTCCAAAATATACTACTTCAAAAATGATGACAAAAACAAGTCATCAAACTCCCCCATGCTTAGGCTTTTGCTATTCCAGAGCAAAAGTAAGAGAAATATTTATAAGGCATTATAAAATTTTCAATTAAACTAGAAATTTATTTACACTAACATTTAGCCAAAAATAAAATTTAGGGATTTATGAATTAAGTCCTAAATTATGAAATTAAAGTAAAAAGAGAGAAATATTTAGCCAAAAATTCTCTAATAAATTAACTAGCATTCAAATTTGAGTAAAGTGCAAACAAGGTTGGAATTAAATTATAAAAACCATAACTTGAAAGAAACTTAAGGAAAACATAACAACCTACTACTTATGCTCTCCCAATATTTTAATTAAAGACTAAGATAATGTTATTGGCTAAGGGGTTTTGGGGAGGAAATTAACATTAAGAGGTCTTTGATTGGAGGTGATCATCATTATTTTTTTCACACCCCACATAATTTTGTTTTTTTTTTGAATAATATATATGTAATACCAGAAAATGATAGACTAACATCCTATCACTTCCCCCGACATATATGAACTTTTAATTCCTCTCTTCATTTTTGGGTTGCATATGTGTACCAGAGATAAGGAACTAACATCTCCTTTTCCCATGACATATGATCTAACAATAAAAGAAAGAAAAAGAGGATTGGGTAAGGATTAGGGGTTTAAACAAGATTTTATAAAATAAACTAAAATACTAGAGAGCAACTACTAGTAGATTGAGATTTCCTAAGAATCTAAAAGCATGAAGTAATAATAATTAGAATCCAAAATTGTTAAGCCAAATTACTACAAATTGAAACTATTTAAAATAAAAGAGACAAAGTGCTAAATAAATTACTCTAAGCAAAGTAAAATCATAAGATGATTCTCAAAACTAAATCACTAAATATTAGATTTACCTAAACATGATGAAAAAAAAATAGCAAATAAAATGCTTATAAAATGCTCAAACTAAATTTCTGAAAATAACAAAAAGCTAAATAAGAGGCTTATTATTATTTTTTTGATTTTTTGAAGATTTTTTTAAATTTTTTTTTTGAATTATGATCTTTTTTTTGGAATTTTTGATTTTTCTAATTTTTTTTGGGTTTTTGATAAGGCTAAATAAAAGCATTACTATAAAAAAAATTAATAAAAACTAAATATTTTTTTTTAGAAAAGAAAGAAGAAAGAAACAACAAACCCTCCCTCATGCTTAAATTTTGCATTGTCCTCAATGAAAAATAAAAAAAAAACAAGAAAGAAAAAGGAAGAAGAAAGGGGAGGGGGATGCAATAAAGTAAAATAAAAAAAAAGAAAACAAATTCCCCGGAGTTGTAAGGCCGAATGCAGATGTCGCTCCCCAATGCTTAAGATGGACACTGGCTCAGGCCTAAGGAAGAGAGGAAATGATGGAGCCAAACGAACCGCGGAGGGGGTTTTATTCCTGCAAAACAAAACAAAACAAAAAGAAAAAAAAAAAAAGGATAAGCAAGGGGTGCCTCCCAAGAGCGCTCTTTATTTAACGTCGTCTGAGCCCGACGTTATTTGTTAGCTAAATGGAAAATAAAAACTAAAGTGAAGAGGTAACTCCCTAAGTATGCGTTTAGGAGAGTAAAGTAAAAAAAAAGAAGAAATGAAGAATCGCACCGACATGCGGTGGAATCTTCATGGGAATGACGCACAAAAATGAATGGACGGAGTTATAGAAGAACTCTGCCGTATGTAGAATGGGAAAGAAGGGGTCGTCAAAAGAAGAAGAAAAAAAAGAAGAAGAAATAGAAAGAGGAATAAAAGAAGTAGAAGAAGAAATTTTATCATCGGAAATTTCACAAGAAGAAGAAGAGTCTTGTGAAATTTCGGGAGAGGAAGGGGAAGAAAGAACTAAAGGAGAGTCATCAAAAATAAAAGAAGAAGAAAAAGAAGACTCGCTAAAACTACAAAAATTTGGAACAGTTGAAAATTGAAGTGAAAGGGACTCACCAACGTCTTCAGAAGGAGAAATATGAGACGTCTCGTCATCCTCAACGTGTAAGAAGCATGCCGGAATATCCATAGAGGTGTCTTCCAAAGGAGGAAGGAAACAGTCTGGGATATTCGAATAGTTATCCTCCTCGAGAGGAATAAGACAAGTCGGGATATCCGGTGACTCATTACATGAAGAAATTGGAGGAGATGGAGAAGACGAAGAAAAAGATGCGGCCTCACGAGAAAGATAATCCATAATGGTCTTGAAATGCGAATTAATATTATCAATAGAAGTTTGTAATTCAAGATACCCATTATCAATAGAATTAAAATTAAATTTTGGAGGTGCGGCGCTTTGCGGGGCAAAATCATAAGAAAAATAAGACGGGTTCCCCATCTCCCAAGTTGGATAAAAATTGGAGTAAGGGTCAAATTGGCCATTTTGACCTTCCCCAAAAAAATTAAAATCAAAAGAGGGAGGGGTTCCCAAAAGACATTCAGAATAAAAGTGGTCGGGCGACCCGCAAAAAGCGCAAAATATGATGATTCCATAAAAAATTAAACTGTTACCAAAACAAAAAAAGAAAAACTAATTTTTTGATTTGTTTTTTTTAGATATATATATTTTTGAAAATAGATTTTTTTTAGTGGATTGGCAATCGAACTTCCCAAGGGCTACCCGGTGAAGGGTTCGCAAGGTACTAGGTAAAATGGTGGCGCTTAAAGCCCCTTACCCTTTTCGAGAGATTTTAGGTTGGGTAGAAATTAGATGATGTGGGTGGATTATATAATAATAATAATAATAATAATAATAATAATAATAATATTTTTGTTTTTTTTAGTAGAAGTAATAAACTCGGTGCTTTCGTAATATTGCCAAAATTTCCCCGGCAACGGCGCCAAAAACTTGATGGGCTAAAACCCGAACAGGCAAGCGTACCTGTCGAATCGTATTATCAAGGTCGTATTTAAAACTAGGGCAGGCAAGTACTATTACTCACAACGATTCTATTATCCTACCAAACGATTAATGAGTTTGAAAATTAAAATAAACTAAACTTAAAGAGAAATAAACTATTACGAGAAAAGAGTGCTCGATCGACGATTCACTTTGAAATAAAATAACGGAATAAATTAGTTTAGCATTTGTAAATCTATTAAGACCGTGACGGATCCGATATTAGAAAATAATCTCGCTAGGGCATTAAATCCCCTAACTTGTAGACGTTTTGATCGAAATCTCTTTACAAGTCAAAATGGCCTAAAGTCGCATTATCGAAGTGACCCGCGCTATTGGATTTGACTCGAATCCGGAGGATTTACGTCATCCTATCTCTAGGGGTGCGTTCAACTCCTTCCTTCCTTGAGTGATCTTTCATATTCACGAGCCCTCTCGGCTACTCAAATATGAGATCGGATGCCTACTACCGTATTCTAGAAATACGGAGTCGATACGAAATAAATCAAGAAGGATCAAAAATAGGAAAATACAAATGCAAACATAAATTAAAAGATGCGTTATCTCATCGCAAAGATCATCGCGATCGGGCACAAAAAACTATTTAGCTATGCATATTGGCAAAGGAAACCAAAATAAAAGAAAGAGAATTCGTTTGCATTGCTTGATAAAAAGGAAGAGAATACAAAAAGAGAAGACTAAATTATAAAGAAAAATTACAACAATGAAAGAAAATTACAACAAAGGAAGAACCACTCTTGAACTATCACTCTACCAAAACTACTTCCAAACAAAGACTTCACTAAAAACTACTTAACATAAACAAGAGGCAAAGGGTCTTTTATATAGGAGAGGGAGGAATGTTCTAGATGGAAGGAGACAAAGGGGTGGCCGGCCGGCATAGGTGGAGGGAAGGTTCATGCATGTATTTTAATGAAGAGGAGAGAGAGAGGGGGTTCATTATATTATATTAAATAGAAGGAGAGAGAGGAGGCTACATGCATGCACTATATGAAAATAAAAATATAAAATGAAGTGGGGTAATGGATGAGTCTTAAATGAGCATGAGAGAGAGAATAAAAGAAATAAAAATAGGTGGAAAGAGGGAGATGAATATGAAATAAAAGAAATAAAATAGAGGGGAAAGAGATAGTGGCCGACCATGCTAGGGGTAGGAATAATGCATGCATGCAATAATGAGGAGAGAGGAGAGAAAATGAGGTGGCAAGGGGCAGGGGGCTGGGGTAGAGGCTTGTGGGTTGCTTGCTTGTGGCCGGGCTGCATCATGGGCTTCATAGGGCTGGGTAGGAGGTGGTGGGCTGCTCCAATAGTGGGCTGAATACTTGGGCTGCATAGGGGGCTCGGGTAGGCTGCATGGGCTGCTCCAAGAATGATTGGAGGGCTGCTTGGACTGCATAGGGGGCTCGGGTAGGCTGCATGGGCTGCTCCAAGTGGCTCTTGAACCTATAAGAGACAAAGCAAAATATTAGATATTAGAAACATAATATTGATAAGTATAACATAACATAATATCAAACAAAACATAACAATAATTAACATAACATAACAAGACAAAATAACATAAAATAGAACATAAATAAAATTAAAGATTATTATAACATAAAACATAACAAGTATAATAAAAACTATATATTTTTTATATCATAACACAAAGTAATAAAATTATAATAAAACTAGGAAATATAATATTCCAACACAAAAAGACAAAACATGCATAAAAATACTTAAAACATTGATTAAACTAAGAATTTTCCAAAATATACTACTTCAAAAATGATGACAAAAACAAGTCATCAAACTCCCCCATGCTTAGGCTTTTGCTATTCCAGAGCAAAAGTAAGAGAAATATTTATAAGGCATTATAAAATTTTCAATTAAACTAGAAATTTATTTTCACCAACACTTTAGCCAAAAATAAATTTAGGGATTTATGAATTAAGTCCTAAATTATGAAATTAAAGTAAAAAGAGAGAAATATTTAGCCAAAAATTCTCTAATAAATTAACTAGCATTCAAATTTGAGTAAAGTGCAAACAAGGTTGGAATTAAATTATAAAAACCATAACTTGAAAGAAACTTAAGGAAAACATAACAACCTACTACTTATGCTCTCCCAATATTTTAATTAAAGACTAAGATAATGTTATTGGCTAAGGGGTTTTGGGGAGGGAAATTAACATTAAGAGGTCTTTGATGGGAGGTGATCATCATTATTTTTTTCACACCCCACATAATTTTGTTTTTTTTTGAATAATAATATATATGTAATACCAGAAAATGATAGACTAAATCCTATCACTTCCCCGACATATATGAACTTTTAATTCCTCTCTTCATTTTTGGGTTGCATATGTGTACCAGAGAATAAGGAACTAACATCTCCTTATTCCCATGACATATGATCTAACAATAAAAGAAAGAAAAAGAGGATTGGGTAAGGATAAGGGGTTAAACAAGATTTTATAAAATAAACTAAAATACTAGAGAGCAACTACTAGTAGATTGAGATTTCCTAAGAATCTAAAAGCATGAAGTAATAATAATTAGAATCCAAAATTGTTAAGCCAATTACTACAAATTGAAACTATTTAAAATAAAAGAGACAAAGTGCTAAAATAAATTACTCTAAGCAAAGTAAAATCATAAGATGATTCTCAAAACTAAATCACTAAATATTAGATTTACCTAAACATGATGAAAAAAAATAGCAAATAAAATGCTTATAAAATGCTCAAACTAAATTTCTGAAATAACAAAAAGCTAAATAAGAGGCTTATTATTTTTTTTTTGATTTTTTGAAGATTTTTTTAAATTTTTTTTTTTTGAATTATGATCTTTTTTTTGGAATTTTGATTTTTCTAATTTTTTTTGGTTTTTGATAAGGCTAAATAAAAGCATTACTATAAAAAAATTAATAAAACTAAATATTTTTTTTTTAGAAAAGAAAGAAGAAAGAAAACAACCAAACCTCCTCATGCTTAAATTTTGCATTGTCCTCAATGAAAAATAAAAAAAAAAACAAGAAAGAAAAAGGAAGAAGAAAGGGGAGGGGGATGCAATAAAGTAAAATAAAAAAAGAAAACAAATTCCCCGGAGTTGTAAGGCGAATGCAGATGTCGCTCCCCAATGCTTAAGATGGACACTGGCTCAGGCTAAGTAATGGAGAGAGGAAATGATGGAGTCAAACGAACCGCCGGAGGGGGTTTTATTCCTGCAAAAACAAAACAAACAAAAAGAAAAAAAACAAAAAGGATAAGCAAGGGGTGCCTCCAAGAGCGCTCTTTATTTAACGTCGTCTGAGCCGACGTTATTTGTTAGCTAAATGGAAAATAAAAACTAAAGTGAAGAGGTAACTCCCTAAGTATGCGTTTAGGAGAGTAAAGTAAAAAAAAGAAGAAATGAAGAATCGCACCGACATGCGGTGGAATCTTCATGGGAATGACGCCAAAATGAATGGACGGAGTTATAGAAGAACTCTGCCGTATGTAGTAGAATGGGAAAGAAGGGGTCGTCAAAAGAAGAAGAAAAAAAAAGAAGAAGAAATAGAAAGAGGAATAAAAGAAGTAGAAGAAGAAATTTTATCATCGAAATTTCACAAGAAGAAGAAGAGTCTTGTGAAATTTCGGGAGAGGAAGGGGAAGAAAGAACTAAAGGAGAGTCATCAAAAATAAAAGAAGAAGAAAAAGAAGACTCGCTAAAACTACAAAAAATTTGGAACAGTTGAAAATTGAAGTGAAAGGGACTCACCAACGTCTTCAGAAGGAGAAATATGAGACGTCTCGTCATCCTCAACGGGTAAGAAGCATGCCGGAATATCCATAGAGGTGTCTTCCAAAGGAGGAAGGAAACAGTCTGGGATATCCGAATAGTTATCCTCCTCGAGAGGAATAAGACAAAGTCGGGATATCCGGTGACTCATTACAAAGAAATTGGAGGAGATGGAGAAGACGAAGAAAAGATGGGGCGCCTCACGAGAAAGATAATCCATAATGGTCTTGAAATGCGAATTAATATTATCAATAGAAGTTTGTAATTCAAGATACCCATTATCAATAGAATTAAAATTAAATTTTGGAGGTGCGGCGCTTTGCGGGGCAAAATCATAAGAAAAATAAGACGGGTTCCCCATCTCCCAAGTTGGATAAAAATTGGAGTAAGGGTCAAATTGGCCATTTTGACCTTCCCCAAAAAAAATTAAAATCAAAAGAGGGAGGGGTTCCCAAAAGACATTCAGAATAAAAAGTGGTCGGGCGACCCGCAAAAAGCGCAAAAATATGATGATTCCATAAAAAATTAAACTGTTACCAAAACAAAAAAAAGAAAAACTAATTTTTTGATTTGTTTTTTTTTAGATATATATATTTTTGAAAATAGATTTTTTTAGTGGATTGGCAATCGAACATCCCAAGGGCTACCCGGTGAAGGGTTCGCAAGGTACTAGGTAAAATGGTGGCGCTTAAAAGCCCTTACCCTTTTCGAGAGATTTTAGGTTGGGTAGAAATTAGATGATGTGGGTGGATTATATAATAATAATATAATAATAAATAATAATAATAATAATTTTTGTTTTTTTTAGTAGAAGTAATAAACTCGGTGCTTTCGTAATATTGCCAAAAATTTCCCCGGCAACGGCGCCAAAAACTTGATGGGCTAAAACCCGAACAGGCAAGCGTACCTGTCGAATCGTATTATCAAGGTCGTATTTAAAACTAGGGGCAGGCAAGTACTATTACTCACAACGATTCTATTATCTACCAAACGATTAATGAGTTTGAAAATTAAAATAAACTAAACTTAAAGAGAAATAAACTATTACGAGAAAAGAGTGCTCGATCGACGATTCACTTTGAAATAAAATAACGGAATAAATTAGTTTAGCATTTGTAAATCTATTAAGACCGTGACGGATCTGATATTAGGAAATAATCTCGCTAGAGCATTAAATCCCCTAACTTGTAGACGTTTTGATCGAAATCTCTTTACAAGTCAAAATGGCCTAAAGTCGCATTATCGAAGTGACCCGCGCTATTGGATTTGACTCGAAATCCGAGGATTTACGTCATCCTATCTCTAGGGGTGTGTTCAACTCCTTCCTTCCTTGAGTGATCTTTCATATTCACGAGCCTCTCGGCTACTCAAATATGAGATCGGATGCCTACTACCGTATACTAGAAATACGGAGTCGATACGAAATAAATCAAGGAAGGATCAAAATAGGAAAATACAAATGCAAAACATAAAATAAAAGATGCGTTATCTCATCGCAAAGATCATCGCGATCGGCACAAAAAACTATTTAGCTATGCATATGGCAAAGGAAACCAAAATAAAAGAAAGAGAATTCGTTTGCATTGCTTGATAAAAAGGAAGAGAATACAAAAAAGAGAAGACTAAATTATAAAGAAAATTACAACAATGAAAGAAATTACAACAAAGGAAAGAACCACTCTTGAACTATCACTCTACCAAAACTACTTCCAAACAAAGACTTCACTAAAAACTACTTAACATAAACAAGAGGCAAAGGGTCCTTTATATAGGAGAGGGAGGAATGTTCTAGATGGAAGGGAGACAAAGGGGTGGCCGGCCATAGGTGGAGGGAAGGTTCATGCATGTATTTTAATGAAGAGGAGAGAGAGAGGGGTTTATTATATTATATTAAATAGAAGGAGAGAGAGGAGGCTACATGCATGCACTATATGAAAATAAAAATATAAAATGAAGTGGGGGAATGGATGAGTCTTAAATGAGCATGAGAGAGAGAATAAAAGAAATAAAAATAGGTGGAAAGAGGGGAGATGAATATGAAATAAAAGAAATAAAATAGAGGGGAAAGAGATAGTGGCCGACCATGCTAGGGTAGGAATAATGCATGCATGCAATAATGAGGAGAGAGGGAGAGAAAATGAGGTGGCAAGGGGGCAAGGGGGCTCGGGTAGAGGCTTGTGGGTTGCTTGCTTGTGGCCGGGCTGCATCATGGGCTTCATAGGGCTCGGGTAGGAGGTGGTGGGCTGCTCCAATAGTGGGCTGAATACTTGGGCTGCATAGGGGGCTCGGGTAGGCTGCATGGGCTGCTCCAAGAATGATTGGAGGGCTGCTTGGACTGCATAGGGGGCTCGGGTAGGCTGCATGGGCTGCTCCAAGTGGCTCTTGAACCTATAAGAGACAAAGCAAAAATATTAGATATTAGAACATAATATTGATAAGTATAACATAACATAATATCAAACAAAACATAACAATAATTAACATAACATAACAAGACAAAATAACATAAAATAGAACATAAATAAAATTAAAGATTATTATAACATAAAACATAACAAGTATAATAAAAACTATATATTTTTATATCATAACACAAAGTAATAAAATTATAATAAAACTAGGAATTTAATATTCCAACACAAAAAGACAAAACATGCATAAAAATACTTAAAACATATGATTAAACTAAGAATTTTCCAAAATATACTACTTCAAAAATGATGACAAAAACAAGTCATCAAACTCCCCATGCTTAGGCTTTTGCTATTCCAGAGCAAAAGTAAGAGAAATATTTATAAGGCATTATAAAATTTTCAATTAAACTAGAAATTTATTTACACCAACATTTAGCCAAAAATAAAATTTAGGGATTTATGAATTAAGTCCTAAATTATGAAATTAAAGTAAAAAAGAGAGAAATATTTAGCCAAAAATTCTCTAATAAATTAACTAGCATTCAAATTTGAGTAAAGTGCAAACAAGGTTGGAATTAAATTATAAAAACCATAACTTGAAAGAAACTTAAGGAAAACATAACAACCTACTACTTATGCTCTCCCAATATTTTAATTAAAGACTAAGATAATGTTATTGGCTAAGGGGTTTTGGGGAGGAAATTAACATTAAGAGGTCTTTGATTGGAGGTGATCATCATTATTTTTTTCACACCCCACATAATTTTGTTTTTTTTTTGAATAATATATATGTAATACCAGAAAATGATAGACTAACATCCTTTCACTTCCCCCGACATATATGAACTTTTAATTCCTCTCTTCATTTTTGGGTTGCATATGTGTACCAGAGAATAAGGAACTAACATCTCCTTATTCCCATGACATATGATCTAACAATAAAAGAAAGAAAAAGAGGATTGGGTAAGGATAAGGGGTTAAACAAGATTTTATAAAATAAACTAAAATACTAGAGAGCAACTACTAGTAGATTGAGATTTCCTAAGAATCTAAAAGCATGAAGTAATAATAATTAGAATCCAAAATTGTTAAGCCAAATTACTACAAATTGAAACTATTTAAAATAAAAGAGACAAAGTGCTAAATAAATTACTCTAAGCAAAGTAAAATCATAAGATGATTCTCAAAACTAAATCACTAAATATTAGATTTACCTAAACATGATGAAAAAAAAATAGCAAATAAAATGCTTATAAAATGCTCAAACTAAATTTCTGAAAATAACAAAAAGCTAAATAAGAGGCTTATTATTATTTTTTTGATTTTTTGAAGATTTTTTTAAATTTTTTTTTTGAATTATGATCTTTTTTTTGGAATTTTTGATTTTTCTAATTTTTTTTGGGTTTTTGATAAGGCTAAATAAAAGCATTACTATAAAAAAAATTAATAAAACTAAATATTTTTTTTTAGAAAAGAAAGAAGAAAGAAAACAACCAAACCCTCCCTCATGCTTAAATTTTGCATTGTCCTCAATGAAAAATAAAAAAACAAGAAAGAAAAAGGAAGAAGAAAGGGGAGGGGGATGCAATAAAGTAAAATAAAAAAAAGAAAACAAATTCCCCGGAGTTGTAAGGCCGAATGCAGATGTCGCTCCCCAATGCTTAAGATGGACACTGGCTCAGGCCTAAGGAAGAGAGGAAATGATGGAGCCAAACGAACCGCCGGAGGGGGTTTTATTCCTGCAAAACAAAACAAAACAAAAACAAAAAAAAACAAAAAGGATAAGCAAGGGGTGCCTCCCAAGAGCGCTCTTTATTTAACGTCGTCTGAGCCCGACGTTATTTGTTAGCTAAATGGAAAATAAAAACTAAAGTGAAGAGGTAACTCCCTAAGTATGCGTTTAGGAGAGTAAAGTAAAAAAAAGAAGAAATGAAGAATCGCACCGACATGCGGTGGAATCTTCATGGGAATGACGCCCAAAAATGAATGGACGGAGTTATAGAAGAACTCTGCCGTATGTAGAATGGGAAAGAAGGGGTCGTCAAAAGAAGAAGAAAAAAAAGAAGAAGAAATAGAAAGAGGAATAAAAGAAGTAGAAGAAGAAATTTTATCATCGGAAATTTCACAAGAAGAAGAAGAGTCTTGTGAAATTTCGGGAGAGGAAGGGGAAGAAAGAACTAAAGGAGAGTCATCAAAAATAAAAGAAGAAGAAAAAGAAGACTCGCTAAAACTACAAAAATTTGGAACAGTTGAAAATTGAAGTGAAAGGGACTCACCAACGTCTTCAGAAGGAGAAATATGAGACGTCTCGTCATCCTCAACGGGTAAGAAGCATGCCGGAATATCCATAGAGGTGTCTTCCAAAGGAGGAAGGAAACAGTCTGGGATATCCGAATAGTTATCCTCCTCGAGAGGAATAAGACAAGTCGGGATATCCGGTGACTCATTACATGAAGAAATTGGAGGAGATGGAGAAGACGAAGAAAAAGATGCGGCCTCACGAGAAAGATAATCCATAATGGTCTTGAAATGCGAATTAATATTATCAATAGAAGTTTGTAATTCAAGATACCCATTATCAATAGAATTAAAATTAAATTTTGGAGGTGCGGCGCTTTGCGGGGCAAAATCATAAGAAAAATAAGACGGGTTCCCCATCTCCCAAGTTGGATAAAAATTGGAGTAAGGGTCAAATTGGCCATTTTGACCTTCCCCAAAAAAATTAAAATCAAAAGAGGGAGGGGTTCCCAAAAGACATTCAGAATAAAAGTGGTCGGGCGACCCGCAAAAAGCGCAAAAATATGATGATTCCATAAAAAATTAAACTGTTACCAAAACAAAAAAAGAAAAACTAATTTTTTGATTTTTTTTTTTTAGATATATATATTTTTGAAAATAGATTTTTTTTAGTGGATTGGCAATCGAACTTCCCAAGGGCTACCCGGTGAAGGGTTCGCAAGGTACTAGGTAAAATGGTGGCGCTTAAAGCCCCTTACCCTTTTCGAGAGATTTTAGGTTGGGTAGAAATTAGATGATGTGGGTGGATTATATAATAATAATAATAATAATAATAATAATAATAATAATATTTTTGTTTTTTTTAGTAGAAGTAATAAACTCGGTGCTTTCGTAATATTGCCAAAAATTTCCCCGGCAACGGCGCCAAAAACTTGATGGGCTAAAACCCGAACAGGCAAGCGTACCTGTCGAATCGTATTATCAAGGTCATATTTAAAACTAGGGGCAGGCAAGTACTATTACTCACAACGATTCTATTATCCTACCAAACGATTAATGAGTTTGAAAATTAAAATAAACTAAACTTAAAGAGAAATAAACTATTACGAGAAAAGAGTGCTCGATCGACGATTCACTTTGAAATAAAATAACGGAATAAATTAGTTTAGCATTTGTAAATCTATTAAGACCGTGACGGATCCGATATTAGGAAATAATCTCGCTAGAGCATTAAATCCCCTAACTTGTAGACGTTTTGATCGAAATCTCTTTACAAGTCAAAATGGCCTAAAGTCGCATTATCGAAGTGACCCGCGCTATTGGATTTGACTCGAATCCGGAGGATTTACGTCATCCTATCTCTAGGGGTGCGTTCAACTCCTTCCTTCCTTGAGTGATCTTTCATATTCACGAGCCTCTCGGCTACTCAAATATGAGATCGGATGCCTACTACCGTATACTAGAAATACGGAGTCGATACGAAATAAATCAAGGAAGGATCAAAAATAGGAAAATACAAATGCAAACATAAAATAAAAGATGCGTTATCTCATCGCAAAGATCATCGCGATCGGGCACAAAAAACTATTTAGCTATGCATATTGGCAAAGGAAACCAAAATAAAAGAAAGAGAATTCGTTTGCATTGCTTGATAAAAAGGAAGAGAATACAAAAAAGAGAAGACTAAATTATAAAGAAAATTACAACAATGAAAGAAAATTACAACAAAGGAAGAACCACTCTTGAACTATAACTCTACCAAAACTACTTCCAAACAAAGACTTCACTAAAAACTACTTAACATAAACATGAGGCAAAGGGTCCTTTATATAGGAGAGGGAGGAATGTTCTAGATGGAAGGAAGACAAAGGGGTGGTCGGCCATAGGTGGAGGGAAGGTTCATGCATGTATTTTAATGAAGGGGGGAGAGAGAGAGAGGGGTTCATTGTATTATATTAAATGGAAGGAGAGAGAGGAGGCTACATGCATGCACTATATGAAAATAAAAATATAAAATGAAGAGGGGGAATGGATGAGTCTTAAATGAGCATGAGAGAGAGAATAAAATGAATTAAAAATAGGTGGAAAGAGGGGGGATGAATATGAAATAAAAGAAATAAAAAGAGGGGAAAGAGATAGTGGCCGGACATGCTAGGGGAGGAATAATGCATGCATGCAATAATGAGGAGAGAGGGAGAGAAAATGAGGTGGCAAGGTGGCAAGGGGGCTCGGGTAGAGGCTTATGGGCTGCTTGCTTGTGGTCGGGCTGCATCATGGGCTGCATAGGGCTCGGGTAGGAGGTGGTGGGCTGCTCCAATAGTGGGTTGAATGCTTGGGCTGCATAGGGGGCTCGGGTAGGCTGCATGGGCTGCTCCAAGAATGATTGGAGGGATGCTTGGACTACATAGAGGGCTCGGGTAGGCTGCATGGGCTGCTCCAAGTGGCTCTTGAACCTACAAGAGACAAAGCAAAAATATTAGATATTAGAACATAATATTGATAAGTATAACATAACATAATATCAAACAAAACATAACAATAATTAACATAACATAACAAGACAAAATAACATAAAATAGAACATAAATAAAATTAAAGATTATTATAACATAAAAGATAAAACATAACAAGTATAATAAAAACTATATATTTTTATATCATAACACAAAGTAATAAAATTATAATAAAACTAGGAATTATAATATTCCAACACGAAAAGACAAAACATGCATAAAAATACTTAAAACATATGATTAAACTAAGAATTTTCCATAATAAACTATTTCAAAAAATATGACAAAAACAAGTCATCAGCTGTCACTGGGTCTTTGTTATCAAATTTCTCCCTGATGGTACTATTGATCATTACAAGGCTTGTCTTGTTGCCAAAGTGTTTATGCAAACTTATGGTGTGGACTTCTTTGATACTTCCTCTCATGTTGCTCTGATTACTACAATTCGTGTTTTTTTTGGTGGGTTTCAATAGGGACTAGGAAATGTCTTAGTTGGAAGTGAAGAATGCCTTTCTTTATGGTGATTTGCTGGAAATAGTCTATATGGAGCAACATTATGGGTATGTTGCTCAGGGGGAGTCTAAGGTCTGTAAACTTCGAAAGGCAATTTATGTTCTTAAGCAAAGTTCCAGGGCCTGGTTTGACAAGTTCAACATAGTTATTTCTATTGTTGGGTTTGCTCAATGTGTTACAGATCACTCTTTATTCATTCGCAAAACCTCGGCTGGTCTTATTGTCCTTGCATTTATGTGGAAGATATTCTTCTTATAGGGGATGATATAAAGGGTATGGATATGATAAATAAGCATCTTCTTTAGCATTTCGTTAGTAAAGATATGGGATATCTAAAAAAATTTTAGGGATTGAGATATCTAGGAAACCCGGTCCTATAGTTCTTTCACAGTGGAAGTATGCCTTGGATCTCTTAAAAGCGGCAGGTCTCTTTGGGGTTAAACCTACTCGATCTCCAATGGCTGTTGGAGATGACAAGTTTTGGAGTGAGGACTCATCTCTTCTAGAAGTTGTCACCAGGTAAAGACTGCTTGTGGGGAAACTCATTTATCTGACAGTCGTAAGACCGAATATTTGATATGCAATGGTAAGAGTGAGCCAATTTATGCAAGCGTCTAAGGAGTGTGATCTTCAGTCGACTATAAAGATTTTTAGAGTATGTGAATGGTGCTCCAGGGAAAGGACTTCTATTTCAGAAAAGGGGACATTTGAAGGTTGAGGCATACTCAGATACTAGTTATGCGGATGATAAAGAAGATAGGAAGCCTACTTCAGGGTTTTGTACCTTTGTTGGAGGAAATTTGATCAGCTAAAAGATCAAGCAATAGGCAGTTGTTTCCAGGTCAAGTGTTGAAGCTGAGTATAGAAGCATGGCTCTAACTACATGCGAGATGAAGTTGTTACGGACACTTATGCTTGATTTAGGAGAGGTTTATGATCATCCTCTCCCAATATTCTATGATAATAAGGCAGCCATATATATTTCGAGGAATCCTGTCTTTCAATAGAGGATGAAGCATATCGAGGTCGATTGCCACTTCATTAGAGAGGAGATTTTGAAGAATCAAATATGCACACCATTTGTCACCTTAGAAAGAGAACTACCTGATTTCTTTACCAGACCAGTTACTCCTTTTGGGGAGGTTTGTAATAAGCTGGGTAAGGTAGATATATATGCTCCAGCTTGAGGGGAGTGTTGAAGCTTGAGGAGACCAGGTGGTTTATTATCTAACAGCAGCGGTCAGCTCTTCTCCTTAGCCTGTCATTTTGGCTCAGCGGTTTTATGGTGAACCTCAGCAAGTGGTCTGGTTGTTATCCACAGTAGTGGTCTGGTGGTGAGCCGCAACAGGGGTATGGTGGTTAGCCGCAGCAGTGGTTTGGTGGTTAGCCATATCGGCGGTCTGGTGGTTAGCCGCAGTAGCGGCCTGGAGGTTTGCTACAGCAGCGGTCTAGAGGTTAGCCCCTGTAGAGGTATGGTGGTTAGCCGTAGTAGCATTTTTGAGGTTAGCCGCAGCTGCAATCTGGATGTTAGCCGGCACTGGAGTTAAGAGGCCTCTCTAGTTGTATATTCTATATAGACTAGCGGTTTGACTAGTTAAATAGCACAAGCCGCGCAGCTAGTATTTAGTCTCACATCTCTTGTTTTATTCTCTCATCTCCCCCTTCTCTATCTCTTATCGCGTACTCTGGCACTGACTATGCTGGATTCATTGATGATAGGCGCTCCATAATGGGTTTTTGTACCTACTTTGGAGGACATCTCATAATGTGGCGTATAAAATAATAAACCGTGGTTGCTCGCTCTTCTGCTGAAGCCTAGTACCGGGCTATGGCTACTATCGTTTCTGAGTAAACTTGGCTTAAGGGCCTTTTTGGTGACTTAGGTGTTCGTCTCTCATCACCGGCGACCCAATTTTGTGACAGCCAAGCGGCCATACATATTGCCAAGAATCTGGTCTTTCACGAATGCATGAAGCATATTGAAGTTGACTGTCAATTTATCTGGGAAAAAGTACAGTCAAAGAAGATAGGAAGTCTACTTCAGGGTTTTGTACCTTTGTTAAAAGAAATTTGGTTAGCTAAAAGAGCAAGAAACAGGCAGTTGTTTCTAGGTCAAGTGATGAAGTCGAGTATAGAAGCATGGCTCAAACTACATGCAAGCTGAAGTTGTTACGGAAAGTTATACTTGATTTAAGAGAGGTTTATGATCGTCCTCTCCCAATGTTCTATGATAATAAGGCAGCCATATATATTTCGAGGAATCCTGTCTTTCATGAGAGGATGAAGCATATCGATGTGGATTGTCACTTCATTAGAGAGGAGATTTTGAAGAATCAAATATGCACACCATTTGTCACCTTAGAAAGAGAACTAGCTGATTTCTTCACCAAACCAGTTACTCCTTTTGGGGAGGTTTGTAGTAAGCTGAGCATGGTATATATATATGCTCTAGCTTGAGGGGGAGTGTTGAAGCTTGAAGATACTAGGTGGTTTATTATCTAACAGCAGCGGTCAGCATGTCTCCTTAGCCTGGCAGTTTTGCTCAGCGGTCTAGTGGTGAACCTCAGCAAGCAGTCTGGTGGTTAGCTACAGTAATGGTCTGGTGGTTAGCCATAGCAGTGGTCTTGTGGTTAGCCATAGTAGTGGTATGGTGGTTAGCCGCAGTAGCGGTCTGGTGGTTAGTCATAGTAGAGGCCTGGAGGTTAGCTGCAGCAGCGGTCTAGAGGTTAGCCGCTGTAGCAGTCTGGTGGTTAGCCGTAGTAGTGGTTTGGAGGTTAGCCGCAGCTGCGGTTTGGATGTTAGCCAGTACTAGAGTTCAGAGGCTTCTCTAGTTGTATATTATGTATAGACTAGCAGTTTGACTATATTAAACAGCACAAGCCGCGCAGCTAGTATTTAGTCCCACATCTCTTATTTTATTCTCTCATCTCCCCCTTCTTCTATAAGTAAGGAGGCATACCTATGTACTGTTTATAATTTTGGAGTAATAAAATTTGGAGGTTGAAATGGCTGGAAATTGTCTTTAATGTGTTTCCTCAACTGTACCAGTAAATAAGCAAGTAATTAACTCTATGAAATCCATAATTAATGCTGCCAAGAAACGGCTATATTCTTGAGAATATAAGCATTAATTATTCAAAGAATTACTGACTTAGACTAATATAATTAGAATTCAAACTGAGAGAGAAAACATAAACTGGATCTGATCAGAATTAGTCGAACTCGGAACAGATTTCGTCGACCTGAACTCCAAGTTCGTCGAGCGGAGAAATCTGTTTCATCGACCTAAGCTCAGAGATAATTGATCTGGAAAGTATCTGTCAATGCTTAGATCCAAGTTCATCGACCTGAGAAATCTGAGTAGAGGAGAGAGTTCGTAGACCTGAGCTCGGATATCATCGAGCTTAGCTCAGAGTTGAAACACTGAGTTCGTCGATCTGCAATCGACGATCATCGAGCTGAGTTCGAAGAACTTCGAACTAATTTCTGAACTCTTTAAAACTGCATTTCTTCTAAATCTGAGTCTCTGGAGTCTTCTGAAGGCTGGAACATAAGAGTTTAACCTAATCAGACGGACCTAACCTTAGAACTAATAAATTGACCCTAAACTATACATAATGGGTCAACAATCCTAAATAGTGAACCTAGCCCAAATCCAAACTAGGGTTCCAACACAGTTCCACTTCAAGCTATACCGTCGTCGTAGCTTTGGATAAAGGGAAGGGCAAGCTGAATGTGATGACTTTGGAAGAAGCACAGACGTCCACCTAGGTGATCTCAGGTTAGATTCTAATCTAGTTTATTTCTGCACTTAGCTATAGTTTCAACATTGTTTGGCTAGTTACGTATGCGATTTTATGGGGAAGTTTAAGGTCAAGAATCGTTGGGCGCGTATTTTGTTTGATTATGGTGCTACCCACTCCTTCATGGCTAGGACTTTCGTGGAACATCATCGTCTGACACTTAATCATGTTGGCAAACTGTTTTGCATTAAGTTTCTTTCTAGTGACTCGGTGGTGTCGAACCAGGGTATCCAGAGTTGTCTTATTATTTTAGGCGATTTTCTAGCTTTTGCCGATCTAGAGGTGCTGGACTTGGAGGACTTTGATGTGATTCTGGGCATGGACAGGTTGTCAAGATATGATGTGGTTATCCAATGCAAAGTTAAGCATATATACTTCAAGATGGGTAATGGACACCCCAGGAGTGTGTGTGGTATTCCGCGCTAGGATTCCCAGATCATTTCTATGGTATATGCTCGGAAGTTTTAAGATTCCGGTTGTTGAGCTTACTTAGTTTCTATTTTGGAAGCCGCTGGTGGTTTGCCGCGTGTCGAGGATCTTCCTGTGGTGTGAAAGTTTCCTGATGTCTTTCCAGATTGTCCTCTTGGTCTTCTGCCTGAGAGAGATGTGGATTTTGTTATAGATCTGGATCCGGGTACTCGCCCTATTGCTAAGGCACCATACCGTATGACCCTGCGCGAGCTAGAAGAGTTGCATACCTAGCTTGATGAGTTGTTGTAGTGTGGATTCATTAGGTCAAGTTCTTCACCTTGGGGTGCTCCCATTTTGTTTGTAAAGAAGAAGAATGGATATATGAGGCTGTGCATCTATTATATGGAATTGAATAAGGTAATGATCAAGAACAAGTATCCCTTGTTGCGGATAGATGATTTGTTTGATTAGTTGTGAGGTAGTGCGGTGTTTTTGAAGATTGACCTTCGTTCAGGATACCATCAATAGAGAATCCGTGAGTCGGATGTTCCGCAGACCGCTTTTCGTTCTCTCCATGGAAATTTTGAGTTCTTGGTAATGTCCTTTGGATTGACAAATTCACCCTCAACTTTCATGGGCATGTTGAATAGGGTATTTAAAGACTTTTTGGATCATTTTGTGGTTGTTTTTATTGATGATGTCCTGATTTATTCCCGGAGTGCTGAGGAGCATGCCCAGCACTTGCATTTAGTTCTATCTGCTCTAAGAGAACATAAGTTGTATGCAAAGTTGAGTAAGTGCGAGTTTTGGCTACCTAATGTGTCCTTTTTGGGTCATGTTGTGAACAAAGATGGAATTTCAAATGATCCAGAGAAGATAGCTATTGTCATGGATTAGAAAAGTCCAACAACACCCAAAGAGTTAAGAAGCTTCCTAGGATTGGCAGGCTATTATAAAATATTTGTGGAAGGATTCTCTACGTGTTTTACGCCGCTGACTAAGCTTATGTAGAAGAATACAGCATTTATTTGAAGAGATAAGTGCTATGAAGCCTTTCAGGAATTGAAAAAGAGATTGTGCACTACTTCAGTGTTATCTTTGCCAACCGAAGGAGTGGAGTATGTTGTTTACGTGGATGAATCACACATCGGGCTTGGATGTGTATTGATGCAATAAGGGAAAGTGATTGCATTTGGATCAAGGCAATTGACGATTCATGAAAGAAACTACCCTACTCATGATTTAGAGTTTGCGATAGTGATTTATGCCTTAAAGATTTGGAGACATCTGTTGTATGGTGAATTGTGCAAGATTTACACTTAACATAAGATCTTGAGGTATATCTTCACTCAGGAGCTGAATCTGTGTCAGCGTAGATGGCTGGAGTATGTCGCGGATTATGATGTTGATATTCAATATCATTCGGGCAAAGCTAATGTAGTATCTGATGCCTTGAGTAGAAAGAGCGCGCAGATCTTTGGTCTCTCGATGGAATCCTTAGTGGAAGAATTTTTTTTAATGGGTATTTCTGTAAGACCCCCCTTTTTTCTTTTATAACACCGGGGTCTTAGGCCCAGAACCGCCACTTTGCGGTGACACCTTCACGCCCTGAAGGGTCATCACCATAAAGCACCGATTCTGCCGGTCAATTCGATCACAGAAAGGTAGCACAATAAATGAAGTACAAGCAAGTCCACATGAAAATCACATATATAGAAATAAAACTCCACGAAGGGAGTGTCCACAGAATAATACATCAGAGTAATAGAATATGGGCTTATGCCCGGTACATCATAATCCTCACTATAGGTCACTCATGCGGAAGCAAAACAAAGCATCTACTCAAGGTCGAGACTCACGTTCCCGACTGTATGAACTCTAGAGCTAGACTGCCCCATCTCCAAGCGCACCGGTCTCTGGGGCTGCTCCTCCATGCTGGGCTCCACGATCCCCTAAAATGATGCGATTCAAAAACTGTTAGTCATAAAGACTAAGCCCTATCATCCCCTAACCCTTCCCTCATGGCTCCTAGGTACCGAGCGGAGAGGAAGAAAGGGAAGGACATGAAGGTGGAGATTTAATCAAAAGAAAACAGGTGGCAGCGGAACTAATCTAGCAATTCTAAAATAAATAATAGCAATAACAGAAAGTAAGAAATGTAACCTTAACTTAGGTGCGGAAGCACCTAAGCCAAGGGATCTTCTGCAAGGCTCCCATCGTATAAAGTGTCCCATACCACTTATACGTTGGGGTGTCGGTTATCAAACAGCAGCATATATATATTGAATTTAACCTTAATTTATAAACTTGCCCACACAAGCTTATATACCAAGGGGTCTTTTTGCAAGGCCTAATATATAAGCATCCCATTCCACTTATACATTAGGTGTCAGGGGTTAAATGAATCGATTATGCTATGACATGCAAGTGGTTATGATGGAACATGCAAGTGCAACACACACACCCGACTCTGTGCAAACAGACATTTAGTTCCCCCTTTCAGAGCCGTTCTCGCACAAGATACCTCCGTAGTGGCAGACTGAAGCAGTGGGTTGGGCCTCGCCCACCTATAAACCAGTAAAGCACTACCGGTCAGACCTATCGTACGCCTCAATGCTTGGTGCACTAAGCGGACTCCTGCGTACTCTTGCCGGCTGGCGCACCGGACTTCTGTTGGCGAAGTGCTAACCATACTTGCCGAGTCAGCGTATTGGCATCGGTGCATCGACCCTCCAATACCAAAGACCCATCACCTTAATTTTCTTTCCTTTTATGCACATGCAAGTTTAATCGTAATCAACCAAAAACCGAGCCGAAGCTCCCCGGACCAACACGTCCGTCTCTTAACCAAACGAGCCGAAGTTCCCAGTACCATTCCGTCCGTCTTTTAACTAACTGAGCCGAAGCTCCCAACCATCTTCCTGTGCTAACAGTGTTTGTGAAAAGTGCAGCCCTAATTACTAAGTTACTCTTGTCAGTTTGTTAATACAGTTTACGTTAACCCAGGACTGCCCCCGGTATTCCCTGTGAAGGGCTCTCAAAGGGCACTAGGAACTATGATGGTAGGTGAAGCTCGTCGTTCCCTTTTGCAAGGCACTTATTATTATTGGATGATTCCATTTACTCATTCCCTTCTCGTATAATGATAGGCTAACCTAGGGTGATTTTTAACCTTCCTCTCTCGGGAAAGACGATCTTTCGTCGAACCCGAGCACCTCTTAACCCTAGCTATCACCACTTCTCACTATTCTTCATTTCATTATATTGCGATATCATCCTCATCTATCCACTCAGACAAAATGACTAACTCCAACCACTATCCTAGATCACATCCTATTGCAATTTAACAATATGCTATATGCAGACCAACCTAGACTATATGTCGAACCGGTTAGGCAATGATCCAATACTCATCCAAATGCCCTAAATTATTTACTGGAGACCTATCATAATATAACTAGCCTAAATCAAGAAAATGGTAATTTTCCTAATTTATTTGGCATTTAATTAATTTCTTCAAAAATTCTAAGGGCTACTAGTTTGAACATGAACTACCCTAAGTTATCATGCAAGATGTCCAAAAAAATTATAATAAATAGTATGTTATCTCAATATGGTAAATCCAAAGTATCATAATTTTTCTATCACCAAAAAAGCACTAAAACTATTTTAGCAATATCTTCTATATTTCATTATTTGTGAACAAAGTACAGAGAATATTCATCCAAAAATTATAAATAAAATATACTATGTAGATCCAACCTTAAAAATAGCATTGGCCAAGTTTCATTATTTTTCAGCAGAAATATCATCCATAAATAATTTTTAAACTATAAAAGCCTTTTTTAACATTTGTGAAGGAAGTACTAGATTTACTCAACCAAAAGTTATACAAAAATTCAGGAGTAACCATTAGGTCCTAAAACTTTTACTTCCAAGATTTTATGGGGTTTCAATGAACAGAAAGATTCAAATAATTAAAACATCAATTAGATCTAAAACAATCGTTACAAATGAAGTGCAGGAAATAGATATCATAAAATTCCAATAAAATTGTTATAGGTTCTACCCATCCTAAAACTTACTTTACCCGAGTTTCACAGCCTTTAGATAATGTTTAGTGATAGGTTGTGCTTAATTAGTATTTTACCCTAAAGCTAAGATTAGGGTTTTGAGGTATCTACTTGTCTCCAAATCCTCCAAGATTCCATCCAGATGATTCTTATCATGCTAATGTCAACTCTACAGAGTTTCAAGGCAATAAGAGAGCAATTGCCCTCATCTCCTTCACAACCCTCAAAACCCTCGATTTAGGTTTTGAGTTTGGATCCTAGGGTAAACCAACCCTAAACCACACCATTTTCTCCAAGCGGGTTATGATAAACCTTCCAAGTCAGTGGTGGAAATATCAGCCTCAATTGAGGTGATTTGACCGTTCCAACCTTCAGTGCATTTTTACTCAAAAATGCCTCACTATTGCCTAGTTAAGAATAGGTGACTCCCTATCCAAAACTCATCCAAATGAGTTGAAAATTTGTACAGAACTACGTTTTATAGCCAGGGACCACTCACCAAAATTTGGGAGGGTTTGGAGGTCATTTGACCACTTAAATAAATTACTCTAACTTTATTAAATTAAAAGAAAACTTTAGGCAAAGTATCTCCAAAAATTGCCATTTTTGGACAGCCTCTAGATACGGCTAAGGGAAACCCCTACCCAAATCTCAGGTCATTTAGACAAGGGACGAAGCGTTGGCATTCATTTTAGTTCCTTCCCAACTCTTGGTATAGCCCCCACTAAAATGGGTGCTGCGGTCAAACCGCTTACTCAAACAAGTTGAAATCAATTTTAAATTAATCGAGACTTGAAGGGCTATAACTTTCGTGACTGGTCATTTTTCCTAAATCGGCCTCTAAGTTCCTCATTTTGCAGCCTCAAAATACGACCAATTTATATAACTTTTGCTTAAATACTATATTCATAACTTTATAAAATAAATATGTTTTACTGTTCATCTTCAACAGAGCCTGAGGATTAAAACCAGATAACTTATATTTTTCGTGTAGATCTTCTGCGATCCGTCATCGGTCGTCCGGTCACTTCCCTGGCCAGCCACCACCACCACCACCTCCGTTGAGGCGATGGCTATTAGTCGGCGGTGGTTTGGCCGCCGGAGGTAGTGGTTTTCGGCGTACCCGAAAAATATATTTTTCATGGTTTTCCATGAAAACGCGAGATAGGTCCGGCTCCTTTGAGCACGAACTTCATTTCTAAGATCCTAAGATCTACCCATAAGAGAATAAGTAGAGGAGGACCTTGTTCACGGTTTGGAGACGAGATGAACGTCGGATTGTCATGGCGCGGTGGTGGCATTCCCAAACTTCTCGTACAGCAAGAGAAATAATCTGAATCCGTTTGGTCAAGGGTGTAACCTTCTCCTCTTGTTCTAAGGAGGCTTTTATAGATTTCCAAGTAGGGAGGGGAAAGGGTGAAACATTCATGGCCATGAATGCTCGCTCTCTCTCTTAATAATATTTTGGTTACGATGGAGGGAGAGGAAAAGGTGGAAGATAAAATGGCTGATCCAGGTGGCGATTTCCTATTGGGTCAACACTTCCTCATTTTACTAAGATATTAGAGAAGGAAACGGCCCATTTAATACTCCTGGTGTTACTTTCCATACCAAAATTTATTATAACGCGTGTTAGAATAATTTCGGGCCTGAACCGACATTTCGGCCTTCATCACGGGCGTGACACGTAGGTCACGGGCGTGACAGGTATTCTACGGTCGACGTTCGCCGAGTTGAGGTCGACGTTCATCGAACTGAGGTCGACGTTCGTCGAAGGGGGTCACGCCCTAGGTCACGGGCGTGACACATCGGTCACGGGCGTGACAGTCCCTTGATCCAAATTCTGCGCTCGGCGATCGTCTTTCAGAGATCGACGATCGTCAAAGGGGAGGTCACGCCCTAGGTCACGGGCATGATACTTAGGTCACGGGCGTGACAGACCCAGGCTACAAAAATCTGCGCTCGACGATCGTCTTCCTGAGATCGACGATCGTCGAAGGGGTCATGCCCTAAGTCACGGGCGTGACCAACCCGTGATGCAAATTCCGCACTCGACGATCGACTTCTTGAGATTGACGATCGTCGAAGGGGTCACGCCCTGGTCATGGGCGTAACGGGTCGGTCACGGGCGTGACCAACCCGTGACTCAAAGTCTTGGTCGATGGACTTCAATTTTTGGGCTTCCTAGGGTTCTGTCACGACAGACCGACTCCTAGGGGTCTAGCCGGAAATGGGATGTTACAAATCCCAATAAACAAAACAAAAATTTCATCCCCGAAATTGAAGTTAAGCCTACGGGGATTTCTACCGGAATAAAGTAAACTTGTAACATCCTATATGGTTTTCCTATTGAGTCGAAGCGAAGTAATTTGTTTGATAAACGAGGGCAATCCCCCCAATAAACAGAAGATTAGCCCCTACTTTCCTGCTCATGCCTAGGTTCTCAATTTTCCTTATCTAGTCCTACCGATTCAATACAAGAAGGTAATTTATATTATACCAATAGGTGGTGAGGTATACCTGACTGAACAACTCCGGGTATTTTTGCCTCATCAAGTCCTGCAGTTCCCAGGTGTGCTCCTCTTGACTGTGGTTTCTCCAACGAACCTTGACTAAGGGGATCTTCTTGTGGCGCAAGATTCATACTATTTTGTCATCGATCTGAACCGACTCTAAGTGAACAGATCGGTCTGAAGCTACCGGCCCTTCGGTGGTCAAAATCTGCTTCTCCGGGCGTAGTAGATCCCTCCTCAGCGAAGAAATGTGGAAGACTTTGTGTAGAGCTGCCAGCTCTGGTGGCAACTCTAGCTTGTAGGCTAGGGCCCCGATCCGCTCCAGGATCCTGTAAGGGCCCATATACCTAGGGTTGAGCTTCTTTCTCCGACCGCGCACCCGTGAAACTCCATGCATGGGCCGGATATTCAAAAACACTCGGTCCCCCACCTGAAACTCCACCTGACGATGTTGGGCGTCATAATACTTAGCTTGTATGATCTGTGCCTCTAATATCCTGTCTCTGATCAGTCTCACCTGAGCCTCGGTGTCCTCAACAAAATCTGATCCCAACATCTTCAGATCCTCGTCCTGAACCCAGGAAAGCGGGGTCCTGCATTTCCTTCCATACAAGGCTTCATAAGGCGCCATCCTGATGCTGGACTGGTAGCTGTTGTTATAGGAGAACTCGAACAGGGGTAAGAGCTTCTCCCATTGTTCCCCACAGTCCAAAATGCATAGCCTCAAAAGATCTTCCAGCATCTGATTGGTGCATTCCATCCGCCTATCCGTCTGGGGATGGAATGCAGTGCTGAAGGTCAATCGCGTGACTAAGTAAGCCTGCACGGATCTCCACTCCATAGAGGTGAACCGACCATCCCGATCCGACACGATCGTCTTGGGCACCCCGTGATATCGAACGAACTGCTCCACAAATCTCCGCACTAGTACTCCCACAGAGTCATCCTTCCTGATCGGAATGAATCTTGCCACCTTTGTTAACCGGTCAATGATGACCCAAATTGAGTCGTTTCCTGTCCGTGATCGCGGAAGTCCTTAAATAAAATCCATTGCGATGTCCTCAAACTTCCACTCCAGCACCGGGAGTGGCTGTAGCAATCCAGCGGGGTTCCTGCACTCAGCCTTCACCAACTATCATGCCTCGCAATGAGTCACGAAGTATGTAATGTCCTTCTTCATCCCTGGCCAAAACATCATCTTCTTCAAGTCCGCAGTCATCTTCGTGATCCCCGGGTGCACCGAGTATCTGCTGTGGTGGGCCTCCGCCATCATATCCTCCCGTACCTGGCCTCCTTCCGGTATATAGGTCTGACCTCTAAAGCATACCACGTCGTACCTCATCGTATAATCCCCTGCTCCACCGTTCTCCAAGGCCCAGAATATTGGCTCCAAGTTGGCATCCCGCCTCTGCCCATCTCTAACTCGGTCCCGGATATCGTCTGTAACACTCATCACAGCCAAATACTCTATGTAAAGCTCGGGGTCCTCGGACGACACCAGTATGATGTGCATATCCTCCAATCTCCTCACCAGCTCCATAGACATAACCTGGGGCCCGGCTTCGTAAGTGGCAGCTCTCCGACTTAACGCATTGGCCACCACGTTTGCCTTCCTTGGATGGTAGTGCATCTCATACTAGTAATACGCTAACAACTCCACCCAGCGCCTCTGCCTGATATTCAGCTTGTAACACCCCAAAAAGGCCCCAAAAGACTCAACTTGAATTTTGAGTAGCAGGTCAGGTTACACGGCCTGGGACACGGGCGTGTCCCAGGGCGTGTCGGGTGACACGGCCTGGGACACGGGCGTGTCCCAGGGCGTGTTCTATTTATTTTGCAAAATTGGCCTATTCCGGGCAGAGCCGGACACGGCCTTGAACACGGCCGGGAACACGGGCGTGTCAGGCTGGACACGGGCGTGTCAGCTGCCGTGTTCCGACCCGTGTTCTGGTTGCAGCTCGATGGAGCAGGAGACACGGGCGTGTCTCAGGTTTGACACGGGCGTGTCAGGTCCGACACGGGCGTGTCGTTGACCCGTGTTGTTCAGTCGGTTCAAGCTGTGTGCACCGTTTAAGGGGTACACGGCCTGTGACACGGGCGTGTCACAGGCCGTGTCGGCCAAAAAGTGAAATTTTGGGATAATCTTGGCCGTTCAGTTTCCTCTCTTTTGATCCAAAGGCTCAGGTGGTTTCTTGGGCTGGATAAGTCGTGAGAAGAGGATGAAGATTCATTCTTCATTATTCTTAAGGAAGAGAAAAAGAGAGAGGAAGAGAGGAGCTTGGAGGAGAAGGAGGAGGAGGCCGGTGGAGCTTCGTCGAGCCGAATAGAGAGCCGAGTGCAGCGTTGCGGAGGCAAGGCCGCTGCGGTGGTTTCCATCCGGCTAGTTTTCTATGGCGCCGAAGCGATCGTCAAGGGTAACGATCTTTCTTCCTTGGGCAGGTGAAGCCCTTTGTTTTGCATGTGCATGGGATCCTCCATCAAGAGATGGAAACCCGTAAGTGATTCCAGCAGTTGAGTCTGCATCTAGAGCCGGAAGTCTGTAGTACGGCATAGGCATGCTGTGTGAAGCCCATCCAGACGTATGTCGGGATTGGTGATGTTTATATTGCGATCCGGAGAAGACTCCGTGTATGCATCGTTTAGCCTGCGGAGATGGTGAGGACGATGTGTTTGGTGTAAAGGATGCTTTGTATAGCTCCTTTGGTTGTATGCTTGTAAGAGCTGGTTGATGGAGTGCGGACACCTCTGAGTGGGTGGGTGCGTGAGGTCTTCAACAGGGGTTTGGAGGCTTATGCCCATTCGACCAAGTGGCGATGAACACCTCTGAGTGGGTGGGTGCGAGAGGTCTTCAACAGGGGTTTGGAGGCTTATGCCCATTCCAACAAGTGGCAATGTTAAGATCGGGTGAGCGGTCGATTGGTAGCAAAGCAGCAGGGCGAATTCCCTAGGCTTGTTACACTACGGGGGTAGGTCGACTGATAGTGCTCACGGGTTTTGGTGTGGTGCGTACCTCTGAGTGAGACGGGTGCGTGAGGTCTTCAACAAGGGTTTGGAGGCTTATGCCCGCCTACCAAGTACAAACCATGAAAGGTGCCCTGAGTGCACGGAGCGCCTGGCATTGAGGCCGGCGTTTGTGATGTTGGGTGTATGTGCTTTATATGTTGAAATTGTTATACATGCAGGGAAGGAACCACTGCCCCGGGTAAGGGGTGGGGTCGTTATAATTGGTCAGCTGAATGCTGACCGTTGCTTTGTTTATCACCCATGGGGTGGACGTCCTTATGCAGGTGTTGCGGGCTGATGGATTGAGCGGGCAAAAGCCCATGCTGCTGGTAGGCCCTTGAAGGCCGTGCGAAGTGTTGGATTTCATGTGTGGCCGGCCTGCGTGCCGATGTATGAAATTATATGTGTTGTAAGGAGTAACTTGTAAGGCCGTAAGGCCGTGTGCGGTGTGGTTTTGTAAACATTCCTGGGTATCTATATAAATGTGATATTTATATCTTAGTGGACATTCAATGGCATGAGTTCTTGCACTTAATAAGCTTCCGCTAGAATGCTCTGAGTTAGGACTCGTTTGGTTTGGTATTATCCTGTGACCTCACCGTCTGTTTGTGGCATATAGTGTGGGGCCCCGGCCGGACCTTCTACTATACGTCATTTAACGGATGGGGTCGTTACATTTTGGTATCAGCGCTGTTGTCGGTCTTCCCTTCCGAATTCGTGGTCGAATTCTTTTGTGGGGTGGCGAGCACGTGTTCGTGCGACCTGCTGTAACGCTAATGAACTCAAGAATGTCCACTAGGAATGTGTGTGTGTGTGTCTTTTCGGTGAGTTTGCCGTATTACCATGGAAAGTAATGCTATCTTGTTCACCTATAGGTGACGAGGAGTGGAGCTGGGCAGTCGGAGCCCCAGCGTTCGGATGAGAGTGCGGCACCACCTGAGGTGCCTACACCTCCCCCTTCTGCGGAAACGGTGCGCTTAGTTGCGGAGATGATCTTTGCTATGCTTCAGGGACAACCTTTTGGACAAGCGAGGCCCGCTGTGGCGCCAGTGCACGTTGGTGCGAGGCAAGAGCATGTTGAGGTTGGTGCGAGGCAAGAGCATGTTGAGGTTCCGGTTGCTGTGCAAGCAGCGGACGAGCAACTTTAGCACTTTATGGAGTTTAATCCGCCTACGTTTGTCGGGGCAACGTCTCCAACAGAGGCCGAGGATTGGCTCTCTCGAGTGAAAAGAATCCTGGCTGCGCTCAGGATTAATGAGGAGCAGAAAGTCCCGTTAGCCACTTTCCTCCTGGAAGGAGAGGCGAGGCTTTGGTGGGATGAGATCGAGTTGCACCAGTTGGGCGGTAGAGATCTGGGCGACATATCGATGGACGAATTCTCTAGATTGTTTTGGGCGAAATATTTGCCAATGGCGCAGAGAATTGCAATGGAAAATGAATTTCAACGTCTGGTACAGGGTGATAAGACCGTGGACGATTACCTGCATGAGTTTACCAAACTCGGTCGTTATGCGGGGTCGACGTTTGCGGACCAGGCGCGGAAGACAAATAGGTTCTATGAAGGGCTGCGTGATGAGCTGAGGTTGGCTCTCCCGAGTTCAGTGAACCAAGGATTCCAAGCATTGGTGCATACCGCTAGTGCGCTAGAGAAGGATTTGAAGCGGGTGCGGGAGAAGAAGATCGTAGTGGTGGAAAAGTCCGACTTCAAAGTTCCGCCATCCGAGCAATCCGATTTCAGGAAACGTGATAAGAAGCGGTTCAGGCCTGCTGAACAAACTTCTTCAGATGTTGCGTCAGGAGCAACGTTTGGGCAAGAACGGGTTGAGCCGCGGACATGTTTCATTTGTGGGAGGCCAGGACATATTGCGCGATTTTGCTGGAATGGTGCGTCCAAGGGTGAAAGAAAGACAGGTGCGTCGTATGACGAGAAGGGTAAAGCTGTGGTAGAGTCGTCTGCATCGCGGGCGCAACCGCGAATATACACTCTTGAGATGCAGGAGCCGCAAAGCTCAAATCAAGCAGAACAGCAAATCCGTGCTTTGGACTTAATGGAGGCCGCTAGACGGATTCTGCGAGATGCGGAGAAGCCGAAATAAAGTGGCGTGTGCACTTTATTTTGTTGTTTGTTGTATATATGTATGTATGTATTTCTGTTTGAGACAAACAGTGTGGTGGTACGATTCCATGGGGCGAGCCAAGCTGTGGCCTCTGAGCTCTAAACCTGGATCGTTTTGGGTTGTATCGCAACAGCGTGGTTGTGTTGATACTTGTGCGTTGCGCTAAATTTCGGGACGAAATTTCTATAAGGAGAGGAGGGTTGTAACACCCCAAAAAGGCCCCAAAAGACTCAACTTGAATTTTGAGTAGCAGGTCAGGTTACACGGCCTGGGACACGGGCGTGTCCCAGGGCGTGTCGGGTGACACGGCCTGGGACACGGGCGTGTCCCAGGGCGTGTTCTATTTATTTTGCAAAATTGGCCTATTCCGGGCAGAGCCGGACACGGCCTTGAACACGGCCGGGAACACGGGCGTGTCAGGCTGGACACGGGCGTGTCAGCTGCCGTGTTCCGACCCGTGTTCTGGTTGCAGCTCGATGGAGCAGGAGACACGGGCGTGTCTCAGGTTTGACACGGGCGTGTCAGGTCCGACACGGGCGTGTCGTTGACCCGTGTTGTTCAGTCGGTTCAAGCTGTGTGCACCGTTTAAGGGGTACACGGCCTGTGACACGGGCGTGTCACAGGCCGTGTCGGCCAAAAAGTGAAATTTTGGGATAATCTTGGCCGTTCAGTTTCCTCTCTTTTGATCCAAAGGCTCAGGTGGTTTCTTGGGCTGGATAAGTCGTGAGAAGAGGATGAAGATTCATTCTTCATTATTCTTAAGGAAGAGAAAAAGAGAGAGGAAGAGAGGAGCTTGGAGGAGAAGGAGGAGGAGGCCGGTGGAGCTTCGTCGAGCCGAATAGAGAGCCGAGTGCAGCGTTGCGGAGGCAAGGCCGCTGCGGTGGTTTCCATCCGGCTAGTTTTCTATGGCGCCGAAGCGATCGTCAAGGGTAACGATCTTTCTTCCTTGGGCAGGTGAAGCCCTTTGTTTTGCATGTGCATGGGATCCTCCATCAAGAGATGGAAACCCGTAAGTGATTCCAGCAGTTGAGTCTGCATCTAGAGCCGGAAGTCTGTAGTACGGCATAGGCATGCTGTGTGAAGCCCATCCAGACGTATGTCGGGATTGGTGATGTTTATATTGCGATCCGGAGAAGACTCCGTGTATGCATCGTTTAGCCTGCGGAGATGGTGAGGACGATGTGTTTGGTGTAAAGGATGCTTTGTATAGCTCCTTTGGTTGTATGCTTGTAAGAGCTGGTTGATGGAGTGCGGACACCTCTGAGTGGGTGGGTGCGTGAGGTCTTCAACAGGGGTTTGGAGGCTTATGCCCATTCGACCAAGTGGCGATGAACACCTCTGAGTGGGTGGGTGCGAGAGGTCTTCAACAGGGGTTTGGAGGCTTATGCCCATTCCAACAAGTGGCAATGTTAAGATCGGGTGAGCGGTCGATTGGTAGCAAAGCAGTAGGGCGAATTCCCTAGGCTTGTTACACTACGGGGGTAGGTCGACTGATAGTGCTCACGGGTTTTGGTGTGGTGCGTACCTCTGAGTGAGACGGGTGCGTGAGGTCTTCAACAAGGGTTTGGAGGCTTATGCCCGCCTACCAAGTACAAACCATGAAAGGTGCCCTGAGTGCACGGAGCGCCTGGCATTGAGGCCGGCGTTTGTGATGTTGGGTGTATGTGCTTTATATGTTGAAATTGTTATACATGCAGGGAAGGAACCACTGCCCCGGGTAAGGGGTGGGGTCGTTATAATTGGTCAGCTGAATGCTGACCGTTGCTTTGTTTATCACCCATGGGGTGGACGTCCTTATGCAGGTGTTGCGGGCTGATGGATTGAGCGGGCAAAAGCCCATGCTGCTGGTAGGCCCTTGAAGGCCGTGCGAAGTGTTGGATTTCATGTGTGGCCGGCCTGCGTGCCGATGTATGAAATTATATGTGTTGTAAGGAGTAACTTGTAAGGCCGTAAGGCCGTGTGCGGTGTGGTTTTGTAAACATTCCTGGGTATCTATATAAATGTGATATTTATATCTTAGTGGACATTCAATGGCATGAGTTCTTGCACTTAATAAGCTTCCGCTAGAATGCTCTGAGTTAGGACTCGTTTGGTTTGGTATTATCCTGTGACCTCACCGTCTGTTTGTGGCATATAGTGTGGGGCCCCGGCCGGACCTTCTACTATACGTCATTTAACGGATGGGGTCGTTACATTTCAGCTCAATTGGTGATGAAGGTTGAAAGAACTCCATAGTTAAGCGTGCTTGGGCGAGAGTAGTACTGGGATGGGTGACCTCCTGGGAAGTCCCCGTAGTGCGGGCTTGACTATCGAGTTTGACTCATCTAAGGGGGGCTGTGGCCACCAACAACCCGCCCGTGGGCTGGAGAGGGGTTGGGGTGCTTGGGCTGCAGCCCGGTAGCATCGCCTAGAGCGGAGCCGTGACATCGTCACGTTGGATCGGCTAGGGGTGTTACACAGCTCTTTCTGTGTGTCCACGTATTTCAGGTTCTTGTGATCTGAAAAGATTTCATAATGAACCCCGTAGAGCTAGTGTCGCCAAATCTTCAGAGCAAAGATCACTACACCCAATAAACAAAATATAATCCCCTACCTACTTTGGGCTATGTATCTTTGTTATTATAATGTTATATCCGTCGTAGCTGGGTGCACAATCCCTAGGACATCAATCTTCGAATTGGGGTTACAGCCTGAAACTTGTTGATATACTCCATACCTTAAACTCTCTGAGTCACATTTACGACAACCTTATCCGGGTCAAAATGTTTCCAATCCCAAATGGGTATCTTCCGATCTTGAATTCCTATCCGACCCTCGGTGGTTGTCTCCAAGTAATCTTATTACTGGTATGAGGGTTAAGACTACTTGTCTTTTACCATTCTACTAATGTATTATTGGTCTCAATTCTCCTTAAAGCAGTCTACCGCTTGAATAATCCTTAATAGGGACCGTAGGGTCACCTGAGTTTACATCTTAGGTAGTCATTCTCATGTTAAACATCTCCTTTATTCTCATTGGGGATCTCCTTACCTTAACCAAGTCCATACCCATGGTCCATTTCGGACTAGGACATACTATAAGTCGTCATGGTTAGTAGTGAGTCCTAGTGGGCTGGGTTTAACTCGTTGACTAGATAATTATGTGATATGATCTTTGCAGCCAGATATGCTTCCTGCTGGGTGCAGGGTTTGTCGTAGGCTACAAAGAAGAATTACAATTAATGAAGAAGTGGACTTCTACATATGATTTCCCTTGTGGGCACACCACTGCTTCCGCTTCTTAGTTTGTCCCCAAACAAAACTCAAGCGGGGGTGACCGAGGGTTAGTGGACTGCTACCTTTTTCAGATCGATGCTTCCTCTGATACCACTTGTAAGACCCCCCTTTTTTTTCTTTTAAAACACATGGGTCTTAGACCCAGAACCGCCACTTTGCGGTGACACCTTCACGCCCTGAAGGGTCATCACCACAAAGCGCCGATTCTGTCAGCCAATTCGATCGCATAAAGGTAGCACAATAAATGAAGTGCAAGAAAGTCCACATGAAAATCACATATATAAAAATAAAACTCCACGAAGGGAGTGTCCACAGACTAATACATCAAAGTAATAGAATATGGGCTTATGCCCGGTACATCATAATCCTCACTACAGGTCACTCATGCGGAAGCAAAACCAAGCATCTAATCAAGGTCGAGACTCACGGTCCCGGCTGTACGAACTCCAGAGCTAGATTGCCCCATCTCCAAGCGCACCGATCTCTTGGGCTGCTCCTCCATGCTGGGCTCCACGATCACCTAAAATGATGCGGTTCGAAAACCGTTAGTCATAAAGACTAAGCCCTATCATCCCCTACCCCTTCCCCCATGGCTCCTAGGTTCCGAGCGGAGAGGAAGAAAGGGAAGGACATGAAGGTTGAGATTTAATCAAAAGAAAACAGGTGGCAGCGGAACAAATCTAGCAATTCTAAAATAAATAATAGCAATAACAGAAAGTAAGAAATGTAACCTTAACTTAGGTACAGAAGCACCTAAGCCAAGGGATCTTCTGCAAGGCTTCCATCGTATAAAGTGTCCTATAATAATTATATGTTGGGGTGTCGTTTATCAAACAGCAGCATATATATATTGAATTTAACCTTAATTTATAAACTTGCCACACAAGCTTATACACCAAGGGGTCGTTTTGCAAGGCCTAATATATAAGCGTCCCATTCCACTTATACATTAGGTGTCAGGGGTTAAATGAATCGATTATGCTATGACATGCAAGTGGGTATGATGGAACATGCAAGTGCAACACACACACCCGACTCTATGCACACAGACTTTTAGTTCCCCCTTTCGGAGTCGTTACCTCCCAGGATACCTCCGTAGTGGCAGACGAAAGCGGTGGGTTGGGCCTCGCCCACCTCTAAACCAGTAAAGCACTACCAGTCAGACCTATCGTACGCCTAAACGCTTGGTGCACTAAGCGGACTCCTGCGTACTCTTGCCGGCTGGCGAACCGGACTTCTGTTGGTGAAGTGCTAACCACACTTGCCGAGTCAGCGTATTGGCGTCGGTGCATCGACCCTCATATACCGAATACCCACCACCTTAATTTTCTTTCCTTTTATGCACATGCAAGTTTAATCATAATCAACCAAAAACCGAGTCGAAGCTTCCCAGACCAACACGTCCGTCTCTTAACCACATGAGCCGAAGCTCCCCGGACCATTATGTCCGTCTCTTAACCAACCGAGCCAAAGCTCCCAACCATTTTCCTGTGCTAACAGTGTTTGTGAAAAGTGCAGCCCTAATTACTAAGTTACTTTTGTCAGTTTGTTAATACAGTTTACATTAACCTAGGAATGCCCCCGGTATTCCCTGTGAAGGGCTCTCAAAGGGCACTAGGAACTATGATGGTAGCTGAAGCCCATCTTTCTCTTTTGCAAGGCACTTATTGTTATTGGTTGATGCCCTTTACCCATTCCCTTCTCGTATTATGATAGGCTCACCAAGGGTGATTTTTAACCTTCCTCTCTCGGGAAAGACGATCTTTCGTCAAACCCGAGCACCTCTTAACCCTAGCTATCACCACTTCTCAATATTCTTCATTTCATTCTATTGCGATATCATCCTCATCTATCCACTCAGACAAAATGACCAACTCCAACCACTATCCCAGATCACGTCCTATTGCAATTTAACAATATACTATATACAGACCAACCTAGACTATATGTCGAACCGGTTAGGCAATGATCCAATACTCATACAAATGCCATAAATTATTTATTGGAGACCTATCATTATATAACTAGCCTAAATCCAGAAAATGGTAATTTTCCTAATTTATTTGGCATTTAATTAATTTCCTCAAAAATTCTAAGGGCTACCGGTTTGAACATGAACTACCTTAAGTTCTCATGCAGGATGTCCAACAAAATTAGAATAAATAGTATGTTATCTCAATATGGTAAATCCAAAGTATCATAATTTTTCTATCTCCAAAAGGGCACTAAAACTATTTTAGCAATATCTTCTATATTTCGTTATTTGTGAACCAAGTACAGAGAATATTCATCCAAAAATTATAAATAAAATATACTATGCAGATCCAACTTTAAAAATAGCATTGGCCAAGTTTCATAATTTTTCAGCAGAAATATTATTCATAATTAATTTTTAAACCATAAAAACCCTTTTTAACATTTGTGAAAGAAGTACTAGTTTTACTCAACCAAAAGTTATACAAAAATTCAGGAGCAACCATTATGTCCTAAAACTTTTACGTCCAAGATTTCATGGGGTTTCAATGAACAGAAAGATTCAAATAATTAAAACATCAATTATGGCTATAACAATCGTTACAAATGAAGTGCTGAAAATAGATATCATAAAATTCCGATAAAATTGTTATAGGTTTTACCCGTCCTAAAACTTACTCTACCCGAGTTTCACAGCCTTTAGATAATGTTTAGTGGTGGGTTGTGCTTAATTAGTATTTTACCCTAAAGCGAAGATTAGGGTTTTGAGGTATATACTTGTCTCCAAATCCTCCATGATTCCATCCAGATGATTCTTATCTTGCTAATGTCAACTCTACAGAGTTTGAAGGCAATAAGAGAGCAATTTCCCCCATGTCCTTCACAACCCTCAAAACCCTCCATTTAGGGTTTGAGTTTGGATCCTAGGGTAAACCAACTCTAAACCACACCATTTTCTCCAAGCGGGTTATGATAACCCTTCCAAGTCAGTGGTCTAAATATCAGCCTCAATTGAGGTGATTTGACCGTTCCAACCTCTAGTGCACTTTTTACTCAAAAATGCCTCACTATTGCCTAGTTAAGAATAGGTGACTCCCTATCCAAAACTAATACAAATGAGTTGAAAATTTGTACAGAACTACGTTTTATAGCCAGGGACCACTCACAAAAATTTGGGAGGGTTTGGAGGTCATTTGACCACTTAAATAAATTACTCTAACTTTATTAAATTAAAACAAAAACTTTAGGCAAAGTATCTCCAAAAATTGCCATTTTTGGACAGCCTCTAGATACGGCTAAGGGAAACCCCTTCCCAAATCTCAGGTCATTTGGACAAGAGACGAAGCGTGGGCATTCATTTTAGTTCCTTCCCAACTCTAGGTACAGCCCCCACTAAAATGGGTGCTGCGGTCAAACCGCTTACCCAAACAAGTTGAAATCAATTTTAAATTAATCTAGACTCAAAGGGCTATAACTTTCGTGACTGGTCATTTTTCCTAAATCGTCCTCTAAGTGCCTCGTTTTGCAGCCTCAAAATACGACCAATTTATATAACTTTTCCTTAAATACTATATTCATAACTTTATAAAATAAATATGTTTTACTGTGTTGGTACCCTGGATGTGATTTGGCTTATGTAATCCCTTTCCAGCCCCTCTTGATCCATATAACTATATATGATCATGATTAGGCCTTGTTCAGTTTCCCTAGGACAGTTTATAACTGACTTAGAGCTTAGGCTAGTAGTTCTAGATGTACTTTTGGTTAAGGCATTTTCCGTTCGACCATCGTCGAACGAGGCCTCGCGATCGTCGATCATTGGTCGACGATAGCAGGGCTATAGAATCGTTGAAGTCAAGACAATTATCGTCGACCGATGGTCGATGATCTCAGAGCAAGTTTATTATGCACTGAAGGTTGGTCGACGATCTGCCATCAGTAGTTCTACGATCGTGTTCTCGCTTCACGATTTCTGTCTCGACAGATTTTTGCCTTAGTCGTCGACATCATGAGATGTTCGACGTTTTTCTGCTTCGACAGATTCTTTGTTGGTCGACGATATCTTGAGCTGGTCGACGATTTCTGGTCGACGATTTCTGTTTCGACAGATTTCTGCTTTTAGTCGACGATCTGTTAGCTAGGTCGACGATCATCGAACCCCTGTTCGACGATTACTGTCTGTCTTTAACAATTTGCATTTATTTTATTCCTTGGTTTATTTCCAAGTGTTTTAGCGTGTGGTTAGAAGGATTTTCTGAAGATTGTTTTTGCTAATTTATGGCTTAAATTCAAATGAATTAATTACCAAATATGTTAAGCATAAATTACGGGATTTCGTATTTTGATAAAGCATTTTTGTCCTATTATACAAAATATATTGCCAGGCTGTATTCTAGCCATTGGCGGTGTATGCTATTTCCAAGAATGATAAGTCTTTATGCTGAGATATTTCCCTATTCATTTATTTCCTTATTGGGACTGACAGAGAGTTAATAGGTCATTCTATTCCTATTGCTATATTCTATTTTTGAGATAACCTGTCGCAGGGCTCGAGAATTCAAATCAATAGAGCCGTCCCAAAGGAAAAATGAGAAGATATATTTAAAAGAGATTTTTTTTTTCTCAGCAGTAATAAGCAAGTTACAAACACAGAGAGATCTTCTTCAAGAAGGATTCATTGGCTCAAGCATCATCAGAGCAACTCTTCATCATCTTACAAAAAGAAGAGAAGAAAAGTTTTCCTGAAGCAAAAGCCCAAAGAAATTTCTTTCATTCTCAAGTCTCCTGAGCATCTGCTTAGAGTTTTCAAGACTTCAGAAAGAGCTCCAGATCTGCTTCACGTGCTCCAGAATCTGAAGACCTGATAAAAATCAGTCTACAGATCTCTGAGGATTTAGTTTCAGTATATCTGAAACTCCTTCATCCTGAAGCAAAGGCTTTCCCTGGACTTCCACTGAGCCAGGGGGAGACTTTGATTCTTTAGAGAATCCACAAGTCTTCTCTAATCTGTATTAACAACAGAGAAGACAATCTAACCCTCTCAACCCCTTTGTAAAAGAGTTTTCATACCTCTTCAAAAGTGAACATTGGTGACAGGGCACCTTATCAACAACCTGTGGTTGAGCATCCTTATCAAAAGCTCAAAGGGTCTGTTTGATCTACCTGAATCAGATCATTGGTGGCAGGGCACCTTAGCAAAAACCTGTAGTGGATTCCTACCAGGGTGGTAGAAGAGTGGAGTACCTATTAAGAGGGAACCACTATATATCCTGTGTCTCTCTGGCTGGTCTTGTTTAATTGTTTATTCTGTGGCTGTGATAGAACTACCTAGGATTGCTAGTTGCTGTGATAGGTTTATAGTTAAACTGAAATTTCAGTTAACTCTCTCACTTGTGCACTTCACTGTGTTAGGCTCTTAGGGTTCAAGTATCAGATTATTTTTTCCGCAAATAAACTCCAAGGGAGCTGACTAGTTATTCATAAAATTTGAATACTCTATTCACCCCCCCCCCCCTCTAGAGTAGTTTACAACTTATCCCCTCACTTTCAATTGGTATCAGAGGGAGGTTAGTTGTTCATACAGGCTAACACCTGAGTTAAAAGATCCTGTGATAAGTTGTTTCCTGATACCATTCACAAACACTTTCACACATGGCCCAGTCTAAGGATTATTCAAGCACCAGACCTCCTGTATGCAACTTGTCCAAGTTTGGCATATGGAAGGCCAGGATAAGACTATACATGAATTCTATTGATGAAGATATCTTTTCTTCTATTTTGACAGGACCACCTGCTAGGCCTGCTGCTGCTTCCACTTCTACTGATCTCAGTGTTGTGCCACCACCTGACTACAATGAAACCTACAAGAAGGCAAAAGCAGCTGATGCAAAAGCAATGAATATCCTAGCTCAGATAATGTCTGATGAAATATTCCAGAAGCTTGCTGAATGTACCTCAGCCAAAGCTATGTGGGATTCCCTCAACCACATAGTTGCTGGCTCAGCTGATGAGAGGAAGGACAGGAGATCCAACCTCACCTCTCAGTATGAAAATTTCAAGAAGGATGATGCTGAAGACATTGACTCAATGTACACAAGACTCAGTTCAATAATAAGTGAACTGAGGTCTTTGGACAAGGAGATAACTTTGTCAGAAGTCAATGACAAGATCCTGATGTGCCTTCCCATCTCTTGGGACTCAAGGATATGGCCCATCAAGGATGGAAGAAACACTGTGGAACTCTCCACAGAAGCTCTGTTGGGAAAGCTCAAGTCATATGAGCAAACTTTAAAGAGCAGAGCTGCTGCAACTGAAGTAAAAACTCCTACACCTACAAAGAAAGAGCACTCTCTAGCTCTTAAGGCTGCTGAGACTTCTGAAGGAAGTCAATCAAATGAGGAGTTACTGGCACTCATTGCCAAGAGGTTCTTCAACATGGGAAGAAGAGACCTCAGAAAGAAGTTCTCCAAGTATGAGGACAAACCAAGGTATGACAAAACTCCATCTAAAGAAATCATCTGTTATGTTTGCAGCAAGCCTGGACACATTGCTCCAGATTGTCCAGAGAAGAAACACAAGGAGAAGAAACAAGAGAAAGAGTACAGGAAGCACCACTCCAAGTCCTCCTCACACAAATACAAGAAGAAGGACAAGGGATTTGTGGCTGCTACCTGGAGTGAAACAGAAGAGGATACCTGCTCCTCTAGCTCCAGTGATTCAGAAGAAGAAGAAGAGAAGAAAGCCAAAGAGGTCTGCCTCATGGCTATTGATGCCTGCAGCTCTCTGTCAGCTGCAGAGAATTCTGAAGAAGGAGACAATGAAGAAGATTCCTCTATGGAAGACCAGGTAATCGACTCATTTGATTTCTCATCTCCTGAGTTCAAATTAAAATTTAAAACTCTATGTTTAGATTTACTATTGTCTGAAAAGGAAATTAAGTCACTTAGATTAAAGATAATGGAACTAGACATGGAAAGTACTGAAATAATTAGATTAGAAAAGGAATTAGAAAGCTCAAAAGAAGAAGTAACATTCCTAAAATTAGAACTAGCTAAATCTAAGAGATTAGAAGAACAATTAAATGGCAGAAGCCTTAAATTATCTGAAATAACCAGTATAGCAAACACTAGGGTTGGTAATGATAAACTAGGCTTAGGTGCTACATCTAGTGAACCCATCCTCCTCACAAAGGAGAGATTTAGCACTCCAGTAAAATTTATTTCTGAATCAGGAATAAAGAATACTGAGGAAATTGAAAAATGCAAGAAAATTCAGAATAAGATTAAGAAAGAGAACAGGAAGAAAAAATTTCTAGCTTTACAGAAATCGTCGAACATTAATCGACGATCGTCAAACCAATCGTCGAACGTCTATCGACGATCGCTGAACACCTTCACCAAGTATGATATCTTTGGTGCAGGAGATCGACGATCTCATCTTGAGTCGTCGACCAGTGATCGACGATCGTGGAATCCAGAACATAGCACTACTACAAATGATCGACGATATGGCTGGCGATCGTCGACCGTGGATCGACGATCTGGACTTAAGCTGGAAAATAAATTTCAAACTTCCAGAAGTGCAAATCCCAATCACTACCCTAGGTTGTTTAATCCTTCAACTGAATGGATTATCTCACCTAGGAGATCACACCCTTTAGGATATAAATCTAAGCCTGCAAAATCTTTTATATCTAGTTTTTCTTTTGTGAAGAATACTGGACCCAAGGTAACCTGGGTCCACAATGTATAATTGATATCTTTGCAGGTGAAGACCTATCCAGTCATACATGACAAATGGTATCTGGATAGTGGATGCTCAAAGCATATGACAGGAAAGAAGAAGAATCTGTCAGGGTTCAAAGCCAAGTTGGGACCAAAAGTTGTATTTTGGGATTCCAGCTGTGGACAGACTGAAGGGTATGGCAGCTTCACCATAGGAGCTGTAACCTTCAAGAAGGTAGCTTATGTCTCTGGACTAAAGCACAACCTAATCTCTGTAAGCCAAATGTTTGATGCTGGGTACAAGGTATGGTTTACTGACACTGCTTGTAATATTGCTTTAAATAATACTATTGTGTTAGTAGGTATTAGAATTGGTAATGTTTATGTTGTAGATTTTAACTCATCCAAATCTGAAATATGCTTGTTTAATGAAGTAACCAGTAATAATACCCTTTGGCATAAGAGACTTAGTCATGTAAATTTGAAAAACATTTCTAGGTTGGCTAAATACAATCTTGTAAGAGGCTTACCTTCTTGCCCCTACAAGAAGGAAGGCCTTTGCAAAGCTTGTCAATTAGGTAAGCAAACAAGAAATAGCTTTAAATCAGTTAATAAAAGTGATTCTCCCAGGATTCTGTACTTGCTGCATTTGGATTTATTTGGTCCTATTGCTGTACAGAGTCTTGGAGGAAACTCTTACACTCTAGTAATTGTAGATGACTTCTCTAGGTTCACTTGGGTATTCTTCTTGAGAACTAAGGCTGATAACTTCAAGGTTCTTACAGATTTTCTAAAGTGTATACAGAGTGAGTATTCTACTCAGATTGCCTTGATCAGAAGTGATCATGGTACTGAGTTTGAGTCTCTTCTTATGCAAGAATTCTGTGAGAAGGAAGGTATCAAACATAGCTTCTCTGCTCCTAGAACTCCTCAACAAAATGGGGTAGTTGAAAGGAAAAACAGAACCCTAATTGAAGCTGCAAGTACATTGTTGGCAGATGCTCACATGCCTCTGTCCTTTTGGGCTGAAGCAGTTAGCACAGCTAACTATGTATTGAACAGAAGTCTGATACATAAACTTAAGGGTAAGACTCCATATGAGTTACTTAAGCAAGTGAAACCTAAAATAGACTATTTTAGAGTATTTGGCTGTGTTGCTTTTGTTCATAACAATAACAAAGAATACCTTAGAAAATTTGAGGCAAAAGCTTCAATGGGAGTTTTTCTAGGATACTCTCAAGTAAGCAAAGCCTATAGGGTCCTTAATATATCCTCTCTTAAGATAGAAGAGTCTGCACATGTCTCTTTTGATGAGACAGTCATGTATTATAAGGAGAAGGACTCTTCCTCTAATAGTACAGTGCAAGTCCTAGGAGTAAGTAAGGATTTGGAAGGTTTGAGACTCACACAGGAGAATCATCCCCAACAAACTCCTCAGGTTGCTTCTTCAGATTCTGAATCTGATGTAGAACTTCTTGAAGTTAAAGCACCTGCTCCAACAGTTGATCAAATTCCACACGAGGAATTAAATCCTGAAACTGTTGAAGATCAGATCATTGTTGAACCTACTAATCTTGTCACACTTAGAGATCACCCTGTATCTCAAGTAATTGGAGACATTTCAGTAGGAGTCCAGACAAGACATCAACTCAACAAAGATGTGATGTTTGCTTGTTTCCTTTCTCAGGTTGAGCCCCTAACCATTAAAGATGTTGAGCTTGATCCACACTGGATTATAGCCATGCAAGAGGAACTTAACCAGTTTGAAAGATGTAAAGTTTGGACTTTGGTTCCAAGACCAAGAGGCCAACTGATCATAGGCACCAAGTGGGTGTTCAGAAACAAGCTTGATGCCCAAGGCATAGGAGTTAGGAATAAGGCTAGGCTAGTAGCTCAAGGCTATAGACAGGAGGAAGGCATAGATTATGATCAAACTTTTGCCCCTGTAGCTAGACTAGAAGCCATTAGGATTTTCCTAGCCTATGCTGCCTATAAGAGATTTAAGGTCTTCCAAATGGATGTGAAGAGTGCCTTCCTCAATGGAGATTTAAAGGAAGAAGTGTTTGTTGAACAACCACCAGGGTTTGTTTCATCAACCTTACCCACTCATGTGTTCAAACTCCAAAAGGCTCTATATGGACTTAAGCAAGCTCCTAGAGCTTGGTATGAGACCTTAGCAAATTTCCTTCTAGAACACAAGTTTGTGAGAGGTGTAGTAGATAGAACTCTATTTATTAGACATCATAAGGACTCACAACTGTTAGTTCAAATCTATGTAGATGACATTATATTTGGCTCCACTGATCCCAAACTATGCAAGAGGTTTTCTGAACTAATGCACTCCAAGTTTGAGATGAGCAGCATGGGTGAGTTATCCTATTTCCTTGGTCTCCAAGTGAAACAGTGTGTTGATGGTATTTTTATTTCTCAATCAAAATATGCCAGAGAGCTGGTTAAAAGATTTGGAATGTCTGATGCTTCATCAATGAGCACACCTATGGCCTCAAATGCAGTTATTGATTCTGATGTCAATGGCAAGTCTGTTGATCAAAAGAACTATAGAGCCATTGTTGGTTCCCTGCTGTATTTGACTGCAAGTAGGCCTGACATAATGTTTGCTACATGCCTATGTGCTAGGTTCCAGGTCAACCCAAAGGAATCTCACTTAACTCTTCTCAAGAGGATCTTGAGATACCTTAAGGGATGCCCTAACTTAGGACTGTGGTACCCAGCTGAGTCAGGATTTGAATTAATTGGATATTCAGATGCTGATTATGCTGGTTGTAGAGTTGACAGGAAAAGCACCTCAGGGACCTGTCAGTTCCTGGGAGAGAGACTTGTCTCTTGGTTTTATAAGAAACAGGCATCTGTGTCTACTTCAACTGCTGAGGCTGAATATATAGCAGCAGCTAGTTATTGTTCACAGATCCTGTGGATTCAAAATCAGCTAGTGGATTATGGGTACACACACTCAAAAACAAAAATTATGTGTGACAGTACCAGTGCAATATCAATTGCTCAAAATCCTGTGCACCATTCCAGGACCAAGCACATTGAGATTAGACATCATTTTCTGAGAGATAATGTGGAAAAGAACAAGATAGCAATGGAATTTATATCCACAGACCTGCAGAGAGGAGATATTTTCACTAAGCCCCTTGATGAACAAAGGCATTTGTTCTTCCTGAACCAGCTTGGTATGATTAATGGTTCAGAGTAGTGAAAATTTGGATAGATTTTGTTTTCTGTCTAAAATCGTCGAACGATTGCTCGACGATCTTCGACCAGGTCAGAACTATCGTCGACCAACGGTCGACGACAGCTCGTTCGGTAGTAAGGCAGAAATCGTCGACCAACTGGTCAACGATCTCTCCTTAGGTATCTATCGTCGACCAATGGTCGACGACAGATTTTCTGTGCTGAGTGGAGAATCGTCGACCAACATATATTGATCGACGATCGTGGTGATTGCTTGTAGTCGGTCGATGTTTAACGTTTAGTCAAATATTGACTATCATCGGTCATTGTTCGACGACCGATTTTATTCCGGGTTCGACGATCGCAGATTTATATCTGATAGTCGATTTAGGTCTGGAGATCGTCGTCCTTCCGCTCCGTCTTTTCATATTCCATCTTCTGGCTTAGAATTCGCTCTCGAACTCTACTCCCGCGCGATTCTCTTCTCCCCTGCCTTGCATCTCGATTCGCCATTCTCTCTTCAATCTAATGGCGATTCCTTCTGCAGTTCTCTTCGGGATGAAGTTCGACACTGGTTTCTGTGTCGACTTCGATTCTTTCAGTCGATGTGATCAACCCATCCACGACATTCTGCAGCTGTGTGAAGATCAAGGCCTAAAGAAATTTATGTCATTCTCACCAAAGATTCATATACCAGAGATTCGAGAATGGGTATATACCTCGTCCTCCAGCGACGAAGCGATGACTGGAAAGATAAATGGAGAGGAGGTCATTCTGACTCCTGAAGTTCTGACTGAGTTGTTTGGTCTACCAACCGGTACTGAGGACTATGAGCAAAATTCAGAGGAATATGGCCGCATGCTAACTGTGATGGGCCATGCTGAGGGTATTCCAGCTAAGCTGCTGAAGATAAACCTGTCTCCAAAGTACAAGTTTCCGGCAGACCTGGTGGGCAAGGTCGTTTTGGGAAAGCACTCTGCTCACGACAACATCAACAGGCAACAATTTGCCTTAATGTCAGTTTTGGTGAATAAGACGTAGATAGCCTGGGGAAAAGTTTTGTTTGAACTAATAAGGAGAAAGAACATTCAGAAAGAAGTAAACCGTGCCAGGGTGTTGGGTGTGTTTCTATATGTGAAAGCACCCCTGCTGCTTGTTTCTGCACCCTCCGCAGTCAACGCCAGCAAGAGGTTGGACCCCTCTCTGTTCAAGAAATCTCAGAGAGTCATCAAGAAGTAAGCCAGGGTTGATCCTAACCCTCCATCAGACACAAGGGCTGATTCAGCCACTCTCCAGCTTGCTGGGGAAGGCTCAGCAATCCCTTCATCCTCCCTCTTTACCCCTGCATCCTCATCTCCTGCATTACCCTCCACACAATCTGCAGTGCCACCACAACATGCATCTTCCATCCTATATGCATCCCCACCCCAGTCACCCATACCACAACATCTGGCAGCCGCAGCCAGTGTTGACATGGTAACTGCTACCATCCTCACACACTTATCTCAACATGAATCCCACACTCATATTGATGTTCACCCATCTCCACATGATTCATTTGATCATGTGGTAGATCATACTGCTTCCATTCCATCCACCTCCACATCCTCAGCATTTCAGATAACTCCTGAATTGCTTGCACATATTGTAGAGCTCATCACTCCATCCATACAAAAAATGATTGAGGCTGCCAATGCCCCTCTCATTGCATCCATCAATGCCCTTTCTGAAGCCATCAAATCTCTTCCTTCCTCTGCTGAGCCCTCTTCAGTAAGATGCATGACTCCAGTCCCCACTGAAGTCATATAGGGGGAGATGTCTGTTGAAGTGGTCTCAGGTGATGCCTTGACCCTTCAGGACAACTCTTCTCTTCCCCTTACAGCAATTGTAGAAGAACCTCAAGAGCTTCCAGAGCAACCAGAAGGTAAAACACTTCCTCTAAAGGTTATAATCAGGACTTTAGGTTATAATCAGGACTTTAAATTGACATCTTTATCTAACAAAGACATTCACTCCCTAGTGAATCTAGCTTCTGATGAAGAACTCCCAGAGAAAAATAATGAGGAAGTCCTCATGGACTTGTGTGAAAAAGTTTCAATAAACACTACTGACTCAGAAGTAGTGGTTCAACAACTTGAGAATGCTACTGCTCAACCAGATGGTATAGTTTTATTTAAGTTTCTAATTAATTCAAACTCCAACTTTGAGTTAATCTCTTATCCCTTCCTTCCCATCTCAGCTGCTGATGATCTTGCATCAGTGTTGCAAGTTGATGCTGCTATCTCCATTGACTCTGATAATGCTTTGGAATCCTTTCTCAATTCAGACTGTGAGTTCACACTCACATCTCCTTATGTTCCTCCTTCTCAAGAGAAAATGGTCCCTTATAGACCTGAGTACCTTGATGACCCCTTGGTCAAGGACTCTCTCTTCTTTTCCTGTATGGCACTCCTCTTGTGCCTTGCAGAGGTGTCTATTCCTGATGTCACTGAACATCTAGAAGGAATTATAACCTCCTTCCTAGATGCAAAGTGGTATCCTGTGTAGATCTCAGGTAACTCTATCAATTACCTGCTGTTTTTCACCTTGGGGGAATACTTATTCCCACTTGGTTGTTAACTTATCTTTCTTTGTATGCAGGCACAATCAACATCCCTGCTGCTGCTGCTGCTGAAGAAGCTGAGGCTGTGCAAGACTTACCAGAGAATGCCTCCAAAATGACTGAAAAGGAATCAAGCTCAGGTACTCTCAACCTTGAACAATTTATAGCTTTGTGGCTGAGAATATTGCCTCTGAGTACATTGAAGGGTTGGCTAATTCTCATATGGATTCCCTAGTCATCTCTCTAGAGAAAGCATCTGCCCCTGCAGATACAGTCATCTTTTCTCCACCTATCCTTACCTATCCTCTACCCATTCCTTCTATTGCAGAACTGGTCCCCAGGATAGCTCCTGACTTGTATCCTGAATCAGAACTCTGGAAGAGATCTCCAAATGTTGATCTTGATGCCCTCCTTGTGCAAGATGCCATTGAGGAAGCAAGAGAAAAAGAAGATAGAGAGAAGCAGGAGAAAGAAAAGGCTGAACATGCTATAGCTGCCAAAGATATCTCAGAACAAGATTTTGATGATTATGCTGGCAGAACCTCATCCCACTCCTCTGATGATGATGACTCTGAGGATTTTGATAGTACCCAGAAGAAGAAAAAGGCTGTATCCAAGAAAAGAAAAGCATCTGCTCATCCTACTGCTAATCCAGACAAGGATGTTCCCTATTTCATTCTGAAGGGAATTGATCCCAAAAGCAAGGAATTTCAACCATGGATGAGACTTTCAAAGAATCAGACAAGAGAGAAGAAGAGAACAAAAAGATATGACACTTCAATTCAGAAATTCCCCCCCAGAGGTCCTCCTCCACCTCCTGGTGCTGGAGCCTCTGGAAGTCTCTCTTCTGCCCCATCTGCAAAATCAGCAAGTTCCAACACCTTTAAGTCTTACCAGAGAAGGAGTAACCAAAGCCAGGGAGGCCAAGATGTATCAGGACAAGGAAGGAAAAGAAATGAAAATGTTCCCATGGAACAAATAAAGGAGATGACATTTCAGCAATCCACTTTCTCTCCTCCTCCTGCTCCTAAAAAGAAAGTTCCAGAATGGAAACCTCTTCCTCCCAGGAGAGGTCCATCCTCCACATCAAGGAAACCTGCTGCTTCTGAGACAGCTGAAACAAAAGGAAAAAGAGTGGTCTATTCAGAGAAATCCCACAAGAAGTTCATTGAACTTGCACCTCCCAGATCTCTATATGCTGAAACTGAACCTAAGAAGGCTGTACAGATTCCTCTTGACTCAAGCAAATTAGCCACAGCTCTTCAAAGGAACATGGAGATTGCAGCTCAAGCTGATACTGACAGACCATCCTCTCCATCAGATATGACTGAAACTGAAAGAATTGCCTCTATGGCAAGATTTAAGGAATCTATTGCACTAAGCATGATGGAGAGAGCCAAAGCTCAAGGACTAGACCCTACAGCATATACAACTATGTCTGAATTCAGAGAAAAGGAACTCAGCAAAAATTCAAGTCAACTCTGAAATTTTTAATTCTGAAGAATACATGAAGTTGCACCCTGCTGCAGTTTTGCCAAGCTATGCTGAAAAGAAAATCATTGGTGAACATGACCTAATGCTATCCAAAAGACAAGCAGCAAACCCAAACAGGGAAATTATTTTCAAACCAGCTGTAATCCCTAAGAACTCATCTGATGCCAAAACCTCTGATAAATCTGCTTGATACTTTATAGTTCTGCTGATTTATGTTTTTATGTTTTTCTGTGGATTGCCTGTGATTTAAATTTTTGGTTAATCTCCGCTTCTGATATTGTGTGCTTTAGTTTTAGATCGGATTGGATAACATAACCCAAATAGGGGGAGATTGTTGGTACCCTGGATGTGATTTGGCTTATGTAATCCCTTTCCAGCCCCTCTTGATCCATATAACTATATATGATCATGATTAGGCCTTGTTCAGTTTCCCTAGGACAGTTTATAACTGACCTAGAGCTTAGGCTAGTAGTTCTAGATGTACTTTTGGTTAAGGCATTTTCCGTTCGACCATCGTCGAACGAGGCCTCGCGATCGTCGATCATTGGTCGACGATAGCAGGGCTATAGAATCGTTGAAGTCAAGACAATTATCGTCGACCGATGGTCGACGATCTCAGAGCAAGTTTATTATGCTCTGAAGGTTGGTCAACGATCTGCCATCAGCAGTTCTACGATCGTGTTCTCGCTTCACGATTTCTGTCTCGACAGATTTTTGCCTTAGTCGTCGACATCATGAGATGTTCGACGTTTTTCTGCTTCGACAGATTCTTTGTTGGTCGACGATATCTTGAGCTGGTCGACGATTTCTGGTCGACGATTTCTGTTTCGACAGATTTCTGCTTTTAGTCGACGATTTGTTAGCTAGGTCGACGATCATCGAACCCCTGTTCGACGATTACTGTCTGTCTTTAACAATTTGCATTTATTTTATTCCTTGGTTTATTTCCAAGTGTTTTAGCGTGTGGTTAGAAAGATTTTCTGAAGATTGTTTTTGCTAATTTATGCCTTAAATTCAAATGAATTAATTACCAAATATGTTAAGCATAAATTACGGGATTTCGTATTTTGATAAAGCATTTTTGTCCTATTATACAAAATATATTGCCAGGCTGTATTCTAGCCGTTGGCGGTGTATGCTATTTCCAAGAATGATAAGTCTTTATGCTGAGATATTTCCCTATTCATTTATTTCCTTATTGGGACTGACAGAGAGTTAATAGGTCATTCTATTCCTATTGCTATATTCTATTTTTGAGATAACCTGTCGCAGGGCTCGAGAATTCAAATCAATAGAGCCGTCCCAAAGGAAAAATGAGAAGATATATTTAAAAGAGATTTTTTTTTTCTCAGCAGTAATAAGCAAGTTACAGACACAGAGAGATCTTCTTCAAGAAGGATTCATTGGCTCAAGCATCATCAGAGCAACTCTTCATCATCTTACAAAAAGAAGAGAAGAAAAGTTTTCCTGAAGCAAAAGCCCAAAGAAATTTCTTTCATTCTCAAGTCTCCTGAGCATCTGCTTAGAGTTTTCAAGACTTCAGAAAGAGCTCCAGATCTGCTTCACGTGCTCCAGAATCTGAAGACCTGATAAAAATCAGTCTACAGATCTCTGAGGATTTAGTTTCAGTATATCTGAAACTCCTTCATCCTGAAGCAAAGGCTTTCCCTGGACTTCCACTGAGCCAGGGGGAGACTTTGATTCTTTAGAGAATCCACAAGTCCTCTCTAATCTGTATTAACAACAGAGAAGACAATCTAACCCTCTCAACCCCTTTGTAAAAGAGTTTTCATACCTCTTCAAAAGTGAACATTGGTGACAGGGCACCTTATCAACAACCTGTGGTTGAGCATCCTTATCAAAAGCTCAAAGGGTCTGTTTGATCTACCTGAATCAGATCATTGGTGGCAGGGCACCTTAGCAAAAACCTGTAGTGGATTCCTACCAGAGTGGTAGAAGAGTGGAGTACCTATTAAGAGGGAACCACTATATATCATGTGTCTCTCTGGCTAGTCTTGTTTAATTGTTTATTCTGTGGCTGTGATAGAACTACCTAGGATTGCTAGTTGCTGTGATAGGTTTATAGTTAAACTGAAATTTCAGTTAACTCTCTCACTTGTGCACTTCACTGTGTTAGGCTCTTAGGGTTCAAGTATAAGATTATTTTTTCCGCAAATAAACTCCAAGGGAGTTGACTAGTTATTCATAAAATTTGAATACTCTATTCACCCCCCCCCCTCTAGAGTAGTTTACAACTTATCCCCTCACTTTCATACTGTTCATCTTCAACAGAGCCCAAGGATTAAAAACATATAACTTATATTTTTCCTGTAGCTCTTCCGCGATCCGTCACCGGCTGGCCGGTCACTTCCCTGGCCAGCCACCACCACCACCACCCCCGTCGAGGCGATGGCTATCGGTCGGCGGTGGTTTGGCCGCCGGAGGTGGCGGTTTCCGGCATACCCAAAAAATATATTTTTCATTGTTTTCCATGAAAACGCGAGATAGGTCCGGCTCCTTTCAGCACGAACTTCATTTCTAAGATCCTAAGATCTACCCATAAGAGAAGAAGTAAAGGAGGACCTTGTTCGTGGTTTGGAGACGAGATGAATGTCGGATTGTCATGGCGCGGTGGTGGCATTCTCAAACTTCTCGTACAACAAGAGCAATAATCTGAATTCATTTGGTCAAAGGTGTAACCTTCTCCTCTTGTTCTAAGGAGGCTTTTATAGATTTCTAAGTGGGGAGGGGAAAGGGTAAAATGTTCATGGCCATGAATGCTCTCTCTCTCTCTCTCTTAATAATATTTTGGTTACGGTGGAGGGAGAGGAAAAGGTTGAAGATAAAATGGCTGATCCAGGTGGCGATTTCCTATTGGGTCAACACTTCCTCATTTTACTAAGAAATTAGAGAAGGAAACGGCCCATTTAATACTCCTGGTGTAACTTTCCATACCAGAATTTATTATAACGCGTGTAAGAATAATTTCGGGCCTGAACCGACATTTCGGCCTTCGTCACGAGCATGACACGTAGGTCATGGGCATGACAGGTGTTCTACGGTCGACGTTCGCCGAGTTGAGGTCGACGTTCGTCGAACGGGGTCACGCCCTAGGTCACGGGCGTGACACATCGGTCACGGGCGTAACACATCATTCACGGGCGTGATAGTCCCATGATCCAAATTCTGCGCTCGGAGATCGTCTTCCGGAGATCGACGATCGTCGAAGGGGGGGTCACGCCCTAGGTCATAGGCATGACATTTAGGTCACGGGCGTGACAGGCCCGGGTTGCAAAAATCTGCGCTCGACGATCGTCTTCCTAAGATCGACGATCGTCGAAGGGGTCACGCCCTAGGTCACGGGCATGACGGGTCGGTCATGGGCGTGACCAACCTATGATGCAAAATCTACGCTCGACGATCGTCTTCTTGAGATCGATGATCGTCGAAGGGGTCACGCCCTGGTCACGGGCGTGACGTGTAAGACCCCTCTCCCGGAACACAGAATACGACACGAGAGGGGTCTTATGCCCAGAACAGCCGCCTTGTGGTAACACTAACACTCGGGTCAGCCTGTACCACAAGACGTCTATCCTACCGGCTTTAACCAATATCAACATATAAATGCCAACCCAACTATAATAATAAAAGAAGTCAACCCACACCAAGCATAAGTCCATAAGTACAACAAAAGGGAAGCTAAACAAGCTTCTACATAATCAGAGTACGTAAATAGAATTTCCCCGAAGGGCTACAACAAAATGTCTCTCACTCACATCTGTAACCGACGGTAGCGACGGTACTGTCCCCTCAGGCCCTATCGTCCTGGCCAGGCTGTCCAGCTGCATAGCCTGCTTCTCACCTGCGGGGTTTCCTCCTAAAAATGAAGACGTAGCAACCGTTAGTCATAAAGACTAAGTGGCTTCACATCCGCTCCCCCGGCGACTCCTCGGCACTGGGCGGAGAAAGGAACAGGTACAATATATATAAAACAGTAGTACAAGTAGGTGAAGTAAGTATACAAATCATAGGTAGCAATAAAAGTAGTGTATAAATGAACACGCTCTTATTCTACAATTCTACCATCCTCAACAGCAAGAGAGTATAATGTTATAATAGTAAGTAACTCAACTTATATGAATGCCCATACAAGCTTGTAAGTTAAGGGTCGTTCAGCAATAAGTAACTCATCGTATAGGAGTGCCCATACAAACTTATACGATGAGGGTCTTGTGTATGTAATGAAGTGCAATGCTATGTATGCAATGCAATGACACACCCATGTTCAAGCACATGCAATCGCTATGTCGACACAGACTTATAGTTCCCACTATTCGAGCAGGTAGCTAACCTCTCAGGCGTCAACCATCGTGGCCAAACGGTGATAGTAGAGCGGGCATCTCCACTACTAGGCTAGTCTCCACACTACCTGGCCTAGGCCTCCATACGCCTCAATGCTAAGAATACAACAGCGGAGCTCACATGCGTACTACGGCTCAGTGGGTTCTCTTGGGTAAATGAGCACCAAGATCCTAGCCCTGAACTGGCCTATGCGTGACACGGAAGGAGCCTCGGAAATGAACACGAGGACCAAGCCCAACCGTTCACTTGGCACGGAAGGACCCTCGGGACGTGAACACTGAGGACCAAGCCCAACCGTCCAAGGTCTAGCTGTCAACTCCCATCGGTGTGACGATTGGCGAGCCCGTAGACTTGCCACACTATCCTTAACCTGGGATTACGACACCACGTGTTGACTCACACCACATGCAATTTCACAATATCATGGCATGGAAGGAGCCTCGGGACGTGAACACCAAGGACCAAGCCCAACCATCCATCAAATGCGGAAGGAGCCTCGGGACGTGAACACCAAGGACCAAGCCCAACCGTCCAACTTTACTCATCTCAACCTCATTCCAACTAGTGACGGTGAACACCGCACTTGTTACTTCCACAATGCTACCCGTAGGGAGACGACACTCTAAGCATTGGATTATTAATTCCCTTTTATCCATTCAACATACATCATGGTCATAGTTAAATCATTTATACATCAACCAATTTATATCTACCCATTTTATCAGGCTCTTTCCTTCAATTAAGCTTGTCCACAACTCGTTATACGAATTTAGATTTATAACCTCAACTTACCATATCACTAGGATGATTGTGTCAAAAGAGTTCACCCAAGCCTCGAGTTGGATCGCAATATTAAATTCCACTAAATTGCACTCCACATTACATAGCCCAGAATTTAGGTGCAGCCTAAATCCGGGCAGCAACTTCGACCAAGGATTCCTAAGGCTACAGAAATCCGACGAGTGCGTGTAACCACTCGTTGGAAAGATAATTTCAAGGGCTACAACTTTTGTGTTTAGGATAAAGCCCAGATTTGATCGCATCACACCAGTAATTCACTTGAATCCTGCTGCGTACAGGACAAAAATTTCCTGGATGGAATTTCCCCCAATCACAGCAGATTCAAACTGACTTTCCTGTGGCTACAGGTATCTCCTGGAAACATGCAACCACTCGTTGGAAAGATAATTTCGAGGGCTACAACTTTTATGTTGAGTCGAAAACCCATATCTGGCCAGAACAACCCCGAAATTGGCCACGAAGATCGCAGCGTGCAGAAATCAGATTTCTGCACGCATCTTAAGGTGGGATGAACGGCATCCGTTCATCTTCCTCCTTGCAGCAATCTCCCAAAAACTCCTCCAGAAAATCGTCCACCCTTATTCACCCTCACGAAGCCATATTTCTTCATGAATCCCTCTCTCATCTTCACTTTGAAGAATGAAGAGGTTGGAGGGGACTAAGCCTAGAAAACGACCTAGGCATGGCTTTTCCCTAAGAAATCTCCTCCTCACCATCAAGACTATAAGGAGTCGATATCTCTCCTAGAATATTAACTACAGATCTAGCACAAAGGGAGAGGAGAGGAAGCTCACTTCGATTCAAGCGTTACCATCATTTTCGGCCATGGATCTAGTCATCCTTCTTTGCGGCATCTCTTGCTTGGTGCAGTTGTTCTTCACGGCAAAGGAAGGAGAGAGAGAGAGAGAGAGAGAAGGCTGCCTCAAGGTGCTCTGACTGCTTCCCGCGGCTCTATCGGATTCGCGAGGTCCACGATGATGACAAGAACGATCGGCAAGGATGGCTATGGTTCGACTTTATCTCCTCTTATAAACCGATGTATTAGTTAAATTCTTTCGCCACGTGTCAACGCCCCATTGGACCGCCCCTAGTGGGTCATATTGAAGTGACCCGGTAAAAAGAATCATCATCAGCACGAATCTCGAAGTCCGGTTCGGTCCGCCTGTACAAGCCGGCGAATCTGCCTGGGCGAAGAAAACACACAAGTCAAATTCGACGGGAATCAACCGTCATTCTCGACGATCGGCGAGAATCGTCGGGCATTCTCGACGAATTCATCGGGTATCAACAATGATACCCGGCGAATTTCACTTAGCCCACTTATCATAAATTCCTGGCATTGAGTGTGTTGAGTATTAGTCAGCGATACTCGACGATCGGTGGGTATCACTGGGCATTCTCGACGATCGGCGAGAATCGTCGGGCATTCTCGACGAATTTGTCGGGTATCAACAATGATACTCGGCGAATTTCCCTTAGCCTAATTCTCAATCAGCAGTTCTGAATCCGGCGGGTATCGACCATCGATACCCGTCGAATCGGCGGGTATCATTCCTGATACCCGTCGATCGGCGAGTATCATTCCCGATACACGTCGATCGGCGAGTATCAACTCCCATTCTCGTCGATTTTCCCTTAGGACATTTCCTTTTGATCCGTTGGATATCACTCAACCCTACACTCCATTCAACGCACTTGACACCTTTTTCCAGTTCGTCCCGAGCCCGAGTCAAGTCTCTTGACTCAAAACTCGTGCGAGGGGCCTAGCGCCAATTGGGACGTTACATGACGGGTCGGTCACAGGCGTGACCAACCCGTGACTCGAAGTCTTGGTCGAGGGACTTCAATTTTTGGGCTTCCTAGGGTTCTGTCAAGACAGACCGACTCCTTGGGGTCAAGCCGGAAATGGGATGTTACAATTTCTATTGGAAGTAGCAATTCGTCAAGTAGCCCGGAAGTGGCAGAGCCTTCTTGGATTGCGCTTACGAGACTACATAAAAAGGACGATCCTAATTTGTAGCAACTTCGTGGTAGAACTTAGAAAGGGAAATTACAAGACTTTTCTATTGATGATGCAGGTACTTTGAAGTAACGTAGTAGATATTGTATCACCGATGTTGAGGATATTGGAGGTAATTTGTGTAGTAAGGCGCATGGTTCTATTGTTACCTACCACCCTTGTCTGCAAAGATGTATAGAGATCTGAAACAGATCATTTGGTGGCATAGGATGAATAATTATATAGCCAAATTTGTGTCTGAATGTTTTACTTGCAAGCGAGTTAAGGCAGATCATAGAAGGACTGGTGTAAAGCTGATGCCCTTGGATATTCCAAGTAGGAAGTTGGAGAGTATTTCTATGGACTTCATTACTAGTTTGTCGAGATCTCTCCGAGGGCATGATTATGTGTCGGTCATAGTTGACATATTGACGAAGTGTGCTCACTTCGTGTCGTTCAAGATTGATTACTCCATGAAGAAGATAGCAGAGTTGTATTTGGAAGAGTTCATTAGATTGCAGGGTGCCAGTAAGTATTGTGTCTGATCGAGATTCCATGTTTACGTCTCGTTTATGGAAAAGTTTATAGGAAGGGTTGAGTACCGACCTCAGATATTCAACCGCATATCATCTGCAGACCAATAGTTAGACGGAGAGAGTAAATCAGATTTTGGAAGAAATGATTAGATGTTACATCTTAGACCACGGAGGAGCATAGGAAGAGCGGCTTAGATTGATAGAATTTTCCTACAACAACAGTTATCATGAGAGTTTGTAGATGGCCCCCTTTGAGGCTTTGTATGGGAGATGTTGCATAACTCCCTTATTTTGGGCTGAAGTTGTTGAAAGACCATTGTTGGGTCCAGAAGATTTGGAATAAATGAGTACTTCTGTTACGCATATTTGAGATAAGCTTCGTATAGCTCACGAGCGTTATGATAAGAAAGCTAATCATCGAAGGACTAATCAAGAATTTGTAGTTGGGGACATGGTCTTCCTCAAGGTTTCTCTGATGGCATACGTTACGAGATTTGGAAAGAAACACAAGTTAGATCCCAAGTATATGGGACCTTTCTAAGTTGTTAAACTCATCAGAGTGTCAGCTTATAAGCTGGGTGTGCCCGCTAATTTTCCTGGTGTGCACGATGTGTTTCATGTGAGCTAGTTGCGGAAATATGTGCTTAGTGACCCACATGTTATCGATTCGGTGCCCCTGTTACAGCCTAATCTTTCTTTTGTTTAGATGCTTGTTCGTATTCTTGATACTCAGGATTGGGTATTGCGAAGGAAGACAATACCCATGGTCAAAGTTTTGTGGCGACACCAAGACGTGGAGAGCGCTCATCCTCATCTGTTGGAGTCAGCTATGAGAAAGGCTCATCCTTATCTATTCTCCTTTTTCTTTGGTAAATGTTTCTATTCAATAACCCTTGGTTATTTTTTTCCTTCTTTAGTGGATTCAGTTGTGTATTAAGTTTCAGGACGAAACTTCTTTTTAGGGGGAGTGGCTGTAACGCCCCTGATTTTTCGATGTTTATTTTCATACCTTTACTGGCATATTTTTGACATCAGGGCATTACGTTGATGCATAGTTGATGGGTACCATTGCTAGAGCGCAACTTTTGTTCATTGGTATCCAGGGTTTTAACTTAGAATATTAGATTGGCTAGTTTCTAGTGTGTTTTTCAGTTTTCCCTTGCGAGCCAGGTTTGTTTTGGAACTCGGTGGTGCCTTTTTGGTATATTTGTTATTTTGACTCGGGGAGTTTTTACCCAAGTTTGGGTTGTCTGATTTTGATTTTGACTTCGCCATTGGATTCGTAGCATCAATATTTAGCTTCAGTGCGAATTTCGTGAAAATCTGAGTTGATTCGAGTTTTTGGATGATTTGGACTTTTCATTATTAATAATTATATTACATTATATCATATGTATATATTATATTATATGTGTTGGTACCCTAGTTTTGATCTCAGTTTAGTCCTCTCCTTTGTGCTCCTTGACCCAAGAATTATCTATGGTTAATGGTTAGTAGTCTAGCTGTAGAGTCCTCACTTTTCCAGATTGAGAATTTGGTTAAGTAGTTTGTTCGTTCGACTATCGTCGAACGCCGCTCGACTATCGTCGACTAACTGTTCGACGATCGTCTATCAGTTGTTCGACTTTCAGTCTGCGTGGATAGTTCGACTATCGGTTGATAGTTCGACTATCTGTGTGCTTTGATAGTTCGACTATCTGCTTGGATAGGTCGACTATCTGATAGTTCGACTATCTGCTTAGATAGGTCGACTATCTGTTTGGTTTTGATAGTTCGACTATCTGTTGATAGGTCGACTATCTGATAGCTCAACTATCTGTTGATAGTTCGACTATCTGCTCTGCGTTGATAGTTCGATTATCTGTTGATAGGTCGACTATCTGTTCTCGCTTGATACTTCGACTATCTGCTTTGATAGGTCGACTTTCTGTTCTCGCTTGATAGTTCGACTATCTGCTTTGATAGTTCGTCTATCTGATAGTTCGACTATCTGTTGATAGGTCGACTATCTGTTTGTTGTTGATAGTTCGACTATCTGATTGATAGGTCGACTATCTGATAGTTCGACTATCTGTTGATAGCTCGACTATCTGTTTTGCCCTGATAGTTCGACTATCTGTTAATAGGTCGACTATCTGATAGTTCGACTATCTTCTGGTAGTTCGACTATCTGCTGTGGTAGTTTGACTATCTCCTTTGATAGTTCTACTATCTGGATCGTTCGACTATCTGCCCGATAGTTCGACGATCTCCGTGCGTCGGTCGACGATCTCCGAAGGTCGTTCGACGCTTTCTGTCTGCCTTTATATTTTGTATTTATTTATTATATTTAATTAATTAATACATTATCTGGCATATCTTTTTAGCTGTATTATGATAATATTTCCAGGCATATCTGCTCTATTCTTTTTGCCTGAGTCAAATCTTTTTAGATAAAGATGTTTGTCTTATTAGCTGACATTATAAATTACTTTATCTGTTGTCAGCCCTTTATAGCCGTTAGACTGAAAAGTCTTCTTTTTGCTATAAAGAGTTTGTTTCTGATATGACTTTATTTAGTACTTTATTATCAAATTGTTTCCTGCAGCTTCCTAGAAAAAGGGTTATTCCTTTTATAGAATGTTTCTGCTGCAGAGTTTGTTCTGTCTTCTTGATATTTATAGCTCAGGTCTCAAGTCTCAGAAGAAGACAAGTTATTCAAATTGAAGAGAGCCGTTGCTTGCTGATGTTATATAAAGGAACCTTTGAAGAAGGATTCAAGCTAGCATATAGCTAACTAGTTACCCAGATATTCTCAAGCATTCAAGCCTTCATCAAGATCAAGCTTTCTGCTCTCAGCAATTTCCATCTAACTGAGAAGTGTTAAGATTTTCTACTCTTCTTCAACCTGAGTTCTCCTGCTTTCAGGAAGTTCAAACTCAGAGTTTCTTTGAAGAAGAAGAAGAAGAAGATAGCTGCTTGAAGATCTTTATTTTATTATTTATTATCTTCTTGTAGTTTTTCCTTCAGAACTTTCTGAATAGTTTTTCTGCACTGAAGCAAGACTTCACCTGGACATCTTTGAGCCAGGGGGAGCCTTGATTCTTTAGAGCTTTCTAGCTCCGTGCAAGTTTTAGTGCTTCTCTAATCTATTGTAAAATAGAGAAGACATCTTAACCTTCTTCCCCCTCCTATACAGGGTTATTACTCCCTTCAAAAGTATCCCTTGGTGGCAGGGCACCTGATCAAAAACCTGTGCTTGGTTTTTAGACACCTGATCAAAAGTCTAAAGGGTTTCTGGATCTACCTGAAGCATATCCTGTTGGTAGCAGGGCACCTGATCAAAAACCTCAGTGGATTCCTACCGTGTGGGTAGAAGAGTGGACGTACCCAAGTTGTTTGGGGAACCACTATAAATTTCCTTGTGTCGTCTGGATTCACTTGTTTAATTCCTGCATTGTGTCTGTGAATAGATATAACTAGGATTGCTAGTTGCTGATTAGGTTTTCCAAGCCTTAACTGTAATTACAGTTAGCTTGAGTCTGTGCACATCACCTGTGTTAGGCTTTAAGGTTAAATCAATATCTATAATCTTTTCATTCCGCACTTCACTCCAAGGGAGTTGGGTAGACCATTAAGTTTTGTCTAGTGCAAAATTTGATAACTCTATTCACCCCCCCTCTAGAGTAGTATCTATCCCTTCACTTTCAATTGGTATCAGAGGGAGGTTGACTGACTGAATAGGCGAACACCTAAGTCACAAGATCCTGATAGATACCAAAGCTTATAGATATTCACTATCATGGCCCAGTCCAAGGATTATTCTAGTACCAGACCTCCAGCATGCAACTTAGCTAAGTTTGGCATCTGGAAGGCAAGGATCAAATTATATATGAATTCTATTGATGAAAGCATCTTTGCTTCTATTTTGTCAGGTCCCCCAAGAGCACCTGCTGCTGCTTCTGCCTCATCATCTTATATGAGTGCAGTGCCTCCTCCAGATTACAATGATGAATACAAGAAGGCCAAAATAGTAGATGCCAAGGCAATGAACATACTGGCTCAGACAATGTCTGATGAGGTATTCCAGAAGGTTGTTGACTGCTCCTCAGCAAAGGCCATGTGGGATACACTGAACCAGATTGTAGCTGGTTCAGCTGATGAAAGGAAGGATAGAAGGTCCAACCTGATCTCACAGTATGAGAACTTCAAGAAAACTGATGCTGAATCAGTTGAAGCCATGTACACCAGGCTCAGCTCAATCATCAATGAGCTGAGGACCCTGGACAAGGACATATCATTGACAGAGGTCAATGATAAGATTCTTATGTGTTTCCCTAGCACATGGGATCTAAGGATCTGGCCCATCAAGGAAGCCAGAAGTACAAATGAGATCTCCACTGAAGCCCTCCTCGGCAAGCTCAAGTCTTTTGAGCAAGTGCTGAAGACAAGGGAAGCAGAAGCTGAAGCAAAGACCCCCACTCCAACAAGAAAAGAGCAATCTCTAGCTCTTAAGGCTGCTGATGCTTCTGAAGGCAGCCAATCTAATGAGGAACTAATGGCATTGTTTGCCAAGAGGTTTCTCAAGATGGGGAGAAAGGAGTTCAAAAAGAAGTCTTCACGCTATGAAGACAAACCAAGGTATGATCGCTCTCCTACTAAAGAAATTATTTGTTATGGTTGCAGGAAGCCTGGACACATCTTGCCAGAGTGTCCAGAGGAGAAGAACAAAGAAAAGAGAAAAGAAAAGGAACAGCACAGGAAGCACTCCAAGCCATCCTCCTACAAAAACAAAAAGAAGGAGAGAGGTTTCATTGCTGAAACCTGGAGTGATTCTGATGAAGAATCCTTCTCATCAAGCTCCAGTGAGGATGAGTAAGAGAAGAAGGCAAAAGAAGTTTGCCTGATGGCAATAGATGCCTGCAGCAACCTCTCAGCTGCAGAGAGTTCTGGTTCTGATGAAGAGATGCCTACAGAAGATGAGGTACTTTCTTCTTATGATTTTACTTCAGAAGAATTTAAATTAGACTTTAAATCTTTATGCTTAGATTTGATTAGCTCTGAAAAGGAAATAAAAGAACTTAGAAATAGGTTAGCTGACTCAGAATCAATAGCTACAGAAAATGTTAGGTTAAAGGAAGATCTCACTACTTGTAGTGAAGAAATTAAATTTCTTAAAATAGAGTTAGCTAAGTCTAAGAGACTAGAGGAATCACTTAATGGTAGAAGCCTTAAGTTGTTAGAAATTACCAGCATGACTAACACTAGGTCAGGTAATGACAAACTAGGCTTAGGAGCTTTTCCCAGTGAACCCCCAATTCTTTTTAAAAATAATCTTTCAACTCCAGTAAACTTCATTTCAGCTAGTGGAATGAAGAATACTGAGCAAGTAAATCTAGTTAATAAAACTTTAAATAAAGCTAAGAGAGAAAAGAGAAAGAAATTCTTTAAAGAAATGCAAAGAGCGTCGAACGCCGCTCGACGATCGGAAGCTCAATGGTCGAACGAAGCTCGACGATCTGAGCGCCCATCGTCGAACGTCGATCGACGATTTCAACATGATTTTCAAAATCATAATCAGTATCATAGAAACCTAAATGAATATAGAAACCTTAGGTTTGTTGACCCATCATCTGCATGGAGAATCCCACCTAGGAGATCTCACCCACTAGGTTATCACCCTCAGCCTGCATTTTCATATATTTCCAGTTTTTCTTATGTGAAAAACAAGGGACCCAAGGTTACCTGGGTCCACACTGTCTAAATAATTGTCTTGCAGGTGAAGGCCTATCCAATCACTCAAAATAAGTGGTATTTAGATAGTGGATGCTCTAAGTATATGACAAGAAATAAAGATCTTCTGTCAAAGTTCAAAGCTAAGCTCGGCCCAAAGGTTATCTTTGGAGACTCCAGCTGTGGTCAGACAGAAGGCTATGGCAAGATCACAATTGGAGCAGTTACTTTCAAGAGAGTTGCATATGTCAATGGACTGAAGCATAATTTGATTTCAGTCAGCCAGCTATGTGATGCTGGCTACCAGGTTTCATTTTCTAACTTCTCTTGTAATATTACTTTAAATAATAATGTTGTTTTAGTAGGTATTAGAATAGGTAATATCTATTTAGTAGATTTCAACTCATCTCATTCTGAAATCTGCCTGTTTAATGAAGTAACAATTAATAATAATTCTTTGTGGCATAAGAGGCTTAGTCATGTAAACCTTAAAAATATATCTAGGTTATCTAAACACAACCTTGTTAGAGGCTTACCTTCTTTCCCCTACAAGAAGGAGAGCCTATGCAAGGCTTGTCAGCTAGGCAAGCAAACCAAAAACTCTTTTAAATCTGTTAATAAAAGTGATTCTCCTAGAATCCTGTATCTATTACACTTGGACCTTTTTGGCCCAATAAATGTACAGAGTTTAGGAGGGAAGTATTACACTTTAGTAATTGTAGATGACTTCTCTAGGTTCAGTTGGGTTTTCTTTTTGAGAACTAAGTCTGATAACTTCAAAGCCCTTACAGACTTTCTACTATGTGTGCAGACTGAGTACTCTACTTATGTGGCCTTGATCAGAAGTGATCATGGTACTGAGTTTGACTCTCTTCTCATGCAAGAATTCTGTGAGAGAGAAGGTATCAAACATAGCTTCTCAGCTCCTAGAACTCCTCAACAAAATGGGGTAGTTGAAAGGAAGAATAGAACACTCATTGAAGCTGCTAGCACATTGTTGGCAGATGCTAACATGCCTCTCTCCTATTGGGTAGAAGCTGTTAGTACAGCCAATTATGTCTTGAATAGAAGTTTGATACACAAACTTAAGTGTAAAACTCCTTATGAGTTGCTTAAAGGAAAGAAACCTAAAATTAATTATTTTAGAGTTTTTGGTTGTATTGTTTATATTCATAATAATAATAAAGAATATATTAGAAAATTTGAAGCAAAAGCTTCAATGGGAATCATGCTTGGATATTCCCAAGTAAGCAAAGCTTATAGGGTTTATAACAAATCTACCTGTAAAATTGAAGAATCTGTGCATGTGTCATTTGATGAGCATCAGATGTTTTACAAGGAGAAAGAAAATTCTCCTTCCTCCAGTTCATTGCAGGTACCTGATGCCCCTCAAGAAATTCTTCAACTATCAACTCTTCAGATCACTGAATCAGACAGTGACGAAGACATTGCTGAAGCAGTTGTTATACCACCAACAGTAGATCAAATTCCTCCTGAGGAATTAATCCCAACTGTTGCTGAAGATCACATCCCACCTGCTGATATTGTCACACTTAGAGATCACCCCACATCTCAAGTGATTGGAGACATATCAGCTGGTGTGCAAACAAGACACCAATTAAGACAGGATGTGATGCATGCTTGTTTCCTCTCACAGGTTGAGCCCCTCACCTTTAAAGATGCAGAGCTAGATCCCCACTGGATCATTGCTATGCAAGAGGAACTCAATCAGTTTGAGAGATGTAAAGTTTGGACTTTGGTTCCAAGACCTAAAGGCCAACTGATCATAGGCACCAAGTGGGTGTATAGAAACAAGTTAGATGCAAATGGAATTATAGTAAGGAATAAAGCTAGGCTTGTAGCTCAGGGCTACAGATAGGAGGAAGGTATAGACTATGACCAAACCTTTGCTCCTGTTGTAAGGCTAGAAGCAATAAGGATCTTCTTGGCCTATGCAGCCTACATGAAGTTTAAGGTGTTGCAAATGGATGTCAAAAGTGCATTCCTGAATGGTGAGCTTAAGGAAGAGGTGTTTGTTGAACAACCACCAGGGTTTGTTTCTTCAACTCAGCCCTCACATGTGTTTAAGTTACAGAAAGCTCTTTATGGACTAAAGCAAGCTCCCAGAGCCTGGTATGAGACTCTAGCTAGTTTCCTTTTAGAGCACAACTTTACTAGGGGAGTAGTTGATAGAACCTTTTTCGTCAAGCATCACAAGGACACAATCATGTTAGTTCAGGTGTATGTAGATGATATTATATTTGGCTCCACTGATCCAAAACTTTGCAAAAGGTTCTCTGACCTGATGCACTCTAAGTTTGAGATGAGTAGTATGGGTGTGCTGTCTTACTTTCTTGGTCTCCAAGTTAAGCAAGATGCTGATGGTATCTTCATCTCCCAATCCAAATATGCCAAGGAATTGGTAAAGAAATTTGGGATGGCTGATGCTTCAGCAATGCCTACACCTATGGCTACTAATGTAGTTATTGATTCTGATGATCACGGCAAGCCAGTTGATCAAAAGAATTATAAGGCCATTGTTGGTTCCCTATTATATCTAACTGCAAGTAGGCCTGATATATTGTTTGCTACATGCCTTTGTGCTAGATTCCAGGTCAACCCCAAGGAATCTCATCTGATTCTTCTAAAGAGAATCCTGAGATACCTGAAGGGATGTCCAGATCTAGGACTTTGGTACCCAGCTGAGTCAGAATTTGAATTAATTGGATATTCTGATTCTGATTATGTTGGTTGCAGAGTTGACAGGAAGAGCACCTCAGGAACTTACCAGTTCCTGGGAGAGAGATTGGTCTCTTGGTTCTGTAAGAAGCAGGCTTCTGTCTCAACTTCAACTGCAGAGGCTGAATATATAGCAGCTGCTAGTTGTTGTTCACAGATCCTATGGATTCAAAACCAGCTTGTGGATTATGGTTACTCACACAAGAACACCAAAATCATGTGTGATAGTACCAGTGCTATTTCAATTGCACAAAATCCAGTGCACCACTCTAGAACGAAGCACATTGAGATTCGGCACCATTTCCTGAGAGATTGTGTGGAAAAGAACAAGATTTGTCTTGAGTTCATATCCACTGAGTTTCAGAGAGGTGATATATTCACCAAGCCTTTAGATGAACAAAAGCATCTGTTCTTTTTAGTTCAACTAGGCATGATCAATGGACGAGACTAAGTGTGACTGTATCTGCCTATGTTGAAACTTGTTTGAAGATCGTCGAACGATGATCGAAGATCATTGAACGGATCAAGTCTATCGTCGACCTCTGGTTGATGATGGCTTATCTGTCTGAAGATCGTCGACCGGCGTTCGACCATCGTCGAACAAGTCGAGCTCATCGTCGATCTCTGGATGACAAAAGCCTGTTGTTTGTGAAGCCAGAAATAGCCGAACGATGGTTCGACTACTCTGCTTCTGAGCCGATCGTCGAATGGCCGTTCGACTATCAGGTCAAGTATCTTTTTAATAGATCGACTATTTCCGGTCTAATATAAAGTCGATAGTCGACCTAGGTTAAAAGATCTGTTGTTTTATCGTCGACGGAGCGTGACTTTTCGCATTCTACCTTCCCGCTTGCGATTTTCAGCCGTTTCGTCTTCTTCGTCTTCTCCATCTTTCTCCAGCGATTCTCCAGCGAATCAATGGCGGTCTCTCCAGCAGTTCTAGCAGTTGTGAAGTTTGATGCTGGCTTTAGCGTTGGTTTTGACGCGTTCAGTAGCTGCGATGCCGGGATCGTAGAAGTTCTTCAGCTATGTAGGGATCAAGGACTAGAGAGGTTAATGTCTTCAAAGATTAAGATAAACATCCCAGAGATCAAGGAATGGGCCTTCACGTCGTCCTCCACTGACGACTCGATGACTGGTACCATCGGCGGAGAAGAGGTAATCCTAACTCCGGCCATTCTGACTGATATTTTTGGTTTAATAAATGGTGAAGAGGATTATGAGCAAGATGCTCAAGATTTTGGAAGAATGTTAGTTGAGCTGGGACATGCTGAGGGCATTCCCACGAAGCTGCTCAAAGTAAATTTCCCTTTCAAGATCAAGTTTCTTGCTGAGTTGGTAGGAAAAGTGCTCCTGGGTAAGCACTCTGCTCATGATAATATCACAAGGCAACAATTCGCACTGATGTGTGCGATTGTTAATCGGAAAAGGATAGATTGGGCGGGAGTGATGTTTGATTTAATAAGGAAAAAGAATGGCAAGAAGGAAGTTACCCTCGGAAGGGTTATTGGAATCATCCTGAAGGAAAAATACCCCCAGCTGCTGAGTTCAACCGCAACAACAATTAACGCAAGCAAGAAGATGGATCCTAACCTATTCTCCAAATGGAAGAGAACTTTTGTGAAACCCGCTCTCACAGGGGTTGCTCCAGCAACATCAGAGGACACCAGGACTGAATCAGTCACTCCTCACCATGTCGAAGCTGGCTCAGCTCTTCCCTCCTCCTCTTCTGCTTTGCTGTCTGTTTCAGTTGAAGTTCCATCAACTTCAGCTGAAGTACGACCTTCTCCCTCTTGTGCTCCAGAAACAACCACGGTTGTTCCTCTTTTCCCTCCAGCATCTCCAATTCCATCTCATCAGGCTAGGATATCTGCTCCTAGCTTTGATTTGTTAGGATCTGAGAGGATCCCTACTCCTCCTTTGTCTCCCATTCATTCCCCAGTTAATTCTCCAATTAACTCTCCAGCTCCATCTCCTGTTCAATCCCCTGTCCACACCATTCTTCATCCCAGCACTTCAACCATATCTACTGCAGCTCCATCCACTACACTTCCATCATCTTTTGAGATTACTCCTGAACTCATCTCCCGCATTGTGGAGTTGATTACCCCGTCAATCAAAACCATGATTGAAGAGGCAATCGCTCCCCTTGCATCCTCCATTGATATCTTAACTGCCTCCATCAAATCTCTCTCAAAATCTGCTGAGCCATCTTCCTCAAGGGGCCTGGTTTCAGTCTCCACTGAAATCAGGCAGGGGGAGATGTTCTATGAAGATGCCTCAGAACCTCCTGCCTCCCTTCCAGCTATAACAGATACTATAATGACAGCTCTGGAAGAGTCTGCTCCAGCTGAGAAAGAAGTAGTTCCAGTGTTATCTGATAAAGAAATAGCTGATGGAATCATGCTATCTGAAATTGCAGTAAAAGTCTGCCTAGAAGATCTCACCACTCCTGTGGTTGCTAGATTCCTAGAAGGAATTATAACTTCATATCTAGATGAATCATGGGAGATGGTCAAGTATGAAGGTAATTCACTTATTCGATTTATTGACGAGTCAATTAATTTGCTTGCTAGTGAATACCTTGAAGGAATGATTATTGCTTATTTAGCAGATCTGTATTCATAATTCTACAGATTTTATTAGAGAAGATTTATCTGCTCAGATAATAGTAATTGTCTCAGAGGCTGCCCCAATTGTTCCTGATATCCAAGTAGATCCAGAATTGGAATTTTTTTTAGATGATAGAGAAGATGAGTCTGAGAATCAAGATGAAGTCAAAGATGACACTCCTGTTCTGAGTGTGGAAGAAGTACAAGCAAGAGCTGCCTGGGATCTAAGAGTACAGTCTTTGTTGAAAGAGAAAGAAAAAGAGCTGCAAATTGAAAAGTCAACTATCTGGGATGACTCACCAGGGTTGGACTTAGATTCCCTTCTGGCTCTGGATGCCATTGAAGAGGAAAGAGAGAAATCTACTCTGAAGCTTAAAGAAAAGGCTATTTCTGAAGCCTATGATCCGTATGATAATCCCCCATCATCTCACTCTGATGATGAAGATGATTCTGACGTATCTGAAAATTCAAAGAGAAAGAAAGTTGTTCAAAAGAAGAGAAAAGCTGCTCCTCCTCCTCCCAGTAAAGACAATGATACTCCTTATTATATTCTGAAGGGCATTGACCCTAAGTCAAAGGAATTTCAGCACTGGATGTGGTTCTCAAAGAACCAGCAGAAAGAAAGGAAAAGATCTAAAAGATATGATAGTCCTGGTTCAAGATGGAATCCCAAAGGTCCTCCTCCTCCTCCTCCAAGTGCAGGAGCTTCTGGTAATCTTTCTGCCAACCCTTCTGCCTCTTCAGGAAAATCTGCTCCATCAGCAAGATCTGCTTCATCTCAGCATCAATCAAGGAAAAGCTCTCATAGCTCTCATGGAAAGTCTCATTCTGGCAGTCAAATGCATGAAGCAGAAGTGAAAGAACAAGTTAAGGAGGTTGTGTATCTAAAGCCAACTTTTTCACCTCCTCCTTCTCCTAAGAGAAAGGTTTCAACTGCTGCACCAATTCAGTCTGAGAAAGTTGTTTTAAAAGGTAAGTAGTTTACTTTGTTTTAAAATTCTAGCAAGAACCTTTTGCTAAGTCTGCTCCAATATCTTATCTAGATAAAGAATCAGATGCTGCTCCTCCTAAGCCTGTTTATGAAAGTCCAGAGCTAGATCCTAACTTTAGGATGGCTCGTTTTCACGAACTAGTTGGAGCAGCTCAAATAAGAAAAGCAAAAGCAGAAGGAAAAGATACTACCGGTTTAACCACCATGTCTGCTTTCAGAAAGAAAGAGTTTGAAAAGTTCCAGGTCAATCCTGATGTATTTGATCCCTCAAAATATATGGAAAAGCATCCTGAAGCAGTAGTCCCAAGAGCTGCAGAATTGAAGATCATTGGTGTGCAGGACTTGAAGCTGTCAAAGAAAGAATCTGATGATCCTCTAAGGAAAATTTCTTTTGTTCCTAGTTCCTCTGCCCCTTTGCCAGACTCTGGAGATTCTTAATAGTTTGATTGACTGCTGTGTTATATTTGTTTATTATCTATCTGTTTGATAATCTGCTAGTTAATTGTTAACTATTTTCTGTATTGTTTATAGTGTTCTATAGCTAGCTGTATGTTTTAGATTTTGAAGGACTTAACTCAAATAGGGGGAGATTGTTGGTACCCTAGTTTTGATTTGAGTTTAGTCCTCTCCATTGTGCTCCTTGACCCAAGAATTATCTATGGTCAATGGTTAGTAGTCTAGCTGTAGAGTCCTCACTTTTCCAGATTGAGAATTTGGTTAAGTAGTTTGTTCGTTCGACTATCGTCGAACGCCGCTCGACTATCGTCGACTAACTGTTCGACGATCGTCTATCAGTTGTTCGACTTTCAGTCTGCGTGGATAGTTCGACTATCGGTTGATAGTTCGACTATCTGTGTGCTTTGATAGTTCGACTATCTGCTTGGATAGGTCGACTATCTGATAGTTCGACTATCTGCTTGGATAGGTCGACTATCTGTTTGGTTTTGATAGTTCGACTATCTGTTGATAGGTCGACTATCTGATAGCTCAACTATCTGTTGATAGTTCGACTATCTGCTCTGCGTTGATAGTTTGACTATCTGTTGATAGGTCGACTATCTGTTCTCGCTTGATAGTTCGACTATCTGCTTTGATAGGTCGACTATCTGTTCTCGCTTGATAGTTCGACTATCTGCTTTGATAGTTCGTCTATCTGATAGTTCGACTATCTGTTGATAGGTCGACTATCTGTTTGTTGTTGATAGTTCGACTATCTGATTGATAGGTCGACTATCTGATAGTTCGACTATCTGTTGATAGCTCGACTATCTGTTTTGCCCTGATATTTCGACTATCTGTTGATAGGTCGACTATCTGATAGTTCGACTATCTTCTGGTAGTTCGACTATCTGCTGTGGTAGTTCGACTATCTCCTTTGATAGTTCGACTATCTGGATCGTTCGACTATCTGCCCGATAGTTCGACGATCTCCGTGCGTCGGTCGACGATCTCCGAAGGTCGTTCGACGCTTTCTGTCTGCCTTTATATTTTGTATTTATTTATTATATTTAATTAATTAATACATTATCTGGCATATCTTTTTAGCTGTATTATGATAATATTTCCAGGCATATCTGCTCTATTCTTTTTGCCTGAGTCAAATCTTTTTAGATAAAGTTGTTTGTCTTATTAGCTGACATTATAAATTACTTTATCTGTTGTCAGCCCTTTATAGCCGTTAGACTGAAAAGTCTTTTTTTTGCTATAAAGAGTTTGTTTCTGATATGACTTTATTTAGTACTTTATTATCAAATTGTTTCCTGCAGCTTCCTAGAAAAAGGGTTATTCCTTTTATAGAATGTTTCTGCTGTAGAGTTTTTTCTGTCTTCTTGATATTTACAGCTCAGGTCTCAAGTCTCAGAAGAAGACAAGTTATTCAAATTGAAGAGAGCCGTTGCTTGCTGATGTTATATAAAGGACCCTTTGAAGAAGGATTCAAGCTAGCATATAGCCAACTAGTTATCCAGATATTCTCAAGCATTCAAGCCTTCATCAAGATCAAGCTTTCTGCTCTCAGCAATTTCCATCTAACTGAGAAGTGTTAAGATCTTCTACTCTTCTTCAACCTGAGTTCTCCTGCTTTCAGGAAGTTCAAACTCAGAGTTTCTTTGAAGAAGAAGAAGAAGAAGATAGCTGCTTGAAGATCTTTATTTTATTATTTATTATCTTCTTGTAGTTTTTCCTTCAGAACTTTCTGAAGAGTTTTTCTGCACTGAAGCAAGACTTCACCTGGACATCTTTGAGCCAGGGGGAGCCTTGATTCTTTAGAGCTTTCTAGCTCAGTGCAAGTTTTAGTGCTTCTCTAATCTATTGTAAAATAGAGAAGACATCTTAACCTTCTTCCCCCTCCTGTACAGGGTTATTACTCCCTTCAAAAGTATCCCTTGGTGGCAGGGCACCTGATCAAAAACCTGTGCTTGGTTTTTAGACACCTGATCAAAAGTCTAAAGGGTTTCTAGATCTACCTGAAGCGGATCCTGTTGGTGGCAGGGCACCTGATCAAAAACCTGAGTGGATTCCTACCGTGTGGGTAGAAGAGTGGACGTACCCAAGTTGTTTGGGGAACCACTATAAATTTCCTTGTGTCGTCTGGATTCACTTGTTTAATTCCTGCATTGTGGCTGTGAATAGATATAACTAGGATTGCTAGTTGCTGATTAGGTTTTCCAAGCCTTAACTGTAATTACAGTTAGCTTGAGTCTGTGCACATCACCTGTGTTAGGCTTTAAGGTTAAATCAATATCTATAATCTTTTCATTCCGCACTTCACTCCAAGGGAGTTGGGTAGACCATTAAGTTTTGTCTAGTGCAAAATTTGATAACTCTATTCACCCCCCCTCTAGAGTAGTATCTATCCCTTCACTTTCAATATGTATCTAATAGATAATATAGTACATGTTATATTATATGTTTATAATATATAATATATTATATGTAATATTATCTTATATATATATATATATATAAAGTCTCAAGGCCACCCTATTTACTATCTTCTTCCCCTAGCCACCGGACCGAGAATGCAGAAGAGAGGAGGCGACGGGTTTCGCAAGGTTTTTGGCCACCGCTTGTAAGAGTTCCGGTGCTCGAAATCTTCGACGGAGGGTTGATCCGGAAAGCTCTCAACGAGATCTGCGCGTTGGTGGTAGGTAATTTTGTTTCTTGGAATTTTGGCGTTAGGGTTTTTGACCTTGACTCTCGTTTGCCCCATAAAGTTTCAGGAATCGTTGCCTAAGAGTTCTTGAGGCCGATACTTGGAGCGGAGCACTCGTTAGACCAGGTTCCTATTGATCTTTAGGTAAGTGGTGGTTCGCTCCGTTGCCTAGCATCTTATAAATTTTTTTTTATGTTTCCTCCTGGCAGTACCTTGGATAGCATAGCAGTAAGATTTCTTTTCTTTCTCCTTGTCGTATAGCTGTAGAAGTCTTCAATCTATGCTTGGGCTCTTGCCTTGTCTACCCCTTCCCTTTCTTTTAATTTCTGGAACTTATTCTTGGTCTACGTTTAGCTGTTATCAAAAAAATCTATGAGTCTAATTAACCTCTGTTTGATAAGAGAGTCTCTATCAGGAATCTGCTGAAAAGCATTGAGTGCGTCGAGTGAAGGCTTGGCAGTGAATGAAAAGTGTTGAGTGCATCGTGTGAAGGCTTGGAATTGAGAGAAAAGCATTGAGCGTGTCGAGTGAAGGCTTGGCGTTGAGTGAAAAGAGTTGAGTGTGTCGAGTGAAGGCTTGGCGTTGAGTGAAAAGCTATGAATTCATTGAGTGTAGCCTTGGCATTGAGTGTGTTGACTTAGTCGGGCTTGGCTTCGAGTGAATGTACTTTAGCATTGAGTGCATTGAGTGAATCTGCCTTGGCGTTGAGTGTGTTTGCTGAATCTGGCTTGGCATCATGTGAATATACATTGGCGTCGAGAGCGTTGAGTGTAGCCATTGGCATCAAAGCGTTGAGTGAAGAAGCTAGGCGTCAAGTGCTTTGAATGTATCTGTCATGGCATCTAGTGGATTCAGAGCTATTTGTTAGGAATCGAGTGGATTCAGAGTTAATTGTTAGGCTTCGAGTGGATTAAGAGCTTTTTGCTATGCATCGAGTGGATTCAGAGCTATTTGTTAGGCTTTGAGTGGATTCAGATCTATTTGTTAGGAATCGAGTGGATTCAAAGCTATTTGCTAGGCGTCGAGTGGATTCAGAGCTATTTGTTAGGCATCGAGTGAACTCAGAGCCTATGTTTTTTGGCGTCGAGTGATCTCAAAGCTTGTCTTTTGGCAATTTTGTTGTGTCCGTCAAGTGACTTTAAGTTCGTCAAATTGTAACACTTCCCCTGTAATGAACGTATAATATGGGTCCGGCCGGGGCCCCACAATATACAGACGCCACAGCTTTAGCGTTAAAAATGATATTTACTACCCAGCTCAAAACTCAGAATAAACCAACAGTGGAAACAGAAAACAAGACCAGAAGTTATCCACATACGTATGAGTATCGCAATGGCCTTAAAACCTTACAACGATAGAGAGTCCAAAACACAAATGATAACATCAAATACCAACATGCATAAGAACTCCTAGACTACCTCAGCCTGCAAGTCGGAAACATAGAGCATCAAACATACAATGCCACAAAATAGTGCTAGTACAAAACTTGGAACACTTCATTAGGCATAGGCCTTTTTGGCCGGCGAGCTAGCTCCTGCTTGCGATCCTTGCCCTGTAAAAAATTGGTGGTAACGTGGGTCAGCAAAGGCTGACCTCAACTGTATAACCAACACATCTCCTCCTGGCCATCCCTAGCGGACCCCGGGGCACTCCATCACCCTGCAGGTCAGCACTTCGTATACAATATACATAAACATGTAAAGTAGTAAAACAAGTTTAGATGTCTCATACAACAAACATGTTTCTATGTTGAGCACAAGAAAAAGGGGGCCAAAAGTACAGCATGAATGCAATCCTGGGTTTCACCCAAGGCACCCTAAGCGTATGAATCTAACACATCATCACGCATCATCAATCGGGTACTTTCAATTTCCCCAAAGGCGTTAAGCCGCAAACAAAAAGGGGTATAGTAATTCCCCTAACAGCATACAAGCCGCCACACGGAACTCTTTCCAAGGCCCCACCCGCTCGTGGGTCTCAAACCTGGGCTTCCCTGCAAGCTCTGACTTCTCACGTCAAGATTCTGTCTTACACACAAACCGATTCTAAGAACCCTTGTTGGACCCCACCTGCTTGTAGGCTTCATTGCTCGGGCTTGTCCTATGCTTGGCGTTCTCGTCAATCTTATAGAAGGGGACTAGTCTCGTCGGGACACTCTCCCCACATGACTTGCACGTCACGGGATAGCCAGCCGACCACGGAGACAAAGTCGCACCTTAGCACATCAAAATCCATAGCCTTTCCCACCCTAATCCATCATTCGTACGACAACGTTCCCGCGCACCAAGGAAACCATCTACCGCCAATGCGGAGCTAACCTTGTCCAGTTCCGGTTAAACGTACTCACTCTAAAAAGGGAGAAAAAACATACATCACAAATGGCGTCTTGCCGGAATGGATTTCTACAAAATCCTAAAGGCTCGCTATGCAATATCACTGAGTCGGAGTAACGGTCGCGACTACGGATTTACCCACAATGCCTAATCCACTAACAGAGCAGATCTCTAATGCAATATCATGCCAGGGACGGACACAATCGACCCGGTGGTTCCTCTTCGACCATGGCGACCCAAACCCCTCTCATTTGAGAGATCCGGTGCCCCAAATCTTGAAGGAAAGAGATGTTATGCATGCATCCTAGAGACCGAGAGGATAAATATAATTACCTTATGACCCCTCTTCCTAGCAATGGAATCCTTGCTTTGAACGGCTTGACACGAGCACCTCCACTCCCTCTCAACGGATCTGGTCTCGGAGCGGCGATCAGAGCTCTGAAGCTTCGTCAATGGCGAAAGGAAGCTCTCTCCTTCCTCCTCCCTTCTCTCCCTCTCCAACCTACTCTCAAACTAAACGATGAGAAGTGAGGGGGAAAACCCTCTCAGCCCTAATAAAACTTATAGGGTGGAAGATCCTGGGCCTTTGGATCTAATTTGGGGAAGCATCGGAAGGCCACAAAACAAAATGAGGGAACAACACCCGTCCGCACGATCAGTGGCGCACGACCAGTGGTCGTGCGCACTAGATCCCATGATCGTGCGATCACCACTGGCAGAACTCCAGAAAGAAAGGGATAACGCGCATGAGTAGTGGCGCATGACCAGTGGTCGTGCGCACTCTGTCCAATTGTCATGCGTTTACCCAGGCAGAACTTGGAAAAATGGAGAATAGTGTGCAAGATCAGTGGCGCACGACCACTGGTCGTGCGCAATAGATCCAATGATCGTGTGCTCTAGATCCAAAGTCGATCTCACCGGCCTATCGCCACCGGCGTCTCTACTATCGGGAGCTAGCTTCCAGCGACTCCAGGTCTGAAAATTGGGGTGTTACACAAGTCATATTCGTCGAGTCTGCCTTAGTGACTTCTGGTTTTCTTCCCTTTGCATCGTTATGAAAATATGATGCTAAGCCTTGGGTTTTTTTGTGTTGTTTATTAATATAATTTATTATTATTTGTGGCCTTTGTTGGCAGTGGATAAAGGACAACGGCCTCAGTGCCGTTTTGTGAATCATTACACCTGGTCGGTTTTTTCTTCTCTTCTTATGGGTTGTTGGGTTGTGTTGGACAATGTGGCCACCACCACAGCGCAATTTTGAGATTTTTGGTCTAAAGGTTGGTGTTGGACAATGTGGCCCCTAGCTTAGTATCATTTTTTACCAGTATTAATGATTCACGTGTTTTGAGCTGATCAGTCTCTGCTATTTATATATATATATATATATATATATATAAGCACGTATATCCTTATGCATACACTTGCAAATTTTATAGAAGCATTGCTTCATTTCGCACTTAGTGCACCCTTTCTTATGACTCTGTTTGAGAATTCTTCTCTGCCTATTAAAGTATGATTTTTTGCTGTGATTGGACAACTTTTCTTTTATAAGGGTTGGTAACCCTTTTGTCCCTTTGGATTATTTCTACTAATGATCTTTGGTTACCACTTGTTTATTTTTGCTGAGGTATTCTTTTCTTTTGAATGCCTTAGGTTCAGAGCAGTAGTCGTTGAGAGGCTAGGTTTTGTTGTGGCTAGTGGTCTGCAGTTATTGCAGTTGTCTTTTCCTCACTGTTGTGAGGTAGTTTTGTAGTTCTTTTATTTAGTTCAGACATTTATGCTTTTAGTTGGTTTGTGTTAGGTTGTTGATGTCCACTAGAGATTTTGGTTGAATGTTAAGTTACTTGGTAGCTGCTAAGTCTATTTCTTGATGACTTGTCGGATTTACTTGCTCTCTGGGAAGGTTTTATGCTAGGATTACATGTTAGGTATTTTTAAAGTATAAAAGTATCATTTTAACTATCTCATTTATAGCATGGTTTTAAAGCAAAGTCACTATATTTTAACGAACGTAAAAACTATTTCTATATTTATATTAAACCTAGAGGTATGCATATCGTGAGTTGTCTTATTTGGATGTTTATGATCATGTAGGATGTCAATCAATATAAACAAAGTATTTTCCACAGTGTATATTCATATTTTCACTTGTAGATTTGTTGATTCACTGAGCCGAGGGATACAACCATCAAAACTTAACTTAAATTATAGCTTTCTTCATAATAAACTTGAGGACTTCTCATAAAGTGTTAGGTTCGAGTTCTTGCATGAGCGCCTGCAGTCATCCCCTGCACGGTATGGCATCATGAAGCATGTTTTCTCTTACTCTTATATATTGCTTAAATGCGGAGAAAATGTGGGTTATGATAATTGCCCCACATATAAAGGATATAGGTATTTTGATCATGTTCTTTGGATACAGTATGTTTCTGCGGATGTTACTTTCTTTGAGGATGCTCCGTTCTTTTCTCCTTCCTCTACTATTTCTTCTTCTGATCATTCTTCTTCTTTTCCAACCATGTCGGCACCCCTTCCAGCGCCTACAATTCTTTCTTCTCCTTCTCTTTCTGATTACTCTCTTGTACTTTATACTTCTCCTGAGCCGCTGCCAACTTCTCCTGGGCGAGTAATCTCTCCTTTGGATGGAACTGATATAGTAGATAGGACAGACCTTGATCTTCGGATTGCTCTTCGAAAAGGTGTTCGATCATGCACTCGACATCCTCTTCAGGATGTGGTTTCTTATGCGCAACTATTTCCTTTGTCTAAGAGCTTTGCTCTTACTCTATTGGTGAATGTTATTTTGGCCTCCTATCATGATGCTCTTGTTATTCCTCATTGGAAAGCTGTTATGGATGAAGAGATGAACACTCTCACTAAACGGGGTACTTGGACTTTTGTTCCTACTCCTCCAGGAGCTGATGTTGTTGGCTATCGCTGGGTCTTTGTTATCAAATTTCTCCCTCATGGTACTATTTATCATTACAAGGCTTGGATTGTTGTCAAAGAGTTTTTGCAAACCTATGTTATGGACTTCTTTGATACTTTCTCTCCTGTTGCTCTGATTACTACAAATCGTGTTCTTTTTTTGGTGGATGTCAACAGGGACTAGGAAATGTCATAGTTAGAAGTGAAGAATGCCTTTCTTTATGGTGATTTACTGGAAATAGTCTATATGGAACAACCTTATGGGTATGTTGCTCAGGGGGAGTCTCAGGTCTGTAAACTGCGAAAGGCAATTTATGGTCTTAAGCAAAGTCCTAGGGCCTGGTTTGACAAGTTCAACGTAGTTATTTCTATTGTTGGGTTTGCTCAAAGTGTTGCAGATCACTCTTTATTCATTCGCAAAACCTTGGCTGGTCTTATTTTCCTTGGGTTTATGTGGATGATATTCTTCTTGTAGGGGATGATAGAAAGGGTGTGGATATGACAAAGAAGCATCTTCTTTAGCATTTTGTTACTAAAGATATAGGATATCCGAAAAAAAATTTGGGGATTGAGATATCTAGGAAACCCGGTCATGTAGTTCTTTCACAGCGAAAGTATGCATTGGATCTATTAAAAGCAACAGGTCTCTTTGGGGCTAAACCTGCTCGATCTCCAATAGTTGTTGGAGATGATAAATGTTGGAGTGAGGACTCATCTCTTCTAGAAGATGTCACCAGGTACAGATGGCTTGTAGGGAAACTTATTTATCTGACAGTCATAAGACCGAATATTTGATATGCAATGGGAAGAGTGAGCCAGTTTATGCAAGCTCCTAAGGAGTGTCATCTTCAGTCGACTATAAAGATTCTAGAGTATGTGAAAGGTGCTCCAGGGAAAGGACTTTTATTTTATAAAAGGGGACATTTGAAGGTTGAGGCATACTCAGATGTTAGTTATGCGGATGATAAGAAAGATAGAAAGTCTACTTCAGGATTTTGTACCTTTGTTGGAGGAAATTTGGTCAGCTAAAAGAGCAAGAAATAGGTAGTTATTTCCAGGTTAAGTGCTGAATCCGAGTATAGAAGCATGACTCAAACTACATGCGAGCTGAAGTTGTTACGGAAACTTATGCTTGATTTAAGAGAGGTTTATGATCGTCCTATCCCAATATTCTATGATAATAAGGCAGTCATATATATTTCAAGGAATCCTGTCTTTCATGAGAGGATGAAGCATATCGAGGTGGATTGTCACTTCATCAGAGAGGAGATTTTGAAGAATCAAATATGCACACCATTTGTCACCTTAGAAAGAGAAATAGCTGATTTCTTCACCAAACCAGTTACTCCTTTCGGGGAGGTTTGTAGTAAGTTATGCATGGTAGATATATATGCTCCAGCTTGAGGGGAAGTATTGAAGCTTGAGGAGACCAGGTGGTTTATTATCTAACAGCAGCGGTCAGCTTGTCTCCTTAGCCTGGAAGTTTGGCTCAGCGGCCTAGTGGTGAACCTCAGCAAGCGGTCTGGTGGTTAGCTACAGTAGTGGTCTGGTGGTTAGCCACAACAGTGGTATGGTGGTTAGCCGCAGTAGTGGTCTGGTGGTTAGCCGCAGCAGCGGTCTGGTTATTAGCCGCAGTAGCATCCTGGAGGTTAGCTGTAGTAGCGGTCTAGAGGTTAGCCGCTGCAGCGGTCTGGTGGTTTGCCATAGTAGCGATCTGGAGGTTATCCGCAGCTGCGGCCTGGATGTTTGTCGGCATTGGAGTTCAGAGGCTTCTCTAGTTGTATATTCTGTATAGACTAGCGGTTTGACTATGTTAAACAGCAAAAGCCGCGCAGTTAGTATTTATTCCCACATCTCTTGTTTTATTCTCTCATCTCCCCCCTTCTTTTATAAATAAGGCGGCATACCTACGTATTGTTTATCATTCTAGAGTAATAAAATTTGTGATTTATTTAGCTCTTTTTCACATCAACCAAGAACAAAGATGACACAAACAATGCGAGATACAAACTCGCCTTATTATAATAAAGAATAGTTCATTACAATGCCGCCAAGTGGCGAGTACAAATAAAAGAAAAGAAAAAATCTAAGTTCCGGGAGGATGCTGCTCTGGAATAGGTGGATGTCGCCTGACCAAGCCCATCTCGCGAGCACTTCGAAAGTCCTCGCTGGCCTGCACTAGTGCATCGTCCCCTCACTGCAGTTGGTCCTCCATCCTCATAAGTCGCCCAACGGATCCCATGCTCGCTCGTATGCCGGCCAACTCTTCATCATAGAGCTGGATGTGATGGTCAGTCATCGCTTGACGTCGATCTAGCTCATTAATCATATAAAAGTGCATCTCGTAGGCCGCAACCTGATCCTGTAGCTCTTCCATCCTTGTCATCCTCACCACTAGTGCTGAGATCCAGCGATGAGGCTCGCAAATGGCAATTTGGTCGAACTTATTTTCTAGCTTGATAAAGGTGCGGGCGGCAGCATGGAAATATTCATTTCTAGAGAGCCCAAGGGCATCAATGAAAGCCGCTCCATGGGTTGAAGGGTGACCTATCAAAGTAGAGAGAAGTCACCAAGTTAGTTACAATTCAGCAGTAGCAGTCAAATCAGTTCAGTATCATTGCAAGCTATCTTGCCGAGGAGCTCGAGATCATCGAGGGGAAGGGCTACGGCGAGTTGATTCTCGCGGGCCCGATGACAAGCCGCTAGTGCAATCATTAGGCTGCCCCTGTCAACGGCCTCCATGGTCGCGGATTTCGGTCCACCAAGGGAAGTAGCTTAGGTACCTTCTTTCTAAATCTCACGCCGAGCTCTTCGACGAGATCTGAGGAACCGTTATTTACGGGCAGAGTTCAGGAAGAGATTCGTTGCTCGGTGGACAAGGAGGTGGCAGTGGGAGAGTTGCACTCCTCGGTTGTAGCAAACTCGTCAGGGGAGGAGGAGGCGGCAAAGGTGTGCTCCTTGGTTGTTCCTGTTTTCTAAAGTAGGTGGCGATGGCAAAGGTATGCTCGCTGCCGGCAACATTGTAGTGGTCGAAGTTTGAGGGGCCTTGCTCACCCCAGGGTGCGAGGTCTTCGTCACCAAAAGATCCTTTTCTCTCTCCTTAGGGACTTATTTATCGGACCCTTTCTTAGATCCAACATTGATGTGGACGGTATGCCCGGATCGAGGTTGTTGGGGAGCTTGCAGGGCGACCAGCAGAGTTGCTCTCAGTGGAGCGATTTTTAGAAGCTCGCCTTAATTAGTCGGTGGAGGAGCTGCGAATACAAAGAGCAAACCATCCAGGCATAAATAGATAGATCAATGACTTTTATAAAATTTAACAGGGCGGCGACCTTGCGAGGCAGCGAGATCTGCCTGCATCTGTTCCTGGGTCCCAGCAACTTCCGGGGCAGGAGGAGAAGACTGCGGGTAGAAGAGGGAGAAGTCGGGAATGTCGCTCAGAACAAGGTCATCAAGGAGCTGATGGGAATTGGTGGAAGGCTCAGGTTGGACGACCGAGGAGGAGTCAATATCGGCAGGCGGAGGGGAGTTGCCAGTTTTGGATGCGAGCGAGTTCTTTAGCTTCTTCTTTAGTTTTACTTCTTTAGGGGAGGTAGATCAGTACCAACCATGCTTTCTCGCGGCCTTCTAGGCCTTGTGAGCTGAAACACCCTAGATTTTTCGATGTTTATTTTAAATTTCTGTAGTGACGTAATAATGATGTTAGGGCATTACATTGATGCGTAGTTAATGGGAACCGTTGTTGGAGCGTGATTTTTCTCATCGGAATCCGAGGCTTTTACTCGGTGGATTTTAATAGGTTGATGTTGGTTGTAACTTTGGGGAATTTTAATCTGAGTTGGGTTGTCGAATCTTAATTTCGACTTCAGCATTGGTTTTATAGCATTAATATAAAGCCTTAGTGCAAATTTTGCGGAAATTCGAGTTGATTTGAGTTTTTGGTCATTTGGACGTTTAATTATTAATAATAAAATTTATATTATATATATAAATACTTATAACCAAAAACCATATTCCCTATCTTCTTCCCCAAGTCGTCGGAACGAAAGTGCGGAAGAGAAGAGGCGACGGATATTATGAGGCCTTCGGCCACCGACCGTAGTGTTAACCTAGAAATCGACGATCCCTCCCAAGGTAGCTAACTCACAAGTCGCGGCCTGCTCCAGGTTCCCCTAGAGGTTGTGGCCTGTAAGCCCTCTTTTCTAAGGATGGGAAAACGGACTTCTCTCTCCACTAAGGCCACATGGCTAGGGCGGTCTCCCCGGTATGACCGCCCAGGTCGCGCAGCAGCCGCTTGTTCTGCAGGGGCTGCGGACTGCTTCCTCAGTCCACCACAGCAGGCTGCGCGGTTAAGTTATCTAATCGCGCAATTGTTCATTCTACTTCAACAGGCGCGAACTACCCAACTAAGTGGCGGACACGCATTCCTATCTGCTCAGACCGCTCGGTAATCACATGCTCAGTAGGAGGCGCGATTTGCCCTCCATCCCGCTCCTGCAGGTCACCCGGCTAGCAAGGCTACGTTATCACCAAGTGACCACACTTCGATAGTTTCAGACTGCTCTCCGCTACATCCTAGTCCTCAAAAAGTAGGCGACCTGCCTCTAGGTTGCCCGACAGTACACTACAAGCTTTAGGCGGCCCAATAAGCAACATGCTTCAAGGTCGTCTGCCTAATAGGTGCGACCTGCTCCTTCTATTCGGCAGAAGGTGGCGGAATCAACTCCAGCCCCCTAGAAGGTGGCGGGCTCACTCTCTCCAGCAAGCACGATAGACTCCTTCTACCCGCTAGTGGGTAGCGACCTCGCTTCAACCAACAGTATGCGTGACCTAGGCTCTTCAGTCCGCCAGGTTGCCAACCTCTTGTCATCCAACAGGGGGGACAAGCCTCCAGTAAGAGGCGGGCTCTTCCTGTGCGCCGCGAGCTCGGTGGACTCAATATGCGGTCCGCCACTCAGCACTCCAGCTTCCCAGCTCCGGCCACTTCCTAGCAAGAGGCAGACAACTCCTCAGCCCGCATAGCTCGATGCGGGCTCGCCCAATATAGTAAAAGCGGACTCATCCAAGTCTGCCAATAGAAGATAAACTCATGTAGACAAAACCCAATCTGAACAACTCGGCGCAGACTCGGCAGACTCCTTCTCTACTCGCACAACTTATCGCTCTACTGGGGGTAACGTTACCAGGACCATCTCCACCCCAAGCCTATAAATAGGCCCTTATACCTCTCATTCAAAAAGCACAGAGGCACGGTGGAGTGGGACAACATAGGCATCAAGTCTTGAGGACTCTAACTCTCAGTCTACGCGACCTCACCTATCTTCTCAGCCTGATCGTGCAGTCCGCTCAGCTTAGTCTAGCGAGCTGTGGGATCAGCTAACCGCGCAGCCTGTCGACGTCTTTGCTCAGTCTGCGCGGCCTATGACAACTTCTTTCCATAGCCTCCGGCTTCCCCATTTGTACCCTTTATTTGTTTTCCATGTAAAGGTGCAATCTCATGCTGTAATCTCGGTTTATAATCAAAGAAAAGACCGTCGCAAGAGTGGCAATTAAGCTGCGGCAGGCAAAGTCTTCTGTTGTCGATGCAAGCGGTAGCCTCTTCTTCTCAACTCCTATCCTCTCTCAGTCTCAACCATCAGAGCTAACCATCAAAGTAACTGTCTGCTCAACAGTTCCTAATTAACCTCCTTCTTAACCCTGCATCCCGGATCGACCGTGCTCCACTCTCGAGCAAGCTAGCAGAAGAGCGCATTTTTCGCATTAACATTTAACACGCAACCTTCAGATCTCGAAAAGACAATGAAAATCAGTGGTTACTCATGTCAGACCTTCAACCAGCCGAGAACCTTGCTCCTTCAAGTCCTAGTGAAGATCCTCTCTGGGAAGCCTTGGAGCAATCGCGCAGTGAAACTGCCCAACAGTTTCAAGCAATCAGACATACTCTAGTTACGATCTCGCAGCGATTAGAAATGCAATCTGCAGTAACACCAATTCCTCCAGTCAATCCAACACAAGCATTGGAGACTTCGCAAGATTATCCTCCAGCTTATCCGCCGGTCTATCCTCCTGTTTACCCACCAACCTTTCTGCAAGGGCCTGCAGCCCCTTTGTGATCTCAAAATGATGAGTTCATAGCCTATTTAAACTTCTTATGGGAAGCTGCCCGAGGAAGTCCAGCAAGATTTCTAAATTTTCAGGGAAGTCATGCCTACTCATCAGCTCCTGCCTTTGCTCCTCCCACAGCATCTTTTCCCTTCTATCCTTCTGCTCCTTTTGCAGCTACAACTTATGCTCCCTATTTTCCTTATGTTGTAGGAGAGCAAGAAGAGTCATCACCATTTTCAGAGAATGTTCGGCATGAACCAACTCCAGTTAACTTTAGAGAGCCGCAGTTTCCAATTTACACTGGAGAGACTGACCCAATGAAACACCTTCAAGCATTTGAATCAGCCATAGCTCTCAAGACCCTTTCAAATGCTACCAAATGCAAACTCTTTGTAACAACCTTTGATGGACAAGTGACGGATTGGTTCTATGGACTATGTCCTCAATCAATCTCTTCTTTTGTTGATTTGTGAAGAGAGTTTCTGCTCAGATTTTCTACCTCTACAAAGAGAAAGAGCAGTCCAAAAGCCCTCTTTGATATCAAGCAGCGAGAGAATGAGACTTGGTCTCATTTTGTGGATCGATTCTAGAAAGAGATTTTATACATTGAGATCGTCGATCAAGAAATGTATCGAGTGGCTCTTATACATGGTCTGCGTGAAGGACCACTTAAGTTTGAGGCTAATATCTGAGCTCCAAGGACATATCAAGAGTTGTTTTGCTTAGCCAACTCATACATTTAAGGTTAGAAAAGCAATCCCAGCTTTGTCTCTAGGCTCATAGAAGAGAAAGATTCTTCTTATTCTTATAAGCAACCTCCAAGGTCTCCTCGAAAAGATTTTCCATCCCACTCAAGGAAGGAAAGAAGATTTCAATGTCGTCGACACCCCTTCCCGGGCCAAGATCGTGTCTTAGATCAATTGTTACTATTGCCATCCCCACCTCCGCAAACAGCTTTGGTTCATCAGCAGCAAGATGATGACTTGCTAGAGTTCGATCTATATGAGGCCATGCAAGAAGTAAGCCAATTCATGAAGGGTAGGGCTAATTTCAAAAGGCCTTACCAGTCGACAGATCAAAGATCAAAAGATTCAGATCCATTCTATGAGTTTCACAAAAAAAGTGGGCATTTAACTGAAAACTGCCAAGCACTTCGTCAACTGGTACAAAAGATGCTGAGGTAGGGCAAGATGTGTGATCTATTCCCGAAGGATGACCACTCTGATCCATCATCTTCAAAAGTCAAAGAAGTAGCAGACGTTCCTTGCTGCACAAAGGGAGTGAGCCAAATCAGCAATTACCCTAACCTCGTTATAGGCAGGACCAGCGATGCCGATCAAGAGGGCTCCCTTGGAAATCTATTCTGAGCTGAAGAAGGACATCAAAGTCCCTAAAATCTCCTTGCAATCATTGCCAATTATTTTTACTTATATTCTTCAAACATTTTCTTTCTAAAAACACTTCTAAGTGTTTCTTTAATTCATTTCAATAAATTTTACGTTAGAGATCCCATACTGACACATTTCCCTTCATTGAGTGCTTCCTCCTCTATTTTCTCTTTGCCAAAGAGATCATTGAACCACCGAGATATCGGCAAGTCTTGCTTAGGGCCCCCTCGAGGTTGGACTCTGGCGTAAGACCACAATGAACACATATAGTGGGGAGTGTTCGCGTATGTGTAGTGGGGGTCGTCCAACTCTAGTGTGGAGGATTACGGGACTTCGGATCCTAGATGGTATCTAACATAAAGTGAGCATCAAGGGAGGTCCCATTTGTTAGCTCTGTTGTGCTCCGTTAGGGATACATTACAATTACGATGATCTTTATTGGGCAGGCAATGGCGATCATGTATAGCCTTGCCTCCTCGATCGTCTCATGATTGTAATGGATGAATACTCTATGGTACTCTCAATCTGTGCCTTCGCAGGGACCACAACTTCATTGATCTTTCCAAAGGCGAGCAATGCTATAGACAACTTGGCGTACCTAGCCTAACTGATCAGCGATGTTTGTAACCCGAGGCAATAAGCATTGTATCTATCGATCCTTCTCAAGATTTTCTCTGTATTTTTTCTTTTGTGCCCTTCTAAAGGAAGCGCGGCCAGCCTGCTCTAGGTAGGACTACGCTCTTGATGACCTTTCAAGGCCTGGCGATGCATAAGGCCCACGGGTTCACTCCTGAGGCAGCATCTTGCCTTTTTTTGGTCATCTTCGGGTGTAGACCTCCTTTATCATTCTGCCTTCTTACAGGTTAACAGGTTAAGTCCAACCTATCAAAAGGAATTGCAATATCTTTTTGCTTATACTCGCTTCATATTTTCGGCTTTCATGAATATCTATCTACTGACGATTGATTATGCTTGTTCTTGGCTTCTATTATTCAATCAAGGAATCTATTTATATTTATTGACAAGCCATGTTATTGAAGTCTAAGCAAGATGGTTTCGTCTGGCTGATCTGGATTTCATATTAAAGATATTATATCTGATCACGTGAAAAGATCATTATCGCAGTTTGATCTTTATTAGGTTAATAGAAGAGTTTGTCAGGCATTTCCTCTGCTATCCAATTATATCTTCCTTATCATATCAACAATCAACATTTGCAGGTTCCTTCCAGGTACTTGCAGCTTAATTTTCTTTCATATCTGCATCTAACTCTCCTTTTCCAGAGATTAGGAGATATATGCAAGTTCCCTTCAAGTACTTATAGCTTACTTTCCTTTCATATCCGCTTCTAACTTCTCTTTTGCAGGGATTAGCAGATATTTGCAAGTTTTTTTCAGATACTTACAGCTTATTTTTCTATCATATTTGCGTCTAACTCTTCTTTTGTAGAGATTAGCAGATATTTACAAGTTCCCTTCAGGTACTTGCAACTTATTTTTCCTTCATATCTACTGCTTGCTCTTTCTTTTGTAGAGATTAGCAGATATTTGCAAGTTCCCTTCAGGTACTTGCAGCTTAGCTTTTTTCTATATCTGCTACTCACTCACCTTTGTAGAGATTAGCAGATATTTGCAAGTCCTCTTTAGATACTTACAACTTAGTTTTCTTTCATATCTGTTGCTCACACTTTTTTTGCAGAGATTTGCAGATATTTGCAGGTTCCCTCAAGGTACTTGTAGCTTAATTTTCTTACATATCTTCTTCTAACACCTCTTTTGAAGAGATTAGCAGATATTTACAAGTTCCCTTCAGGTACTTGCAGCTTACTTTTTTATTATATCTGCGTCTAACTCTCCTTTTATAGAGATTAGCAAATATTTGCAAGTTCCCTTCAGGTACTTGCAGCTTACTTTTCTTTCATATCTGCTTCTAACTTCTCTTTTGCAGGGATTAGCTGATATTTGCAAGTTCCTTTCAGGTACTTGCAACTTATTTTTCTATCATATATGCGTCTAACTCTTCCTTTGCAGAGATTAGCAAATATTTGCAAGTTCCCTTCAGGTACTTGCAACTTAGTTTTCCTTCATATCTACTGCTTATTATTTCTTTTGTAGAGATTAGTAGATATTTGCAAGTTCCCTTCAGGTACTTGCAGCTTAGTTTTCTTTCATATCTACTACTTACTCTTTTCTTATAGAGATTAGTAGATATTTGTAAGTTCCCTCCAGGTACTTGCAACTTACTTTTCTCTCATATCAACTACTTACCCTTCCTTTTGCAAAGGTTAGCACGTGCTTGCAAGTTTCCTTCAAGTACTTGCAAGTTATCATTCTTCTGTGCCTTCCTCTCATCTTTGTTTTGCAGAGCAAAATGGAAGTCATTCACGTCTTCTTCATTTTGAAAAAGTAATTCAGGTACACACAAGATGTACCTCTTTTCGCCTGCATTGACATTTCTTTTGCAGAAAAAAGATAGGCATCGACAAACTCCTTCTAAGAAGAGACATCAGGTTCGATCTCTTCTTACCCCTTACTTTTCCGAGGGGAGGATCATGATTTTCGTGGGTCTCCTACTTTTTTGAAGTTCTCTCCGGGACTTAAAAAGTGTGGGGATTATGTTAACCTAGAAATTGGCAATCCCTCCTAAGGTAGCTAACTCGTAAGTCGCAGCCTGCTCCAGGTTCCCCCTATAGGTCGCGGCCTGTCAGCACTCTTTTCAAAGGATGGGCGGATAGACTTCTCTATCCTCTCAGGCCGCACGGCTAGGGTAGTCTTCCCGGTCGGATCGCCAAGGTTGCACAGCAGCCGCTTGTTTTGTAAGGGCTGTGGACTGCTTCCTCCTTCCTCCCCTACAGGATGTGCGGTTGGGTCAACTAACCGCATAATGGTTCATTCTACTCCAACAGGCGCGAACTACCCAACTAAGTGGCGGACTCGCATTCCTATCTACCCAGACTGCTCGGTAACCACATACTCAGCAGCAGGCATAATCTACCCTCTAGCCTGCTCCTGCATGTCGCCCGGCTAGCAAGGCTACTGTTATCACAAGGCCACCACCCTTCGACAGTTGTGGACTGCTCTCTGTTACATCCCAGTCCGCAAAGAAGTAGGCGACCTGCCTCCAGGTCGCCCGACAGTACACAACAAGCTTCAGACCGCCCAACAAGCAACCTGCTTCAAGGTCGCCTGCCTAACAGGTGCGACCAGCTCCTTCTATTCGGCAAAAGGCGGCGGACTCAACTCCAGCCCGCCAGAAAGTGGCGGGCTCACTCACTCAAGAAAGGACGATCGGATCCTTCTATCCTCCAGGTGGTAGTAACCTCGCTTTAACCAACAGTATGTGTGACCTGTGCTCTTCAGTCCGCCAGGTTGCCAACCTCTTATCGCCCAACAGGGGGACAAGCCTCCAGCAGGAGGGGGGCTCATCCTGTCCTCCGCGGGCTCGGCAAGACTCAATATGCAGCCTGCCACTCAGCACTCCAGCTTCCCACCTTCGGCCACTTCCCAGCAAGAGACGAACTACTCCTCACCTTGCACAGCTCGACGCGAGCTCTCCCAATACATCAGAAGAGGACTCGTCCCAGTCCACCAACAGAAGATCAACTCAATTAGACAAGTCCCTATCTGTACAACTCGGCGCAGACTCGGCGGACTCCTTCTCTATTTGCATAACTTACCTCTCTACCGGGGGTAACATTATCAGGACCGTCTCCAGCCCGAGCCTATAAATAGGCCCCCATACCTCTCATATAAAAGCACGGAGGCACGGTGGAGTGGGACAACCAAGCAATCAAGTCCTACGGACTCCAACTCTCAGTTTGCGCGACCTCACCTGTCTTCTCAGCCGGATCGCGCAGTCCGCTCGGCTTATTCTAGCGAGCTGCGGGATCAGCTAACTGCGCGGCCTGTTGACCTCTCTGCTCAGTCCACGCGGCCTATGGAAACTTCTTTCCTTAGCCTCCAGCTTATGTAGGCCCGCTCTTTCGAGCGTTTTGGTGGCCGACAAATTAACGCGATGCTCTCGAATAATTCTCACGTTACACTCTAGCATTTAATGTCGCAGCGGTTTAATTAATATTATTACTAAACAACAATTACGGAGGGTTCGCAAAGCCCTGCAAGATAGCACCAAGGCGATAAGCCAAGGTCCTCTCAAGCGAAAAGAACCCACACGGTTCGATCGAGCGTGTTGTACCAAAAGAGAAACCATCAAAAATAAAAGAATCGGGCAAGGGTGGTTCTCTCCCAACAAAATACAACCGAGGGCCGCCACGCCTCACGAACTTAAACGAAAATACGATAAACAAGACAATAACTAAAATAAAATAAACCACGAAAAATCAAGCATTACACAAAACGCGCAATTTGCCAAAGCCACAAGATTTATCTAAGGAAGAGAAACACGTAAAGTAGAGATTTTCATTACCCAACCGGATTGGAAAATCCGGTTACGCTCAACTAAAATCGTTCCTCAACGGCACCACCAGAGATACGTTGGAGGGAGAGAAATTCATCGCCTTCTTCGTGTCACACTGTATTTGGAAAGTCCCGGCGAAATCTTTTGAATATGGAAAGAATAATTCCAAATAAAGCAGGAGAGAGAAAAGGTGGAAGGATATCGGAATATTTTAGGAAAGATATTTTTCAATTATGGTAGGTAGAGAAATTATGGTAGGAGGTATATTTAGATTATGGAGAATAAGAGGGGAATATGGTAGAGAATATTTTTTGTTTAGGAATGAGATTTGGTAGTACAGATTAAAGATGGTATAATATCTTGGTGTTTAGGAAGGAGATGTGGGATGGGGGTCGGTTTTGGTGTGGGGGAAAAGGAGAGATGAAAGGTGACAGTTTTTTTGGTGTTAGGGTGGCCGATTTTGAGAGGGGTGGTGGAAGGCTCGGTTTGGTGGGGTGTTGTGGTGGTAGGGTTGTTGAAAGGAAATGTGGTGGTCGGCTTGTGATGGTGGAGAAGAGGGGCTCGACTAGGTTATGGAAGTTGTGGCTCGGTTTTACTAAGGGAGTGGGAGATGGCCGGTTTTGTGAGGGGAAAATGGTGGTGGTGGTCGGGTAGCAAGGGAGGCAAGGGAGAAAGGGAAGGGAGAAGAGATGGTCGTCGGCCAACACAAGAGGAAGAGGATGGGGGAAGAGGGGATTTCAGCAAAAGAGGAAGAAGGAGGAGAGAATTCTTCAAGAGGAGGATTAAGGTTGGTTTTTTTCAATTTCATTCATTCACTAATTAAAACATGAAGGATACATGCCTATATATAGGCTACACCACTCAATCTCCCTCCAAACAAACTTCAAAATTCAAAATTCAAATTGAACATATGATGGTTATATCATAGTTCATGAAATGAAATAATTAAAATTCTACATGATGGTTATACGCACCCATCATTACACATGAAATGGAAATTAAAACATGAAATTAAATAACATTGCAAAAATAAAACAAAGCATAAAAATTAATTAATAATTAAAAATAATTTATTAATAATAATTATTAATTATTATTAATATGTTGGCTTGCGTTCAGGACGGGTATTATGGCGATGCTCCACATGAACATCCGTAAGCACGCCATCGTCGTCTTTAAAATGTTGCGGGCCATCGTCTCCATCAATCAGGTCACCATCATCATCAGAGGGAGGACGCTCCTTGGCGACATATCGTGGGAAGTCGGCTCCATTAATCCTCCCCCTCTTAAAACGACTCATCACTGATGAGTATGCCTGCGAGTACTCGTCTGGGAGGTCATCGGCGGGGAAGAAGAACATGCATGACACAAGGTGGTCTTGGAAGGACCTCAAATATGCATTAGCCAAAAAAGGAAAAAGAATTTCAACAACATCCACCAACATACCTCCGATGGAGACCGAGAAGGAGAACGATCCTAGAAAACTATCACCACCCAACCCAATAGAAAACATAGTGGAAAATATATACGAAGAGGTAGACATTTCAAGTGGCATTAAAGCATAAAGCGTAAAATATGTAACGATGAAAATAGGAGTTATGCCCCAATCAGTGGAAAATTTTAATAGAAACGTCATGTCACCATATTTCCGTAAAATCCGTAAAAAGTAGACTAGCCGATTCGTTAATATTTCTAAGGTGCTCGGGGGCATCCGTTCGGGAGTGAGACAAACCAAAACCAAATCTTTCATATAGCGGTGGAAGATTATTTGATACAACATAGCAAGTAATTTAATGGACACATTTAGAAGGATCAAGAAATGAAAAATGCGCCTAATTAAATTAAAACCATGAGGGAAGAACCCATGTGCAACATGACTGGAATTAATAGTAGAAAATAACGGAATTAAGTAAGGTGGCACGAGCTCTTTCAGTTCAAAAATCAAATCAGTGGAGCCTAATGTTATCGTTTTAAATTTGGTATTAAACTTAGATTTAAAAATATCATAATAATAGGCTTTTAGAAAACGCTCGTCACCAACTACGTTCACCCATATCTTTATAAGTAAGTCTAACGGGAAGGCGGGAATAATAAACTTCTCTAAATATAGAGGGCTAAAAATGACGAACTCATCTACTCGAGCTAAGGGAACCGGAGGGAGAGTCGACAGGGTTGACTCTGTAGGGGGAACCAAGTCACACTCAACGTCAAAACATGGATTAAGCGTCCAGGAGAACGCCTCCGATTGCAAGCCATTAAAATCAAAAGTAAACTCGAATAGTGGATTCGTCCTCACTGAAAACTCATCCTCAGTTAACTTTTCACCACAGAATGAATCCGCCAAATCAGCCGACATGTCTTCTAACGCATTAGATATTTTATTCAATTTAGCTTCAGTGATCGTCCCAAAGGTAGGCAAATTTATATCGGATAAAACTTCTAAACTACCTTGGGCCTCAGGCAAAGGAGCTATCATCAAAGAGAAATCTATCGGGCCCTAAGCGCAACCGTCATCCAAAGATAATATTTCCTCGCGGGGTAAATCTACTACAGCTTCACATTCTATGTTGACCAATTCTTCCCATGAGGTGGTGACATCGTCTAATTCAGCAATAGGGGATGGGCAAATCGAATCCAGGGGAGTATAAAAATTAGCTCGAATCCCAAGCAGCGATGATAACATCAAAGGACTAACACCCGGATGTATAACACTAAGCTTATCCCAAACTGAACATCCATCCCAAGGTGACTCTTCCAAAACCATATAAATATCTAGCAATCCAGGGTCAACCATAATAACGTCGGGTCCTAGCAAGTCACCCCCTAAATCAGTAACAGGTACGCTCTTGGCATCGGGTGACTCTATTGACTCAGCTGGAATGTCTACTGGCTCAAGGTCATCAGAAGACTCCATCACTAAAATATCGTCGACGGGGATTGGAGATGATTCCTCAGGAGATAAATCGTCATCCAGGTCACTAGGGTAACCAATCTCCTCAATGTCACTAAAAGCATTAGTGAAACTTGCCTCGTCCTCAGTGACGGGCTCAGTCCTAATCACATCCTCAGGTTCAACAGGAGAGTCAGGCACTATTGTAAGTAAAGGAAGACTCTCACCTAGCTGATTAACTTCATCATCCAGAGATTCTATATCCACATAAGCATCCTCAGAGGTATCATTCACTATACCAGAGGGCTTAGATGTCGAGGCTAAAGAAGCAAACACCCTAAGAGTAACCTCTTTCGAGTTCAAATTTTGGGGTCTAAATGGCTTATGTTCCCTATAGGTGGGACTAGGCACACTTTGGGTATTACTATCTCTCTGGGGATATGATCTATCAGGAGATATATGGTCACTCCTATAAGCATATACGGGTCTAGTGCCGTAACTATTCTTACTAACGGGTATGATGTTATTAGTGCACAAGTAGGCGGGATCAAATTGATCCGAGAGGAGGCTACGCATGTGCGGCCAAGCATAATGATAGCTACCAACACGACGCTCTTCATTTAACCAATATAATCGGGCTCGACCTACTAATTGCTCTCGGGCAAAGCTAACCTTTTCATAGTCATCCCATAAGTGACAATTAAAATATTATTCTAATCCCTTAAGCCAGTCATTAAAAGTTTGGGGATACTCTAAACCATAATAAGTAGGATAAATGTGGTGTGCCCTAGGGGTGTGTTTAGCTATATCCTTAGCATAGGAATAGTCTAACTGGGTAGCATATACGTCATATGTCATCCTAGAGAGAACCGGAGAGGACACTCGATCTCAATTTAGTGCACGTGCACAGAAAAGGGGTACCAGATCCACTAAACTCTAACGAAGATGGAATTGTTCTTGCCAAATAGCTAAGGTTATAATTATATAAAATAGATTTTCTTGCTGGAGAAAATATAAGGATTATTAAAAATAATTATTTTTGAATTTTGCTGAAAAAATAAAAATATAGGCCGCTATTTGCAGACCAACTATTAAATTTTAAAATAACTTAATAAAAATAATGACTTAATGAAAAATAACTTTTTTTTGGAATTTTATTAAAATAAGATAGAGAATTTCCAGATTTTTTTTTTATTATTGTGATAAAAAAAATTAAAAAATTTTAGGCCGCTATTTGCAGAACAAATATTTAAAAATTGATTTTTTTATGAAATACCATGCAACGAGTGAGTGCGTGTTAACGTGCCAAATAAGAGGGGGAGGGTGCCAATTAGGAAATTGACGTGAACCTCCCTCTGATACCAAATTGATGTAGGCCCGCTCTTTCGAGCGTTTTGGTGGCCGACAAATTAACGCGACGCTCTCGAATAATTCTCACGTTACACTCTAGCATTAAACGTCGCAGCAGTTTAATTAGTATTATTACTAAATAACAATTACGGAGGGTTCGCAAAGCCCTTCAAGATAGCACCAAGGCGATAGGCCAAGGTCCTCTCAAGAGAAAAGAACCCACACGGTTCGATCGAGCGTGTTGTACCAAAAGAGAAACCACCGAAAACAAAAGATCCGGGCAAGGGTGGTTCTCTCCAAACAAAATACAAACGAGGGCCGCCACGCCTCATGAACTTAAACGAAAATACGATAAACAAGACAATAACTATAATAAAATAAACCACGAAAAATCAAGCGTTACACAAAATGCGCAATTTGCCAAAGCCACAAGATTTATCTAAGGAAGAGAAACACGTTAAGTAGAGATTTTCATTACCCAACCGGATTGGATGAATCCGGTTACGCTCAACTAAAATCGTTCCTCAACGGCACCACCAGAGATACGCTGGAGGGAAAGAAATTCGTCGCCTTCTTCATGTCACGCTGTATTTAGAAAGTCCCGGCGAAATCTTCTGAATATGGAAAGAATAATTCCAAATAAGGCAGGAGAGAGAAAAGGTGGCAGGATATCAGAATATTTTAGGAAAGATATTTTTCAATTATGGTAGGTAGAGAAATTATGGTAGGAGGTATATTTAGATTATGGAGAATAAGAGGGGAATATTTTAGAGAATATTTTGGTTTAGGAATGAGATTTGGTAGTAGAGATTAAAGATGGTATAATATCTTGGTGTTTAGGAAGGAGATGTGGGAGGGGGTCGATTTTGGTGTGGGGGAAAAGGAGAGATGAAAGGTGGCGGTTTTTTTGGTGTTAGGGTGGCCGATTTTGAGAGGGGTGGTGGAAGGCTCGGTTTGGTGGGGTTTTGTGGTGGTCGGGTTGTTGAAAGGAAAGGTGGTGGTTGGCTTGTGATGGTGGAGAAGAGGGGCTCGACTAGGTTATGGAAGTTGTGGCTCGGTTTTGCTAAGGGAGTGGGAGATGGCCGGTTTTGCGAGGGAAAAATGGTGGTGGTGGTCGGATAGCAAGGGAGGCAAGGGAGAAAGGGAAGGGAGAAGAGATGGACGTCGGCCAACACAAGAGGAAGAGGATGGGGGAAGAGGGATTTCGGCAAAAGAGGAAGAAGGAGGAGAGAATTCTTCAAGAGGAGGATTAAGGTTGGTTTTTTTCAATTTCATTCATTCACTAATTAAAACATGAAGGATACATGCCTATATATAGGCTACACCACTCAATCTCCCTCCAAACAAACTTCAAAATTCAAAATTCAAATTGAACATATGATGGTTATATGCACCCATCATAGTTCCTGAAATGAAATAATTAAAATACTACATGATGATTATACACACCCATCATTACATATGAAATGGAAATTAAAACATGAAATTAAATAACATTGCAAAAATAAAACAAAGCATAAAAATTAATTAATAATTAATAATTATTTATTAATAATAATTATTAATTATTATTAATATGTTGGCTTGCGTTCAGGACGGGTATTATGGCGATGCTCCACATGAACATCTGTAAGCACGCCATCGCCGTCTTTAAAATGTTGTGGGCCGTCGTCTCCATCAATCGGGTCACCATCATCATCAGAGGGAGGACGCTCCTTGGCGACATATCGTGGGAATTCGGCTCCTTCACCAGCTTCCCCCTTTGTGCCCTTTATTTGCTTTCCATGTAAAGGTGCAATCTCAAGCTGTAATCTCGATTTATAATCAAAGGAAAGCCCGTCGCAAGAGTGGAATTTAAGCCGTTGCGGGAGAAATCTGTTTTTGCCACTGCAAGTGGCCTTCTCTTCTTCTCAACTCCTCTCGTCTCTCGGTCTTAACCATCAGAGCTAACTGTCAAAGTAACCGTCTGCTCAATAGTTCCTCATCAACCTCCTTCTTATCCCCGCATCCCGGATCGATCGTGCTCCACTCTCGAGCAAGCTAGCGGAAGAGCGCATTTTCCACATCAACACGTAGGAGTTCCGGAGGTCGGATTCATCGTCGGAGGGTAGATCCGGAAAGCTCTTGTCGAGATATACGCATTGGTGGTAGGTAATTTTGTTTTCTTGGACTTTTGGTGTTGGGGTGTGTGGCCCTAAACTCACTCTTTGTCCAAATCTCTTCAAATTTCATTGCCGCACTTCCTTTCTGGCCGATCTGTGCCCTGGAGTGTTCGGAAGGTTAAGATAAGGAAGTTTAAGGCAAGTGGTGGTTTTCTCCCTTGCCTAGCCTCTTGCAAATTCCTTATATATCATTCTCTGAATTTTTTTATCGATCCTGTTGTTAGATTTTATACTTCCGTGTCATTTATTTTGTCTACTTGTTTTACCTCATTCAAAAGGTAGTAAATTGTCTTTTCTTCTTATTGAGTTATTGTGGGGTTCTTTTACGTGTGTTTGGACTCCTGTCTTGTCTACCCCTCCCTTTCTATTATTTTCTGGAACTTATTCATGGTCTAGGTTAACTGTTGTCAAAGATTCCAAAGTCCAAAAACTTCTATTTAGATGGGAATGTTTTTGGCAGGAATAGGACTATGTCTTGGCATCGAGTGCTTTGAGTGTAGTTGCCTTGGCATCGAGTGCGGTGAGTGGACTAAGTCTTGGTGTCGACTGCTTTGAGTGTATCTGCCTTGGCATCAAGTGCGTTGGGTGTACTAAGTCCTGGAATCGAGTTTTTTGAGTGTAGCTGCCTTGGCGTCGAGTGTGTTTGGTGGACTAGGTCTTGGCATCGAGTGCTTTGAGTATTGATTCCTTGGCATTGAGTGTGTTGGGTTGAATAAGTCTTGGCATCGAGTTTTTTGTGTGTGGCTTCCTTGGCATCAAGTGTGTTGAGTGGACTTAGTCTTGGCGTCAAGTGCGTTGAGTGCACTCAGCAAGGCATCAAGTGAAGTAAAATTCATTGAGTTAAGTCCAGGCATTAAGTGAATCTGTCATGGCATCGAGTGCATTGAGTGAACTCAACAAGGCGTCGAGTGCATTGAGTGAACATTCCATGGCGTCGAGTGCTTGAGTGAATCTTCCTTGGTACCGAGTGCGTTTAATGAACTCAGTCTTGGCGTTGAGTGAAGCAGAGAGGCATCGAGTTGCTGTAGTCTTGGCATCGAGTGATTTCAGAGTTAGTATCGGGTAATTTAAATGTATCTGACGAGTGACTTTGAGTTCGTCAAGTCATATTCATCGGGTATACCTTAGTAACTTTTGGTTTTCTTCCTTTTGCATCATCATGGAAATCTGATGCAAAGACTTGGGTTTCTTTTCATTTATTAATATAATGTATGATTATTTGTGGCCTTGGTTGGCAGTGGAAAATGGACCACCACCTCAGTGTCGGTTTGTGAATCATTACACCTGGTGTGTTTTTTTCTCTCTTCTTATGGGATGTTGAGTTGTGTTGGACAATGTGGACACCACCGCAGTACCTTTTTGAGATGTTTGGTCTGAAGGTTGGTGTTGGATAATGTGGCCCCCAACTTAGTACCGTTTTTATCGGTGTTAATGATTCACGTGTTTAGAGCTGATCAGTCACTTTTGTTTATATATCTTTATACTATAAGCAAGGAGCTTTGAAGCCTTGGTGTAACATTCAAGTTGCCCAAAATGCCCTTAGATGTGGTGTATCATTCGGGATACCCAAAATACCCTCATAAAAATCATATTAATTTTAAAATTTGCAGGGCAAAAAGCATCATTTGGTTATTGCGCTTAATTTTGACGTTTTCCCGCTCGGTTTTGGCGATTTCCCGCTCACACGCCACTTTATCCTCGACTGCTTGCCCACTGTATGGGTTAAATCACGCAGGCCTCATCCTCCTCGGATAAATATTGACCGTTAAAACCCTCCTCCGTACCTTCTCCTCTGCCGCTCCTCCTCCAAAAAGAAGTCGATCGTTGGCCAGTGGCTCCGACTATCGCTAAAAAGACACGATCCACTTTTTCTAACCAGGTTGAGTTCTTTCCCTTGATCGATTGAGAGAATGTTTTTGTTCCTTTGCTCAAACTTTGCCCTATGTCTGATGCGAAATTATTCTCCTCAGTGCAAGGTATTGTCTGCATTTCTCTGTTCTCTCCCTTAGACTACAAGGTATCGCCTACATTTCTTCATTCTGAATTGTTTGTGTGTGTAATGCATTGGGTTTTATGACATGTATTGATTGTCCAGGATACTGCTTCTATATAAGAAAGAGTTCCCACCCGATGAGTCAAATTCGATTGGGGATTTCCTTATTTACCTCAATTAACTTCTCGTATACTTTTTCGTGATCTCGGCATCAATTTTATGACATTTTCATTCTCACATTTCTTGGGTTAAGTGGTTTATCTCCAATATCTTAGATATCTCTATAGGTTGGTGGTGGCTGCCTATTTGTTATAACTCTAGCTTTTCTGTGGTTCATACCTGCTTTGTTTCTGCCTCCCTGTCCAGAGAGGCCCTGAAGAAGTTGTGCAGAAGAAACATTCGCTTCCAAATCTTGAAGTTGAGCAGAAGAAGCTTCGCTTCAAAATCTTCCGAGAGGGTAAGCTCTTCACAGTAAATTATTTTGGCTTTTATCTTTCTTCATTCACAAAAAAATTATGATTTTATTGCATCTAACAGTGATGTTTTTTCCCTTTTGTGCCTGTGTTGTTTGTTCTAACTTTATCTTCCAAGATGTGTGAAAAAATTAGCTAGAGCAGAGTCTCTTTCACTGTGATTAGGAACTTAGGGAGGAAGAAAAATAGTATTTTGGACAGAGAAGAAACTTGAGTTTTGTACTAAATTTTCTTTTAATTGAGAGTTGTAAGTAAATTATTTGTTTTAGGCATGCAGTTATAGGATCGCAGAGAATTTGATTTTAATTTTATTAACTCTTTCTATTTTTGGCTTAGGCATGCGGTTATAGGATCACGTAGTTGGATGGTTCTCTTATGCTTATTTTCTTCTCCTACTCATTTAACACAAAATCAATTACTAAAGGTCTCATTCCACTAATAAGAGCTATTGATTTTTAAATTTACATTTCTTCATGGTTAATGACATTTATTGGTTCCACCTCCTGATGTCAATTTTTTCTTGGTTTGCATTCATTAAATATAATTACTACCAAAAACCAATTTAACAATCCTTTGCTTCAGGCTTGCTATGAGAAATAAATAATAAAATATAATCATTCTCAAGCAATCAAATTTATCTTTCTCCTATTTAATTCTGTTAAAACTTTTATGATATCTAATGCAGGAGCCAAGAAAACATTTCAAGCAATTTTTCTATCAAACCCGAGTTCCCAATCAAAGAAGACGTGTCGCGAGAATTAAAAAAAGGTATCCTCAGTTCAATAATTTTAATCTTACAGTGTTGTGTAATTTGTTGTCATCTGCTTTAGCCCTGTCCGTCCACTCTAGGGTTAGCTCAAACTTTTTATGTTGTAGTTTACTTTTAGAGCAGCTTGCTTCTTCATGAAGATTTTGTCTCAACTCTGTCGTTTTATGAATGTGATGCTTTGATTTTAGTGATTTCTCTAATTTTTGGATTTTTTAAATGTATATATGTGCAATCTGCCATTAAAAAGACTAAGCATGCTTAGATCCAATACAAAGGCTGAGTACTCTTTACTCTTTATGGTTTTGGATATTTTAAGCCTGAGTATCTCCTACAAAATTCAACGCAGTTGGAAATTCATTGACAGTAGGAGAGGTCTCTTTGATTTCTATTTTTGGCCATGAAATTTGATCCCATGGCATTGTAATTTGATCAAGTTTTTTTTATTATTATTATATTTGCTTCTACTATATCCTCTTTGCTATGTTTAATTTTTCAACTTCTCCTATGTTTTAATTTTCTATCATGTTTTAATTTTCCTTTTTTCGTCTTCCAAAGCGTGAACAAGGGGATTAAGGCATCTCATTTTATCCATGCATTTCATTTTTGAAGCTATTCACTCACTTCAAAAATTGAACTATGAAGTTGTTTAAACATAAATGCACTAAATCATATAGTTTTGGCACTTTCACCGTTGAATTTTGCAGTTGTTCTCCAATATTCATGTTTTTTTAATCATGAGTTTGTTCATAATATTATCTGATTAGAAAGGGTACCTGATGGGGATAAGTTCAAGTATTTCTTGGCACTCTACAAGTTAAGCACACTCTTCATCAAGAAAATGTTTTTTCATTCTCCTGTACATTCATCGGTCTTATTTCATCACTCTCACCAGCACTCTACAAGTTAAGCACACTCTTCATCATGATATATAGGCAGTTGTGATTAATTTTTTTAAACTTATGACACACCTAATTCTACTACCTATTTTGCTTATAGGTTTTGGTGCCCAACTGACACCTGCTCTGTGGATTTAAAGTCTCCACTAGCACAAGCAAGCACCCATAAAACTTCGTAAGTAATAGACAAGCACCCCTTAAACTTTATAAGAAATGACAGTGGAATCAAAATCTTATGATTATTAATTTTCTGTTGTAGATTAGAATATGCTGCTCATTCTTGGAGTGTGATTTAAGCATGGAAATTTCATGTTTAGTTTTATAGTTCTTTCAAAAGCTGTAAATCAAGAGATTCAAAAGAACATTAAAATTTCCTTATAATATATTTTTTAACTCCTTAAAATTTAATTCTAATATGTATAGCTCTTTCAAAAGCTCTTTCCTGTACATCTTATAACATTGTTTTTTGTGTGCATGCAACTCATATGATCTGTTCTATGTTGCAAGAATTAATGGGTCATGCAGTGTGTAACAAAGTTGAGACAACCACAAGCGCTGATAAAGCAATCTAATCTCCATTTCAGAATTTTTTGCTTTGCTTCAATGTGAGAACATGTCTTTGATTAAAGCTGATTATGATTGATTAAAGCTGATTTCCACATTTTTAGTACAAAAATTAGTCTGTTCAATGTCATCCCGCACGTCCAATGTCATCGCCCACGTCCAATGTGAGCGCCCACGATTAATGTCGGAGACCACGACCAATGTCACTGCACCCGATCAATGTCGCTGCCCCCGACCAATATCGCCGCACCCGATCAATTTTGCTGGCCCCGACCAATGTCGCCGCACCCGATCAATTTTGCCGGCCCCGACCAATGTCGCCGTCAACAACCAATGTCCCCCCATGATCAATGTCTCCCCCATGACCGATGTCGCCCCCAAATACTGACATCTCCCCCCACGACAGATGTCTGCGCCCTCCACCAATGTCGCCTCCGCAACAGATGCCGACGCCCATGAGCGATGTAGCCGCCCGCAACCGATGTCGTACATCACCACCAATGTCACCCCTCACGACAAATGTTATCACCACGACAAATGATGCCCCTATGACAAATGTCGCCCCCACGATAAATGTTCCCCCACCCCACGACAAATGTCGCCCCACGACAAATGCCCCCACGACAAATGCCCCCACGACAAATGTCGTCTCCACAACAAATGTCGCCCCCACGACAAATGTCGCCCCCACGACCAATGTCGCCCCCACGACAATGTCTCCCCCACGACATATGTCGCCCCCACGATAAATGTTTCCCCCACGACAAATGTCGCCCCCTCGACAAATGTCGTCCCCTCGACAAATGTTGCACCCACGATAAATGTTGCCCGCACGGGGTCCCCCGTGCACGACTGCTTGTATATATATATATATATATATATATATATATATATATATATATATATGAAAGTGAGGATAGATATAACTCTAGAGGGGGGTGAATAGAGTATTCAAAAATTATGACAATCTACTCAACTCCCTTAGAGTTAGTTTGCGGAAAGAGTTTATAGATATTTGAAACCCTAGATCCTAACACAAAGTGTGGTGCACAAGAGAAAGCTAACTGTAATTACAGTTTCAGCTTTAGTCCTAACACAGCAACTAGCAATCCTAGTAAGTTATACTCACAGCCACAGTGCAATAATTAAAGTAAGCAACACAGATAACACAAGAGGTTTATAGTGGTTCCCTCTAAATAGGTACATCCACTCTTCTACCACCCTGGTAGGAATCCACTATAGGATTTTGTTCAGGTGCCCTGCCACCAATTGATCTGGTTCAGGTAGATCAAGTAGACCCTTTTAGCTTTTGATCAGGAGCTCAAAATCCAAAATAGGTTTTTGCTAAGGTGCCCTGCCACCAAGGTTCACTTTTGAGGGGAGTAATAACCCTTTGTACAGGAGGGTGAGAGAGTTAGAATGTCTTCTCTATTGTAAAACAAGATTAGAGAAGCTAGTGGATTGCACAGAGCTAGAAAGCTCTAAGGAATTAAGGCTCCCCCTGGCTTAGAGAATATCCAGGAAGAAGTCTTGCTTCAGGGTGCAGGATCTCTTCTGAACTCCTGACAGATATAATCTGTTATCTTGAAGTTCTTTGAAGGAGCAGCTTGAAGAAGACTCTTGATGTAGAATGTTTGTTCATCTTCAATCAGCTTTTCTTTCTTCTTTTCCTTCTTTTTGAGGCACTGAGTGTGAATGTTCCTGAAAGCAGGATGAACTCAGGATTTGAAGAAGAATGCTGAAGAAAGTAGTTCTTCTCAGTTGAATGTGAAAATGATCTGAGAGTTGTATCTTCTTCTTTTGAATCTGTATATGAATATCTGTGTATGTCTATATCTCTCTCTATATATCTCTATATATTTTTTGTATGTTGAAACTTCTTTCAAAAGAGCTCTTTATATATTAGCCTTTGTAACGGCTCTAATTTTTGGTCTTCCTCTGAGATCTGCAATCTGGGCTACAAATAGCATAATACAAAATATATCCTGCAGAAAGACATCCTATAAAGGGATAAAGCTTTCTAAGAAGCTGCATATCCAATCTGATAAAAGAATACTAGAGAAAGTCACATCAGACCAAACTCTTTACGGCCAGAGAAGACTTTTGTGTCTAACGGCTATAAAGGATAGCATGACAGATAAAGCATAAAGATATGTCAACTAATAAGACAAAAGACTTTGTCAGAGTAGAGCTTGACTTATGCAAAAAGAATGGGGCAAAGATTGCCTTGAGATGTAAGCATAAAATCAATGAAACAATCTTTAATAAAATATGCCAGATAAATAAGAAATAGATCACAGAAGAAAAGGAATATAATATTACTAAAAGCAGACAAACGAACGTGGAACGATCCTTGGAGATCGTCGACCGAACCACAGAGATCGTCGATCGACCTACAGATATCGTCGACCGAACTACAGAGCAGATAGTCGACCTATCAGAATAGATAGTCGAGCTATAAGATAGTTGAGCTATCAAGACAGATAGTCAAACTATCACAATAGATAGTCGAGTTATAAGATAGTTGAGCTATCAAGACAGATAGTCGAACTATCACAACAGATAGTCGAGCTATAAGATAGTTGGGCTATCAAGACAGATAGTCGAACTATCACAATAGATAGACGATCTGTTGACTGACGATAGTCGACCAACTGATAAACAATAGTCGATCGGTTGATAGACGAAAGCAGAGCGGCGTTCGACAATAGTCGAACCAAAAACAACTTAGCCAGATTTTCATCTGGATAAGCAACAACTCTACAACTGAGGGAATCTAACCTAACAACTAACCTTTGACCATAGATAAATCTTGGGTCAAGAAACTAATTGAGAGGACTTAACACAAATCCAAACTAATGTACCAACAATCTCCCCCTATTTGGGTCAAGTCTCTCAAAATAACAAACAACAACAAATGCTATAAAATAGATATAAAAACAACATTAACCTGTTAGGATCAAAGGTGTATCATATCATAAATAAGCATCAATTATATCAAACAAATAATCAAACAGACATTCAATAAAATAAACAACTCAAACAGCATCAGAATCTGATTTAGACACAGAAGAACCAGGAAGAAAAGAAATTTTTCTGAAGGGATCTGGAGCATATTTCTTTGATGTCTTCAAGTCTTGTTCTCCAATGATCTTGGATTCCCCTGCTCTTGGCGCAATAGCTTCTGGATGCTTTTCCATATACTTTGAAGCATCAAAAACCTAAGGTCTGACCTGGAATCTGTCTAGTTCCTTCTTTCTGAACTTTGAAATTTTAGTTAAGCCCATTGCATCTTTGCCTTCAGCTCTGGCTTGTCTGATCTGGGTTGATCCAACTAATTCGAGAAATCTGGACATCCTAAAATCAGGATTAAGCTCTTGGCTTTCATATTCATTATCATCAGCTGGATCAAGAGGTTTTATGATCTTGAATTGAGTAGAGAGATTTAACTAGCTTGCAGCTGACTCTTTGTTTTCTTGAATAATAAGAGAAGATGGAGGAGCAAATTCTGCATATTTCTTACTGGATTTTTCAGAGTAGATTATCCTTTTTCCTTTTGAATCTATTTGCTTTTTCTGAATTGGTTTTCTGAATGGTATACTTTTCTTTTCCTTGGGAGGTAAAGCTTTTCTCTTGGGTGAAGGAGGAGGAGAAAAGGTTGGTCTTTGATGAACCATTTCCTTCACTTGTTCTTTTGATTCAGCCTCTTGTCCTTGTTGGCCTGACTGGGATTTTCCTTGGAAACCTGGATTACTTCTTCTCTAATGAGCTTGAGAGGGAATGAATCTTGCAAAAGGTGCTAAGGGATTGGCAAAAAAATTTCCTGAGGCTCCTGCACTAGGAGGAGGAGGAGGAGGAGGACCTCTAGGATTCCACTTTTGAACTAGAGAGTCATATCTTTTGCTTTTCTTTCTCTTCTTATGTTGGTTCCTGGACAGTCCCATCTAATGTTGGTATTCTTTTGATTTGGGATCAATCCCATTCAATATGTAGTATGGGATATCATGATCTGGATTTGGTGGAGGAGGAGCAACAGCCTTCCTCTTCCTTTTAGCAATTTTCTTCTTCTTTGAACCTTCTGAATCAAAAGAATCATCCTCATCATCAGAGTGAGATGACTGAGGTAGGTCATAGGGGTCTAAGGCATCATGATCAACCATTTCTTTTGCTTTTAGGGCATCATTCTCTCTTTCTTCTTCTAAGGCATCCTGTGTAAGAAGAGTGTCAAGGTCGAGTCCTGGGGTGTCATCCCAGACTGTAGATCTTTCTTCTTGTTCATCTGTAACTTTCTCTTGCTCAACTGTAACTGTCTTGAGGACCAGTTCTTCTGGAGCTTGCTCAGCTTTAGGTTCTTTTATTGCAGCAGGTTCTTGAGCAGATTCTGGAGCTAGTTCTTGAACAAGTTGTTGAGCAGCTTCTTGAGCTGGATCTGTAGCCAAAGGGAGACAAAAATGTTCTAAATGGGCTAGAAACATTCCTTCAAGATACTCACAGGTTAACATGTCAGTTAACAGGTCAGTAAATTGAGATAAAGAATTACCTGCAGGATTTCCTAACTCCCATAAGTCATCTAGAAAGGAGGTGATGACTCCTTCACGGTATAGGGCAATAATGGGAGTGGAGGATTCTTCAAGATAGGCTTTACAAGCAAATTCTGCTTCCATGATAACATCAGCTGGCCTCTGTCCTGAGATTTGAGCTACTTGAACAACTACTGGAGGAGAGACTAGGAGGAGTCCTGAGACATCTTCCTGGAACATCTCTGTTGGGTACATTGGAAAATGTGTACCTGATTTGAAGAAGCCTAACTTAGCTCAATGATATACATCAAGGTGTATTTGATGTTATTTTGAGTTGAAATGTGCAGGTTAAGAATGTACTAAAATACAGGAAAAATATTCTAAGTCCATATGTCGACACAAGAAGAAGCTGTGTTGACACTTCAGAAAGATTGTGTCAACACTTGAAGAAGGCTGTATCGACACAGAGAAAAAGAGTCGACAAAAATTTGTGTCGACAGCGGGAAGCAGTGTCGACTCACAGAAGTATAGTCGACATCAACTGTGTCGACACTGGGAGGCTGTGTCGACACACAAGATTGCTAGTCGACAACACTTGTGTCGACACCAGAAGACTGTGTCGACATACAGAGGCAAAGTCTACATAAACTGTGTCGACACACAGGACTTGTGTTGACACACTACAAAGTCTAGACCAAGTTAGTTACTGGAGAATGATGAAGTGTTTGTGTTGACATAAATGCTCAGTGTCGACACATGTTCAAGATGCAGTATCTAAAAGCTGAGTCGACATAAAGGCAGACATGTCGACATCATCAAAGGTTATGTCGACACCTTAGTCACTTATGTCGACATATATTGGCAGATGGTCTCGACACTTTCTAACAGACAGTCTCGACGTTTTGCTGACAAAGACAAAGGCACAAGATCTGTTTGAAGACTTGACAACTGTGGGTTACAACCGGTTTACAAAAGCTGTCAGACTTGTCAGAAGTTTGTTAGAAATCGGATCAGCCGGTTACCAAGGATGTAGTCTATAAATAGACAGATTCAGAAGAAGAAGAATAACGATACATATACGACACACATTAATCATCTATTGGGAGATAAGATTTTTGATCAAGAAAGTGCAAGGAACAGAAGAAGATCTTCGTGAGAATATCTAAGAAGACATTCTGACATGTACAACCACTCAGGATCAGTCTAAGTAGAATTCTTTCAAGAATTCTGAAGTATCATCAAAGGTGTTGGATAGAGAGGGATCCAGCCACTTTTGAAGACAAGAAGGAAGCTGTCACAGGTTTCTCAAGAAGCTATCAGGAAATCAACTCAACTAAGTTCTGATTCAAGAAGCTTTGAAGAAAGCTAAGATCCAGTTGATTTCATCCATCAGTTGATTAAGTGTAGTCTTGTCCCTTCTCTCTCAATAGGGGAAAGATATTCTATAACTTCAATTTCAATTTCTGTAGGATCTAGTTGTATAGATCTGAGTTGTAAGCCTAGATTATAAAGGCTGAGTGTAGGAGAGGTATTCTCTGAGTGGTAGGGTTGTTTATGCCTGAGTTGTAGGAGAAGGTTTTCTCTGAGTTGTAGGCCTTGTGGCAAGGCTGAGGTAGGGCTGGTTAGCCTGATATGTAGGAACCTTATAGGGTTCTGAGTTGTAGGATCTGAGGATCTGAGATAAAGAAGGAAGTTAGGCCGAATCTAGCACACTGCTAGATAGGTGAAGGGGGAATGTGGATGTACCCAGACCTTGGGGAACCACTATAAATCTTTGTGCAATCTGTGGTGTGTGCATATCTGTGATTGCTGTGTTGTGTTTGCTGAAGTGGTTTCAGAATTCTCTTATAATCAGTAATTATATTCTGCCTTAAGTTAAAACAAGCATTAGAACCTATTCACCCCCCCCCCCCCTTAGGTGTTTAGGTGGTCTTGAAAGTATAACTATCAAGTGGTATCAGAGGGAGGTTACTCAAAGAAAAACTTAACAGTCTGAGTTAGATCAAAAGGCAGAATCAAGAATCAAGAAAATGGGTTCAGGTGAGAATCACAAGGAGTTAGGATCTATGAAGTTACCCATCTACAGAAAAGAAAACTTTAGAATCTGAAAGGAAAGGGTTAGGTTGTTTATGGAGGCTTCTGATCCAAGGATATATATCATAGTACAGGAAGGCCCCTTCATTCCAATGAAGGTATCAGTTCTTGATGCAAATATTCAAACTCCAAAGAGTTATTCTGAAATGACCAAGGATGAGATCATCCTGGCAACACTAGACAAAAGAGCACAGAACATTATTGTAAGTGCTATAGATGATGCCACATTTCAAAATCTGATTCACTGCAAAACCTCCAAGGAAATGTGGGACACTTTGATTGTCTACATGGAGGGTTCTGAAGAAGTAAGACAAGACAGAAAATCAATGCTCAACCAAGAATATGAGAGCTTCAAACAAGGAAAATCTAATAGCATTATTGAATGTTATAAGAAATTCTATAGGATTGTGAATGAACTAATGTCCTATGGAAGAGTCTTCAGTATATATGAGCTGAATGACAAATTTCTTAGATCTTTGACAAAGGATTGGGATACCAAAATATGTGCCATTAGAGAAGTGGCCAAGTTAGCTGACATCTCCCCTCCAACCTTGTTTGGAAAATTGCTATCATATGAAATGCAATTGATGGCTAGGAAGGAGGAAGAAAGAAATACAAAAGGTGAGCATAGATCTGTGGCTTTCAAAGTTGAAGCCACTAGAAACAAAGGGAGGATATCTCCATCTCCTCTTAAGGAAGCTACAGAAGATATAACAGAAAATTCAGATAGTCAGAAATCAGGGAGCAGTGATTCAGATGCTGACTTTGCTGCCTTTACAAGGCAGTTTCATAGGTTCTTGAAGAAGAAGCAGTGGAAGTCAAGGCCCTCCACATCACAGCCAGTTGATGATTACTATCAGAAGAGAAAATCATCAAGAAAGGAGAAGAGCAGAACTAAGCCCAGCAAAGCTACTACATCAATGATTGTTTGTTATTGCTGCAATAGGCCTGGACATGTGGTGGCTGAGTGTCCAGAAAAGAGGAAGGAGTCAACAGACAGAAAGAAGACTCAATAAAAGGGCAAGAAGGAGAAATCCTTTGTTGCTAAGAAGGAGAAGAGTCTTACAGATCAATCCTCCTCAGAGTCAGAATCTGAAGCTGAAGCATACATTGGACTGTATGCAGCTGATGAAGAAGATGAGTTTATGCAATTGCTAAACTCCATCCATGAACAAGGAGATCATCAGTGTATGGGACTGATGGCTGGATTAGAAGAAGACATGTGCCATAATCAGTCTGGTCCCAGTAAGGTACATTGTCCTTCTATAACATCAGTTTGTAGTACTAGTGCAGAATCAGCTACATATGCATCAAGTGATGTAGATGGATCTGAATCTAAAGGAGATGTTCATCAGTTAATAGATAAGTATGGGAACCTATTGTTGGCTCTTGAGAAAAGCAAGAACCTAGTCAAAACTCAGGCTCAGGAAATTGCTGATCTTAAGGTGGCTGCATCTGAGTTTGAAAAAGTATTGGATCAAAAGTTAAATGAGATTGCCAAACTAAAAAATATAACTATTATTCAGATGTGCACAATCAAATATAACAATGATCAAGTTAAAAGTCTGGAGGCCAGACTGAGAATAGAGAAAGAGTTAGTGGCTAGTTACTCTAAGCCAAGATCTGTCTTACCTATAATAGATGAGTTTGTGGATCAAAAGGGTAAGGCAGGATTACGCTTCAAAGGTAACACCAGGGCTGCCCAATTCAAGAGAAAAGACAAAGCTCCTGTCCAGCCACAAAACCCTAAAGTCCCTGTTATGTTTAGAAAGGTACAAGTGCCTTCTAAAAAATATGATCTTAAAAATATTCATGGTCATATTAAGACTAATGTTCTGAAAAACAAGGGTGTTTATGCCAATAAGTCTGCCTATGTTCATAAACCCAATGGTTATAAGAAATCAGTGGGTGAAGCTGCAGCAGCACCAACACTGGACAGAATTTTTTCTGCCAAGGGTATATCTAGACCTAGATACAACAAATATGAATATTGGTGTTGTGGCAAGAGAGGTCATTTTTCCTTAGACTGCTGGCATAACACAAGTGTAAGGAAGAACAATAGTCTACCAGTTAGAAGAGCTACTAGTAGTTTTGATGTGAATGGTGCTAACCTGAACCAAGGACCCAAGACTTACTTGGGTTCTAAGGGAAAGTAATTCTGTATTGCAGGAAAGTCCAAGTTGCCATGACCCTATATGGTACTTGGACAGTGGTTGTTCCAGGCACATGACTGGAACAAAGGGGCTGCTGAAGGAGTACACATCTGTCAAGGATGGACCTAAAGTTATCTTTGGTGGATCTGAAAGAGGGATCATCAAAGGGTTTGGTAACATCACCTCAAACCAAATTACAATCACTCAAGTGGCTTATATAAAAGGTTTTAAACATAATCTGATAAGCATAAGTCAGCTGAGTGATCTTGGATATGACATTTCATTTGTTAAGGATGGATGCCATATCAAAATGTCAAGTGATCAAAAGGTCATATTGACTGGATATAGAAAAAGAAATGTTTATTGTCTTGATTTTGTATGTGAGAACAAGGTTTCTCCTATCTATCTTGTAGCTGATGATAATGCATCTCATTGTATCAAATGGCACAAGAGGCTGGCCCATCTTAACTACAAGACAATTGGCTAACTCTTTAGCAAAGAGTTAGTGAGGAATGGTCCTCAAGTTAAGTGTATAAAGGAAGGGATATGCTCAGCTTGTCAAAAGGGCAAACAGACAAAATCCTCCTTTCATATCCTTAAAAGCAAGGATTCAGTGAGGTGTTTATACCTCTTACATATGGATCTTTTTGGTCCTATGCCAGTTCATAGTCTAGGTAGGAAGGTCTATACTTTTGTGGTTGTAGATGACTATTCTAGATATACATGGGTGTTCTTTCTGAGACAAAAATCAGAAATCCCAAGTGTCTTACTTAGTTTTGTAAAATAAATTCAGAATGAACTAAACAGTACAGTGGTCAAAATCAGAAGTGACCATGGCACTGAATTTCAATCTAAAAGTATGACAAAATTATGTGAAGACTTTGGGATTTTCCAAGAATTCTCCTCACCTAGAACACCACAGCAAAATGGTATTGCTGAAAGAAAGAATAGGACATTGATTGAAGCTGGTAGAACTCTATTGAGTGGCACTTCTCTTCCAGAATATTTCTGGGCTGAGGCAGTAAACACTGCATGTCATGTGATCAATAGGGCTTCTATCACCAAGAGCCACAAAAAGACTCCCTATGAAATTATGAAAGGTAGAAAACCAAATCTATCCTACTTTAGGATCTTTGGTTGCAAGTGCTATATACTTAACAATGGCAAGTCTTATCTAACTAAGTTTGCTGCCAAATCCCAAGATGGGATATTTGTTGGGTACAGTATCAATAGTAAGGCTTATAGAGTCTACAACTTGACTACTCAAGCTGTAGAAAAATCTGTACATGTTGTATTTGATGAATCAATTTTAATCAACAGTGAGTTGCCTTGTAGATCAAATAATCAGTCAGGTATAAGCAAAAGGATGGACAAGCTTTCAATTGCAGAAGCATCAAATGCAGATGAAGTATTGGAAAATGAATGCTACTGTCCAGGGGGAGTACAAGACTCAATAGAAGCTGATGACAACCAAGAGGTGCAACATAATGAAGGAGCTGGAGACATTCAACCTGAAGGAAATCTTCCTCCAGCTACAAGACATCTAAAAGACCATCCAGCAAATCAAATTATAGGTGATCCAAGACAAGGAGTGCAGACTAGAAGCAGAAATCTGAGCACAGTCCTGCACTCAAGTTTTCTATCTCAACTGGAGCCTAAGAAATTTGAAGAAGCCATCCAAGACCAACACTGGATTAATGTTATGCAAGAGGAGCTAAATCAATTCAGAAGGTGCAAAGTCTGGGAGTTAGTTCCTAAACCAAGAGACCACAACATCATTGGCATAAAGTGGATCTTTAGGAACAAGTTGGATGAGAGTGGAGTAATTGTGAAGAACAAAGCAAGATTGGTTGCTAAAGGATACAGGCAGGAAGAAGGGATTGACTTTGATCAAACATTTGCCCCAGTAGCAAGACTGGAGGCAATCAGAATGTTCCTTGCCTATGCAGCATATCAAGGATTCAAAGTATACCAAATGGATGTGAAATCAGCATTCCTGAATGGTGATCTAAAAGAAGAAGTCTATGTAGAGCAGCCATCAGGTTTTGTAGATTCTCTTAAACCTGGTTATGTCTATAGACTTAGGAAAGCATTGTATGGGTTAAAGCAAGCCCCAAGGGCTTGGTATCATGAAACCCTGTCTACTTTCTTTATTGAGAACAAATTCTCAAGAGGTAAAATAGACAAAACTCTATTCCTAAGGAAATCTAAAGGCAAGATAATCTTAGTCCAAATCTATGTAGATGACATAATTTTTGGGTCTACAGAGAACAAACTTTGCAAAAAGTTTGCCAAACTTATGCAAGGGAAGTTTGAAATGAGTAGTATGGGGGAACTTAAGTTCTTCTTGGACTCCAAGTGAAACAGACTGATGATGGCTTGTCCATATCCCAGTCTAAGTTCACCAAGGAGTTAATAGAGAAATATGGTAAGGAATCATCCTCTACCATGAAAACTCCTATGGGAACAAGTATGCATATATGCAAAGATGATGCAGGTAAGCCTGTAGATGAGTCTTTGTATAGAGGAATAATTTGTTCTCTATTATACCTCACAGCTAGTAGACCAGATATTATGTATGCTACATGTGTCTGTGCTAGGTACCAGGCATGCCCTAAAGAATCTCATTACACTGCTGTTAAGAGAATTTTGAGATATCTAAAGGGCACACCTAATCGAGGCCTTTGGTACCCTAGGAATGGAGATTTTCAACTAATAGGTTATTCAGATGCAGATTTTGCAGGCTGTAGAGAAGATAGAAAGAGTACTACATGTACATGTCAATTCTTGGAAGGAAGGTTGATATCCTGGAGCAGTAAGAAGCAGACTAGTGTGGCAATATCCACTGCTGAGTCTGAATATGTGGCTGCAGGAAGCTGTTGTGCACAACTATTGTGGATTCAGCATCAGCTAAAGGACTATGGTATTCAAGTAAGTAGAACACCTTTATTGTGTGATTCTAAGAGTGCTATTTCTATTGCAAACAATCCTGTTTCTCATAGTAGAACTAAACATATAGAGATAAAATACCATTTTCTTAGAGAAGATGTAGAAAAAGAAGACATCTCATTAGAATTTGTTAAAACTGATTATCAAATTGCAGATGTATTTACTAAGCCACTGGATGAAACTAAATTCAATAAATTTAAAATTGAATTAGGAATGCTGGCCATAGGTTAATTTACCCTACAAATTAACTAAGTAAAATGGTGTCGACACATTTAGTAATAAAATGTCGACACAGAGAAGTCATGTCGACTAGTCAGGGAAATTGTGTTGACACATAAGAAAATGTGTCGACACCTAAGGGTCAATGAGTCGACTCATCCAGAAATGTAGTGTCGACACAACCAGAGTAATGGTGTCGACACTTACAAATTTTGTGTCGACACTTGTACTAAGTGTCGACACAGAATTTCTGATGCACTACTACGTATCTCCTGTGTCGACAAATCATCAATTGGTGTCGACACCAAGTAGTCTACATTGATGTCGAGACAATAGAAGTTTGTGTCGACACATTCCAACAGTGTCGACACATTTAGACTATTTTTGCCCGCCTTTTGACCTTCTTTGATTAGAAGAGTATAAATAGGTCAAGAGCATATTCTGTCGATACGCTCACCAAGGTTTTCGAGACTAAAACCCTGTGTCGACAATCTCTCTTCTCTTCTCTCAAGCTTTCTCATCTTTCCAATGGCGCCAAAGGTTGAAGACAACATTAATGAGGGATATGAGTTGGTTAGGGCTGCATTCGACAATGCCGTGCCAGAAATCCAACAGGTGATTTCTCTTCTTGCTGACAATGGATTGGAATACCTTGTTTCTTAACCTTCAAAGATATGGAAGAAAGAAGTTGTCGAGTTCTATACTGCTGCATCTTTGGATTCAACTGGTCTCAAGATAAAATCTACGGTTCATGGGACTAAGATTAAAATGACTTTAAAAAGTATAAGAAAGATTCTTCGACTACCTAGCATCCAAGATGAAGAAGAGGTCCCAGCCTCAAAGATAAGAGAGGCTCTCCAATGGTGTGGATTGGATGCAACCATAAAGATTGGAGCAGCCATCAATCGAAAGGAAATGAACCAACAGGGAAAGTTCCTATCTGAGATAGTAGGAAAAGTAATTCTGTGTAAACCAGGAGGCCATGATAGGATCTCTGCCATGATGTTCACTCTCATGACAAGGATACTCTACAAGATTAACACAGACTGGTCTGCAGTTGTGTTTGATAAAATCAAAGAAGGAATGAAGAAGCCAAATTTGGCTAGAATTATGAGTCTATATCTGGATGGACTCATTCCAGAGGTCATGCAACAAATTCCTAGGTCCAAAATCAATCACATGAGGAAAATGGACATGAGATTATTCTCCAGGTGGGATAGGGTTCTGTCCAAAGAGATGCCTGATGTGGACAGGCAGGACACTACTGAGACATCACCAAGACATGTTCTTGGCACTGAACAACTTCAAGGAGAAAAAGTTAGAGAACAGGCTGAGGACCAGACTGGGTCTACTCAAGTCCAGGAAGAACCAATACCTGCACAGGTGCAGGGGGAGCTAGTTCATTCTCCTGCCCAGCACATTTCTAATCCTGAATAGTTGCAGGGGGAGTCAATTTCTGAACAAGTACAAGTGGAAGAAAGAGTCCACTTATCAGAAGATTTGAACACTATTAGCCTTGATGACTCATCACCTGCACCAGCACAAAAGGAATACACTCTGGAAGAATTGTTTCATAACATTGGACAGGCAGCTGATAAGGATGACACCCTAAGGGTTGAGGAGGAGAAAGGTGCTGTTGAGGGGGAGCAAGTAAATGTTGAGGAAGAACAACAAGATACTGAGAAAGAAATTCCTCCATCTCCTCAAGAAAGAGTTCAGATTGACAGTTCTACAGAATCTGAGGCAGAAGAAGCCAGGGAGGCTAAGAAAAGAAAGCTCATGGTCTTCAAGAGAAGAAGTCAAAGCTATAAGCAAGCTCTCCAAACTACAAGTCACCAATCTCCTACTGAGTTTGATTACAATAAGTTCATGGTGGATTTGCAAGTGAAGATGGATGAGCAAAGAATAGCCTTGGAAAATCTGTAGATGAAAGTAATAAGTCACTTCAGTTTGATCTTGCCCAAGACATCAAGTCAATCAGATTTAAGGTAAATCTGAATAAAAAGGAGCTGACAGATTGCTTCCACAAGGGAGGTAATGCTGTGGTATACCTAGCTAAACAGCACCAAACTATCCTTACTAAGGTGGATGACATTGCATTGAAACAAGGATATGTTCTAGAAAATCAGCTGAGAATGAATGACAATCTGACTCAATCTCACAATGCAATTATCACTGAGTTAACAGATACTGCAACAAAGCTGACTGCTGCAAGGACTAAAGATGTGGAAGACTTTGATCAAAAGCTCAAAGATGCCCTAGATTCAGATCAAACTGCAATAACTACCTCACAGAAAGAAATATCTGCCAAGCTTCTCAAATTAAAATCATTCTTTAAAGAGGGTGTGAATTTTCTTGATGGACAAATAAGGTTTCAGAAGGATGATCTTAGGGATCATGTTGCCAGAGAAGTCCTAAAGGGGGAGAGGGTACTTATTCATGCTGGCTCAGAACATGCCAAGTGGGTCACTAACAGTGTCAGAGCCACATTGGGATATCCACCCCTTTGTGATGATGATAACATGGCAGAGTCAGGAGTACAACAACAGGGTCTACTTGAAGGCAATCAACCTGAGGTTGCCCAAGTCATATATCCCCCTGCTGATTTTGAAATGATTCATCAGCAAGTGCAAACAATGTACAGTCCTCCACAGGAGGTTACAAATGTAATTTTTTAAAAAGTAGATCAGTCAGGAGCCAATTTGAAAGATCAACAAGATGCTCAATTATCCAAGAAGAGATTTAGAGAGCAAGCTGAACAAAGACCTGATTTTGAGCAGTGGAGCCCCACCTCAAGGAACATTATACTAACTGCCTGGAAGGCTGTGAAGGATCAAATGCATGAAAGAGGAAAGTGGTATAATGAAATTGAATGGCAAAAGTATGAGGCCAGGAAGGAGGCCATAGTACAGTTCAGAAGGAAGGCTAAGATGGGGAGGCTACCACCTGAAGCTCAAGAGCCGAGCAAGTATTTTCCCAAGCCCTTTCATTACTTTGAAAGGCAAAGGCTCAAGGAGGAAGCTCAAAAGAAAGCTGAACTGAAAGGCAAAAAGCCTGCTGATGTTGCTGAAACTACTGTGAAGGCTCAGATTCAATCAGGAAAAGGAATTGTCATCCAGGAGCCTGATCAGTCTTAGTTTTAAGTTTATCAGTTCTTTCAAAATGTTTTGTAATGATCTGTTTGTTAATCCAATCAATGTAAATAAGCTGTAACAAACATTTCTAAATGAATAAACTAAACCTTGTTCTGTAATCATTTCTTCATGTTCATCTTTATTCTGTGATGAATCTGTGGATATGTTTTGTTTATAGAAGATTCCTGTTGTATTATGCTCTTATTCATCATCATATTAAATTTTCATAAATGGTGTATATCATTAGCTAAAAGGGTTATGACTTCTCCAAATAGGGGGAGATTGTTGGGTACATTGGAAAATGTGTACCTGATTTGAAGAAGCCTAACTTAGCTCAATGATATACATCAAGGTGTATTTGATGTTATTTTGAGTTGAAATGTGCAGGTTAAGAATGTACTAAAATACAGGAAAAATATTCTAAGTCCATATGTCGACACCAGAAGAAGCTGTGTCGACACTTCAGAAAGATTGTGTCGACACTTGAAGAAGGCTGTGTCGACACAGAGAAAAAGAGTCGACAACAATTGTGTCGACACTGGGAAGCAGTGTCGACTCACAGAAGTATAGTCGACATCAACTGTGTCGACACTGGGATATTGTGTCGACACTGGGAGACTGTGTCGACACACAGGATTGCTAGTCGACAACACTTGTGTCGACACAAGAAGACTGTGTCGACATACTGAGGCAGAGTCTACATCAACTGTGTTGACACACAGGACTTGTGTCGACACACTGCAAAGTCTAGACCAAGTTAGTTGCTGGAGAATGATGAAGTGTTTGTGTCGACACAAATGCTCAGTGTCGACACATGTTCAAGATGCAGTATCTAAAAGCTGAGTCGACAAAAAGGCAGACATGTCGACATCATCAAAGGCTGTGTCGACACCTAAGTCACTTATGTCGACATATATTGACAGATGGTCTCGACACTTTCTAACAGACAGTCTCGACGCTTTGCTGACAAAGACAAAGGCACAAGATCTGTTTGAAGACTTGACAGCTGTGGGTTATAACCGGTTTACAGAAGCTGTCAGACTTGTCAGAAGTTTGTTAGAAACCAGGATAAGCCGGTTACCAAGGATGAAGTCTATAAATAGACAGATTCAAAAGAAGAAGAATAACGATACATATACGACACACATTAATCATTTATTGGGAGATAAGATTTCTGATCAAGAAAGTGCAAGGCACAGAAGAAGATCTTCGTGAGAAGATCTAAGAAGACATTCTGACGTGTACAACCACTCAGGATCAGTCTAAGTAGAATTCTTTCAAGAATTCTGAAGTATCATCAAAGGTGTTGGATAGAGAGGGATCCAGCCATTTTTGAAGACAAGAAGGAAGCTGTCACAGGTTTCTCAAGAAGCTGTCAGGAAATCAACTCAACTAAGTTCTGATTCAAGAAGCTTTGAAGAAAGCTAAGATCCAGTTGATTTCATCCATCAGCTGATTAAGTGTAGTCTTGTCCCTTCTCTCTCAACAGGGGCAAGATATTCTATAACTTCAATTTTAATTTCTGTAGGATCTATTTGTATAGATCTGAGTTGTAAGCCTAGATTATAAAGGCTGAGTGTAGGAGAGGTATTCTCTGAGTGGTAGGGCTGTTTATGCCTGAGTTGTAGGAGAAGGTTTTCTCTGAGTTGTAGGCCTTGTGGCAAGGCTGAGGTAGGGCTAGTTAGCCTGAGCTGTAGGAACCTTATAGGGTTCTGAGTTGTAGGATCTGAGGATCTGAGATAAAGAAGGAAGTTAGGCCGAATCTAGCACACTGTTGGATAGGTGAAGGGGGAAAGTGGATGTACCCAGACCTTGGGGAACCACTATAAATCTGTGTGCAATCTGTGGTGTGTGCATATCTGTGATTGATGTGTTGTGTTTGCTGAAGTGGTTTCAGAATTCTCTTATAATCAGTAATTATATTCTGCCTTAAGTTAAAACAAGCATTAGAACCTATTCACACCCCCCCCCCCCCCCCCTCTAGGTGTTTAGGTGGTCTTGAAAGTATAACTATCAATCTCCCCCTGTCTGATTTCAGTGGGTACTTAACTCAGGCCCCTAAGAGAAGAGGGCTCAGCAGAGTTGGAGAGGGCATTGATGGATGATGTAAGGGAAGAAATGGAAGAGATAAGTGGGGCAAATTGCTGCTTCAATCATGGATTTGATTGAAGGAGTAATTAGCTCCAAGATGCTGGCTATGAATGCTGGTTTGATTTCAAAAGTGGTGGATGGGGGAATCACAATAGATGGAAGATCATAAGGGATGATGTTCTGCTGATGAGATGCAGATGCATGAGCTTGTGATGGAGATGCAGATGTATGAAGATCAATATGATCTTGATATGAAATTGGTGACTGAGGTGGAAGAGTCTCAGAAGCCAACAAATAAAAACTAGGATATGAAATCCCAGCAAGATGAGAAGGGGGGTGGAGATGCTGGTGGTGATGCATGGAGAATAGTTGAAGAATCTAGTGGAAGAGAGGCAGTGGATGTAGATGGCACTTCAGTAGAAGTGGATGGTAGTGCAGTAGATGAGGATGGCAATGCAGATGAAGGTGGAATGGGGGGAATGGAAGAGCCTTCTTCAGGTAGGTGGGGAGTGACTGATACAGTCCTGGTGCTCTCAGATGTAATAGGAGCAACCCCAGTAGGTGAGGGATTCTGAATATTCCTTCTCCACTATATGAACAAAGTGGGGTCCATCTTCTTAGTTGCATTTATAGAAGTAGAAACTGTTCCCAACAGTTGGGGATACTTCTCTCTTAGAAATATTCCAATTACCCTTCCAAGGGTTACCTCTTTCTTAGAGTTCTTCTTCCTGATCAAATCAAAAACTATTCCTGCCCAATTAATTTCTTTCTTATTGACAAGGGCACACATCAAGGCAAACTGTTGCCTGGTAATATTGTCATGAGCAGAGTGCTTACCCAATAGCACTTTTCCAACCAATTCTGCTAAGAACTTAATCCTCATCGGAAACTTTACTTTCAGTAACTTAGAAGGAATGCCTTCGGCATTACCTAGCTCGACAAGCATCCTTCCATACTCTTGAGTATCTTGGTCATACTCCTCTTGAACATTAATCAAATCAAAAATCTCAGTCAAGACGGCAGGAGTCAAAGTTACCTCCTCGCCGCCGATGGTCCCGGTCATCGATTCGTCACTGGACGACAAAGTGTAGACCCATTCTTTAATCTCTGGAATATTAATCTTAATCCTTGTGGACAACAGCTTCTCTAGTCCTTGATCCTTTCACAGCTGGAGTATCTCTAGAATCTCAGCATCAAACGCGCTGAATGAATCAAAGTCCACGCTGAACCCGACATCAAACTTTATCACCGTCAGAAGAGCTGGAGCAATCGCCATCAATTTGGTCGTAGAATACGAGAGAAACGAAGAGCAAAGAGCGCGGGGTAGAGCTCAAGTCAAACCTTACAAGCAGGAATGAAGAATACGAAAAGACGAGCTCCGTCGACTATAAAAAGAACAATCTATTAACCTAGGTCGACCATCGGTTTTATATTAAAACGACAATCGTCGACCTGTTTTAACAGATAGTAGAAGCGATAGTCGAACGGTCATTCGACGATCGTTTCCTGAAGCAGAGTGGTCGAGCAATCGTTCGACTATTTCTGTCTTCACAGGCAAATGAGCCGGCGTCAACCATAGGTCGACGATAGGCTCAACCTGTTCGACTATCGTCGAACGTCGTTCGACGATATTCAAACAGATTTCAACAAAGGCAGAAGTCACACTTAGTCTTTTCCATTTATCATGCCTAGTTGAACCAAAAAGAATAGATGCTTCTATTCATCTAAGGGCTTAGTGAAAATATCACCTCTCTGAAGGTCAGTGGATATGAACTCAAGGCTGATCTTGTTCTTTTCCACACAATCTCTTAGAAAATGGTGTCTGATCTCAATGTGCTTGGTCCTAGAGTGGTGCACAGGATTTTGTGCTATGGAAATAGCACTGGTACTGTCACACATGATTTTTGTGTTCTTGTGTGTGTACCCATAATCCAAAAGCTGGTTTTGAATCCACAGGATCTGTAAACAACAACTAGCAGCTACTAATATATTCAGCCTCTGCAGTTGAAGTTGAGACAGAAGCCTGTTTCTTACAGAACCAAGAGACTAATCTCTCTCCCAAGAACTGACATGTTCCTGAGGTACTTTTCCTGTCAACTCTACAACCAGCATAGTCAGAATCAGAGTATCCAATTAACTCAAATTCTGATTCTGCTGGGTACCACAGTCCCAAATTTGGGCATCCCTTCAGGTATCTCAAAATTCTCTTGAGAAGAATCAAATGATATTCCATGGGGTTGACCTGGAATCTAGCACATAGGAATGTGGCAAACATTATATCTGGTCTACTTGTAGTTAAATACAATAGGGAACCAACAATGGCCCTATAGTTTTTCTGATCAACTGGCTTACCCTGATCATCAGAATCTATAACTACATTAGTAGCCATAGGTGTATGCATTGCTGAAGCATCAGCCATCCCAAACTTCTTTACCAATTCCTTGGCATATTTGGATTGGGAGATGAAGATGCCATCAGCATCTTGCTTTACTTGGAGACCAAGAAAGTAAGACAGCTCACCCATACTACTCATCTCAAACTTAGAATGCATCAGGTCTGAGAACTTTTTGCAAAGTTTGGGATCAGTTGAGCCAAAAAATAATATCATCCACATAAACTTGAACTAACAGGATGGTGTCCTTGTGATGCTTGACAAACAGGGTTCTATCAACTACTCCCCTAACAAAGTTGTTCTCTAACAGGAAACTAGCTAGAGTCTCATACCAGGCTTTGGGTGCTTGCTTAAGTCCATAAAGAGCTTTTTGCAACTTGTAAACAAATGATGGTTGAGTTGAAGAGACAAACCCAGGAGGTTGTTCAACAAACACCTCTTCCTTTAGCTCACCATTTAAGAATGCACTCTTGACATCCATCTGAAAAACCATAAACTCCATATAGGCTGCATAGGCTAGAAAGATCCGTATTGCCTCTAGCCTTGCAACAGGGGCAAAGGTTTGGTCATAGTCTATACCTTCCTCCTGTCTGTAGCCCTGAGCTACAAGCCTAGATTTGTTCCTTAAAATAATTCCTTGGGCATCCAACTTGTTTCTAAACACCCACTTGGTTCCTATGATCAGTTGTCCTTTAGGTCTTGGAACCAAAGTCCATATTTTACATCTTTCAAATTGATTAAGCTCCTCTTGAATAGCAATGATCAAGTGGGGATCTAGCTCAGCATCTTTTATGGTGAGGGGCTCAATCTGTGAAAGGAAACAAGCATGCATCACATCCTATCTTAATTGATGTCTTGTTTGCATACCAGCTGATATGTCACCAATCACTTGAGATGTAGGATGATCTCTAAGTGTGACAATATCAGCAGGTGGGATGTGATCTTCAACAACAGTTTGGATTAATTCCTTTTGAGGAATTGGATCAATTGTTTGTGGTATGACAACTGCTTCCACAGTGTCTCCATCATTGTCTGAATCAGTGATATGAAGAGTTGAAAGAGGGAGAATCTCTTGAGTTACATCTTTGCATGACTCAGGTACCTGCAATTAGCTTGTGGAAGGAGAAGTTTCCTTTTCCTTGTAAAACATCTTTGACTCATCAAAAGAAACATGCACAGCCTCCTTTATTTTTAGAGTTGATTTGTTAAATACCCTATAAGCTTTGCTTACTTGGGAATATCCAAGAAAAATTCCCATTGAAGCTTTTGCTTCAAACTTTCTAAAATATTCTTTGTTGTTATTGTGAGTATACACTACACAACCAAAGACTCTAAAATAATTAATTTTAGGTTTCTTTCCTTTAAGCAACTCATAAGGAGTTTTACTCTTAAGCTTGTGTATAAGACATCTGTTCAAAACATAATTAGCTGTGCTAACAGCTTCTTCCCAATAAGAGAGAGGCATGTTAGCATCTGCCAACAATGTTCCTGCAGCTTCAATTAGGGTTCTATTCTTCCTTTCCACTACCCCATTTTGTTGGGGAGTTCTAGGAGCAGAGAAGCTATATTTGATACCTTCTTTCTCACAGAATTTTTGCATGAGAAGAGACTCAAACTCAGTACCATGATCACTTCTGATCAAGGCCACATGAGTAGAATACTCAGTCTGCACACATAACAGAAAGTCTGTAAGAACTTTGAAGTTATCAGTCTTAATTCTCAAAAAGAACACCCAAGTGAACCTAGAGAAGTCATCTACAATCACTAAAGTGTAAAACTTCCCTCCTAGACTCTGTACATTTATTGGGCCAAAAAGGTCCAAATGTAATAAATACAGGATTCTAGGTGAATCACTTTTATTTACAGATTTAAAGGAATTTTTGGTTTGCTTGCCTATTTGACAAGCCTTGCATAGGCTTTCCTTCTTGTAAGGGCAAGAAGGTAAACCTCTAACAAGGTTGTATTTAGATAACCTAGATATGTTCTTGAGGTTAACATGGCCAAGCCTCTTATGCCATATGGTGTTATTATTTGTTACTTCATTAAACAGACAGATTTCAGATTGAGTTGAGTTAAAATCTACTAAATAAATATTTCCTTGTCTAATGCCTACTAACACTACATTACTACTTAAAGTAATATTGCAAAGAGTGTCAGTGAAAGATACCTGATAACCTGCATCACATAACTGGCTTACTGAGATTAGGTTGTGCTTCAGTCCAGTTACATATGAAACCCTTTTGAATGTTACTGCTCTAATGGTAAACCTACCATATCCTTCTGTTTGACCATAGCTGGAATCCCCAAAGATCACCTTTGGTCCAAGCTTGGCCTTGTATCTTGACATATTTTCTTTGTTTCCTGTCATGTGTTTGGAACAGCCACTATCCAAATACCATTTGTCTTTAGTAATTGGATAGGTCTTCACCTGCAAATTAAATAGTTAGACATTGTTGACCCAGACAACCTTGGGTCCATTATTCTTCACATAATGAAAGCTTGAAATAAAAGAATAAGCAGGCTGGGGTTTATATCCTAAGGGATAGGATCTCCTAGGTGGAATACTCCATGTAGTTGATGGGTCAATGAACCTAGGGTTTCTATTTACATTAGGATTTCTAAAGTTCAGGTGGTTATTTTGAAAATCATATTGAGATCGTCGATCATCGTTCGACGATCGATGCTCAGATCATCGAGCATCGTTCGACCATTGAGCCTTCGATCGTCGAGCCTAGTTCGATGACTTTTGTAGTTCTTTAAATTTTTGTTTTCTCTTTTCTCTCTTAGCCTTATTTAAAGCTTTGTTAACTTGAATTACTTGCTCAGTATTCTTTATTCCATCAGCTGAAATAAAGTTTACTGGAGTTGAAAGATTGTTTTTAAGAACCAAGGGGGGTTCACTCGATGAAGCTCCTAAGCTTAGTTTGTTATTACCTGTCCTAGTGTTTTACATGCTAGTAATTTCTAGTAGCTTAAGACTTCTACCATTTAAAGATTCTTCTAATCTTTTGGATTTGGCTAGTTCAGTTTTGAGAAATTGTATTTCTTCACTACATTTTATGAGTTCAGCTTCTAGCCCAGCATTTTCATTAGAGATAGTTTCTGATTCTGATATCCTATTTCTAAGCTCCTTAATTTCTTTTTCTGAGCTAATTAAATCTAAACATAGAGATTTAAATTCAGATCTAAATTCAGCAGAGGTAAAATCATAAAAAGACAATACCTGATCTTCTGTAGGCATTTCTTCTTCATCAGAACTCTCTGCAGCTGAATGATTGCTGCAGGCATCAATTGCCATTAGGCAAATTTCCTTTGCCTTCTTCTCTTCCTCATCTTCACTGGAGCTTTAGAAGGAAGATTCCTCATCTGAATCACTCCAGGTTTCAGTAACAAATCCTTTCTCCTTCTTCTTATTTTTGTAGGAGGAGGGCTTGGAGTGCTTCTTCTGATGTTCTTTTTCTTTTCTCTTATCCTTGTTCTTTTCCTCTGGACACTCTGGTAGAATGTGTCCAGGTTTCCTGCAGCCATAACAAATAATTTCTTTAGCAGGTGATCTATCATACCTTGGCTTGTCTTCATATCTTGAAGACTTCTTTCTGAAGTCCTTTCTACTCATCTTGAGAAACCTTTTGGAAAAGAGTGCCATCAACTCCTCATTGGATTGGCTTCCTTTAGAAGCATCAACAGCTTTGAGAGCAAGAGTTTGCTCTTTTCTTGTTGGAGTGGGAGTCTTATCTTTAGTTTCACCTTCCCTAGACTTTAGAACTTGCTCAAAAGATTTGAGCTTTCCAAGGAGGGCTTCAGTTGAGATCTCAGTAGTACTCCTGGCCTCCTTGATGGGCCAGATCCTAAGATCCCATGTGCTATGGAAGCACAAAAGTATCTTATCATTGACCTCTGTCAATGTTATCTCCTTATCAAGGGTTCTCAGCTCATTGATGATGGAGCTGAGTCTGGTGTACATAGCTTCAACTGATTCAGCTTGAGTCTTCTTGAAGTTTTCATATTGAGATATAAGGTTGGACCTTCTGTCCTTCCTCTCATCAGCTGAACCAGCTACAATATGGTTCAGTGAGTCCCACATGGCTTTTGCAGAAGTGCAATCAGCCACTTTCTGAAAGGTTTCATCAGACATGGTTTGAGCCAGAATATTCATGGCTTTTGCATCAGCTACTTTTGCTTTCTTGTATGCATCATTGTAGTCTGGAGGTGGCACTGCACTGAGATTTGTAGATGTTGTAGCAGTGGCTGCAGTAAGTGGTGTTGGAGGTCCTGTCAAAATAGAAGAAAAAATATCTTCATCAATAGAATTCATATATAACTTGATTCTTGCCTTCTAGATGCTGAACTTAGCTAAGTTGCAAACTGGAGGTCTGGTGCTAGAATAATCATTGTACTGGGCCATGAAGTGAATGTCTATAAACTTGGTATCTATCTAGATCTTGTGACTCAAGTGTTAGCCTGTACAGTCAGACAACCTCCCTCTGATACCAATTGAAAGTGAGGATAGATACAACTCTAGAGGGGGGGTGAATAGAGTATTCAAAAATTATAACAATCTACTCAACTCCCTTAGAGTTAGTTTGCGGAAAGAGTTTATCGATATTTGAAACCCTAGAGCCAAACACAAAGTGTGGTGCACAAGAGAAAGCTAACTGTAATTACAGTTTCAGCTTTAGTCCTAACACAGCAACTAGCAATCCTAGTTAGTTCTACTCACAGCCACAGTGCAATAATTAAAGTAAGAACCACAGACAATACAAAAGGTTTATAGTGGTTCCCTCTAAATAGGTATATCCACTCTTCTACTACCCTGGTAGGAATCCACTACAGGTTTTTGTTCAGGTGCCCTGCCACCAACTGATCTGGTTTAGGTAGATCAAGTAGACCCTTTGAGCTTTTGATCAGGAGCTCAAAATCCAACACAGGTTTTTACGAAGGTGCCCTGCCACCAAGGTTCACTTTTGAAGGGAGTAATAACCCTTTGTACAGGAGTGTGAGAGAGTTAGAATGTCTTCTCTATTGTAAAACAAGATTAGAGAAGCTAGTGGATTGCATAGAGCTAGAAAGCTCTAAGGAATCAAGGCTCCCCTGGCTTAGAGAATATCCAGGAAGAAGTCTTGCTTCAGGGTGCAGGATCTCTTTTGAACTCCTGAAAGATATAATTTGTTGTCTTGAATTTCTTTGAAGGAGCAGCTTGAAGAAGACTCTTGATGTAGAATGTTTGTTCTTCTTCAATTAGCTTTTCTTTCTTCTTTTTCTTCTTCTTGAGGCACTGCGTGTGAATGTTCCTGGAAGCAGGATGAACTCAGGATTTGAAGAAGAATGCTGAAGAAAGTAGTTCTTCTCAGTTGAATGTGAAAATGATCTGAGAGCTGTATCTTCTTCTTTTGAATCTGTATATGAATATCTGTGTATGTCTATATCTCTCTCTATATATCTCTATATATTTTTTGTATGTTGAAACTTCTTTCAAAAGAGCTCTTTATATATTAGCCTTTATAACGGCTCTAATTCTTTATCTTCTTCTGAGATATGCAATCTGGGCCTCAAATAGCATAATACAAAATATATCCTGCAGAAAGACATCCTATAAAGGGATAAAGCTTTCTGAGAAGCTGCATATCCAATCTGATAAAAGAATACTAGAGAAAGTCACATCAGACCAAACTCTTTACGGCTAGAGAAGACTTTTGTTTCTAACGGCTATAAAGGACAGCATGGCAGATAAAGCATAAAGATATGTCAACTAATATGACAAAAGACTTTGTCAGACTAGAGCTTGACTTATGCAAAAAGAATGGGGCAAAGATTGCCTTGAGATGTAAGCATAAAATCAATGAAACAATCTTTAATAAAATATGCCAGATAAATAAGAAATAGATCACAGAAGAAAAGGAATATAATATTACTAAAAGCAGACAAACGAACGTCGAACGATCCTCGGAGATCGTCGACCGAACCACAGAGATCGTCGACCTAACTACAGAGATCGTCGACCGAACTACAGAGCAGATAGTCGACCTATCAAAACAGATAGTCGAGCTATAAGATAGTTGAGCTATTAAGACAGATAGTCAAACTATCACAAAAGATAGTCGAGCTATAAGATAGTTAAGCTATCAAGACAGATAGTCGAACTATCACAACAGATAGTCGAGCTATAAGATAGTTGAGCTATCAAGACAGATAGTCGAACTATCACAATAGATAAACGATCTGTAGACTGACGATAGTCGACCAACTGATAAACGATTATCGATCGGTTGATAGACGAAAGTCGAGCGGCGTTCGACCATAGTCGAACCAAAAACAACTTAGCCAGATTTTCATCTGGATAAGCAATAACTCTACAACTGAGGGAATCTAACCTAACAACTAACCTTTGACCATAGATAAATCATTGGGTTAAGAAACTAATTGAGAGGACTTAACACAAATCCAAACTAGGGTACCAACAATATATATATATATATACATATATGTTCTTATACATACACATACAGAAGTTAATGAATCATGGCTTCATATCGCACTTGGTGCAACATCTCATACTTAAAACTCTGTAAATTCATCATTTGCTTATTATTTTATGATCTATATGTTGTTGTTTGGCAAATATTCTATCATGGGCTGGTAACCCTTTAACTTCTCTTGTTTATTTACCTTTGGTTTTCTTTTGCCACTTGTTCATTCTTGCTGAGGCATTCTTTCTTTTGAATGCCTCATGTTCGAAGATGTAGCAGGTTAGGTATCTAGAGTTGGTGGCCTCAGCTTTTCTGTAGTAGTAGTGGTTCTTACAACACCTTCATAAGGTTGTTTTGTTATTTTGTTTTTAGTCCAGACATACATGCCTTTTGGTGGGTTCGTGTCAGGTTGTTTACGCCTACTGGAGATTTTGTAGAATATTAAGTTATTTGCTAGCTGCTAAGTCACTTTTTAGATGATTTGTTTTACTTGCTCTCTGGGAAGGATTTATGGTAGAATTTCATGTTAGTTATTTTAAAGCTATAAAAGTATCATTATGCTTATCTCATACTCATGGCATCTTTTAAATCAAATGTCTTTATATTTTAACGAACATAAAATCTCTTTTCCTACTTATATTAAACCTAGAGGTATGCACATCATGAGTTGTCCTTTTGGAGGTCTCTGCTCATCAAGGATAATAATTGAGCTTAATAAAGAATTTTCATGTCATATATTTATATTTTCATCCGTGGACTAGTTGATCCACTGAGTCGAGGGATACGACTGTCAAACTTAACTAAAAATACGTTTTCTTCATGATAAACTCGAGAATTCTTTGAAAAACGTTAGGAGTAGGTTCTTGCCTTAGCATATGCAGTTATCCTCTGCACGATGTGGAATCACGACACATATTTTCTCTTACACTGATATAATGTTTTATGTTGAGAAAATGTGGTTTGTGCTGTTTGTATCAAAGGTGTAGTTTTAGTGGTCTTGTTCCATTTCATACACACACCGATGTGTCATCTGTACGTCTTGGCTGAAGCATGAACACTACACTCATAACCATGATAAGAAGTATACGGGGCATATTATATAGTATGTGATGCATAATATGTGTTTGTATATGGATCTTCAAAGGAAGCAACATATGACTATTATGTAGTATGGGATACATATCAATCATCACATGAAAGCCCATTAGATTTTACCTTTTCTTTACATGTGATATTATGTAGTATGAGATGCATAATATTTCATGTGTACGCCGCTCATAACATGCATTAAGGCCTTTATTAGAATGCATAGCACAACATGCATAATATAACATTGCATTAGCACACATCTCAAGCTAAGATTTACAAAATGGCATACGTATACACATGGATGTAAACCAAAAAGAATAAGAATTCATGCATTCATAGTTTTTCCTATGAGTCAATAGGATGATGGTATATCATCCTAGGTTAAGCATAACATTATTTATGAAAATTCCAGAGCAAGTTAGCAGCATGAGCAAGTATTTATACATGTATAGTCTGAACTAAGTTGAGTAGTTCTAGCGGTTAAGCTAGGTTTTGATTAGTTGTTCGTTGTATTATTAGGATACCGCCTAAGCGTGTTGCGATGAGTTCAACTCCCCAGTCTGAGGGTGAGTCGTCAGGTGCGTAAAGTGAGGCTGTGATTGAAGGGCTGTGTGTAACACCCCAAAATGAGATGCGATCATTGGAGGTTACCGCGCTGCGGTAGGATTAGCATCAGCAATAGTTCAGGGAATTAAAAGAGACAGGGCTCGGGTTGTTACCGCTAGGCGATAAGCGTTACCGCGCCACTCTAGCCTCTCGACGAGTATCGAGAAGGATTTATCGAGTAATCGATCTACCGTCAAGCACTAGAATGTTATCGCGAGCGATAGCTATGGATAGAGGCGCTGGCTGGTCAAAGTGGTCACTGCCTGGGTTACCTCGCGGCGATAGATTTCAGATAAAAGATGGACTTGAGATTTCAATCTCATTTTTCTCTCACACTCTCTTGCTTACTTCTAGAGAGGGAAGAGGACGAAAGGTCCAGGAGCTCAAGAGGATTCGATCCAAGGTGTGCTTGTAATCAGAATCATGAGTCGACGCTAGATCCGCAGAGAGGAAGTTGTGAAGATCAATTCCATCTGGATCAAAGATCACGTTCATAGCTCCGAAGAAAATTACAAGAGTAACGATTTTCTCCTTGGACAAGTGAAGACTTCAATATGCATACTTGCATGGAACCCCTTACCAAAAGATGAAGATAAGGTGGTTTCCAATATATAGATTGGTATGATCTCTATTTAATATTGCACATAGATCCGGAAATATAGAGTACGGAATAGGCATGCTGTGTAAAGCCCATCCGGACAGGGTTGGTCTGGATTGGTGATGTTTATTTTTAGTCCTGAATTCAGACTTTGAGTATAAACGTGAGGTTGTGCGGATTCTGAGGGTTGTACATGTGAAATGAGAGTAACAGGAAGTACTGGATTTTAGCTCTAGGAAAATACCCAAGAAAAAATCACAATTTGAGGAACTGTTGATGTCATTAGTCGATAGTGAATGTCGCAAGGCGATAGCTCCCAGTGAGCTAAAGCTTTGTGTGGCCTCTCTCTAAGAGACCTAGGGGCCAGTGCTTGTGGAACTGTGAGCTTAAAATACCCAGCAATAGTAGGTGCAAGCCTGAAATGGTACATAGTCGTATGGCTTTTGATTGGGTTGGGCCGTGGAGGCCAACTACTGTGCCATCAAGTTAAGTACCTCTTAATGATTGGGTCATTAAGTTAAGTACCTCTGAATGGGCAGTCAGTCATTAAGTTAAGTACCTCTGAATGACATAGTTGTCAAGTTAAGTACCTCTAAATGACAAAGGTTACCGTTAAGTTAAGTACCTCTTAACGACATTGTCGTCAAGTTAAGTACCTCTGAACAGTGGTGATACACGGGAAATCTTGTACACCAAAAGTGTGCCCTGAGTGCACGGGGCTTGTGGTCGTTGAGCCTACATCTTTGGTGAATGGTGCTTAAATGCACTTTACTATTGCCACTATATATATATACATACTAGTGTTTGTAGGGAAGGACAACCGCCGCCCCGAGTAAGGGTTGGGGTCGTTATAAATTAGTCAGCAAAATGCTGACCATTTCTTTGTTTGTCGCATTTGTGTGGGCCGTTTCTGCAGGTGTTGGAGAGCCAAGTGGGAAGTAGCGTGCTGAATCCCGTATGTAGCGATTGGCTGGCCCTTGAAGGCCCAAAGGCTAACTTTTTACTATTTTCATGTGTGGCTGGCTTGCATGCCGAAGTATGAAGTCACTTGATGTAAACAAAATAGTTGTAAGGCTGGAAGGCCAAAACATGTGTTATATATTGTATACATATCATTCCTGTATAAGCTTTTGTAGTGGACATTCCTGCTGTTATGGGTTATTAACTTACAATGCTTTCGCTAGAATGCTCTGAGCAAGGACGCATTCATAATTGAATTTGGATTTGGAAACAATAAGTAATCTCCTTACCTATTCGTAGTATATGGCATCGGGCCCCGGCAAGACCTTTTGTCATATGTTATACGACGGATGTGGGCATTACAAAATTGGTATCAGAGGCAGGTTTCTATCCCCCGACCTGTGGGTTATGGGCCCACCATGAAGGAGACTATAAAATTGGTATCAGATTTAGTTCACGGTCTTCCTTCTTCGAATTCATGGTCGATTTCTTTTTAGGGGTGGTTAGCACGTGTATGTGTGTAACCTTGATAACATAACTGAACCCTTGAATTTCCATTTAGGAATAAATATACACATGTTTGAGGAACTGGTATGTTCCTATAATTGCTTTTGGTAATATTCGTAGTTGCTTAATTGTGTGTTTCACATTGTAGGCGACTAGAAGTGGTTCGGGGCAGCTAGAACCCCAGCGCTCGATGGAGAGTAGTGCGCCAAATTAAGTTCCAACACCTCCTCCTTCGGCAGAAACTATACAGGTTGTTATTGAAGCCGTGTTCGTCATGTTTAATGCACAACCAGGGGTCAGAGATAACCTCCTTTTCCTGCGATGGTCAAGGAACTGGTTGGCATAGGTGAGCACATAGCGGTGAAACAAGTGGTTGTTACGCTAATGGATGCAAGACGAGTGATTGAGAAGCAACTGAAATACAGTATGAGTTTAAATCCCCCTGTGTTTGCGGGTACTGGAACCCCTACACAAGCCGAATATTAGCTCTCAAGAATAAAAAGGGTCCTGACGGCAACTGAAATGGAAGAGTGGAAAAAAGTCACTATGACTACCTTCTTGTTGGATTGTGAGGAAAGATTATGTTGGGATGAGCTGGATCTGCACCAGTTTGTTGGTCGACCGTTGATTGAGATCTCAACGGAGGAATTCTCAAGGTGCTTCTTGGCAAGATACATTCTATCGGCACAGAGGATTGCGATAGAGAACTAATTTCAAAGATTAACTCAAGGAGAGATGTCGGTGGATGACTACTTGCCCGAGTTCATAAGATTGGGAAGATATGCATGTTTTACGTTTGTAGATGAGGAATGAAAGACAAATCAGTTCTATGAAGGGCTGAGAGACGACCTGCGGTTGCTTCTCTCAGGGCCGATGATGTGGGGTTTTCTTTCCTTGGTCAATACAGCCCACTCCCTTGAGCTGGAAATGAAGCGCGTGCAACATAAGATGTAACACCCCAGAACTCAAAATATGTTTGTACACAGTTTTGAGTAGCAGGCTGATTAGACACGGCCTGGGACACGGGCGTGTCCCAGGGCGTGTCGGGGGTACACGGCCTAGGACACGGGCGTGTCCCAGGGCGTGTTCGATTTAAATTCGAATTTGGCCTATTCGAGTCAGAGCCGTACACGGCCGTGAACACGGCCATGAACACGGGCGTGTCAGGCTGGACACGGGCGTGTCGGCTGCCGTGTTCCGACCCGTGTACTGGTTTTGGAAGTCGATGAGTGCCGTGTAGCAGGGGACACGGGCGTGTCTCAAGAATGACACGGGCGTGTCAGGTTCGACACGGGCGTGTCGATGCCCGTGTTGTTCAGTCGGTTCCAAACCGCGTGTGGCGCTTAAGGGTACACGGCCTGTGACACGGGCGTGTCACAGGCCGTGTCAGCCAAAAATTGGGTTTTTTGGGCAGATCTCGGCCGTTCGTTTCCTTCTATTTGGATCGTGTGGTCCAAAGCTTTTCCAGCCTCTTTAAGGCCGTGGATTGAGATGAATTCTCATTTCCACTTAGCCTTTCTCTCTCTAAAGAGAAGAAAGAGAGGAGAGCTTGGAGGAGGAGGAGGAGGAGCTTTCCGGCCGCCGGTGGAGCTTCATCGAGCCGAATAGAGAGCCGAGTGCAGCGTTGCGGAGGCAAGGCCGCTGCGGTGATTTCCATCCCGCTAGTTTTCTATGGCGCCGAAGCAATCGTCAAGGGTAACGATCTTTCTTCCTTGGGCAGGTGAAGCCCTTTGTTTTGCATGTGCATGGGATCCTCCATCAAGAGATGGAAATGCGTAAGTGATTCCAGCAGTTGAGTCTGCATCTAGAGCCGGAAGTCTGTAGTACGGCATAGGCATGCTGTGTGAAGAACATCCAGACGTATGTCGGGATTGGTGATGCTTATATCGCGAACCGGAGAAGACTCCGTGTATTCATCGTTTAGCCTGCGGAGATGGTGAGGACGATGTGTTTGGTGTATAGGATGCTTTGCATAGCTCCTTTGGTTGCATGCTTGTTAAGAGCTGGTTGATGGAGTGCGGACACCTCTGAGTGGGTGGGTGCGTGAGGTCTTCAACAAGGGTTTGGAGGCTTATGCCCATTCCACCAAGTGGCTATGAACACCTCTGAGTGGGTGGGTGCGAGAGGTCTTCAACAGGGGTTTGGAGGCTTATGCCCATTCCACCAAGTGGAAATGTTAAGATCGGGTGAGCGGTCGATTGGTAGCAAAGCAGCAGGGCGAATTCCCTAGGCTTGTTACACTACGTGGGTAGGTCGACTGATAGTGCTCACGGGTTTTGGTGTGGTGCGTACCTCTGAGTGAGACGGGTGCGTGAGGTCTTCAACAAGGGTTTGGAGGCTTATGCCCGCCTACCAAGTACAAACCATAAAAGGTGCCCTGAGTGCACGGAGCGCCTGGCATTGAGGCCGGCATTTGTGATGTTGGGTGTATGTTATTTATATGTTGAAATTGCTATACATGCAGGGAAGGAACCACTGCCCCGGGTAAGGGGTGGGGTCGTTATAATTGGTCAGCTGAATGCTGACCGTTGCTTTGTTTATCACCCATGGGGTGGATGTCCATATGCAGGTGTTGCGGGCTGATGGATTGAGCGGGCAAAAGCCCATGCTGCTGGTAGGCCCTTGAAGGCCGTGCGAAGTGTTGGATTTCATGTGTGGCCGGCCTGCGTGCCGATGTATGAAATTATATGTGTTGTAAAGAGTAACTTGTAAGGCCTTAAGGCCGTGTGCGGTGTGGTTTTGTAAACATTCCTGGTTATATATATAAAGGTGATATTTATATATTAGTGGACATTCATTGTTATGAGTTCTTGCACTTAATAAGCTTCCGCTAGAATGCTCTGAGTTAGGACTCGTTTGGTTTGGTATTATCCTGTGACCTCACCGTCTGTTTGTGGCATATAGTGTGGGGCCCCGGCCGGACCTTCTACTATACGTCATTTAACGGATGGGGTCGTTACATAAGAATTATTGAACAAGGAAGAAACCAGAGTTCAAGATACCTAGTCCTTCAAAGTCTGGGTATTGACGGTGGAAAAAGAAGCCTAAAACTTCTGCGCTGGCTCCTACTTCTCCTCCGTCTTGAACAACATCTGGGAGAGGTCCGCTCACATATTATACATGTGGCAAGGTGGGGCATAAGGCTCGAGATTGCTGGAGTGTCCCTCCAAAATGAGAGAAAAAGATGGGTGTGTCGTATGCAGAAAAGGGAAAGGTAGTGGTGGAATCAATTACATCTCAAGCACAACCCCGAGTCTATAATCTTGGCCAACAGGAGGCTATAAAACAAAGCGATGTCGTAACAGGTATGAGTTAAGATACAGTTTTTACTACTTTCCGTACTTAGTACCTTGTGTGTTACTTGTGTATGATTGGTTTGAATTAGGCTTTGTCCTGATTTCGTAGTGTCCGGCGAGAGCACTGTTCCATACAATAGCTTCTCTGAAAGTGAGGGGATAGATCTGTCTTAACTCTAGAGGGGGTGAATAGAGTGTTTTAAAAACTTGGATTAGTTTTTATAGCGGAATTAAAATAAGTGATATTAAAGTATATAGAGAGAAGTAAAAACAAAATTATCACAGAACAACAAAATAAGAAATAGAACAACCAGGCAACACAAAGAAATAATAGTGGTTCCCCAAAACTAGGTACATCCACTCTTCTACCACCATGGTAGGAATCCACTAACAGGTTTTTGATCAGGTGCCCTGCCACCATAGGTTTTTGCTCAGGTGCCCTGTCACCACAAGATCTATTTCAATGGAGATCTCACAACCCTTTAGGCTTTTGACGAGGTGCCCAAAAACCAACACAAGTCTTTTGTTAAGAAGACTTGACAACCACATGATAACTTTTGAAGGAATTTAAAAACCATTTTTACAGTAAGGTAAAGAAAGTGATGGTGTCTTCTCTTTCTCAAACAACTTAAGAAGACAAGTGGATTGTTGTTATCAAAGCTCCCCCTGAGATGTTGAATGGTTCAGGAAAGAAGGAAGCTTTGCTCAGGTTGTAGGCCTTCAACTAACTTGATGTTTCTTCAGGAAGCTTTTAGACAGATGAATGTTGTTTGTCTCTGAAGAATCCTGAAGCCAGAAACTTCAGAAGACTAATGATCTTTTTGTTGTTGTTCTTCTTCATTTTCTTGTAAGCACACTAGAAATATTTTGCATAGAGAATGTATTTTGTATATCTGTTATTCTCTGTATACTTTTCTTCTCTGTATCACTATATCTCGTGTATCTCTTATTGAGAGGAAGAGAAAACCCTTTTTATATTCTGTGCAGTAATCAGCCTCTGAATTTTGAATAGAATCCTTGAATTACCGCTCATAATCTGGGGATTGAAACGGCTAGAAATTGTCTTTAATGTGTTTCCTCAACTGTCCCAGTAAATAAGCAAGTAATTAACTCTGTGAAATCCATAATTAATGCTGCCTTGAAACCACTATATTCTTGAGAATATAAGCATTAATTATTAAGAGAATTACTACCTTATACAAATACAATTAAAATTCAAACTGAGAGAGAAAACAACAACTTGGCTCTGATCAGAATTACTCGAACTCAAAAAAGATTTCGTCAACCTGAACTTCAAGTTCGTTGAGCTGAGAATTCTGTTTCGTCGACCTGAGCTCAGAGATAATTGATCTGGAAAGTATCTGTCAAGGTTGAGCTCCAAGTTTGTCAACCAGAGATAGACTTTCGTCGACCAGAGAATCTAAGTAGAAGAAGAAAAATCATCGACCTGAGCTCGGATATCGTCGAGCTTAGCTCAGAGTTAAAACTCTAAGTTTGTTGATCTGCGATCGACGATCGTCAAGCTGAGTTCGAAGAACTTCAAACTGATTCTCTGAACTCTCTAAAACTGTATTTCTTCTAAGTCTAAATTTCTGAATTCTTTTGAGGGCTAGATCAAAGATGTCTAACCTAGTCAGACTGACCTAGACCTTAGAACTAACAAATTGACCTTAGGCTATATATGTTGGGTCAATAACCTAATAGTGAACCTAGCCCAAATCCAAACTAGGGATCCAACATTCTCATTCCTTTCTGTCGGAAGACTTCCTGAGGCGTATCAGAGTGCCTTACTTTACGTCGACAGATCGAGTGAATGTGTTACTACCTAACGAGTGCTTGATGCGTGCAGATCGATCCTGTTGTGTTGTAGTACAGATAGGAAGTCGGGATTTTTGATTGGAAGCATCTTGCTACTGATATTAGAGTTTAATGTAATCTTTGGTATGGACTGGCTCTCAGTGCAGCGTGTGTATATAGATTGCAACTCTAAGGAAGTCACACAAGGACAGAACACAGAACGAGAGACTAAATTCGTTGGTATATGAGGATCGAGCAAGATAATGATGTCTGCTATCCATGTAGTCAAGGCAGTTCGGAAGGGCGCGGAGTTATGCTTCACGCTGTTAGAGTCTATTGAGTTGAGGCCTAGTGTGAGTGATGTTCCTATCGTATCGGAGTACGTTGATGTGTTTCCTAAAGATCTTCCAGGATTACTGCCCCAGCGGGAGATTGACTTCGCTATTGAGTTGGTGTAAGGTGAGAAACCTATGGCCCGCTAGCCATATTGAGTTACTCCAAAGGAGATGGCGGAGCTAAAGGTTCAATTGCAAGAGCGGCTGGAGCAAGGCTTTATACGCCCAAGTATGTCACCTTGGAGCGCTCCGGTCCTATTTGTGAAAAAGAAGGATGGAAGCTTGCGGCTATGCCCTGATTATCGAGAGCTGAACAAGATGATGGAAAAGAAAAAGTATCTGATTCCACTGATTGATGACTTGGTTGATCAGCTAGTGAGATCAACTATCTACTCGAAGCTGGATTTAAAGTCTGGCTATTATCAGTTGAGGATTCGGGAATATGACATTCCCAAGACAGCATTTGGTATACGCTATGGTCATTACGAGTTCACTGTAATGCCATTTGTGCTAACAAATGCGCCATCGGTATTCATAAATCTAATGCACCGAACATTTCGTGAGTACTTGGACTTGTTTTTAGTCGTCTTTATTGATGACATATTAGTGTACTCGCAATCTGAAGAAGACCATGCGAACCATTTACGAATGGTGTTGCATACCTTGAGAAGGAACAAGCTCTATGCTAAGTTCACAAAGTGTCAGTTCTGGCTGTCTTCAGTGGCCTTTCATGGCAACGTGATTGGTGGAGATGGAATTACGGTGGATCTGGCGAAGATAGTTGTGACGGGAGTTGCCAATTTTGTCTTCAATGGCTGAAGTTCGGAGTTTTCTTGGACTTGCGGGCTACTATAGGCGCTTTATAGAGAACTACTCGCGGATATCCTTGCCTCTCACCACACTGACGAGGAAAGATCAGAAGTTCATTTGGACGCCAGTGTGTGTGCGAGCTTTTGAGGAGCTGAAAAGTCATTTGACTATGATGCCAATCTTGACAACGCCATGTGGTTCAGACGGCTATGAAATTTATAGTGATGCATCAGGGAGCGTCTTAGGCTGCGTCCTTCTTCAGTTTGGTAAAGTGATAGCTTATGCCTCATGGCAGTTTAAAGTGCATGAGCGGAACTATCCTGTCCATGACTTGGAGTTGACCGTGGTGATATTTGCACTTAAACTTTGGCGTCACTGCTTATATGGCATGAAAGTTGATATCTTAACGGACCATAAGAGCCTTAAGTATCTGCTTGCATCAGAAGGATCTAAATATGTGACAGCGGAGGTGGATGGAGTTCCTCGGGGACTACACCTTCAAAAATCATTATACTCCTATAAAGGGAAATATAGTCACAGATACTTTGAGTCGTAGGAATCCGGCATGGGCAAGTTGGTTGCGGATGCATGATGAGTATCTGATCCAGGAGTTGGAGAACTTAGACATATCTTGTGTGGATAAGAATGCTACTGCAAGTGCGTGCCTGAACTTGACGGAGGTACAGTATGACCTTGCGGACAGGGTTCGGCGAGCAACAGAACTCGATAAGAGTCTACAACGCTATGCAGCGGATGGGTCAAATGCCCAATTCTCTTGGGATGAAGCTCTTTTATGAAAAGCTGTTCGTTTTTGCGTCCTAAATGTGGGTAAACTATGGGAGGAATTGATGTACGAAGAACATTTTACAAAGTACTCGATCCACCCAGGGAGCACTAAGATGTACAAGGACATGAATAAACTGTTCTAGTGGCCAGGTTTGAAGAAAGACATAACACATTATGTGGAAAAATGTCAGACGTGTGCCTTAGTGAAAGCTAAATGGCAGAAACCTGGAGGTTTCTTGAAGTCATTGCAATTTCCGGTATGGAAGTTCGATGACATTTCGATGGATTTCTTGCATGGGCTGTCGAGATCTCAGAGTGAAAATGATGCTATATGGGTGATCGTTGACCGGTTTACCATAGTGTCATACTTCATACCTAACAGGAAGGAGGATTCAGTTTATAAACTAGCTAAGTTGTACGTGGATAATATCGTACGATTGCACGGTGTGCCCTGTAGCATCGTAAGTGATCGAGATGGGCATTTTACTTCAAATGACTGGAGGCTAATCCATCAGTTGTTGGAAACTAAACTAAAGTTCAGTACGGCCTTTCATCCACAAACTGATGGCCAGACTGAGAGGACCATCAGAATAATAGAGGATATGCTCTATATGTGCGCCCTGGATTTCGGGAAGAGGTGGGAAGATCACCTCTAAATGATTGAGTTCGCCTACAATAATTGTTATCAAGCTAGTATACAGATGGCGCCCTTTGAAGCTTTATATGGTAGGAAGTGTCGTACATAATTAGCTTGGGCGAAAATAGGCGAGTCAAAGCTCTATAAACATAAGGAGTTCGAAGATGCAAATTAGAGCATACGTACTATTCAAGAGCGGCTATTGATAGCCCAAGATAGGCAGGCGAAATACTACAATGCCAAACACTGAAATGTGGAGTTTGCGGTGGTTGATTGGGTATACTTAAAGATTAAGCCATTGAAAGACGTTTGCAAAATTTTGTGCTTGAAAAAGCTGAGTCCAAGGTATCTTGGCCCGTTTGAAGTAGTGGAACGAGTTGGAGAGGCCACCTATCGATTAGCTCTATCAACGGAGCTAAGTAGCTTGCACGATGTGTTTCACATATCGGTGCTGCGCAAAGCTGTGAAAGAGCCAGCTCAAGTGATTGCAAATGATCGAGTACCGGTCGATAGTGGGCTAACGACCAAGATTAGGCCCATTCGGATTTAGGATACGGAGATCAAGCAACTACGGAATAAGACAATTGGGATGGTCAAACTCCATTGGGACAACTGTGGTCATGAGGAGCTGACATGGGAGCGAGAGCAAACCATGCGCAAAGAATATCCCGAGTTATTTGTAAAATGAAGTTGTAACTTTGTTTTGTGAAAGGAAAATATGGTTTAACATATTAATTACTGGTTGTCCTTATAGAAGCGTACAATTTCGGGACGAAAATTCTGTAAGGAGGGGAGGGCTGTAACACCCCAAAAATAAGAAGAGATTATTGGAGGTTACCGCATGATAGTAGGATTAGCGTCGGCTATAGCTTAGGGAATTAAAAGACCCAGGGCTCAGGTTGTTACCGTCGGGCGATAGGCGTTACTGCGTCGCGCTAACCTCTCGACGAGTGTAGAGAAGGATTTCTCGAGTAACCGATCTACCTTCAGGCGTTAGAATGTTTTTGCGGGCGATAGCTATGGATAGCGGCGCCAGCTGAACAAAGCGGTCACTGCTTGGGTTACCGTGCGGGGATAGCTTTCAGATAAAAGCTAGACTTGAGATTTCATTCTCATTTTTCTCTCAAACTCTCTTGCTTAATTCTGGAGAGGGAAGAGGAGGAAAGGTCCAGGAGCTCAAGAGGAGTCGATCCAAGGTGTGTTTGTGATCGGAATCGCGAGTCGATGCAAGATCCGCTGAGAGGAAGTTGTGAAGATCAATTCCATTCGGATCAAAGATCACGGTCATGGCTCCTTAGAAAATTACAAGGGTAACGATTTTCTCCTTGGACAAGTGAAGTCCTCAATATGCATACTTGCATGGAACCCATCACCAAAAGGTGAAGAAAAGGTGGTTTCCAATGGGTAGATCGGTATGATCTCCGTTTAATATTACACATCGATCAAGAAATATAGAGTACGGAATAGTCATGTTGTGTGAAGCCCATCCGTATGGATTGGTCTGGATTGGTGATGTTTATTTTTCGTGCTAGAGAAGACTCCGAGTATAAATGTGAGGTTGTACGGAGTTTGAGGGTTGTAGTTGTGAAATGAGGGTAATAGGAAGTACTGAGGTTCAGCTCCAGGAAAATACCCAGGAAAGATCACAGTTTGGGGAACTGTAGATGTTGTTAGGAGACATTGAATGTCACCAGAAGATAGCTCCCAGTGAGTTAAAGCTTTTTGTGGCCTGTCTCTAAGAGTCCTGCGGGCCAGTGCTTTTGGAGCTGTGAACTTAAATTTCCCAACAATGGTAGGTGCCAGCCTGAAATGGTACAAAGCTGTGTGGCTTATGTTTGAGTTGGGCCGTGGAGGCCAACTACTATGCCATCAAGTTAAGTACCTCTGAACGACTGGTCGTTAAGTTAAGTACCACTGAATGGTCAGTCGGTCATTAAGTTAAGTACCTCTGAATGGCATAGTCATCAAGTTAAGTACCTCTGAATGACAAGAGTTACCGTTAAGTTAAGTACCTCTGAACGGTGGTGATACATGGGAAATCCTGTACACTGAAAGTGTGCCCTGAGTGCACGGGGCTTGTGACCATTGAGCCTACGTCTGTGGTTAATGGTGCTTAAATGCACTTTATTATTTCCACAGTATATTTATATACATGCTACTCTTTGCAGGGAAAGAAAACCGCCGCCCCTAGTAAGGGGTGGGGTCGTTATAAATTTGTTAGCAAAATGCTAGTCGTTGCTTTGTTTACCGCATTTGTGTGGGCCATTTGTGCAGGTGCTTGAGAGCATAGTGGGAAGTAGCGGGCTGAAGCCCTTATGTTGAGATTGGCTGGCCCTTGAAGGCCCAAAGGCAAACTTTTTACTATTTTCATGTGTAGACGGCCTGCGTGCCGATGTATGAAGTCACTTGATGTAAACGAAACAGTTGTAAGACTAGAAGGCCAAAACATGTGTTGTATATTGTATATATATCATTCCTGTATAAGCTTTTGTAGTGGACATTCCTTCTATTATGGGTTCTTAACTTAAAATGCTTCCGCTAGAATGCTCTGAGTTAGTACGCATTCATAATTGAATTTGGATTTGGAAACAATGAGTAATCTCCTTACCTGTCCATAGTATATGGCATCAGGCCCTGGCAAAACCTTCTGTCATATGCTATACGACGGATGGGGGCATTACACTGCGGCTTAGCAATGAGGCTCTATCTAGGCAGATTGTTGAGGTGCAATCGCAAATTCAGGCATTGTTGACTATCGTTTCAGGATAGCAACCTAAAGTGCAAGACCCTGTAGTGGGTTAAGCCATTCCTATTCCTCCTGCTCCGTTGGTTCCTCAAGTTCTACTGCCACCAGAGATTATTTTCATTTCGCACTTTTAGCGACTAGGACCTCTACCTATGGCGGTAGAGCTGACTTCATGGCTTTCGATGACTGGATCATTGCTATAGAGGAAATGTTCTCATACTAAGGAATATCTGCTGACCAAAGAGTGATGGTCACCACATACCAGCTGAAGGGTTTTACAAAGAGCTGTTGGTTAAGGGAAAAAGAGAACCTTATAGATGGATGTTCTTGGGAATATTTTAAGGAGTTGTTGCTGAGGAAATTTCTGCCATCGGTCAAGCAAGACCGTTTGATGAATAACTTTTTGCATCTGAAGCAAAAATGTAACACCCCTATCCGTCACATAGTATATAGCAGTAGGTCACGCCATATACCACGGAAAGACCGGTGGGTTACTCATTGAAACCAATTAACCAATCATAACGTCCTACACAGAGCATCTAGCAAAAGCAATTTATTAAGTTGCAAAGAATAAAAAACCCAGCCAAGCATGAATGTCAACTACTCAAACTAACAGGAAGGTACAATACACAAGTACTGGCCTTATGGCCTTACAATAGTTTGCTCAAAAAATAAGTGTCTTCCAAACCTCGGCACGTAGGCCGGTCACACATGAGAATACAAGAAAAACACTCAAAATTAGGCCTTCGAGGGCCGGCTCAGTAACATTGGCTTTAACCCGCTATTTACCGCTCGGCTCCTCAACACCTGCAAGCAACAATCCACCGCACAGTGGCAAACAAAACCAACGGTCAGCCATGCTGACCAAATTATAACGACCCCGCCCCCAACTCGGGGCGGCGATGCTCTTTCCCTGCACTTTGTTAGCATAATAAAGCAGTATAGTGTAAACACACTTCATCACAGGTGCAGGCACGCATGGCCACACACCCCGTGCACTCAGGGCACATTCACTGCGAATCGGCCAACGTCACGTCAATTAAAACCATAGACGTTTCCGTCTCACCACCGCACCTTGGAGGGCCAACCTTATGAGCATTTTGTCTTCCTGGCCCGGGTAACATCAATTTAATCCATAGACCGCCGAAGACACTCATCTATGCCAACGGTCCCACCGAACGACATAGAACAGGTACAGTTCCGCCTGACCCGTTACTCACACCGCAATGTCAATTTAAGCCATATGCGCGGGTCAATACTCCCCGAGTCCCATTTCTATCACACAGTTCACATAACCCGGTTATGTTCAAGTTGGCTCCCCGGCCATCATGTTGGCAAAATCACGCATTTGCCCTATTTTCCGGGTGCACCTTGGAGTTAGTCCCCAAGGCATCCTGTTGCAATCTACCCCGTAGAAAACCTGAAAAACAAACATTCGGATGGAGTCTTCTCTGGCCATATATGCAATGCAACGTCACCGATCCAGACAGACTTGTATGGGCAGGCTTCACACATCATGTCTATGTCTGTTCTCGAATACAGACTCTATACAAGGGGGACTTTACATTTCTACCCCAAGGAACGCCTTAAACTAACCGCACACATGCGAGAGAGGGCTTCCTATGCAAAGGAAAAAGTGTACTTCACATGTCCTAGGATGAGAATCGTTATCCTTGCGTTTTTCCTTGGCGTCCATGGAAATCTATATAGATGAAAAGCACCGCAATCTCCTTGCCTCGGCAGATTCGAAGTCGGCTCGCGATTTGGAGCTCCGAAACTCTGTCGGTGACCAGATTTAGCCTTCCTTCTTCCTCCTTGCTCTCTCCTCTCTCTAGATCTTGGAAAGAGAGTGAATCCAAGATTATGAGGACTTTACACCCCTGAACCGGCCTTAACCCTAAGGTGAGAAGAGCCTGAACCATCAGATCCCAAAACAAGGAAACGAATGGCTGTGATTCAGCCCGAAATTCCAAAACCTAGGCTGAACACGGGTTGCGACACACCCGTGTCCAAGGCCGTGTTACCCAATCACCATCGAAACCGTCGCATCTCGAAAAAAAAATGGGCACTCGACACGCCCATGTCAGGCTTGACATGCCTGTGTCACCCAGTACACGCCCGTATAGCGTGGCGTGTTCTCTCAACGACACAGGTCCAAAACAATCCGAGCATGACACGGCCACGTGAACACACCCGTGTCACATGTCCGTGTGCTAGACATGCCCTGGGACATGCCCGTGTCCCAGGCCGTATATCTGATGTAGCACAAACCGCCAAATGACCCGAGGAGGACACGGGTATTTGACACGCCCGTGTCGAATTTCACACGCCCGTGTCAGACCCGAACACGCTTGGGCTCAGGGAGTACGTCCCTCACTCAATGATCGTTGAGTGCAAGGATTTGAGTGACTGACACACCCTGGGACATGACCGTGTCCCAGGTCGTGTTCACCCCCCCCCCCCCTCGATGATCGTTGACTCCAAAATCGTCGACCACATGACTAACGCCAAACCCGAGAATGACACGCCCTGGGACACGCACGTGTCCCAGGCCGTGTAACCTCTACCAAAACCCAGATTTGGCTCAAAACGTCTCCCATCACTCTTTTTAGTTTTGGGGCGTTACAACTCTCTCCCTCTTAAAAGAATTTCGTCCACGAAATCTCCAAAGGAAAGATAAACAAAAACCAAAAGCGTTACCTGAGTGAAATAACTCTGGGTACTCCTCCAGCATGGTCTTCTCCCATTCCTAAGAGTGCTCCTCATGACCGCAATTGTCCCAACAGACCTTGACCATCCTGATCTCCTTGTTACGGAGTAGCTTAACCTCAAAGTCTTCAATACGAACGGGCTTGACCCTAGTCATCAACCCTTCATCCACCGGCACTTGATCAACTGCGATCACCTGCGAAGGATCTTGCACCGCCTTCCGCAACACTGAAATGTGGAATACATTGTGTAGACCACTCAACTCCACTGATAGCCTCAAACGATAAGACGCTTCGCCGATCCGCTCCATAATCTCAAATTGTCCAAGGTATCTTGGGCTCAGCTTCTTCAAGCGTCGTACCCATGACACACCCTTGAACGGCTTTATCTTCAAGTACACCCAATCGCCGACCGCGAACTCCATGTTCTGATGCTTGGAATTGTAGTACTTAGCTTGTCTATCCTGAGCGACCAGCAAATGCTCTCGAATGATCCGCACCAAGGAAGTAGCGCTCTCCGCCTCCTGCTACTTGTACAACCTTGCCTCACCCGTCTCTAGCCACGACAACGGCCTGCGACACTTCCTACCATAAAGGGCCTCGAATGGCGCCATCTGTGTACTTGCTTGGTAGCTATTATTGTACGCAAATTCCACCAGATACAGGTGGTCTTCCCAATGCTTTCTGAAATCTAGAACGCACATGCGAAGCATGTCCTCATAGTACTGTTGATCCTCTCGATCTGCCCATCCGTCTGCGGATGGAAGGCTGTGCTGAACTTTAATCTAGTCCCCAACATCTACTGCACCAACCTCCAATCATTGGACGTAAAATGCCCATCTCGATCACTCACGATGCTGCGGGGAACACCGTGCAGTCTGACTATATTATCCACATATATCTTTGCCAGTTTCTCCACCGAATCATCCTTCATATGCGGAATGAAGTGCGACACCTTTGTTAACCGATCTACGATCACCCAGATGGCGTCATTTCCCTTCTGCGACCTTGGCAAGCCATGCACAAAGTTATTGAAAAGTCGTCGAACTTCCATTCTGGAATAGGAAAGGATTTCAAGAATCCTCCTGGCTTTTTACACTCTGACTTTACTAAGGCGCAAGTCTAACATATTAGCCACAAACAGTGCCACATCCTTCTTGAGCCCTGGCAACCAAAACAACTTCTTTAGGTCCTGGTACATCTTTGTGCTCCCTGGGTGGATTGAGTACTTGGTATGATAAGCCTTGTACATCAACTCCACCCGTAGATTTCCCACGTTTGGGACGCACAAACGATTGTCCTTCCTTAGAAGTCCATCTTTAACTGAAAACTGGAAATTTGACCCATCCAAAGCTGCATCCGTAAGCTCCTTCATGCCGCTATCAAACTCCAAAGCCTACCGAATCCGATCAACTAGGTCATACTGAACTTCCGTCTAGTTCAACAATGCTTTGGCGCTAGTCTGCTTGTCAACACAACAGATCTCTAACGCCTCCAACTCCCGAATTAACCTCTCATCATGAACCGACAACCAGTTGGCTTGGGAGGGTGTCCTGTGACTCAACGCATCTGTAACTGCATTGCTTTTCCCAGGTACATAATGAATCTTGAACGTATAGTCCCCCAGGAACTCCATCCATCTCCACTGCCTCATGTTCAGATCCTTCTGATCCAACAGGTACTTCAAACTCTTATGGTCGGTATAAATATCGACTTTTACACCGTACAAATAGTGTTTCCATAGCTTAAGTGCAAATATCACGGCCGCCAACTCCAAGTCGTGGACCGGATAATTCCTTTAGTGCACTTTCAGCTGACGCGATCCATACGCAATAACACTCCCATGCTGCAGTAGCACACAGCCCAAACCACTGCCTGAGGCATCACTATAACTCTCGAAGCCCTCGGTCCCACTCGACGAACTTAACACTGGCCGTCGTGATCAACCGAACTCTTCAACTCTTCAAATGCTTGCACATACTCCTGCGTCCATAAGAACTTTTGATCCTTCCTTGTCAACATCGTGAGAGGTAACGCTATCCGCGAGAAGTTATCTACGAAATGCCTGTAATAGCCGACAATCTCTAGAAAACTCTGGACTTCCGCTATCGAAGACAATACAGGCCACTCCCGTATCGCAACAATCTTTGTTGGATCTACCGATATTCCTTCACCACTGACAATATGACCAAGGAATCCTACTGAGGATAACCAGAACTCGCATTTGGAGAATTTTGCGTAAAGTCCATTCCTCCCCAGCATCTCCAACACCAGATGCAAATGCTTGAAGTGATCTTCCTCGCACTGCGAGTACACCAATATGTCGTCAATGAAGACGATCACAAATTGGTCTAGGTACTCTCTGAATGTCCTGTTCATCAGATCCATGAACACCGATGGCGCATAAGTAAGCCCAAACGGCATGATCGTGAACTTGAAATGCCCATACCTCGTGCTGAATGTTGTCTTTGGGATATCACTCTCCCTTATCCTCAGCTGATAATAACCGAACTTCAGATCCAACTTTGAATATACCGACGACCCGACTAACTGATCAAAAAGATCATCAATCCTTGGGATCAGGTATTTATTCTTTTCCGTTAGCTTGTTCAACTCCCTATAGTCGATACACAGCCGCAAGCTCCAGTCCTTCTTCTTAACAAAGAGGACTGGTGCGCTCCAAGGCGACGAGCTTGGCCGCATATACCCTTGCTCCATCAACTCTTCTAGTTGAACCTTTAACTCCGCCATCTCCTTAGGCGCCAACCTATAAGGAGAATGTGACACAAGTTTGGCACCTGGAACGAGCTCAATCGTGAAGTCGATCTCCCGCTGCGGTGGGGCTCCGGGAAGATTCTCCGGAAACACCTCGGGGTACTCACAAACCACTGGGATACTACCCAAAGTGAGCTTAGGCTTTAGAGCCTCCACTAACGTGAAGAACAGCTCTGCACCAGCACGAACTGCCTTGACCACCTGAAGAGCAAACATCAGCGTCTTTCTCGACCCCTTCTGTCCCGTAAATTTTGTCTCCTACCCAACACCCAGCTTGACCTCTTTGCGGTTGCAATCAATAAAAGCCTTCTGCTCCGAAAGCCAATCCATACCGAAGATGACGTCAAACTCTACTAGCGGCAGCAACGACACTAGCAAGTCGAACTCTTTACTTCCAATATGAAACTTTACGGCACATACTCTGTCCGCGCGTATCGAACACCCATTCGGCAGCAACACATCCAATTTGTCCTTCGCCATCGAAGAAGGGACTCCGATGCGTGTTATGAAACTTTCGAACAAAAAGGAGTGTGATGCTCTCATATCGAATTATGCTCGTGTCGGACTATCGCAAATCAGAACAAAGCCTATACAAATAGTAATAAGCTAACAAGCACTAGGTAACAGTATTTAAAGTTAACTTGCTATAAATTAAATCGTACCTGTCACCACGTCTGCCTGTTTAATGGGCTCCTGCTGGCCCAGATTATAAACACTCGGTTGAGTCGGAGCATAGTGGGATGCGGTTGACTCCACCGCCTTGCCCTTTTGTTCGTAAGTTTCTCCTTGCTTTCTCTCGGACTTCAGCTCCAACAATCACGGGCAAAATGCCCCATCTTTCCACAAGTGAAACAAGCGCCTGTTGTTCGGTTGGTTGCCCCCTAGGCACCGGTAGAAGGGGATGGACCTGACGTCCTCGCCTTCTTGTGGAATCTGCGATATCCAGACTTCGAAATAGTCGGCACTTTAAACTCTGATTTCCTGCCACTGGAGTCCTTCTTCGCCTGAACATTCTTTATGTCCTTTTCCAAGGATCGGGCCGAGTTGACCAAGGTCATGAAACCATGTGCCATAGGCCCCGAAAGTAGCAATCTTAGATCATCTCTCAAACCTTCATAGAATCGGTTCGTCTTGCGCTCATCATCAGCAAAGGTAGCGCTTGCGTGCCGGCCTGAACGAGTAAACTCGTGGAGATACTCGTCAACGGTACTGTCTCCTTGAACCAACTTATGGAACTCATTCTCCAAAGCAATCCTCTGGGCTAAGGGGAGGTATCGAGCCAAGAACAACCTTGAAAACTCATCCATTGAGACATCAGCCAACTTCCTGCCCCTCAGATGGTGTAGCTCCAAGCCTTCCCACCATAGTCTTGCGTCACCGTCCAGCAAGAACGTCGCAATTGTGGTCTTCTACCACTCCTCAGTCTCAGTCGTTGTCAGCACTCTATTAACTCTAGATATCCAATCCTCCACTTGAGTTGGGGTTCACGTCCCCGAGAACACAGGAGGATTGAAGCTCATCACGTGCTTTAGCTGCTTCTCTGTTTCTCTCCTCGGCAACACCGGATCCAAGACCACTTGTTCCACCCTCATTGGCTCTGCCGCTTGGATCAGTACTTGCTCCACATTAGGAGCGGGCCACTGCACCTTCCTCGCTGGCTGTGCATTGATCATCGCAAACACAGCCTCCACTACCAGTCGAATGATCTCAGCTGAAGGGGGTGTTGCAGGCGCATTATTTGGTGCGCTGCTTGCCTTAGAAACTTGCCGTTCCGACGGCCCAGCACCACTCCTGGGAACCTATAATCATGCAAAACACCGATAAGCGACCGCACAACATTGCAAAAAGCAATTATAAGAACATGCAGGTTCCCCAAACATGTGTATTTTCATTCCTAAGTGGACATTCATGGGTTCTTTTCATGTTATAACGATGACGCACACACGTGTGCTCACCACCCCTTAAATTGAATTCGCCCATGAATTCATTTAAGCCTGACTGAAACCCGTAGTCTGATACCAAATTATAACACCCATATCCGTCACATAGCATATAGTAGTAGGTCTGGCTGGGGCCCGACACTATATACCACGGACAGACCGGTGGGTTACTCATTGAAACCAATCAACCAATCACAACGTCCTAAAAAGAGCATCTAGCGGAAGCAATTTATTAAGTTGCAAAGAATAAAGAACCCAGCCAAGCATAAATGTCCACTACTAAAACAAACAGGAATGTACAATACACAAGTACGTGCCTTATGGCCTTACAATAGTTTGCTCAAAAATAAGTGTCTTCCAAACCTCAGTACGCAGGTCGGTCACACATGAGAATACAAGAAAAACACTCAAAATTAGGCCTTCGAGGGCCAGCTCAGTAACTTGGGCTTTAGCCCACTATTTACTGCTCGACTTCGCAGCACTTGTAAGCAACAATCCACCGCACGGTGACAAACAAAAGCAACGGTCATCCATGCTAACCAAATTATAACGACCCCGCCCCCAACTCAAGGCGGCGATGCTCTTTCCCTACATTTTGTTAGCATAATCAAGAATATAGTGTAAACACACTTCATCATAGCTGCAGGCACGCACGGCCACACACCCCATGCACTCAAGGCACATCATGGCGAACCGGCCAATGTCACGTCAATTTAAGCAATAGACATTTTTGTCTCACCACCGCCCCTTGGACGGCCAACCTTATTAGCATTTTGTCTTCGTGGCCCGGGTTACGTCAATTTAAGCCATAGATTGCTGAAGACACTCATCTATGCCAACGGTCCCACCGAACGACATAGAACGGGTACAGTTCCGCATGACCCGTTGCTTACACCGCAATGTCAATTTAAGCCATATGCGCAGGTCAATACTCCCCGAGTCCTATTTCTATCACACAGTTCACATAACCCGGTTATGTTCAAGTTGGCTCCCCGGCCACCATGTTGGCAGAATCACGCATCTGCCCAGTTTTTTGGGTGCACCTTAGAGTTAGTCCCCAAGGCTCCCTGTTGCAATCTACCCCGTAGAAAACCCGAAAAACAAACATTCGCATGGATTCTTCTCCGGCCATATATGCAATGCAATATCACCGATCCAGACAGACTTGTCCGAGTAGGCTTCACACATCATGCCTATGTCCGTTCTCTAATACAGACTCTATACAAGGGGGACTTTACATATTTACCCCAAGGAACACCTCAAACTCACCACACATTCGCGAGAGAGGGCATCCTATGTAAAGGAAAAAGAGTACTTCACATGTCCTAGGATGAGAATCGTTAACCTTGTGTTTTTCCTTGGCGCCATGGAAATCTATGCGGATGAAAAGCACCGCAATCTCCTTACCTCCGCAGATCCGAAGTCGGCTTGCGATTTGGAGCTCCGAAACTCCGCCGGTGACTGGATTTAGCCTTCCTTCTTCCTCCTTGCTCTCTCCTCTCCCTAGATCTTAGAAAGAGAATGAATCTAAGATTATGAGGACTTTACACCCCTGAACCGTCCTTAACCCTAAGGTGGGAAGTGTAAGACCCCATTTTTTTTCCTTTTCAACCACCGGGGTCTTATGCCAAGAATCGCCGCTTTGCGGTGGCACAGACACTCGGGAAGGCCGCCACTACAAAACGCCAATTCTGCCGGCCTTTTTCGATCACAAAGAGAGAGAAGTAAATGCAACATGTCCACATAATCATATATGAATAAAAATCACAGCAAGTCCATCAATATATAGAAAGTAGAAAGTACTGTAAAAGAACAGTACAGATTAAATATATAAACGGGCTCAAGCCCGGTACATCAGTGTCCTCACTACAAATCACTCATCGCGGAAGCCATAAGAAGGACTAATCACTCACGGAGCTGGTCACCGGTACTCCGGAACTAGACTGGCCCACCTCCATACGCACTGTACTCCGCTGGTGCTGGTCCCTGGACTGCTGGTCCCTGTCTCCCATCTGGAGCTCCTGTAATATTGTGGTTCGAAAACCATTAATCATAAAGACTAAGTCCTATCATCCCCTACCCCTCCCCCCTCGTCTCCTAGGCACCGAGCGGAGAGGAGGAAAGGGAAGCTACAATGGTGGAGAATAAGCAAGGCGGGTGACAACGGAACTAGTCTAACAGTAAATATATATTGTATAAGCAGCTAAGTATGAAAGGTACATCTAGCAGTTCTAAAATAGTGAGCAGTAAGGTAAACATATAGTAAATCAATATATATATGAAAGGACAAGTAGAAATTAAATATGTAACCTTAACTTACATGAATGCCCATACAAACTTATAAGTTAAGGGGTCTTGTGCAAGGCTCTCATCGTATAAAAAGTCACATACCGATTTATACGTTGGGGTGTCGGTTGTATGCAAATATGAGTGTAGTGATATGTTATGCCATGATTCATGCAAGTGCAACTCACGCACACGACTCTATGCGCACAGACCTTTAGTTCCCCCTATTTTGGAAGCTAGCTTCACTCCCAGGAACCTCCTTAGTGGAAAACAGAGACAGTGGGTCGGGCCCCCCACTCCTAGACGGGTATCCACACTACCGGGACTAGCCCTTCCGTACGCCCCTAGAAGAACACAACCTAGAATATCTGTGTACTAGTGCTGGTTGTATCCACCAGACTTTCTTAAGCTAAGTGTCTCACACCGCCGAGTCTACGTACCGACGTCGGTGTGAACGACAGTCAAATACCGAAGACCCACCACCTTATTCTGTATTTAAACCCTCGAGCCCTCGGCTCCCCGGACTGTCCCGTCCGTGCATCTACCTTCGGAAGCTACCGACTGAAAGACAATTAAACCAACCTACTCAACCTCCCTAACTATCGGGGTTTGTGAATGTTAAACTCTAGTTATACTAGTTGCTCTTTTGGTTTATTATTCCTACGGTTTACGTTAGCCAAGGACTGCCCCCGGCATACCCCGTGAAGGGCTCTCAAAGGGCACTAGGAACTACGATGGGCTGAAGCCCAAAGCCCCCTTTCGCAAGGCACTTACTTTTATTGGTTATTACTCATTACCCGATCCCTTTTAAATTACTTTGGATCTAACCCTAGTGTATTAAGACTTTTCCTCTCCTACTGGGGAGGACGATCTTTCGTCGGTCCCGAGCACCTCTTACGACTAGACTACCTACCAACCTATCCTCATCTTGGATATTGAGGATACATTCATACATATTTTCAAACCATTATCCCAATATCCAAATCCTCTAAGTTCATCCTGCAGCTTAATATGATTTCAGCGGTTTTTACTAAATGCAGACCATCCGGTGCTATATGAGGTATACAAAGAGAGGTACTACAAATTGTCTTCCAAATCTCCTATAAAATTTACTGGAGGTCAACCATGACAATATTAGCTTAAATCCAAAAATTTATAATTTTCCTAATTAATCTGATATTTATTTAATTTTCCCAAAAGATTGGCCATGGGTAATTTTAAACATGAACTATATAATTTTCTCAAGTAATGGCCACCCAAAAATTATAATCACTAAATAACAGAGAGATATACATAAATATTAATTTCCATGATTTTCAAGAATTTATTTAGCCTCTAATTAATTTATCCAATATATTTCCATTAACCATACGTAAAGAAGGAAGTACCAAAATTATTCATCAGAAAATTATATAAAAATTACAGAATCCTAATAAGATACAGAAAGGGTCATTGCGCAAAAATCATATTTTTACAGGCTTGCTAGATACCAAAATAAATTTAATTAATTTTCATGGGAAACAATACTTAATGAAGAAACCCTTAGAAATAATCTTCAGAAAATCCCATAAAAATTCACAGAGTTTTAAAACATAATAAAAAGGCCTCTGGCATAAGTTCATCAATTTCCAGCAAGTAGTTACTTCATAATAAATTCCTTAGTAAATAATTTAAATTACTAAATTATTAATGAAGTATCTAAAATAATAATCCTAAATTCATAACAAAATCTCCAGAGCTTGTACTAACTTTAAACACTATTCTTCTCAAATCTCATCACTATTCAGTGAGTTTTAGTCACATTTTCTATCACTAAAAGGTTTGTGTCCTAAACCAGGGTTAGGGTTTTGAGGGACTTATTTACTTTAAAATCCATTTAGATTTCTGTAAGAGGATTCTAGCTACCCTAGGACCACCTGCCCTTCACAAACTACCAAGAACCATCCTTAAGGTTTGGTCTTGGGTCCTAGGGCAAATATACCCAATCCTCCCCATCTCCCATGGGAGGGTGTTAGAGGTCATTCCAAGTCAGTGGTAACAATCTCAGCCTCTGTTGAGATGATTTGACCACTCAAATCACAAAGTGCACTTTTGACCTAAAAACCCCTTAATAGGGCAAAGCTTAGGTTTGTTCATTTCCAATCTAAAACATCTCCAAATGAGATGAAAAATTATACAGAGCCTTATGATGAACTCAGGGACCACTCACCAAAATTTGGGAGGGTTTGGAAGTCATTAGGTCACCTAATTAATTTATATAATAATTATTAAATTTTTCTAAAAACAACAGAAAAATATTCTCCAAACATTCCCATTTTTGGACAGGACCTAGGTATAACTAGGATAGACTCCCTGCCTATATTTAATATCATTTGGACAAGGGATGAAGGGTGGGCATCCATTTCAATCTCAGGATAGCCCTAGGTATAGGTCCCACCAAAATGGGTTATGTGGTCAAACCACTTACCCATATGAGTTGAAATAAATTTTAAAATAACTTAGACTCGAAAGGCCACAACTTCTATGACTGGCCATTTTTCCCAAAATGACCTATAAGGGCCTCATTTATTTTATTTAAAAGGAGAAGAATATCTAGTGAAAACAATACACTATATAATATATTTAAAGTATAATAAAACAGCATGGCACTGTTCATCTTCTCAGAAACCCGAAACCAGCAAACCCTAACAGGCATAAAACCTATAGCTTTCCAAGTGGATTTCCCGTCCACCCAGCCATCTCCCTGGCCGGCCACCACCACCACCACCTCCGTTGAGGTGAGGGCTATCGTTAGGGGGCGGCACGGCCACCGGAGAGGCGGTTTCCGACAAACCCGACCACCATGAATTTTGAAAAAACCATGGAAACGCTCACCTGATCCAGCTCTTTTTAGCCCGATATCTCTCTTAATAATTCCTAAGATCTATCCATTAAAGAAGAGGTAGAGGAGGACCTTGTTCGCGGGCTGGAGGCGTGCAGATCGACGAAAAGCCACTAGTGGTGGAGGTGTCATCGGCGCTCTTCAACAGCATGCAGAATTCTCTCGTCTCCTTCGGGCAAGGTGTGGAAACGAATGCTTGAGGTCTAGGGAAGCTTTTAAACAAGTAAAAGGGGGACGTGGAAGGCCTAACCGATGGTGGCCATTAATTGTCCATAAAGGCAATTTCGACCATAGTGGGGGGGCTGAACACGGCTTAATCAAGCCAAGTAACGGCTGGAAACTCCTCTTCCCTAGAGGAGTTGAATCCCTCCATTAAGGAGTAGGGGAAGGGGCCATGGCATCAAATGCCATCAATGGCTGTGAAAGCCGGTTTACGACCATGGCCGTGGCTATTCACTCTCTGCTTTCAAAACTAACGGCCACGTGGCATTTCCTCCACTTGACCGGTCAAACATTATTTAAATAAGACTTAATTAAGTATTAATAAAAGAAAACGGCTAATTTAAGACATCCTGGCCCGCTTCCCGAAATGGCCCTGTTCAACTGAACCAGCAGCCAAGCCAAAACTGTCAAAAAAAATCTAAGGAAAATGGCATTGAGTGAGCGGGAAAATGTGTACCTGATTTATAGAAGCCTCACTTAGTTCAATGATATACATCAAGGTGTATTTGATGTTATTTTGAGTTTATATGTGCAGGTTAAGTATATGCTAATATGCAGAAAAAAAAGTTTCTAAGTCCATGTGTCGACACTTAAGAAGGCCTGTGTCGACACTTGGAAAAGATGTGTCGACACCAGAAGCAATTGTGTCGACACACAGAATTTATTAGTCGACATCAACTATGTCGACACCGGGAGGCAATGTCGACACACAGAAGTATTAGTTGACATCGACTGTGTCGACACCGGGAGGCAGTGTCGACACACAAAAAGTATTAGTCGACATCAACTGTGTCGACACCCTGAGGCAGTGTCGACACAAAGAATTCTTAGACTACGTCAACTCTGTCAACACCTGGAGGCAGTATCGACACACAGAATTCTTAGACTATATCAACTGTGTCGACACATAGGACTTGTGTCGACACACAGCAGAGTTTCAACAATGTTGATTGCTGTGAAATGAAGAAGTGTCTGTGTCGACACAAAGAAGTAGTGTCGACACATTCTACATATGTAGTGTCAAGAAGCAGTGTCGACACCAAAGGAGCTGTGTCGACATCACCAAAGCCTGTGTCGACACTTAATCTACTTGTGTCGACACATAATGAAGATCAGTCTCCACGCTTTGTTGACAAAGACAAAGGTTCAAGAACTGACTGGAGACTTGACAGCTATGTATTCTAACAAGTGTGCTGAAGCTATCAACTTGTCAGAAGTTGGTTAGAAACCAGATCAGCCGGTTACCATGGATGAAGTCTATATATAGATGGATTCTATAAAATCAAACAGAACAATAACAACAACACGAACAACTATTGAAGTATTGATCATTGATCAAGAAAGAGCTCGTCACGCAGAAGAAGATTTTCATGAGAAGATCTAAGAAGACAATTTTAAGTGGCAATCTACTCAGAATTTGTCTAAGGAGAATTCAAACAAGAATTATGAAGAAACTTCAGAAGTTCTGGAGATTGAGAGAGATCTTCAGCTGTTGAAGTAAAGTAGGAGACATTTACAAGTCTCTTAAGAAGCAGATCTTGAACTAATCTGCTAAGAAGAATTCAGATCTATTTTTGGAATCTAAGAAGGAAGCTGCCAGCCAGTTAACTTCAAAGAAGATCAACCCTACTGAGTTCAGATTCAAGAAGCTTTAAAGAAAGCTAAGAACAGGTTGATCTCAGCAATCAGTTTTATCAAGAGCTGATCAAGAAACCTTTTATCCCTTCTCTCTCAACAAGGGTAAGAGTTAATCTATAAGATTTTTCAAATTTTGTAGGATCTTTCTAGATCTGAGTTGTAAGCTTATACTATAAAGGCTGAGTGTAGGAGATATAGATCTCTGAGTAGTAAGACTTTTGAGTCTGAGTGTAGGAGATTTCAATCTCTGAGTTGTAGGCCATATGTCAAGGCTGAGGTAGGGATGTTTGCCTGAGCTGTAGGAGTGTGGTTACACTCTGAGTTGTAGGAACCTTATAGGGTTCTGAGTTGTAGGAACCTTTCAGGGTTCTGAGCTGTAAGATCTGTGGATCTGAGAAGAAGGAAGAAGTTAGGCCGAATCTAGCACACTACTAGATAGGTGAAGAGGGAAAGTGGATGTACCCAGACCTTGGGGAATCACTATAAACCTGTGTGCAATCTGTGATGTGTGTATGATTGTGAATTCTGTGTTGTGATTGCTGTAGAATAGTTAGATTCTATTTAAAGAACTGAAAAATTATTCTGCCTTAAGTAAAAAAAGAAAAGAACCTATTCACCCCCCCCCCTCTAGGTGTTTGGGTTATCTTGAAATCAATTTGATCAGCTCCCATATATGCTCCTCCTGCCCATGATTGCTTCACAAAACCTTGACTAACAGAACCTTCTTACATCGCAAGACCCGCACTGCCGTGTCATCGATCCTGATCGGCTCCAAGTTGACTGATCGATCTAAGGCCACCGGGCTGTCTGCTGTAGAAATCAGCTGCTCAGGGCATAGCAGAGCCCTCCGTAGTGAGGAGATGTGGAAGACGTCATGCAATCCCGCTAACTCCGGTGGTAGCTCCAGTCTATAAGCCAAGGGGCTGATCCGCTCCAGGATCATGTAAGGCCCCATATATCTCAGACTAAGCTTCTTCCGCCCGCGAACCCGCGAGACTCCGTGCATCGGCCGTATCTTCAAGAAAACTCGGTCTCCCACCTAGAACTCCACCTGGCAATGCCTCGCATCGTAGTATTTGGCTTGCCTGCTCTGGTCTTCCAACATCCTGTCCTGGATGAATCTAATCTGAGCATCTGTATCCCCCACAAACTCCGAGCCTAGTGCCTGCGAATCCTCATCCTAAACTCATGATAGTGGGGTCCTGCACCTTCGTCCATACAATGCCTCATATGGAGCCATGCCTATGCTGGACTGATGGGCGTTGTTATATGAAAACTCGATCAGTGGTAGCAACCTCTCCCAAGGCTCGCCGCGACCCAAAATACACAGGCGCAAAAGATCTTCCAGTGTACAGTTGGTGCGCTTCGTCTGCCCGTCAGTCTGAGGGTGAAAAGTCGTGCTAAATGTCAACTGAGAACCCAGATGGGCCTGAACTGACCTCCACTCGCTTGATCTAAACCACCCATCCCGATCTGAAACGATAGTCTTGGGCACCCCATGATAACGCACAAACTGCTCAATGAACCTCCGTACTAATACACCAACCTGGGTGTCTTTCGCCACTGGAATTAATCTGGCCACCTTCGTTAGCCTGTCCACTATCACCCAGATCAAGTCATTTCCCGCATGGGATTGAGGTAGCCCATGTATGAAATCCATGGCTATATCCTCAAATTTCCACTCCAGCACCGGAAGTGGCTGCAGCAAGCCGGCCGGGTTCCTACACTCTGCCTTTACGAGTTGGCAGGCCTCGCAATGCATCACAAAGTACGTAATGTCCTTCTTCATACCCGGCCAGTACATCGTCCTCTTCAAATCTTTTACCATCTTGGTGATCCCCGGGTGTACCGAGTATCGGCTGCAGTGAGCTTCCATCATGATTTCCTACCGGATCTGGCCTCCTTCCGGTATGTAGACCCTGCCTCTGAAACACAGGAGTCCATCCCTCAAAGAGTAATCTCCTGTCGTGCCTTCTTCCAGGGCTCTGAATATCGGCTCAGCTCTCACATCCATCTTCTGTCCATCTCTGATGTGGTCCCGAATATCATTAGTGGTAACCATCGATCCCAGGTACTCCATATATAACTCCGGGTCATCCTCGGACACTAGTGATATCTGCATCTCCTCGAATGATTTAACCAACTCCAAGGCCATCAATTGTGGGCCTACTCCTAACATACTCGCTCTCCGGCTCAAAGCATCTGCGACCACGTTTTCATTCCCCGGATGGTAGTGCATGGTATACTTGTAGTCCGACAGAAACTCCACCCAGCGTATCTGCCTAATGTTTAACTCCTTCTATATGTCTATGTATTTCAAGTTCTTGTGGTCTGAGAAGACGTCGCAGTGAACTCCATAGAGGTAGTGCCACCAGATCTTAAGAGCAAAAACAACTGCCCCAATCTCCAAGTCGTGCATGGGGTAGTTCTACTCATGCTGCTTCAGCTGATGGGAGGCGTAGGCTATTATGTGCCTGTTCTGCATCAGAACGGCACCCATCCCCTGATAGGAAGCATATGTGTACACCAGAAATCCTTTCTTTCCTGAAGGAAGAGCAAGGATGGGAGCCGAGGTAAGACGATCCTTTAGCTCCTGAAAAATAGATCCGTATCGTAGCTTCCAAATAAAAGGGGACTCCTTCTTCGTCAAAAACATAAGAGGGAGGGCAATCTGAAAGAACCCCTTTACGAACTTCCGGTAATAACCGGCAAGTCCTAAGAAACTTCGAACATCCGTGGCCATCTTTAGTGGTGGCCAATCCCGTACTGTCTGGACTTCGTCGGATCTACTGCCAAACCTGCTCCACTGATGACATGGCCCAAAAAGGCCACCTCCTTTAGCCAGAACTGGCACTTACTGTACTTGGCATACATCTTATGCTCCCGCAGCTTCTCCAAGGTTAAGGCCAGATGCCTCGCGTGCTCCTCCTCCGTCCTTGAATAGATAAGGATGTCGTCGATGAATACGATAACAAAGACATCCAGATACTGTTCAAACACCCGATTCATCAAAGTCATGAATGCGGAGGGTGCACTCGTGAGACCGAAAGGCATCACGGTAAACTCATCCAAACCATATCTGCTGCTGAAGGCCGTCTTCAGGATGTCCTCCTCCCGAATGCGAAGCGGGTAGTACCCCGATCTCAGATCAAGCTTTGAAAACAAATGGGCTCCCTCCAGCTAGTCAAAAAGCTCGTCTGTCCTTGGCAAGGGATAAGTATTCCGGACTGTCAACCTGTTAAGGGCCCGGTAATCTATATATAGCCGAAGAGTTCCATCCTTCTTCTTAACGAATAACATCGGAGCTCCCAATGGTGAAGAGCTAGGCCGGACGAACCCGGCCTCCACTAACTGTCACAACCCGCATTTTTCTCCGAATTAAGAATTATCAGAGTAAGAGAAAACACGCGTCATGATGCCACGTCAAGCAGGGGATAACCGCTGACGTTCAGGCAAAACCAACTACAATCTTTATGCAACAAAATCATGTGCTTAATGAATAGAAAATCAGTTATGATTAGAGTCCGTATCCCTCGGCTCAGTGGATCATCTAGTCCACAAATGAAAAACTATATTAATACGCTGCGGAAAAATACTTTATTTAGATTTGACATCCTAAGGAGCACATAAGGGTCCCAAGAGAACCACTCATGCTATGCAAGATCCTACATTTAATTTATATAATATATAAGAAAACGGTCTTTATACGTGATTTGGAAAATAGTGATTACGCTTTATAAAACATGCTGACCATAAGCTTTATTTATAATAACAATTATAGTTTAAAAATAACTAGCAACCTAGCATAAAACCTTCTCAGAGCAAGTAGACTATCTCCAGAAAATGGTAGCAGCAATAGTATATATCTAGTACAAGGTAAAAACTACCAGTGGGCGCCAACAACCTGACACGAACCCACTAGCACAAATATATGTCTGTGAGAAAGTACTGAAAACAACCTCACTAACAAGGTAAACAGAACTCCAAGGTCCGGAAGTCCACCAACACCACCTCCAACTAGCCACCAGACTGGCTACAGCTCAGAACCTGGGGTATTCCAAAAGAAAACAGAATACCTCAGCAAGCTAAACAAAGAAAAACTGCATGAAAGAGTCAACTAAAGGACAAAGTAACAGAAAAACATGCAGTAGAAAGAGTCACAACTGTCCACAACAGGACCACAAGAAATGCACAACGTGCAAAGCAACAGCAACGACCCAGCCCAGGAACCACATCCTGCAGGGCCTACTAGGCTACCAAGAGCCAGAATGTTGCAAACTACTAAAGAAGAAACTTCTAACACCCTAAACTATGGGAAGTGATAGTAGCAAAAACAACAACGAGGAACCGGATCGAAGGCAAACGCAGTCCCCCAATCCACCATGTCCAAGTCAAAAGCTCGAGGGTCAACACGTGAAAACACAAGGGACCTTCCACCCGACATGCCCAGCCCGTACCTGGAGCAAGAAAACATGGGTGGCCTTGGCTATATCACTCAACTCCACCCCCATAAAGAGCTACAACCACCACTACTAACCACGACCCACGATTCGGCCTTTAGGAAAATAAAGAAAACGGCCGACAAGGAAAACCCATAAATTCAATTGGAAATCCACTCGGAAATGAAATACAAGGTAAAGGAAGAGTGTTGAAATAAACCAACACGACTAGGCATTGAGCGAAACCCACTCAGTGCCTACCTAAACTTTGGCGTTGAGCGAGCTAGCCTCACTCGCCGCCAAAATAATACCACTACCCACAAGCCCACTAAAGAATGCGGAGCTCGACGACAGTCGAACGACTAAGGCAGAAGATTCAGAACTCGAGTAGTTGCCTGCCACTTGAGTATCTAAACTCCCGCACTCGAAACCATCTAAATTCGCCTAGCAACAGAAAATATACAAAGCGCACGATCAGTGACGCACGATCAGTGGTCGTGCGCACTCATCGGCTGATGATCGTGCGAAGCGAACCTGGAAAACCTGACAGAAAACCTAGCAACTGCACACGATCAGTGTCGCACGACCCCTGGTCGTGCGCACTGTTGCCAGCGCTCGTGCGATTTTCCGAGACAGAACTTTGGAAACTGAAAGACAGCCGCGCACGTGCAGAGGCACACGACCAGTGGTCGTGCGCCCTAACGGTTGATGACCGTGCGCGGTCAACCTGCACCATTTGGAATTTCCCGAACGACATCGGAACGCGCACACGACTCACGCCACTGCAGTAGCAGCAGACAACTATCAACGCCGCGCACCACTACCATACGAACTATGCCTAATCATTCGAGTAATACCATAACGAAAATCGGCAACCACACCCACCCTCCTAACTCTCCCTCTCGGCTACACCCGAACCAGAGCAACAATCAAAATAAAGGAAAACAACGGCTCCACGCCGACAATTTGGATTCCAATCATCACAAAATAGGGGGGGTTTCAGTAGGAAGAACTAAGCCCTATAGTTAGCAAGAAAATGAGAACAACAAGGCCTCTAACCTGGGCTAACCGGGATTTCAATTTCATCAAGAAAATTCAAAAAAAAGGAAAACTTGGCAAGGGCAAGAATACCACTTGCCTCAATCACAGCGAAGCTTTGGACTGCTTTCCTCCTCTTCGCACGGATCAAAACGGCCGCAACACCTAAAACAAAAACTCGGCCATTAATGGCGGAAAACTTCCAAAACCGAAAATTCCAATCCTCCCAGAACTCCACGAAAATCGAATTTCTTACCGCAGGAATGAAGGTCTTGACGAGAGCAATCCAAATCCACTCTCGGAATCGAATTCCGTCCACAAACGCTCCGGGAATCGGCGTCCGAAGGCAAGGGTAGGCGGTTTCTCCGTTTCCTCGTGCAGGGCCGGCGGTTTCAAGTGTGAAGAAGATGATCGGGGGTTTTATTCTATATATATATATATATATATATATATATATATATATATATAAATATAATTATATAATTATATAATTAATTAAAAAATTACATAAAGCACCACATCGACGCGAAAACCGAACTACCTCGGAATTCGACGAAATTCGCACCGTAGCTAAATACCCACGCTACGAACACAACGGCGAAGTCGAAATTACTTTTCGACAAACAGAACTCGAGTTATACCCAAATAAAGCCAAACACCAACATCCCCCCGAGAGGCCACACCGGGTCACCCAAAACGACTCGGCTTGCTAGGGAGATCTTGCCAACAGGCTACAGAATAGGGCACTCAGTTCTAAGGAGCTAAACCACACTCCACAAATGGCACAAGCCACGGAAACGCGTCATCGTAACGCCAAACGAGAATAAAAATAATCGCTGAAAAAACGGGGCGTTACAGTCACCCCCCCTAAAAGAAAGTTTCGTCCCGAAACTTTACGCACAACCCTCCTACAAAAGAAGGAAAAGTAACAAACAAAAGTTACAAAGGGAAACATACCGATCAAATCAGCGAAACAGGTGAGGGTACGCCCTCTTCATGGCCGACTCTAGCTCCCAAGTCGCGCTCTCCATATCCTGATTTTTCCATAGAACTTTCACCATCGGTATGGACTTCTTTCGTAGCACACGCTCCTGAGTATCCAAAATACGAACTGGCACCTCAACAAAAGAGAGGTTGGGCTCCAACTGGGGCACAACATCCAAGAGTTGCCCACTACTGCGCACACACTTCCGCAATTGGCTAACATGAAAAACATTATGAACACTAGGGAAGTTCGCTGGCAAATCCAATCTATAAGCAGACACACCAATTCGCTCCAAGACCTCAAACGGGCCCACATACCTTGGGTCCAATTTCCGATTTTTACCAAATCTCTTCACACCAACCATTGGAGAAACCTTGAGTTATACATGATCCCATATTAAAAACTCCAAAGCAGACCTACGCCGATTGGCGTTCTTTTCATACCTCTCCTGAGCTAACCGAAGCTTCTCCCAAATAAGCTTCACGGCGACTTCCATCTCTTCCAGAGCATCTGGACCCAACAAAGGCTTCTCACCAGCCTCTGCCCAAAACAACAGAGTCCTACAGCGCCTCCCATACAAAGCTTCGAACGGAGCCATCTGCAAGCTTTCCTGATAACTGTTATTATAAGCAAATTCCATGAGTCGCAGACGCTCATCCCACGCTCCACCGTGGTCTAAAATATAGCACCTGATCATATCCTCAACAATCTGATTGACCCGCTCCGTCTGCCCATTGGTCTGAGGGTGGTACGCAGTAGAATACCTCAGATCCGTACCCAAACCCTCCTGCAGACTATGCCAGAAACGAGAAGTAAACCGGGAGTCTCGATCAGAAATGATGCTAACCGGCACACCGTGGAGTCGGATGACTTCATTCAAGTACAACTCCGCTATCCTCCTCATCGGGTAATCAATCTTATAAGGCACGAAGTGAGCACACTTCGTCAATCTATCCACTATAACCCAAACAGAATCAAATCCTCTCGGGGATTTTGGCAAACCCGTAATGAAGTCCATAGATATACTCTCCCACTTCCAAGTCGGGATCTCTAGCGGAGTCAACTTACCACCAGGCCTTCCATGATCGGCCTTCACACGCTTGCAAGTGTGACACTCAGCAACATATCGGGCTATATCTCCTTTCATACCATACCACCAGGCAACTTACCTTAAGTCACGGTACATCTTCGTAGATCCTGGATGGTAGGCAATGCTGGAACCATGAGCCTCACTGCAAATCATACCTCTAATGTCCCCAACAGCGGGAACGCAAAACCTGCCGCGGTACTTCAAAGTACCTGCATCATCAATAGTAAAATCTGGCAACTCTCCCTTCTCTGTCCTGGTAAAAAGGTGCAACAGATCCGGATCGTCCTTCTGATGCAGTCTAGTCAAAGAAATCCAGGACGGCTCTGCCACAGACAAACTACTCTGCAAACCACAGCATCCCACTGAAATATCCATAAGGAGGAACTCCCCAACTAACCGATCGGCGGAGAGGTTAAAGATCTTTCCCGTCTTTCGGCTCAGGGCGTCGGCCACCACATTGGCCTTGCCCGGATGATACTGGATTTCTACGTCATAATCCGCCACATACTCAAGCCACCGCCGCTGACGCAGATTCAACTCCTTCTGCGTGAACACGTACTTCAGGCTCTTATGGTCAGTAAAAATCTTGCACTGAGCCCCATAAAGTAAGTGCCTCCACAACTTCAACGCATAGATAACCGCTGCAAACTCAAGGTCATGCGTTGGATAATTCTTCTCATGAGTCTTCAGCTGCCTTGACCCATAAGCGATTACTTTTCCATCCTGCATTAATACGCATCCCAGTCCTATATGCGAAGCATCCACATACACATCATAATCCACGCCCTCAGTAGGAAGGGTCAGAATGGGAGCAGTACACAATCTCCTCTTTAACTCCTGAAAAGCTTCTTCGCACTTCTCGCTCCAAACAAAAGCCACATTCTTCTGAGTCAGCTTGGTCAAAGGTGCGGCTAGAGAAGAGAAACCCTCCACGAATCTCCTGTAATAGCCAGCCAACCCTAAGAAACTTCTGATCTCCTTAGGATTGTTCGGCCTACTCCAATCCATCACTGCTGCAATCTTTTCTGGGTCAACCGAGATCCCATCCTTGTTCACCACGTGGCCTAGAAAAGAAACCTGAGGCAACCAAAATTCGCACTTGCTCAACTTGGCGAATAACTTGTGGTTCCTCAACTCTGACAGGACCAAACGCAAATGCTGCTCATGCTCCTCAGCACTACGAGAATAAACCAACACGTCATCAATGAAGACCACCACGAACTTGTCTAGGAAATCCTTGAATACCCGATTCATCATGTCCATGAAAGCTGATGGTGCGTTGGTCAAACCAAACGACATCACCAAAAACTCGAAGTGTCCATGCCTCGACCTAAACGCAGTCCATGGAATATCTGCCTCACGGATCCTGAGCTGATGATAGCCCGAACGAAGATCGATCTTGGAGAACACCGTTCTACCACGCAACGGGTCAAATAAATCATCGATCCTCGGCAGAGGGTACCTGTTCTTGATAGTGACCTTGTTCAACTCTCTATAGTCGATGCAAAGCCGCATCGACCCATCTTTCTTCTTTACGAACAAAACAGGAGCACCCCAAGGCGACGAACTCTGCCTGATAAAACCTTTAGCCAACAACTCATCTAATTGAATTCGCAACTCCTCTAACTCACGAGGGGCCATCCGGTACGGCGCCTTAGCAATAGGACGCGTACCCGGCTCCAAATCAATAATAAACTCCACATCCCGCTCAGGAGGGATACCAGGAAGATCATCAGGAAAAACATCGGCGAAACCACGAACAATAGGAATCTCCTCCAAGCGTGGCACGCTAACAACGGTTCCAACCGCCGAGACTAAACAAACACAACAATCAGAAAGAAACAATCTCTGAACACATACCGCAGAGAGAATAGGAGAATCCTGACACGGATCAGCATACACGCTGCCGGGCTGACCGTCGTCCCTGATGAAGTCCAAGCGCTTTCCTTTGCACTGAATGACCGCATCATACCGAGAGAGCCAGTCCATGCCCAAAATGACATCGAAGTCCTCTAGATCAATCATCTTCAGGTCCGCCTTCGCAAGAAAATCCCCCAACAAAACCGGGCAATCCAAAATACCCAAATCTGACAACACAGATTCACCAGAGGGAAACTTGACACGGAAGGAATCCCGAACACGATCTAGAGACAACCGATTACGCTCCACAAAGGCTCTAGCCACGAATGAGTGGGTAGCGCCGGAGTCAAACAGAACACGTGCCCAGCGGTTCTTCACCTTAAATTTCCCTACAGGAGCGCACAAAGCTAAGGAACTAGCACAACAGTACCGCAAATAATCTAGCAACTAAACTACCAGGCTAGAAAGAAAACAACAAACAACTAACCTGAGATCACCTGGGTCGAAGTCTGAGCCTCCTCGGAAGAAATCACGTTCAGCTTCCCTTTTCCCTTGTCCACACGCTGAGGTGGAGGTAAAGCCTGTAACGGAACTGCAGGAAGAGCTGGCTGAAACTGAGGACACCTCGACTTAATGTGACCCTTCTGCCCACACTGAAAGCAGATTTTATCCTTGGACCAACACTGGGCCGCATCATGGCCGGATCGCTTGCAAACTGAACAGGAGACATCTCTCCAAGGAGCACCCTGAATCGCATGAACCTGCTCCTTCTTCTGAGCTGCCGCCTTCTTGAAACACCTCTTGACAGGATGGCCTGACCGGCCACAAAAACTGCACACCACCCTGCTCCTCTTTCCCGGAACAGCATCGGGTACCAGGGGTTTCTTCTCCTCTACCAACTTCCTCTTATCCTTCTTCAACTGCTGGCCTCTGCTCTTCACCATCTCAATAGCCTCCACCTTCAGAGCAGCCTCTACTACACCTGCATAAGACACTGACCCATAAGCACTGTTCAACTGCTGCACCTCACTCCTCAAACCACCGAGGAATCGCTTAACTCGATCAGCCTCAATGCTGACCAATCCAGGGGCAAAACGGCTCAACTTGCTGAACTCTATCTCATACTCACCCACCGTGAGTTGCCTTTGCTTCAGATGGAGGAAGTCGTTCATGAGGCGGTCACGCTCGACCGAGGGTAAGAACTTCCTCAACAGCATCTCCTTGAACACTTCCCAAGAGCATCCGGCTACCAGGCTCTCCTTCTCTCTCAGCCACCAACTCTTAGCCAAACCTTTAAGCTGATAGGCGGCTATCATCACCCTCTGATCATCTGCAATCCCTGAGTACGAGAACATCTCCTCCATGGAGATCAGCCAGTCGTCTATCACCATGAAATCTGCCTTCCCATCATAAGTGGGAGGGCTCAGCCTCTGAAACTGCGAGATGAAGGCCATCTCTGCTGGCACCACCACTGGAGGCCTCAAGGGTGCAGGAGGAGGAGGAACAGCTAACCCCCCCCCCCCTGCAGGAACTTGCACACCCTGAGCCTGCCCTGCCACAACCGCCACCAAAGACTGAATCTGGGCTTGCACCTCCTCCAAATGCCTGCCCATAGCTTCGCTACTCTGACGCAGACCCTCGATCACCGCATCGTTCTGAGCTCCAGAAGATTCACCCTCAGACAGGGGAGTCGATCGAGTCGCAGGACGCCTAGCCATCCTAAAAATCATTACAATGCAAATCAGATCCAAATCCCACGACTAGAACCGACTACCAGTACAGACAATACATATGTAGATATAGACTTAAAGCTGCTAAACTTGCTCTGAGAGTTTATCTTCTTCACAATAATTAGATGATATGCCCTATCCTAGGATGGTTAACCACCACCTCACTAACTCTTGTGCCTAGATCGGATGCATGAACTTATGTTAATTTGAAAACTCATGTGTGTACATATGTCATCCTGCAAATCTTTAGCTCGGCGCGTTGTGCTTATGCAATGATATGATATGCATGATTGTGCTATGCATTCTAAAAAAAAGGCCCTAATGCATGCTATGAGCGGCGTACGCATGAAAATGTTATGCATCCCATACTACATAACATTTCCATGCAACGAAAAAGAAACATGCTAGTCGCAGTCATGTGGTGAGGTTATGCATCCCATACTACATAACCCTCACATGTAGCCCCTATGGTGGATCCATAAACGAACACATATTATGCATCTCATACTACATAATATGCCCCGTATACTTCATGTTATGCTATGAGTGTAGTGTTCGTGCTTTTGCCAAGACGTGCTGATGACATATCGGTGTGTGAATGACATGATGCAGAACTACTAAAAGCGATTAAAGGAAGGTTGCTCAACTAACTTGTCAAGCAACCTCCCTCTGATACCAACTGTCATAACCCGCATTTTTCTCCGAATTAAGAATTATCAGAGTAAGAGAAAACACGCGTCATGATGCCACGTCAAGCAGGGGATAACTGCTGACGTTCATGCAAAACCAACTACAATCTTTATGCAAGAAAATCATGTGCTTAATGAATAGAAAATCAGTTATGATTAGAGTCCGTATCCCTCGGCTCAGTGGATCATCTAGTCCACAAATGAAAAACTATATTAATACGCTGCGGAAAAATACTTTATTTAGATTTGACATCCTAAGGAGCACATAAGGGTCCCAAGAGAACCACTCATGCTATGCAAGATCCTACATTTAATTTATATAATATATAAGAAAACGGTCTTTATACGTGATTTGGAAAATAGTGATTACGCTTTATAAAACATGCTGACCATGATCTTTATTTATAATAACAATTATAGTTTAAAAATAACTAGCAACCTAGCATAAAACCTTCTCAGAGCAAGTAGACTATCTCCAGAAAATGGTAGCAGCAATAGTATATATCTAGTACAAGGTAAAAACTACCAGTGGGCGCCAACAACCTGACACGAACCCACTAGCACAAATATATGTCTATAAGAAAGTACTGAAAACAACCTCACTAACAAGGTAAACAGAACTCCAAGGTCCGGAATTCCACCAACAACACCACCTCCAACTAGCCACCAGACTGGCTACAGCTCAGAACCTGGGGTATTCCAAAAGAAAACAGAATACCTCAGCAAGCTAAACAAAGAAAAACTGCATGAAAGAGTCAACCAAAGGACAAAGTAACAGAAAAACATGCAGTAGAAAGAGTCACAACTGTCCACAACAGGACCACAAGAAATGCACAACGTGCAAAGCAACAGCAACGACCCAGCCCAGGAACCACATCCTGCAGGGCCTACTAGGCTACCAAGAGCCAGAATGTTGCAAACTACCAAAGAAGAAACTTCTAACACCCTAAACTGTGGGAAGTGATAGTAGCAAAAACAACAACGAGGAACCGGATCGAAGGCAAACGCAGTCCCCCAATCCACCATGTCCAAGTCAAAAGCTCGAGGGTCAACACGTGAAAACACAAGGGACCTTCCACCCGACATGCCCAGCCCATACCTGGAGCAAGAAAACATGGGTGGCCTTGGCTATATCACTCAACTCCACCCCCATAAAGAGCTACAACCACCACTACTAACCACGACCCACGATTCGGCCTTTAGGAAAATAAAGAAAACGGCCGATAAGGAAAACCCAGAAATTCAACTGGAAATCCACTCGGAAATGAAATACAAGGTAAAGGAAGAGTGTTGAAATAAACCAACACGACTAGGCGTTGAGTGAAACCCACTCAGTGCCTACCTAAACTTTGGCGTTGAGCGAGCTAGCCTCACTCGCCGCCAAAATAATACCACTACCCACAAGCCCACTAAAGAATGCGGAGCTCGACGACAGTCGAACGACCAAGGCAGAAGATTCAGAACTCGAGTAGTTGCCTGCCACTTGAGTATCTAAACTCCCGCACTCGAAACCATCTAAATTCGCCTAGCAATAGAAAATATACAAAGCGCACGATCAGTGACGCACGATCAGTGGTCGTGCGCACTCATCGGCTGATGATCGTGCGAAGAGAACCTGGAAAACCTGACAGAAAACCTAGCAACTGCGCACGATCAGTGTCGCACGACCCCTGGTCGTGCGCACTATTGCAAGCGCTCGTGCGATTTTCCGAGACAGAACTTTGGAAACTGAAAGACAGCCGCGCACGAGCAGAGGCACACGACCAGTGGTCGTGCGCCCTAACGGTTGATGACCGTGCGCGGTCAACCTACACCGTTTGGAATTTCCCGAACGACACCGGAACGCGCACACGACTCACGCCACTGTAGTAGCAGCAGACAACTATCAACGCCGCACACCACTACCATACGAACTATGCCTAATCATTCGAGTAATACCATAACGAAAATCGGCAACCACACCCCCCCTCCTAACTCTCCCTCTCGGCTACACCCGAACCAGAGCAACAATCAAAATAAAGGAAAACAACGGCTCCACGCCGACAATTTGGATTCCAATCATCACAAAATAGGGGGGTTTCAGTAGGAAGAACTAAGCCCTATAGTTAGCAAGAAAATGAGAACAACAAGGCCTCTAACCTGGGCTAACCGGGATTTCAATTTCATCAAGAAAATTCAAAAAAAAGGAAAACTTGGCAAGGGCAAGAATACCACTTGCCTCAATCACAGCGAAGCTTTGGACTGCTTTCCTCCTCTTCGCACGGATCAAAATGGCCGCAACACCTAAAACAAAAACTCGGCCATTAATGGCGGAAAACTTCCAAAACCGAAAATTCCAATCCTCCCAGAACTCCACGAAAATCGAATTTCTTACCGCAGGAATGAAGGTCTTGACGAGAGCAATCCAAATCCACTCTCGGAATCGAATTCCGTCCACAAACGCTCCGGGAATCGGCGTCCGAAGGCAAGGGTAGGCGGTTTCTCCGTTTCCTCGTACAGGGCCGGCGGTTTCAAGCGTGAAGAAGATGATAGGGGGTTTTATTCTCTCTCTCTCTCTCTCTCTCTATATATATATATATATATATATATATATAATTATATAATTATATAATTAATTACAAAATTACATAAAGCACCACATCGACGCGAAAACCGAACTACCTCGGAATTCGACGAAATTCGCACCGTAGCTAAATACCCACGCTACGAACACAACGGCGAAGTCGAAATTACTTTCGACAAACAGAACTCGAGTTATACTTAAATAAAGCCAAACACCAACATCCCCCCGAGAGGCCACACCGGGTCACCCAAAACGACTCGGCTTGCTAGGGAGATCTTGCTAACAGGCTACAGAATAGGGCACTCAGTTCTAAGGAGCTAAACCACACTCCACAAATGGCACAAGCCACAAAAACGCGTCATCGTAACGTCAAACGAGAATAAAAATAATCGCTGAAAAAACGGGGCGTTACACTAACTCCTGAAGCTGGCTTCGAAATTTCACCAACTCCTTCGGGGCCATTCGATAGGGAGCTCTGGATATCGGCTTAGCCCCCAATACGAGCTGAATCTGGAAGTCCTTCTTTCGGTACGGGGGTAGCCCTGGTAGCTTCTCCGAAAATACGTCGGCAAAGTCTCGCACTACTAGAATGTCTGAAATGGAGTCATTGGCCATGATCGCCGCAAAAAGAACCTGATAAACCTCTTCCCTATGCAGATGGGCCTTGATGGCCTACACAAGTGATAATAATATGCGGGGTGCTGGTATGATACCTTCGATAACAATGAAGGAGTCCCCGTGCCTTATAGTGATCCTCTTCGCCATGCATTCAATCTGGGCATGGTTCCAGTACAGTCATGTCATGCCTAGAATTAGATCGTAATCTGGCATCCTCAGAATCGTCGTCGGTGCCTCAAACGCTTTCCCGTCGATCTCCGCCTCAATATTGCAATGAGCAGAGGTCATTAGCTCTGATCCATCGGGTAGGCATACCCTCATTATCTTTCCGGTGAACCGCTCCACGCCTGCCAGTCCTTTCATGAAATCTTCCGACACAAACGAGTGTGAAGCACCGGTATCGAAGAGCGTGTGAGCGGGCTTGCCGCTGATGAAAACTATGCCTGAGGTAATTAAGTGTCTTAGTATTCTGGTTATAGTTTGTCTTCTCTTAATTTATAACTAGGTTAGGTCCAAGAAAACTAGTTCCTTGGAAGGGAAAGAAAAATTTAAATGTACTGACATACCTGCGATAACCTGCTCCGGGTTCCGGGGCTATATCAAGTCTGGAGCATACACCTGCTCCCTCTTTGTCCTGTGGCCTTGGCCATGATATCCTCGTCCTCAATCGTTTCCTCGACCGCCAAACTTCCGGGGAGGTGGGGCGCCCTGAAGTGCTGGTGGGGGTGCTCGCCTCATAGGACAATTCCTCTTGATATGCCCCGGCTGATTGCACTGAAAGCATATCGGTGCCTGCTCTGCTGTCCTTAGCATCTCCAGCATCTGTAAAGGCTGGGGAGCCAATACCCCCTGACTCCACTACTCCTGCCCAATCTCCAGACGAGGTTAATCCGCATACCTTCTCTCCCCAATAACCTGGCCTCGATGACGGTCTCTATGACCTCCAATCGCTGCATCCTCAGTCGGTCTCTTCGGGCTCTTGATTGTAAGCTGATCCGCTTCTCTCTTTTTAGCCATCTCCAGAATCCTTGCCAAACTCCCCTCTGAGACGAAGAGGAGGGCCTGTCTCATGTCGTCTTGCAGCCCCTTGTAAAACCTCCTGGCATAGCCAGCATCGTACAACTGATAAGCGTCCGCATAGCGGGCCAGGTGAGTAAACTCCTGATAATACTCCAGCACCATCCTGTTCCCCTGCCTCAACCGCAGGAACCTATCCTCCAGCTCGTCCCTCGCCGACTGAGGTACGAAATGTCCCAGGAGTGCTGCTCTAAACTCTTCCCAAGTAATATCTGCGTAATCCATACCCGCAAAGGTGGTGTCCAACTGTGACTGCCAAAGGAACTGCCTCCTCAGTGGGGCATTGATCCCCACAAGCATCTCATAGATGGTATCTAACCATTCCTCAGTGTGTACTGCCGACTCCGTCCCCAGGTAGGATGGAGAGGAAAGTCCCCGGAAGACACTCATTCATTTGGCCCCAGGGTTTGGCTGTAGATTCGGGGCTTGCTATGTTCTGAAGGCCTCCAGAATGGTTGTCAGTGTTTGCCCCATCTCTGTCTGTTGGAACAGAGCTGGAGCCGGCGGAGGCGGGACCACAATCGGAGCCTGAGGTGTCCCCTGCTGTCGTGTAGGGTTCGTCGCAGGCTATAAGGAAAAATTCTTTTTGTTAGATAGCGTATGAATGGAATATAAGAAAGGGATAGGATGGATTTTCACAGGTGATTTCCCTTATGGGCATACCACGGTTTCCGCTGCTAGTTTGTCTGCAAACTAAGCTCGCACGAGGGTGGCCCAAGATTTGTGGACTACTTCTCTTTCGATTGAGGTCTGCTCTGATACCACTTATAAGATCCCATTTTTTTCCTTTTCAACCACCGGGGTCTTATGCCCAGAATCGCCGCTTTGCGGTGGCACCGACACTCTGGAAGGCTGCCACTACAAAATGCACTTTCTGCCAGCCTTTTTCGATCACAAAGAGAGACAAGTAAATGCAACATGTCCACATAATTATATATGAATAAAAATCACAGCAAGTCCATCAATATATAGAAATTAGAAAGTACTACAAAAGAATAGTACAGATAAAATATATAAACGTGCTCAAGCCCGGTACATCAGAGTCCTCACTACAAATCACTCATCGCGGAAGCCATAAGAAGGACTAATCACTCACAGAGCTGGTCACAGGTACTCCGGAACTAGACTGGCCCACCTCCATGCGCATCGTACTCCGCTGGTGCTGGTCCCTGGACTGCTGGTCCATGTCTCCCATCCGGAGCTCCTGTAATGTTATGGTTCGAAAACCATTAGTCATAAAGACTAAGTCCTATCATCCCCTACCCCTCCCCCCATGGCTCCTAGGCACCGAGCGGAGAGGGGGAAAGGGAAGCGGCAATGGTGGAGAATAAGTAAGGCGGGTGACAGCGGAACTAGTCTAACAGTAAATATATATTATATAAGCAGCTAAGTATGAAAGGTACATCTAGCAGTTCTAAAATAGTGAGCAGTAAGGTAAACATGTAGTAAATCAATATATATATGAAAGGACAAGTTGAAATTAAATATGTAACCATAACTTTTATGAATGCCCATACAAACTTATAAGTTAAGGGGTCTTCTGCAAGGCTCCTATCGTATAAAAAGTCCCATACCGATTTATACGTTGGGGTGTTGGTTGTATTCCAATATGAGTGTAATGATATGTTATGTCATGATTCATGCAAGTGCAACTCACGCACACGACTCTATGTGCACAGACCTTTAGTTTCCCCTGTTTGGGCAGCTAGCTTCACTCCTAGGAACCTCTGTAGTGGCTAACGGAGACAGTGGGTTGGGCCTCCCACTCCTAGGCGGCTATCCACACTACCGGGCCTAACCCTTCCGTACGCACCTAGAAGAACACAACCTAGAGTATCTGCGTACTAGTGCTGGCTGTATCCACCAGACTTTCTTTGGCTAAGTGTCCCACACCGCAGAGTCTACGTACTGACGTCGGTGTGAACGACAGTCAAATACCGAAGACCCATCACCTTATTATGTATTTAAACCCTTGAGCCCTCGGCTCCCGGGACTGTCCCGTCCGTGCATCTACCTTCGGAAGGTACCGACTGAAAGACAATTAAACCAACCTACTCAACCTCCCTAACTACCGGGGTGTGTGAATGTGAAACTCTAGTTATACTAGTTGCTCTTTTGGTTTATTATTCCTACGGTTTACGTTAGCCCAGGACTCCCCCCGGCATACCCCGTGAAGAGCTCTCAAAGGGCACTAGGAACTACGATGGGCATAAGCCCAAAGCCCTCTTTCGCAAGGCACTTACTTTTATTGGTTATTACTCATTACCCGATCCCTTTTAAATTACTTTGGATCTAACCCTACTGTATTAAGACTCTTCCTCTCCTACCAGGGAGGATGATCTTTCGTCGGTCCCGAGCACCTCTTACGACTAGACAACCTACGAAGCTATCCTCATCTTGGCTATTGAGGATGATTTCATACACATTTCCAAACCATTATCCCAATATCCAAATCCTTTAAGTTCATCCTGCAGCTTAATATGATTTCAACAGTTTTTATTAAATGCAGACCATCGTGCTATATAAGGTATACAAAGGAAGGAACTCCAAATTGTCTTCCAAGTCTCCTATAAAATTTACTGGAGGTCTATCATGACAATAGTAGCTTAAATCCAAAAATTTATAATTTTCCCAATTAATCTGATATTTATTTAATTTTCCCAAAAGATTGGTCATGGGTAATTTTAAACATGAACTACATTCTTTTCTCAAGTAATGGCCACCCAAAAATTATAATCACTAAATAACAGAGAGATATCAATAAATATTAATTTCCATGATTTTACAGAATTGATTTAGCCTCTAATTAATTTATCCAATATAATTCCATTAACCATACATAAAGAAGGAAGTACCAAAATTATTCATCAGAAAATTATATAAAAATTACAGAATCCTTATATGGTATAGAAAGGGTCATTATGCAAAAATCATAATTTTACAGGCTTGCTAAACACCAAAAAATATTTAATTAAGTTTTCATGGGAAACAATACTTAATGAAGCAACTTTTATAAATAATCTTCCAAAAATCCCATAAAAATTCACAAAGTTTTAAAACAAAATAAAAAGGCCTCTGACTAAAGTTCATCGATTTCCAGCAAGTAGTTACTTCATAATAAATTCCTTAGTAAATAATACAAATTACTAAATTATTAATGAAATATCCAAAATAATAATCCTAAATTCATAACAAAATCTCCAGAGCTTGTACTAAATTTAAACACTATTCTACCCAAATCTCATCACTGTTCAGTGAGTTTTAGTGACATTTTGTATCACCACTAAGTTTTAGTGACATTTCTGCAAGAGGATTCTAGCTACCCTAGAATCCTCTCCACTAAGTTTCAAATCAATAGAGGTCATTCGACCACCTGCCCTTCACAAACTACCAAGAACCATCCTTAGGGTTTGGTCTTGGGTCCTTGGGCAAATCTACCCCAATCCTCCCCATCTCCCATGGGAGGGTGTTAAAGGTCATTCAAAGTCAGTGGTCACAATCTCAGCCTCTATTGAGGTAATTTGACCACTCAAATCACAAAGTGCACTTTTGACCTAAAAACCCCTTAATAGGGCAAAGCTTAGGTTTGTTCATTTCCAATCTAAAACATCTCCAAATGAGATGAAAAATTATACATAGCCTTATGATGAACCCAAGGACCACTCACCAAAATTTGGGAGGGTTTGGAAGTCATTAGGCCACCTAATTAATTTATATAATGATTATTAAATTTTTCTAAAAACTATGGAAAAATATTCTCCAAAATTCCCATTTTTGGACAGGACCTAGGTATAGCTAGGGTAGACTCCCTGCCCAAATTTCATATCATTTGGACAAGGGATGAAGGGTGGGCATCCATTTCAATATCAGGATAGCCCTAGGTATAGGTCCTACTAAAATGGGTTCTGTGGTCAAACCACTTACCCAAATGAGTTGAAATAAATTTTAAAATAACCTAGACTCGAAGGGCTACAACTTCTGTAACTGGCCATTTTTCCCAAAACGGCCTATAAGGGCCTCATTTATTTAATTTAAAAGGAGAAGAATATCTAGTGAAAACAATACACTATATAATATATTTAAAGTATAATAAAACAGCATGACACTATTCATCTTCTCAGAAACCCGAAACCAGCAAACCCTAAAACACATAAAACCTGTAGCTTTCCAAGTTGATTTCCCGTCCACCCAGACATCTCCCTGGCCGGCCACCACCACCACCACCTCCGTTGAGGTGAGGGCTACCGTTAGGGGGCGGCACGACCGCCGGAGAGGCGGTTTCCGGCGAACCCAACCACCAAGAATTTCAGAAAAACCATGGAAACGCTCACCCGATCCAGCTCTTTTGAGCCCGATATCTCTCTTAATCATTCCTAAGATCTATCCATAGAAGAAGAGGTAGAGGAGGACCTTGTTCGTTGGCTGGAGGCGTGCAGATCGTCGGAAAGCCATTAGTGGTGGAGGTGTCGCCGGCGCTCTTCAACAGCACGCAGAATTCTCTCGTCTCCTTCGGGCAAGGTGTGGAAACGAATGCTTGAGGTCTAGGGAAGCTTTTAAATCAGTAAAAGGGGGAGGGGGAAGGCCTAACTGATGGTGGCCATTAATTATCCATAAAGGCAATTTTTGCCATGGTGGAGTGGGCTGAACACGTCTTAATCAAGCCATGTAACTGCTGGAAACTCCTCCTCTTCCTTAGAGGAGTTGAATCCTGCCATTAAGGAGGTGGGTAAGGGGTCATGGCATCAAATGCCATCAATGGCCGTGAAAGCTGGTTTACGACCATGGCCGTGGCTATTCACTCTCTACTTTCAAAACTAACGGCCACGTGGCATTTCCTCCACTTGACTGGTCAAACATTATTTAAATAAGACTTAATTAAGTCTTAATAAAAGAAAATGGCTAATTTAAGACATCCTGGCCCGCTTCCCGAAACGGCCCGGTTCAACTGAACCAGCAGCCAAGCCAAAACTATTGAAAAAAATCTAAGTAAAATGGCGTTGAGTGAGCTCTGCTCACTCAGCGCCACCCAGGCTATGGCGTTGAGTGAGCTCAGCTCACTCAATGCCATCCAGGCTACGGCGTTGAGTGAGCTCTGCTCACTCAATGCCATCTAAGCTATGGCGTTGAGTGAGCTCTGCTCACTAAATTCCATCAAGACTACGATGTTGAGTGAGCTATTCTCAATCAACGCCATTTAGGATACGGCGTTGAGTGAGCTCTGCTCACTCAACGCTATCCAGGATATGGTGTTGAGTGAGCTATGCTCCCTCTACGCCATCCAGGATATGACGTTGAGTGAGCTCTGCTCACTCAGCGCCATCCAGGATACAGCGTTGATTGAGCTCTGCTCACTCAGCGCCATCCAGGATCCGGCATTGAGTGAGCTCTACTTACTCAACGCCATCCAGGATACGGCATTGAGTGAGCTCTACTCACTCAACGCCATCCTGGCTACGGCATTGAGTGAGCTCTGCTCACTCAACGCCGTTCAGCTTATGGCGTTGAGTGCACTCGACGCACTCAATGCTCGAGCATAAACCCTGTTTAAAGCAAATTTCTGACCTACTATTTGCAGACCAAGGTGATTTTCACCTTGAGCCTGGGTCTCTTGCCCTCCTTGGGCTTCCTAGGGTTTTGTCATGACTTGGTCAAGACAAAACCTCTCCTAGGGGTCTGGTCAGAAATGGGATGTTACAGGAATAGCATGAACCATCAGATCCCAAAACAAGGAAACGAACGGCTGTGATTCAGCCCGAAATTCCAAAACCTGGGCCAAACGCGGGTTGCGACACGCCCGTGTCCAAGGCCGTGTCACCCAATCGTCGTCGAAACCATCGCGTCCCGAAAAGAACTCGGGCACTCGACATGCCCGTGTCAGGCTTGACATGCCCGTATCACCCAGTACGCACCCGTGTAGCTGGGCGTGTTCTCTCAACGGCACAGGTCCAAAACAACCCGAGCATGGCACGGCCATGTGACACGCCCGTGTCACATGCCGTGTGCTAGACACGCCCTGGATACGCCTGTATCCCAGTTCGTGTAGGTTCTGAAAGTGCGGAAGAGAGATCTACCTTCACTCTAGAGGGGGGGGTGAATAGAGTATTTTAAAATAATTTTCAGTTTAAAAGAAATAAGGCAGATTAAGATTTAATTTATATATAAGTGTATATGTGCTTGTTATGAAACAAAGATAAAATAAAAACTAAAGAAACACACAGCACAAAGCAAAGATAAACACACAGCAAACCAGACGACACAAGGAGCTATAGTGGTTCCCCAATAACTTGGGTACGTCCACTCTTCTACCACCCTTGGTAGGAATCCACTCAGGAAGAGTTGATCAGGTGTCCTGACAATAATGAGCTTTTGACAAGGTGCTCAAAAACCAAAACTAGGTTTTTTTGATCAGGTGTCTTGCCACCACTGAGTTTTGACAAGGCTCTCAGAACCACACTCAAAACTTTTGAAGGGAGTCTTGATAACCCTTTTACAGCAGTAAAATAAAAAGGAGTTGAAGGTGTCTTCTCTGTTCTCAATCAAATGAGAGAAGCACAAGTGGATTTGATGAAGATGTCAAAGCTCCCCCTGAGATGTAGAATGGTTCATGAGTGGAAGCTTTGCACAGGGTGATAGGCCTTCAATAAGACTTCTCCAGCAAATGATGATTTCAGCAAGGCTGAAATGTGAGTTGTCTGGAGACTTGAATGCTTTTAGCACTTGAAACAGATCTTTTAGTCACAGAAGATAAAAACTTGATTAGAGAATTTTTGTTGTTCTTCTTCTGTAATGCAATTCTTATGTCTCTTGGTGTTGGTGTTGAATGATCTGTCTTCTTGTGTCTCTCTTTTTTTTCAGCCCAATATCTCCAAGAGAACTGAGAGAATAATAATGAATTCTTGACTTGAATGGCCGAATAAACAGTCTTGAATGATTTCCAAAAACATCATTTGTCTCTAGGGAAAGTCCATTAGCAATATTCCATTTTTACCTTCCTTTACATTTGCATCAGATAGCTTGAAACGGCTAGGAAATCTTTTGCCATTAATGCAGCAATTAACTCTGAAAGAATTCGAAATAATTCTATAACTGATATTGACTTGATAGCAGAAAACGTCGACCTCATCAAGAAATAGTCGATCTGAGATCGACTATCGTCGACCAGAGCTGGACAGGAATCGTTGACCACAGCTGGACAGAAAGCGTCGACCTGAGCTTCAACAAAAAACATCGATCTGAACTCAGGGAAAAAAGCGTCGACCTGAGCTTGACGACAAAGCGTCGATCTGAACTCAGGGAAAAAAGCGTCGACCTGAGCTTGACGACAAAGCGTCGATCTAAGCTCAGCAACAGAGCGTCGATCTAAGCTTGACGACAAAGCGTCGATCTAAGCTTGACGACAAAGCGTCGATCTAAGCTCAGCAACAGAGCGTCGATCTAAGCTTGACGACAAAGCGTCGATCTAAGCTCAGCAACAGAGCGTCGATCTAAGCTTGACGACAAAGCGTCGATCTAAGCTCAGCAACAGAGCGTCGATATAAGCTTGACGACAAAGCGTCGATCTAAGCTTGACGATCGTCGGACTGAAGCTCGACGATAGTCGACCTGAGCTCGACTATTTTTAACATTTGTCTCAGCTTTGATTCCTGATCTTGAATGGTCCTGGGGGCAGCTTCAAACCTAAGTTCTAAGCCCTAGACACATTCTAACTTGACCTTTTCAACTATACAACTAGGTCAAACAGATATCCTAAATACATAGTGATCCTTGCCCAGATTAGTAATAGGGTGTTCCAACAATCTCCCCCTATTTGGGTTAGGATTACTATTTACAGGACTTAGAATAAAATACAACATCAAATGCAATCAAGCAACAAACAGCATAGCAGCAATCTGATAGAACCTCAGCAAGAGATTTAAGAAATGAATGAGCCATCTGCAAACAAAAATCATTCCTTTTTACTTCCTTTCTTGAACAGAATTTCCCTGTTGGGATTGAGGGATTCCTTCTTTGATCTCCTGTCATCTTCTGCACCTAAGGAGGTTTGAGCTTTTGCTCTGGGAACCATAGCCTCAGGATGCAGCTTCATGTAATCTACAGGATCAAAGAATTTCCTTGAAGAATACCTTTCCAACTCTGCTTTTCATTGCTCGGACAGAGTGGAGATGTTTGAGGTGTCCTTGCCTTGCTCTCTTGCCTTCTTCAGCTGGTCCAAAGCAGCAAGTTCTTTCATCCTGGCAGTCCAGGAATTAGGATTATTTTCAGGATCCTCAAAACGAATAGGAGCTTCATATCTGTTAATGGTTTCAGGAGCACTAGCAGTTCTTGATTCAACAATTTCTCTGAGCTTATATGGGTAAGGACCTTGAGATGTGTCAAGTTGCCTTTGTCCTTCCCTTTGAGTTCTGTAGTCTCTTTGATTACCTCTATACTGTCCTCTTCTAGACTGATTGCCTCTTTGATAATGCCCTCTGGGAGGATATCTTTGAGATGGTTGAGAAGGGCTTTGCTTTGGAGCTGAATGTAGAGAAGCTGAGCCTCCACCTGATCCAGAATCTGGAGGAGGAGGAGGAGGAGGATGAAACTTAGAGTAGCCTTTCTCATACTTGTCAAATTTTCTCTTTTTCTTTATTGCCTTCAATTGATTTTTGGAGTATTGCATCCACGGCTCAGTAATTTGGCAATCATGCAATATATAGTAGGGAACATCATTTGAATCCTTGGCTTTTTCGAGAGGAAATCTTTTTAGAGCTTTGCTTCTTGCTTTTCTTTTCCTTACAATAGTACCGTAAGAGTCATCAGATTCTGTTTGGAACTGATCACTTTCAGAACTTTGAGGTTGATCATACAGATCGTCGATCCTTCTGATATAATCTTCTTGATCTTTGAGCTTTTCAGAGACAGCAGGAGCAGGAGGAGAAGGTACAGCAGCAGAACAAACAGTATCAGCAGGAGCAGAAATATCAACAATCATATCATCAGCAGCAGAAATCTCAGCAGACAAAACAACAGTCATAACTTCATCATCATCAGCAGCAGCAGCACAAACAGAACCAACATCCACAGCTTTAAGAGAATTTACATAAGATTCAATTATACTGGGATCACATATTGAAAGAGGCACAATGGCCTTAGTAAAATCTTCAGCTTTCTGAATAGGAACTGGTGCAATTTGATGGTAGATAGAATCAAAACTACTCAGCAGTGACCTGAGGTCCACTATAAATAAAAGCACTGGAGCAGCAGTATCAGCAGCAGGCAATATAGCTGGAGGAGCAGCAGCAGCTTCAATAGCTTCATAAGGCATCTCCCCCTGGCTAGATGCAGACGGAGCTGAATCAAGGCACCTAAATGAAGGATTGGCCTGCGGAGAAGAGAGAGCGGAGAGTCTGAAGGATAGCTCCTGAATGGACATCTGGAGTGGAGCCAAGGAGGTCTCCAACAAAGCCACTAGCTTGGGAGCCAGTAGCTCATATAGCCTATCGGCCAGACTCGGGAGATCCACTTGCTCAAGAGAGACTTGAGTAGAGGTGAATGATGATGTGGCTGGGACTGAAGGAGTGGCTGCACAACTTGAAGGTGAGAAAGGAGGGATGGATGGCTGGGATATAGGGATGGTGGATATGGATGGTATAGGAATGGAGGTGGATGGTAAGAAAGAGGGTTGATCCAAAATGTCATACAACAATTGTTGGTAAGAAGAGGAGGATGGAGGATCAAGAGAGGAGGAGGGAGAATCATCCATGAAGGAATCATCCAGAATGGAAGAGTCAATTGATGGATAATAGAAAAGAGGGTGGAATGATTCTGAAATGGTGGCTGGAGGAGATGAAGAAGGTAATGAAGTGGTGATGGGGGAGGAGATGACAGGCTGAATGGGAGAAGAGGAAAGCAATGAAGAGACAAGGGGAGGAGGAGAAATAGGATCAGAGGAGGAGGCAGGCAATCCCTCAAGAGATGTTGCAGGGGAAGAGACTGATAAAGTCCTTGTGCCTGAAGCAATTGTTACAGCAGCAGCCCTGCTGGGTCTGAGGATCTGCCTGTCCCACTTGCTGAATAGGGCACAGGATAGCCTCTTTGAAGCATTTATGTGCATCCCAGTTGAAATCAGCAATTCTGGGCACCTAGAGTGCAGAAATACTACTAAAATCCTTCCAAAATTCACAGAAGACTTGCTACTCTTCTTCTTGATTGAGTTAAAAATGAATGTTCCCCAATCCACTTTCTTCCTGTCAACAATTGCACCCATCAAGATCAACTGATACTGCGTGATTGTATCATGCGCCGAGTGCTTTGCCAAAAGCACTTTTCCCGTAATGTCGGCGAGAAATTGAAACTCAATAGCCAAATCCTTCTTCAATAACCTGTTAGGGTTTGCGGCAGAATAACCCATTCGTTCTAACAATGAATTAACTTCCTCTCCTGACAAAGCGAAGGAATCATTTCCAGAACTGAGAGCGAACACTTCCGTCAGGAGATTTGGGGATAGCGGTACCTTCATTCCGCTGATTGTTCCGACAACAGTCGTCTCGTTCTCAAATGTTGCTGAAAACACCCATTCTTTAATCTCATTTGCTGCAATCTTAATTCTGGTTGACATCAAACGCACTAGCTGCTGGTCGCGGCAAAGATTCAGAATGTCCTTGAAGCGCTGATCGCTGCCGTCGAAAGAGTCTATGTCGATGTCAAATCCTGTATCGAACTTCATTTTGGAGAGAATAGCGACTGTCGCTGCCATCTATACCTGCAAAAGTTCAACAAACAAGACCAAGTGTAGAGAGTTTTAGAGGGAAGAAGAAAATTTGCAGAGAGAATGAAGGCGAAAGCGACGAACGGCGGCCGAAAAATGATTTTATATTAGGGTTTGACGCGGAAAAGGAAAAACCGTCAAACTCCATTCGAAGTTTTCCGCTGACGGGGAAACTGAAGAGTCATTAATGATGTTGAACTCTGTTCAACGCTATTAAATAGCGTCGAGCTCAGCTCGACGGCGACTAATCAGAAGATAGATAGACGCGATATCTGAAAGCGATGAACTTCGGTCAACGTTTTTGGACAACGTTGAACTCCGGTCGATGCTTTAGGGAAAAGCGTCGATCTCCGTTCGACGTCCGAGGCTAATAGGGAAAACTGAAGAGTCTTTAACTGCGTCAAACTCCGTTCAACGCTATTAAATAGCGTCGAGCTCAGCTCGACGGCGACTAGTCAGAAAGAATAAACTAGCGCTAATTAAGGAAGCTGAACTTCGATCGACGTTTTTGTAGAACGTCGATCTTCGGTCGACGCTTTTGGGAAAAACGTCGATCTCCGATCGACGTTTTCTGAGAAAACATCGATCTCAGTTCAGAGACAATATATATTATAGACACTAGAAAATATAATATTTTTTAGCCTAGTCTTGGTCTGTTTTTAGCTTTTGAAATCTTGGGATTTAATTTAAACTTCCTCCATCTAGCATTCCTAACTGATTCAGGAAGAAGGTATGCTTCTTTTCATCCAATGGTTTGGTGAAAATATCTCCCCTTTGCAAATCAGTTGGGATATATTGAAGTTCAATTTTATTCTTCTCAACATTATCCCTTAAAAAGTGATGCCTAATCTCTATATGTTTTGTCCTACTATGGAGGACTGGATTTTGTGCTATAGAAATAGCACTAGTATTATCACAAAAAATTTTCGACTTCTCTAAGTTGTAGCCATAGTCTATGAACTGATTTTGTATCCACAATATTTGTGAACAGCAACTACCTGCAGCCATATATTCAGCTTCAGCAGTTGAAGTTGACACAGATGTTTGCTTCTTACAAAATCAGGAGACAAGTCTGTCACCAAGGAACTAACAAGTTCCACTGGTGCTTTTCCTGTCTACTCTGCATCCAGCATAATCAGCATCTGAAAATCCAGTTAATTCAAATCCTGAGTCTTTTGGATACCAGAGTCCTAGATTTGGACAACTTTTTACATATCTAAGAATCCTTTTAACTAGAGTTAGGTGTGACACTCTAGGGCTTACTTGGAATCTAGCACATATGCATGTAGCAAATATTATATCTGGTCTACTAGCTGTAAGGTACAATAGAGATCCAATCATTGCTCTATATGTTGTCTGATCAACATGTTTGCCATGCTCATCAGCATCCAATACAGCATTGGTAGGCATGGGTGTTTTCATACAGGATGCCTCAGACATACCAAATTTCTTAACCAATTCTTTAGCATACTTGGTTTGGGAAATAAATATGCCTTCAGCATGTTGTTTTACTTGCAATCCTAAGAAGAAGGAGAGCTCACCCATGCTACTCATTTCAAATTTGGAATGCATCAGGTTGGAAAACCTTCTGCACAAATTTGAATCAGTAGATCCAAATATGATATCATCTACATAAATTTGTACTAGTAGGGTATGGGACTTATGGGTTCTAATAAAAAGAGTTTGGTCTACTCTACCCCTTATAAAATCATTTTCCAGAAGAAAGCATGCTAGGGTCTCATACCATGCTCTAGGAGCTTGCTTGAGACCATATAATGCTTTATGCAATTTGAAAACATGATCAGGATGAGTTAGAGAGATAAAACCTGGAGGTTGCCTAACATAGACTTCCTCTTTGATGTCTCCATTGAGAAATGCACTCTTCACATCCATCTGGTAGACCTTGAATCCCTTGTGACAGCATAAGCTAGGAATATTCTAATGGCCTCTAACCTTGCAACTGGTGCAAAGGTCTGGTCATAGTCTATTCCTTCTTATTGAGAGTAGCCTTGAGCAACTAGCCTTGCCTTGTTTTTGACAATAACTCCTTGATCATCCATCTTGTTTCTGAACACCCACTTTGTTCCAACAATGGAGTGATCCTTTGGCTTAGGCACTAGTTTCCAAACTTTATTCCTTTCAAATTGAAGCAACTCCTCTTGCATTGCAATGATCCAGTGTGGATCTTGCTCTGCATCTTGAATGGATTGAGGCTCAACTTGAGATAGGAAGCAAGTGTGCATCAGGTTCTGGTTGACCTGATTTCGGGTTTGCACACCAGCTGAGACATCTCCAATCACTTGGAAGATTGGATGATCTCTTGATGTTACTAAATCAACAGGGGGTGTTGATTGTTCACCAACCTGTGTTGTTGTTTCCTCTTGTGGAATAACAACTGGCTCTTCAGGATGATTTTCTTCAAGAGGTTGAACTTCTTCTTCATCATCACTGCTCTCATTCTTTTGCTGAATAGGTTGAGTGGCTGTATCCTCTTCTTTAACCTGTAATCTGTCCATACTTTCTGAAATAGAGTGTACCTGCAAAGGTTCTATGGTAGAAGTAGACTTCTCCTTATAACACATGTTAGTCTCATCAAAAGTAACATGAACAGATTCTTCAATTTTACAAGAAGATTTATTATATACCCTATAAGCCTTGCTGATCATGGAGTATCCCAGAAACACTCCTTCATCAGCTTTAGCTTGGAATTTTGCTAAATACTTCTTGTCATTATTATGAATATAACAAGTATAGCCAAAAATTTTAAAATAATCTACTTTAGGTTTCTTCCCTTTGAGCAATTCATAGAGAGTCTTACCCTTCAGTTTATGTATTAAACTTCTATTCAACACATAGTTGGAGGTGTTCACTACCTCAGCCCAAAAGGATAGAGGTAGGTGAGCATCTGTCAACAATGTAGTAGCAGATTCAATTAGGGTTCTATTTTTCCTTTCAGCTACCCCATTTTGTTGAGGAGTTCTAGGAGCTGAGAAAGTGTGTCTGATCCCTTCACTTTGACAGAACTCTTACATAAGAAGAGAATCAAACTCTGTCCCATGATCACTTCTGATCAGGGCAATGTGAGTGTTGAACTCAAACTGTATGCATTTGAGAAACTCTGTCAAACACTTAAAGTTATCAGACTTCTTCCTCAGAAAGAATACCCAAGTGAATCTAGAGAAGTCATCTACAATCACTAAAGCATAAGATTTCCCTCCTAAGCTTTGTACTGTAATGGGTCCAAAAAGGTCCATGTGTAACAGATACAAAATCCTAGGTGAATCACTCTTATTAAGTGACTTAAAGCTATTTTTAGTTTGCTTGCCTAATTAACAAGCCCTGCAGAGTCCTTCCTTCTTATAGGGGCCAGAAGGTAGTCCTCTAACAAGGTTGTCCTTGGAGAGCCTGGCAATGGTTCTAAGGTTTAAATGTCCTAATCTTTTATGCCATAAATCATTTGGCTTGCATACTAAATTGAATAAACAAATGTCTGTATGGGCTGAAAGAAAATTTACTAGATAGATGTTACCTTTCCTTTTACCTATTAACACAGTTGTGTTATTTTTTGACTTGATCTTGCACAGGGATTTGTTGAAGGTCACTTTATATCCTTCATCACATAGCTGACTGATGCTTATCAGGTTGTGCTTCAGTCCTTCAACATATGCCACTTTCTTGAAAGTGACTGAGCCTATCTGAACAGCACCATATCCTTTGGTTTGGCCAAAATTTGAATCACCAAAAATCACTTTGGGTCCAAGTTTGGTTATGAAGTATGATAGGTTCTCCCTGTTCCCTGTCATGTGCTTTGAGCACCCACTATCCAGATACCATTGTTGGTTAGATACTGGATAGGTCTTCACCTGCACATAAACATTTTATTTGTTTTTGACCCAGTTTACCTTGGGCCTAGGTTGATAGCCTTTAAAATTTGAAATGAAAGACATCCCAGGTTGACTCTTATAACCCTCAGGATGATATCTCCTAGGAGGTACTATCCATTCAGTATAAGGGTTGAAACATTGGGATGTAGGACTTCTAGGATTTAATTTAGATTTGCTTCTGAAAGCATGTTCACGGCTCTGAGCTCCGTTTGGAGATCGTCGAGCTGAGGTTGACGTTCCTGGGTAGGATCGTCGAGCTCTGTTCGAAGATCGCCAGTGCTGAACTTCAGAGTCCAGAAAGCGTTGAGCTGAGTTTGACGTTTCATCCTTATGTCGTCGAGCTCTGTTCGAAGCTCGTCGACCTCTGCTCGACGCTTTCTGCTGAACCATGATTTTCTTTGGCAGATCAGCATTCTTCCTAGCTACCTCTACTACTCCCTTCCCTTTGTCAGAGACAAATTTGATTGGAGTTGTTAATATTGTAGGTTGGCTGGATGAAGCACCCAAGCCCAGTGTACAATTAAGTCTAGAGTTCACTGTGCTTGTGATGTCCATCAGTCTGATACTTCTCCCATTGAGGGATTCTTCAAACTTTTTGGCTTTTGACAGTTCACTTTTTAGTGAAGCTATCTCCTCTCTACAGCATCCCAACTCCTCAGAGAGTTTGAGTTTATTTGAGTTTAGGACACTGTATTCAGATAATTGATTTCTGAGAGAGATTATCTCTTTCTCAGATTTTAGTAAATCTAAACACAATGTCTTAAATTCAATTTTAAAGTCCTCAGAATTGAAATGAAAAGAATTAATTACCTGGTCCTCTTTGGCTCCAGTTTCAGCTTCAGCTTATGAATCAGATTCTGGTTCTACATCTGAGTTTTGCTGAGAGGCATTGATAGCCAACATGTAGAATTCCTTTTCATCAGCATCATCCTCATCATCACTGGAGCTGGATGAAGTTTCATAATCCTCTTCTGTTTCACTCCATGTCTCAGCAACAAAACCCTTCCTTGTATTCTTGTTCTTGCTGAAGGAGGCTTTGTCTGAGCTATTCTTCTTGTAATCTTTCTCTTTTGTTCTTTCTCTTCTATCCTCCTTGTCCTTATTCTTGTTTTCTGGACAATCAGGCACAATGTGGCCTGGTTTCTTGCAACCAAAGCAAATAATTTCTTTGTTGTTATTTGTCTTATCATACCTTGGCTTATTATGTCCTTTGTATGGCCTCTTTTTGAAGTCTTTTCTTGCCAGTTTGTAGAATCTTTTGGCCAATAGACTGACCAATTCCTCATTGCCTGTGAGCTTTTCTTCAGGCAGGTCCTCAATAGCTTTGAAAGCTATTGACTTCTCTTTCTTTTTGGCTGGTGAGGCAGCCTTCTGCTCTTCTTCTCTATTTCTGATGAGCAGCTCATAAGATTTGAGCTTGCCTAGGAGAGCTTCAGTAGTGATTTCACTTAGACTTCTGGCATCTTTAATTGGCCAGATTCTTGAATCCCAAGTGCTGGGGAAGCACATTAGGATCTTGTCATTAAGCTCAGTTAATGAGATGTCTTTATCCAAGGTCTTTAACTCATTTACAATTAGACTCAATCTGTTGTACATATCTGCTACTGACTCAGTCTCTCCTTTCTTAAAATTCTCATATTGGGTTATGAGGTGAGATATTCTGTCTTTTCTTTCGTCAGCAGATCCTGAGACAATATCTGAAAGTTTGTCCCAAATTTCCTTAGCTGAATTGCATTCAGCTACCTTCTGAAAAATCTCATCAGACATTGTCTGGGCTAAGATGTTCATAGCCTTGGCATCTGCAGTCTTCCACTTCTTTATATCTGCATCTATTCCAGAAGGAGGTGGAACAACATTTGTACTTGAGCTTGCTGGTGGACTTGGACAAACTGTCAAAACAGAATTGAAAATATCTTCGTCAATAGAATTCATGTATAATTTAATCCTTGCCTTCCAGAGTGCAAACTTTGAAAGATTGCACACTGGTGGTCTGGTGCTAGCATAGTCTTTATTCTGTGCCATGGTTTTATGTAAAAATAAATATAATACAACTAATAACAAGCCTCTATAGAAGGTTGATCTTTTTCAGAGATCTTTTGGTTCAGGTGTTAGCCTGTACAAGCAACTAACCTAGTGATGGTTTAGTTGTTGTATAACCAACCTGGCTCTGATACCAATTGAAAGTGCGAAAGAGAGATCTACCTTCACTCTAGAGGGGGCGGTGAATAGAGTATTTTAAAATAATTTTCAGTTTAAAAGAAATAAGGCAGATTAAGATTTAATTTATATATAAGTGTATATGTGCTTGCTATGAAACAAAGATAAAATAAAACTAAAGAAACACACAGCACAAAGCAAAGATAAACACACAGCAAACCAGACGACATAAGGAGCTATAGTGGTTCCCCAACAACTTGGGTACGTCCACTCTTCTACCACCCTTGGTAGGAATCCACTCAGGAAGAGTTGATCAGGTGTCCTGACACCAATGAGCTTTTGACATGGTGCTCAAAAACAAAAACTAGATTTTTTTGATCAGGTGTCTTGCCACCACTGAGTTTTGACAAGGCTCTCAGAACCACACTCAAAACTTTTGAAGGGAGTCTTGATAACCCTTTTACAGCAGTAAAATAAAAAGGAGTTGAAGGTGTCTTCTCTGTTCTCAATCAAATGAGAGAAGCATAAGTGGATTTGATGAAGATGTCAAAGCTCCCCCTGAGATGTAGAATGGTTCAGGAGTGGAAGCTTTGCACAGGGTGATAGGCCTTCAATGAGACTTCTCCAGCAAATGATGATTTCAGCAAGGCTGAAATGTGAGTTGTCTGGAGACTTGAATGATGAAGCCTTTTAGCACTTGAAGCAGATCTTTTAGTCACAGAAGATGAAAACTTGATTAGAGAATTTTTGTTGTTCTTCTTCTGTAATGCAATTCTTGTGTCTCTTGGTGTTGGTGTTGAATGATCTGTCTTCTTGTGTCTCTCTTTTTTTTTCAGCCCAATATCTCCAAGAGAACTGAGAGAATAATAATGAATTCTTGACTTGAATGGCCGAATAAACAGTCTTGAATGATTTCCAAAAACATCATTTGTCTCTAGGGAAAGTCCATTAGCAATATTCCATTTTTACCTTCCTTGACATTTGCATCAGATAGCTTGAAACGGCTAGGAAATCTTTTGCCATTAATGCAGCAATTAACTCTAAAAGAATTCGAAATAATTCTATAACTGATATTGACTTGATAGCAGAAAACATCGACCTCATCAAGAAATAGTCGATCTGAGATCGACTATCGTCGACCAGAGCTGGACAGGAATCGTTGACCACAGCTGGACAGAAAGCGTCGACCTGAGCTTCAACAAAAAACGTCGATCTGAACTCAGGGAAAAAAGCGTCGACCTGAGCTTGACGACAAAGCGTCGATCTAAACTCAGGGAAAAAAGCGTCGACCTGAGCTTGACGACAAAGCGTCGATCTAAGCTCAGCAACAGAGCGTCGATCTAAGCTTGACGACAAAGCGTCGATCTAAGCTTGACGACAAAGCGTCGATCTAAGCTCAGCAACAGAGCGTCGATCTAATCTTGACGACAAAGCGTCGATCTAAGCTCAGCAACAGAGCGTCGATCTAAGCTTGACGACAAAGCGTCGATCTAAGCTCAGCAATAGAGCGTCGATCTAAGCTTGACGAAAAAGCGTCGATCTAAGCTTGACGATCGTCGGACTGAAGCTCGACGATAGTCGACCTGAGCTCGACTATTTTTAACATTTGTATCAGCTTTGATTCCTGATCCTGAATGGTCCTGGGGCAGCTTCATACCTAAGTTCTAAGCCCTAAACACATTCTAACTTGACCTTTTCAACTATACAACTAGGTCAAATAGATATCCTAAATACATAGTGATTCTTGCCCAAATTAGTAATAGGGTGTTCCAACAGGTTCCTTAGCACAAACTGCCAAACGACCCGAAAAGGACACGAGTATTCGACACACCCGTGTCGAATTTCATACGCCCGTGTCGAACCCGAACACGCCTGGGCTCAGGCCGTGTGTCTCTCACTCAACGATCGTTGAGTGCAAGGCTTTGAGTGACATACACGCCCTGGGACACACCCGTGTCCCAGGCCGTGTTCACCCTCCCCCCCCCCCCGACGATCGTTGACTCCAAAATTTTCGACCTCGCGACTAAGGCCAAACCCGAGCACGACATGCCCTGGGACACGCCCGTGTCCCAGGCCGTGTCACCTCTACCAAAACCCAGATTTGGCTCAAAATGCCACCCGTCACTCTTTTGAGTTTTGGGGTGTTACAAAAAACAACTCTCAGTCAGTTAGTTTGAGATAGAGTTCAGCAAGTTGAATAGGTTTGCCCCTGATTTGGTAGCCTCTAAAGTGAATAGTGTAAAGCGCTTTTTGGGTGGTCTTAGGAGTAACATCCAGTAATTGGCTAGTGTGTATGGATCTGAGAATTATGCTGAGGCAGTAGAAGCTGCTGTGAAAGTCGAAGCGATCGATAATACCAAGAATCGAGGTATGCAATTGAGGAAGGATAAGAGAAAGTCTGACGATAGAAATAGCTCTCGGGATTCTAGCCCTGCTTCGAAGAAAGGAAGCAAGGAGGCGTGTAGTTTCTGTGGTCGGTCAGGCCATCCATTCGAAAAGTGTTTCAAAAGGTTGTGAGTTCAGAACCAGCAACAGGTGCTTGCAATTTGGAGCGCCCCCAAAGGAGATCTAGTCTGTGCTTAATGTAAGCAGAAGGGACATGATATTGCCCGTTGTTGGAGTAAGGATAAGGTATGCTTCCTATATGGACAAAAAGGGCACTTGAAGTCTAAATGTCCGCGGTCTCTGCCCCCGCTGCAACCAGTTCCACTTCAAGCCTTTTCGTTGCCATAACATTTGGATAAAGGGAAGGGCAAGCTGAATGTGTTTACTTTGGAAGAAGCACAGATGTCCACCCAGGTGATCTCAGGTTAGATTTTAATCTAGTTCTTAGATCGTAGCTTTTGTTTCAATGTTGGTCGATTAGTTACGTATGCGATTTTAAAGGGAAGTTTAAGGTAAAGAATCGTTGGGTGCGCGTTCTTTTTGATTCTGATTCTACCCACTCGTTCGTGGCTAGGACTTTCATAGAACGTCATCGTCTGGCTCTTGATCAAGTTAGCGATCCATTTTGCATTAATTTTACCTCTGGTGACTCACTGGTGTCGGACACGGGTATCTAGAGTTGCCCTATTCTTTTAGGTGATTTTCTAGCTTTTGTCGATCTGAAGGTGCTAGAACTGGAGGACTTTGATGTGATTTTGGGCATAGACTGGTTGTACAGATATGATGCAGTTATCCAACGCAAGGTTAAGCATTTAGACTTCAAGCTGGACAAAGGCCACCCTAGGAGTGTGTATGGCCTTCCGCGCCAGGATTCCTCAATTATTTTTGCGCTATGTGCTCGGAAGCTTTTAAATTTCAGTTATTGTGCTTACTTGGTTTCTGTTTTGGAATCCGTTGGTTGTTTGCCGTGTGTCAAGGATGTTACTGTGGTGCAAGAGTTTCCTGATGTTTTCCCAGATAGTCTTCCTGGTCTTCTGCCGGAGAGAGATGTGGAGTTTGTTATAAATCTGGAGTCGGGTACTCGCCCTATTTCTAAGGCAGCATACTGTATGACCCAGCACGAGATAGAAGTGTTGCGTACCCAGCTAGATGAGTTATTGTAGTGTGGATTCATTAGGCCAAGTTATTTTCCTTGGGGTGCTCCTATCTTGTTTGTTAAGAAGAAGGATGGATCTATGAACCTGTGCATTGATTATATGGAATTGAATAAGGTAATTATCAAGAACAGGTATCCCTTGCCGCGGATATATGATTTGTTGGATTAGTTGCGTGGTAGTACGGTGTTTTCGAAGATTGACTTTCGTTTAGGCTACCATCAGTTGAGGATCTGTGAGAACGATTTTCCGCGGACCGCCTTTCGTTCTTAGCATAGTCATTTTGAGTTTTTTGTGATGTCCTTTGGATTGACGAATGCACCCTCTGCCTTCATGGATATAATGAACATAGTGTTTAAAGATTTCTTGGATCAGTTTGTGGTTGTTTTTATTGACGATGTTCTAGTATATTCCCGGAGCACTGAGGATCTTGCTATGCACTTGCGTTTAGTTTTGTCTGCTTTAATAGAGCATAAGCTTTATGCGAAGTTGAGTAAGTGCGAGTTTTGGCTACCTCAAGTGTCCTTTTTGGGTCATATTGTGAATAAGGATGGAATTTCAGTTGACCTAGAGAAGATAGCCGCTATTATGGATTAGAAAAGACCTACCACACCTAAATAGATAAGAAGTTTCCTATGGTTGGCGGGCTATTATAGAAGATTTATGGAAGGATTCACTACGTTGTCTACCCCGCAGACTAAGCTTACGTAGAAGAACGTTGCTTTTGTGTGGAGCGATAAGTGCGAACAAGCCTTTCAGGAATTGAAAATGAGATTGTGCATTGCTCCAATGTTTTCTTTGCCTACCGAAGGAGTGGAGTATGTTGTTTATGTGGATGCATCGCACGTTGGGTTTGGTTGTGTATTGATGCAAGAAGGAATAGTGATTGTGTATGGATTGAGGCAGTTAAAAATTCATGAAAGGAACTATCCTACTCATGACTTGGAGTTTAAGGCGGTGATTTATGCCCTGAAGTTGTGGATACATTTGTTGTATGAAGCATTGTGCAAAATTTACACGAACCATAAGAGCTTGAAGTATGTCTTCATTTAGAAGGTGCTGAATTTGCGCCAGCGTAGATTATTGGAGTATGTCGCGGATTATGATGTTGATATACTATATCATTTGGGTAAAGCTAATGTGGTAGCTGACGCCTTGAGTAGGAAGACTACGTAGATCTGTAACCTTTTTTTGGAATCCTTGGTGGAAGAGTTTTTAGTAATGGGTATTTCTGTTGGGAGTAGCGATTCACCAAGAAGCCTGGAAGTGGCAGAGCCTTCTTAGATTATGCTTGCAAGGCTATATTAAAATGATGACTCTAATTTGCAGCATATTCGTAGTAGAACTGAGAAAGGGGAATTAACAAACTTTTCAATTGATGATGCGGGTACTTTGAAGTACCGCGGTAGATATTGTATTCCCATTTTTGGGGATATTCGAGCAAAGTTGTGTATTAAAGCACATGGTTCTAATGTTTCCTACCACCCTGGTTCTACAAAGATGTATAGAGATCTAAAGCAGATCTTTTGGTGGTATGGGATAAAGAATGATATAGCCAAGTTTGTGTCTGAGTGTTTTACTTGCAAGCGAGTTAAGGCAGATCATGGACGGCCTGGTGGTAAGCTGACACCTTTGTATATTCCAAGTTGGAAGTGGGAGAGTATTTCTATGGACTTTTTACTGGTTTGCCGAGATCTCCCCGAGGACATGATTCTGTGTGGGTCATAGTTTATAGATTGTCAAAGTGTGCTCACTTTGTGTCATTCAAGATTGATTACTCCATGAAGAAGATATCAGAGTTGTATTTAGAAGAGGTCATTAGATTGAACGGAGTACTTGTAAGTATCATGTCAGATCAAGATTCTAGGTTTACGTCTCGTTTTTGGAAAAGTTTACAGGAAGGGTTGGGTACAGATCTCAGGTATTCCACTACTTATCATTCACTGACCAATGGTCAGATAGAGAAAGTTAATCAAATTTTGGAAGACGTGATCAGATGTTACATCTTGGACCACAGAGGAGCATGGGACGAGTGGCTTATATTGATGGAATTTCCCTATAACAACAGTTATTAGGAGAGTTTGCAGATGGCCCCCTTTGAGGCTTTGTATAGGAGGCATTGCAGAACTCCCATATTTTGGGCTAAAGTTGGTGAATGACCATTATTGGGTTCGGAAGCTCTAGAAGAAATGAGTACCTCTGTGTTGCAAATTCGAGAAAATCTTTGTATAGCTCAGGAGCATTATGAGAAGAATGTTAATCGACGAAGGATTGATCTGGAATTCATAGTTGGGGACATGTTTTCTCTCAAGGTTTCTCTGATGGAAGGCTTTAAGAGGTGTGGAAAGAACCAAAAGTTGGATCCTAGGTAAGTGGGACTGTTTTAGGTTGTTGAACACATCAGAGTGTCAGCTTATAAGCTGGATTTTCCCCCTAATTTTTCTTGGGTGCACGATGTGTTTCTTGTGAGCTAGTTGTAGAAATATGTGCTTAGTGACCGACATGTTCTTGACTCGGTGCCCCAGTTGCAGCCAAATCTTTCTTATGTTGAAGTGCCAATTTGTATCCTAGATACTCAGGATTGGGTGTTGCGAAAGAAGACAATGCCCATGGTCAAGGTTCTTTGGCGAAACAAAGACATTGAGAGTGCAACTTAGGAGTTAGATTCAGCTATAAGAGAGACTTATCCTCATCCGTTCTCCTAGTTTCTTTTGGCAAGTGTTTTTTTTATAACCTTTGGTTATTTTCTTTTTGTAGTAGATTCGATTTTGTATCAAGTTTTGGGACAAAACTTTCTTTTAGGGGGAGTGGTTGTAACGCCCCTGATTTTTCGATGTTTATTTTAAATTTTTGTAGTGACGTAATAATGATGTTAGGGTGTTACGTTGACGGGTAGTTAATAGGCGTCGTTGTTGGAGCATTATTTTGCTCATCAGAATCCGAGGTTTTGACTCAGTGGATTTTAATAGGTTGATGTTTATTGTAACTTCGAGGAATTTTAACCCGAGTTTATTTGTTGAATCTTAATTTCTACTTCGTCGTTGGTTTTATAGCATTGATATTTAGTCTTTGTGCGAATTTCATGGAAATCCGAGTTGATTCGAGTTTTTGGTCATTTAGACGTTTAACTATTAATAATATTATAATATTATATATATATATATATATATAAATACTTATAACTGAAAACCTTATTCCCTATCTTCTTCCCCAAGCCGTCGGACCTAAAGCGCGGAAGAGAGGAGGCGACGGATATCATAAGGCTTTCGATTGCCGGCCATAGGAGTCCTGGTACTCGGATTCGTCGTCGGAGGGTAAATCCGGAAAGCTCTCGTCAATATCTACGCATTGGTGGTAGGTAATTTTGTTTTCTTGGAATTTTGGCATTAGGGTGTGTGGTCCTAAACTCTCGTTTAGTCCAAATCTCTCTAGATTTTGTTGCCGCAATTCCTTTATGGCCGATCTGTGTCGTGGAGTGTTCGAAAGGTTGAGATAAGGAAGTTTAAGACAAGTGGTGAATTGCTCCCTTGCCTAGCCTCTTGCAAATTCCTTATGTATCATTCTCTGAATTTTTTTGCTGATCCTGCTGTTAGATTTTATACTTCCATGTCACCTATTCTGTCTACTACTAGTTTTACCTCATTCAAATAGTAGTAAATTGCCTTTTCTTCTTGTTGAGTTATTGTGGGGTTCTTTTACCTGGGTTTGGGCTCCTTCCTTATCTACCCCTCCATTTCTCTTATTTTTTGGAACTTATTCATGGTCTATGTTAACTGTTGTCAAAGATTCCTAAGTTTAAAAAATTCTATTTAGATGGGAAAGTTTTTGGCAGGAATAGGACTAAGTCTTGGCGTCGAGTACTTTGAATGTACCTTCCTTGGCATCGATTGCATTGAGTGGACTAAGTTTTGGCATCGAGTGCTTTGAGTGTAGCTGCATTGGCGTCGAGTGCGTTTGGTGGACAAAGTTTTTGCGTCAAGTGTATTGAGTGTAGCTCTCTTGGCATCGAGCGCTATGAGTGGACTAAGTCCTTGCATCGTGCGCTTTGACTATAGATGCCTTAGCGTCGAGTGCGTTGGGTGGACTAAGTCTTGGCGACGAGTGTTTTGAATGTAGCTACCTTGGCGTCGAGTGTGTTGAGTGGACTCATTCTTGGCATCGAGTGTGTTGAGTGAACTCAGCTAGGCATCGAGTGAAGTAAAATTCATTGAGTTAAGTGCAGGCGTTGAGTGAATCTGTAATATAGTCGAGTGCATTGAGTGAACATAGCTAGGCTTCGAGTGCATTGAATGATCCTGCCTTGGCGTCGAGTGCGTTGAGTGAATCTACCTTAGCGTTAAGTGCTTTGAGCGAACTCAGTCTTGGCATTGAGTGAAGTAGAGAGCCGTCGAGTGGCTGTAGTCTTGGCGTCGAGTGATTTAAAGTTAGCATCGGGTAATTTTAATGTATCCGTCGAGTTACTTTGAGTTCGTCAATTCATATTCGTCGGGTATACCTTAGTAACTTTTGGTTTTCTTCCCTTTGCATCATCATTGAAATCTTATGCTAAGCCTTGGGTTTCTTTTCATTTATTAATATAATGTATGATTATTTGTGGTCTTGGTTGGCAGTGGATAAAGGACTACCACCTCAGTGCTGGTTTGTGAATCATTACACCTACTGCTTTTTTTCTCTTCTTATGGATTGTTGGGTTGTGTTGGAAAATATGGCAACCACCACAGTGCCTTTTTGAGATGTTTGTTCTTAAGGTTGGTGTTGGATAATGTAGCCACCAACTTAGTACCATTTTTATCGGTGTTAATGATTCACGTGTTTTTAGCTGATCAGTCTCTTTTGTTTACATTTATATACATATATGTTCTTATACATACGCTTATAGATGTTAATGATTCATGGCTTCATATCGCACTTGGTGCAACTTCTTGTACTTAAAACTCTGTAAATTCTTCATTTGCTTATTATTTTATGATTTATATGCTATGGTTTCGCAGCTATTCTGTCTTGGGCTTATAAGCCTTTAACTTCTCTTGTTTATTTACCTTTTGTTTTCTTTTTCCACTTGTTCATTCTTACTGAGGTGCTCCTTCTTTTGAATGCCTCGGGTTTGGAGCTGTAGCAGGTTGGGTAGCTAGAGTTGGTGGCCTTAAGTTTTCTGCAGTAGTAGCAGTGGTTTTTACATCCCCTTCACGAAGTAGTTTTTTGTTTTGTTTTTAGTTCAAACATACAAGCCTTTTGGTGGGTTAGTGTCAGGTTGTTGATGCCCACTGTAGATTTTGTAGAATGTTAAGTTACTTTCTAGCTACTAAGTCACTTTTTAGATGATTTGTGTTACTTGCTCTCTGGGAAGAATTTATGGTAGGATTGCATGTTAGTTATTTTCAAGCTATAAAAGTGTCATTATGCTTTTCTCATACTCATGGAATCTTTTAAATCAAATGTAGTAATATTTTAACGAACGTAAAAACTCTTTTCCTACTTATATTAAACCTAGAGGTATGCATATCATGAGTTGTCCTTTTGGAGGTCTCTGCTCACGTAGGATAATTATCGAGCTAAATAAAGTATTTTTCGCATCGTCTATTTATATTTTTCATCTGTGTACTAGTTGATCCACTGAGCTGAGGGATACGTCCATCAAACTTAACTAAAAATATGTTTTCTTCATGATAAACTCGAGAATTCTTTAAAAATGTTAGGAGTAGGTTCTTGCCTGAGCGTCTGCAGTTATCCACTACACGGCATGACATCACGACATATATTTTCTCTTACTCTGATATAATGTTTTATGTTGAGAAAATGCGGGTTGTGACATCGGCTCGGGTAATCCAGACAGTGCGTCCAAGCTCGCTTGGTAGGCTTCCTTGATGGACTTTGACATCACGTGCGAGTTAAGAAATAAGTTCCTCAAAGACCAGCGACCCCCCCCCCCCCCCCCGATTTATAGAGTTACACAGGCATCCATTAGAAGCGAGTAGCTCAGATGCTCGCCGAATAAGTGTTAGATGTTTCTTTTCGAGGTCCAACATCGCTCGGAAAGAGCAGGGATTGTGTACAACCCATATTCATCAAGGGTGGACCCCTCCAAATCCAGGTCAACAAGGGTCAAAGTAAGCAAGTCAAGGCTGAAGTCAGAGTCAATGCGCAAGAAAGAAAAAGGTCTAGGCAAGTATGGTGAGCTCCACTCGCATACTTGCCAAGTAGGCGACTAGGCCTGTTACTCGCCCAGCTTGGTGAGCTCCTCTAAAAAAGATGCCTAATCGACGGGGGTAGGGCTATAAATAAGATCCCCCCTCCCCCCCCCCCCCCCCTTTTTGGATTGGCCTATAAATAGAACCCTAGGGGTACGAGGAGACGGACTGGAAAATCTCGCAAAAGATCTCGACCGCCTTTTTCCTAGACAGCAAGCTGAGCCTTTGAATCCTTTATTCAGAGAGACAGACCACAAGTTTGTGACTATCCCTACTAGTTGCCAAAACTTTGTCATCAGCCAGTCTACCTCGTACCCTACTCGGCCATTTTTGGTTGTAGAGGGGTTGCTTCTTCTAAGCTTCCGGGTACGTGGTGGGACCTCCCTACCACAGTGTCTGGGGTCCTTTGTCTGCTAGTTTTCATGTCTTAGCCCTTAGTCGTCGAGCCTGACCACTTAACTAGTAACCTTAGGCTACCTTGATCTGAATTATGGAGTAAAGATTTTCTTCGCTTCAATAATTATGGTATTTATAAATTTTTGATGATGCAAAAGATTATTTATTTCAATTATAGTTATATTTTCAAAAAAATGTATATAGTATTATATTGAAAAATCAATGATCTATAAATTTAATTGAAATAAATATTATTGATTTCAAAAATCATGTTGTGAATGTATTATGTTTTTATATTTACTTACTTGTATCACATTTCTTTGTAGACCATAGAATAAAATAAAAAACATAATTACTTAATTATAAGTTTATTATGATTGAAACTTTATTTTTGAATACATACAACATTATCACTTATTAATATTATGGTCTAACATTAAACTCAAAATTCTAGCATTATCACATAATGAATATTATTATCGACACATATTGAATATTATTATCCATGGTAGTTACTTCATATTGTCATGATAATATAAATTAAAAGTTAAAAGATTAAAAGTTAAATTTTAAATATCAAATAAACTCATAGTTTAAGAAATTATTTTTATGATTAAACACTTAGTATATCCATGATTATTTACGCATAATTTGAGTCTCGCATTAGCGAGGGTGTAGGATTGTGTGCATTAGAGACCTAACCTCTAAGTCATGTCTTGTCCTTAACCGGGGAGGGTTTTAGTGGGGCCTTGCGAGGCATTGGGGGAAAGAGTGTTAGGTTGAGAGTCGTCTTTTGTATGTATATGGGATTAACACCCCAACCTACAATATTTGTGTAGCTCCTTATGTCCATCCGTCACTCAGTACGGGGCTAGGGTGTAGACAAATAGTTTTGGTATTTTTAATCTAGGACATACTACATCGTTATCACTGCATGAACATTATTATAAAATCTATTATTATTTATGTCATGCATATTATATCTTTTGTTTGAACATGTCATCTTGTGTTTTTCCATACTATATACAATTTGGGCATTCATGTTTTTGAAAAATATAGGTATTTTGAAAAATAACCTTTTTGATAGCTTATGCCAAAAATCTTTTATCCATATTTTTAATTCAAAACTCTTTGCGATACTTGGTGTCACTTATGTTAGAAAACATGAATAAAAAATTAGAATGAAAAATTATCAAAAAATTATGTTTCTATGCAATATAACATATTTCTGTGGCTAGCGCACGTGTTAGTACTAACACTAACGGTAGCATAAATAGTTATTTATTCTTTTTTTATCTAGCATAGAAGATCATACTACTCACAAACTCTTTAAAGAATTCTATATTTTATAGAAAAATATTTATTTTTAAAATATTTGAAAAACAAATATAAAATTATAAAATGATTTCAAAGAACAACAAAAAAATATTTATTTTTCTTATTATCTCTTTATGTGTTCGATGTTTTTGAATTTCTTTTATAAAACTCAGAAAAAAAATTTGTATGTTATTCATTGTCATTGTCAAGGATATCTAATTATATCAATTAAAGATTAAATACAATATTAAATTTAATTTTTCAAGTTTTTCAAAACATTATTTTGTTTATGTCATGCCTAAAATATTATCTCGTTATGTGCAATGAAATTGATTGTAGAAAACATGTGTTTGGTTTTTTAGTATGTCTCTAAGTATGAGTAATATTTTATGTTTTATAATGATTAATTCACTCACTTATTTTGATAACCTACATGTGTTTTTAATCATATACTAACATGATTGTGTAGTGTAACAACATAGTGATTAAATTGTGTAAATATGTTACCTACACTATATTGAATTATATATTTCAATTCTTTTTTTTTCATGCACTTATATATTTGAGAAAAGTTGTTTAAAAAATTAAATGATACTGTCTGCAAAACAAGTGAATTTAGAGTACTTGGTCACAAGCCTAAAAAACATATAATAAATGATAAGGAAAATTCCACCAACCACTACTCACCCTCCTGATAAGTCTTAATAAGCATTGTGAGGTTGAGCACCTTGGAAAGAATTGTAAATTGTCTTGTAGCAAACAAAAGTATTCACCACTTCTCTTAGTACACTGGATCACAAAAATAAAAATAAAAAGTTAAAAAGAATAAAAGTGATCCCCAAGAACTACTTCGCTCCCTGATAAGTCTTAATGAACATTGTGTGTGTGAATCACCTTGGTAGTTATACTTTTTATGTATGTACATTGAAATATTGTGGAAGTAATTTTATTTGTGTATTTTAATGTTATGTTACTTCATTATATATGTCATTCGTTTTGATTAATACATTTGTATACTTTATCAAATCACCTTTGTACACATCATTATCTTATATAAAACTTCAACTCATGAGAATTGGATCCTAATGTATATCTACACTATTCTCCACAAACCATAATAAATACACTAGATTACAAAGCATGCCCACTTCAATGTTTTGTTTACTTGAAATAAAAATTTTATTACATTATAACTTTGTATCTTTTCTTGATATTTTCAAATCATGCTTGTAATTATATCTCAATGGAATAACGAAATTTAACTCAAATATCTACTTTTCAGTTTTAAAACTCATTATCTTTTATATGCTATTTCTTCCTAAAAAGTTGTTTATTGTTAATAAAGTTTATTATACTTTCTATTGTGATTACTACTTGCACTTATTCGTTACTATTTTTTTTAATAAGTGGTATCTTGAGAAAAGAATGCTTACTCTATCATTTTAACTATATTGCTTACTACTTTATGTTTCATCTTACTTATTTTTAATAAGTAGTCTTTAACAAGCTATATATTGTATCTCATTTTCTTTTCTACATAAAACACATTAATTATTATTGCATAAACTCGTCTAATACCCTCTTTTGATACTATCAAAAGGGGAGAATAAATTGCATAAATCTAATTATCTAGGGAGAGTTTATTAAAATTTCAAAAGAAGCAACTATATATGCGGTGTATTTATAGGAGGTATCTACTTCATTCATTACTCGATCATGATTATTCTTTCAATAAGTTGTACTTAATAAATCTTAAAAGGTATACACTCATCCCTACCCACTTTTGTTAATAGCAAAAGGGGAAAAATAAATTAAGAAATCTAGTGAATTAGATATTATATTTAGGGGGAGTAAAACATATAGGGAACACTTATGTAGAGGGATCCTTCATATAGGAAGAGTATGCATTTGTGTTTTAAAGCTATCACGTTATAAACTTATTATTCATGCATATCTCTTACCATACTTACATATAAACATAAATGTTCTTAAAGCCACTAATTTCTCATATAGGTATTTGTTATTATCAAAAGTGTGAGATTGTTGGAGCATGCATTCCGTATCTCTTGGTTTGAGAATAACAAATACTGTGATGTATTTGATATAGTCTTTTGTGTGTTTATAGTGTGCAGGTTGTACATGTTGAGAGAGGAGACAAGTTCTCAGTCATGGGCATAATCCAAGGGTGTGTACACTTTTGAAAAAACAAAAGGACAAGTTTTCTGTGCTAAACTTCAAACAGCCAAAACTTTCAATCCGGGAGGAGTTGCAAAACTTGTCACCCCATTCCAAAATGAGAACGAAATCATCTACAATCTGAAAAAAATTTGATGATAAAAGTGAAGAGGAGATATCACTGGCAATAACAATTATTTCTCGACTATAGCGAAAATGACGACGGACCGTACAATCGCCATGATGCACACAACTCGGTGTTATCACACAGCAATAGGTAGATATCGCCCCATAATAACTCCATGACCCAAACAAGTCCATTTTAAACCGAAATGATCATCGCAGTGTGGGACATGCGGCAGCTTGAGGAGATATTGCCTGTGATAGATATATATCGTCCGGCGATAGCTATTTTTCTATAAAAGGTTGAAATCTTTGTGCATTCGAGATAGACACCTTCTGAAGCAGTAATTCCTCCCCCACCAAGCTAGAACTCTAAATATTTTGAGAGAGGGTCATATCCATATATATAGAGAGAAATCCTTTGTGCAAATACGTAGATCTAAAGAAGATTTTGAAGGAGAAGGGCTACAACGCACATTCAACGCGAAGGGCAAATGCATTAAGAATGTTGACTTCTACACCGCCTTCGTCATCATCTATAAAAAGCCTTGGGTAGTTTATCTTATTTTTCATTATCTTGTAATCTCTTTTACTTCATTTTTTTATCTGGAGAAGAAAAATTGTTCGGGGAGAATGTCATATTCCGAGGAATGATTCCGTAGGAAATTCTCCTTGTTTGTGGCGACTAGGTCCTTGTGTTGCTTAGGGGGAAATTCACCACCTTATGTGCAGCGATTATGTCAAGGTTAGATCTAGGGGAGGCTAGAGGTCGTAGCTGGGGTAAGATATGCTATAACTAGCCAGTCCTTGGGAAAAGGACCGGTGAATCATCAAAAAGGAATTTCTCTATTCGTCCTGATTTCTAACGTCATAGAAATCAAACACTTTTGTATTCAATTTCTAATGAAATAAAATCATATTTCTTTTTGTCTCATTATCTTGATTTTATTTTCATGTTATAAAATATTTTGAAAAATATCGTTCAAAAGTTTTAACGCAAAGTATATTGTAAGGTTCATTTTTGTTAGATATAAATGCTTGAATTAAATATTCATAAACTAGTGCCCGACGGTAACACTTAATGCCAACGGCAGTGAAGAAATATTGAATTCTGCCTTATTCTAATATTAATCTCCATTATAATAATTTCTGATATATTAAAATATAATTTTTTATAACATATTTTGAAATTTCATTAATTAACTCTAATATTTTTATTTAAGAATTAAATTCCATAAAACTCTTATTCACCCCCTCTAAGGGCACCGTAAAATCCAACATATTTATCTCTCAATTTAAGTTCACCAAGGAATTAATCAAAAAGTTTGGAATGGAGAGTGCCTCCATAATGAAAACTCATATGGGAAGTATGTATATAGATAATGATGGTACTGGGAAACCTGTTGATGAAGCCTTATATAGGGGCATAATTGGCCCCCTCATCTATTTGACTGCTAAGGCCAAACACTATGTATGTTGCGTGTATTTGTGCTAGGTACCAGGCATGCCCTAAAGAGTCTCATTATTCTGCTGCTAAAAGAATTCTGAGATATCTCAAGGGCACACCTGATCTTGTGTTGGGTCCATTAATCAAGATGTCCTAGATTTGAAGAAGGCATGCAATTTAAGAGTATGCACATGTTTGTGTGTTTGATATATGTTCTAGTCCAATGTATGTAGGTTGTCCTCTGTTCATTGATTATACAGGTTGTCATGGTAAGAATGTTCGTTGGACTCAAGACATGATACTAGAGTTGCAGAAATTTGCCTAAGTCTAGAAGCATTGGGTGAGTATACTTCACTCAATGCCAGAGTACTAGAAGTATTGATAGAAGCTCGGGCATTCAAAACCTCAGTGGTGTTGGACTCAAATCTGGCTAAGTCCAGAAGCATTGAGTGAAGGCCTTTCACTCAATGCCTACTCAAAGGAAATCTGTCCAGGTATAGAAGCATTGAGTGAAGAAGGCTCACTCAACATCTTATCAAAGATTCAGCAAAGTCTAGAAGCGTTGAGTGTAGAAGGTTCACTCAATGACTTCATTCAAAAATTATGTACAAGTCCAGAAGCGTTGAGTGTAGAAGGTTCACTCAACGCCTTCAGTCAGAATAACTGTAAAGTCCAGGAGCGTTGAGTGAATGAGGTTCACTCAATGCCTTCTACAAGAAGAATTATGTTAAGTACAGATGCGTTGAGTCCCAAGACAACACTCAACACTTCTATGTGTTTATTAACAAGACTTCAATCAACGCCTGAGCAGATTGTATGTGAAAGTTGCAAATTCCACAAGCGTTGAGTCATGTTGACATCATCCAAATTCAAATGAAGCAGGTTTTGTGCGCTAGAAGACAAATGGCGTTGTTACTTTCTGTAGAGAAATTAAAGCTAAAGTTACATTATAGCTACCTATTCAGTATACCCATATGGATCAAAGAGTGGTTGTTTTACGGGATACAAAATCGAAAGAGAGAAACTTTTTTAAAAAAAGAGTTGCTTAATTAATTAGAGATATATCCTTTGCTGGGGGAAGTGGTTGAAACCTAACTCAAAATAGACTTTGGCAAAAAGTAAAACCCTAATTTCATGCAAGGGTTAGATAATAGAGCATAATTGATTGCTAATGTTCTTCTTAAAGGTTGTTGCATTAAACTTCTGATCAATACAAGCTTGAAGAAATAGAGCTCTGTAATAGATCTTCTCATCAAAAGCAGAACAAACTTGAAGATCTACATTCTTGGCGTTGTGAAGAGTTAGGGTTGGTTATACATAGTACAGGAAGCTTACTCAGAGGTTTAATTCTCTGGATTCAATCTCAATAAAACTTTATTCAAACTATAAGATCATTATGTGATCTGAATTATAAGCTTATAATATAAAGGCTGAGTGGTAGGAGCTAATATCTCTGGGTGGGTAGGATCCAAGAGTGGATCTAAGGTAGGATCCTGAGGGATCTGAGGTATGATCCTGAGGGATCTAAGGTAGGAGATTTGTTTTATCTTTGTGGTAGAGCTGCTGAGCCTGAGGTAGAACTATATTTTGTCTGATTTGTAGGAGTGAATCTTAGTCTGAGTTGTAGAACTGAATCTCACTCTAAGGTGTAAGATCCTGATGGATCTGAGGTGTAAGCTCAATGAGCTATGTTAATAGAAGGAGTTAGCTGAATCTAGCTCACTGCTAGAAATGTGTGGGGGGAAGTGGATGTACCCTAGATAGGAGAACCACTATAAATTTTGTTTGTGATTGTTGGGTCCATTACCCATAATGTTCCCTAGATTGGATTTGAAGAGGCATCTCCATCAACACTAAGAGCATAGTTGTATTTGATGTTGTTTAAGCTCATCATGTGCAGGATGTTCCATGGAACAAGTCTAGACAGATTGTCTAAGTGATGTGATAGGTGCTTAAACTGAAGATGCTGGAAAGGTAGGAATTTGCCTAAGTCCACAGGCATTGAGTGAGGTAAGCTCACTCAATGCTAGAAGTTAAGGAGCAATTGAAAATGTAGCTAAGTCCACAGGAGTTTAGTGGAGCAAGCTCACTCAATGCCAAAGGTAAGGAAGAATGTTGGCAAGCTGGAAATGTTGCTATGTCCACAGGCGTTGAGTGGAGTTGACTCACTCAATGCCATACAGCTAAAGGCAGAAATATGGCTAAGTAGTTTGGCATTGAGTAATGAAGACACACTCAACTCCATACAGCTAAAAGCTATGATTCGAACTGAGTTCAGAGTTCGTCGAGCTGTGCTCATCATTCATCGAACTAAGCTCAGAGTTTGAGAATCTGAGTAAGTCGAACTGAGTTAAGAGTTCGTCGATCTGAGTTCAGAGTTCGTCGAACTGAGATCAGATTTGAGTGAGGCATGCTAGCTAACTAAACGCTCTCAGTGCCTAAGATGTTGTAGAGGCAGAAAATTAGCTAAGACAAAAAGCGTTGAGTGAGGCATGCTCACTCAACGCTATCAATGCCTAAGATACAGAAAGTTTTTCTAAGGCAAAAAGCATTGAGTGATGAAGACACACTCAACTCTCTCAATGCTAGAGAAGCAGGAAGATTTTGCTAAGGCAAAAAAAGCGTTGAGTGAGGCTTGTTCACTCAACGCTCTCAATGCCTAGAAAGACAGAAATCTGTCAAAGTGTTTTGGCGATGAGTGAGGCTCACTCACTCAACGCCTATACTAATGTTGGTTGATTTTTTGCTACGTCCATAGCTGGTGATGTTAACAAGTAAACTAGTCAACAAGATTCAAATTAGTGGCGGGATGGCTACATAATGCGATAATTGTGACCGTAGACCTACTTTAAGACAGTTGGCATTAAAGCAAGGATGTTGCAGCCATATAATATGTGGGGCCCACTGCTCAAAGAGTCATTGGGTCATAATAAATAAAAGAGAAAAGCTTTATAGAGGAAGAGTGTTTTTGGAAAGAAGCCATCAGGTCGTTCTTCTTCACCTCCATTTTTGCTGTGCTGAAGAACAAGAAGCTCAAGTCAGCAAGACCAAGAGCAAGATGGTTATTGTCTTCTTCATCGACAATCAGCAAGTTTAGAGTTAATCTTTGTGAAAAGGGAAGCAGCCAAGGGATAAACCCTAAATGCAGGATCTGAGATCTAAAGCAAGTTAGTTGGAGCTATTTACTCCTACACCAGCAAGTTCAGAAAGATTTCTTTCTGAAGGAGAAGAAGAAGTTGAAGTTGGTTGAAGAATAATTAGAGCAGATAAATCATTTGTCTTCACCAGCAAGTACAGAGAAGGTCCTTGAGAAAGAAGAAAGATGCAGAGACATCTAGTTTTCTACAGAAAAGAAGATAGAGTTGAGTTCATCTCAGCTCAGTTAGCAGCAAAGGGAAAAACCCTAGTTGTAGTTACTTCACAGCTCAAGTTAGCCCTATCCTAAGAAATAATTTCAGGGGGCTGTAAAGAAGGGGTTAGGGATGAGATTTTATCAGCTCAGGTAGCAGCAACTAGCGGCAGTAACTTCAAAGTTCCAGCAGGAAAAATCACTGGTGCAGTAAAGTAGAAGTTAGGGCTGAGCTTCAGTCTTAGTTCAGAAAGGGGAAGAACATTGTTCTGCAAATCCTTCCATTTCAAGTAAATATATACTTGTTGTTGTGGAAGTAGTTCGGACTAAGTAATTCTTAGTTCAGTAAAGGTAGACTCAGGAAATAAATTCTTGAAGTCATAGTTGGGCTGAGTTTATCTCAGTCAAGAAGCTTGACACAGAGAAACATCTCTTATGTCAAGAGTAATCACATAACCCACTTCCATCATGTAGGATCTTGTAGGATCCTTTTGGATCTGAGTTGTAGGTCTTAACATCATGAAATTGTAGGTGAGTCATTCTCACTGAGTGGTAGGGCACTTGTGCCTAAGCTGTAGGATTCTTTGGATCTGAGGTAGGACCTTTGGGTTTGAGCTATAGGAGAGTCATTCGCTCTGAGGTAGGATCCTTAGTGGATCTGAGGTAGGGCTTTCCTCCTAACCTGAATAGTAGGGCCTTTGGTCCTAAGGTAGGTGATCTTTGGATCACTGAGTTGTAGGGCCTTGTGCCTGAGTTGTAGGTCTTGGAGGAGACCGAGTGGTCTTGCGAGATCATGTTGTATGATCTTAGGAGCCAAGATTGGAGAAGTGCCTAGTCCAACAAGATAGTTGGATAGGTGGGAGGGAAAGTGGATGTACCCTTATTAGGGGAACCACTATAAATCTGTGTGTACTTTTCTGTGTTATTTTCTTTTTGCAGGTTGCATGTCTTGAAAGCAAAATTAATCAACTAATAAATCATCCAACATAAGGAAAATAAAATAAAGTCACTAAGGACTAAGTAACCTATTCACCCCCCCCCCCCCCTCTAGGTGATTTAGCTATCCTTGAAAACAAAGACTTTCAAGTGGTATCAGAGGGAGGTTACTCAAAAAGGACTTAACAGTCTGAGTAGACCTCAAAGGATAGCTAAAAGGTTTGCCTTATGGATTCAAAAGAAAATCATTAGGAGTGGAGCACAATGGAGGTTCAAGTCTGCAGCAAGGAGAACTTTGGGACATGGAAAGAATGGATCAGGCAGATCATGAGAGCCAGTGATCCTAGAGTCTTGGCATTAATTCAAGAAGGACCCTTTATTCCCATAAAGGTCTCTACATCAGATGCAAGTATCCAGACCCCAAAGAGATATGGTGAAATGACTGAGGATAAAGTCATCCTGGCTGCTATGGACAAGAGAGCACAATACATCATGGTAATTTCCATAGATGACTCCACCTTCCAGATCTTTGTCCACTGAAAGACAGCCAAAGAGATGTGGGATTCTCTTACTATCTATATGGAAGGGACTATGAAAGTCAGTCTTTCTGATAGTGATTCAGAGGAGGAGGATGAAGAAGAAGGTTTCTGAAGTTGTTATGGGCTAATTGCCATGACAGAAGAAGAAGAATCCTGCTAGGATCATCCTGGTCCAGATCAGGTAAAATCTCTATCTAGTTCTTCTTATTGGTCAGGTCATGAGAATAGTACAGATTCTGATGCATCCTCATCCAGTGATGAATATGACTCTGAATTTTAGGTAGATGTCAATCAATTGATTGACAAGTATGGTAAAATGTTGGATGCTTTAAGAAAACGCAAGAAGTTGGCCAAAATGTAGGCTGAGGAGATTATCTCTCTACAACTATATACTGCTCAGCAGTCTGGGACAGCATCCCTGCTGGATTAGAAAGTGAGGGAAGTCAGCCAACTAAAGGCCATCTCAATCATCCAAATTGAGATCATAAACCAGAAGGACAAAATCATTTTGGATATTGAAGAGAAACTCCTAAAGGAGAGAATTGTTGTGGCTGAATTAAGCAAATATAAAGTTGTAGTGTTTCCCTTGATAGATTCCTTGTCCTCTAGAAAGGGTAAGAAGGAGTTTGTAGTTAAGGGAAGCACAAGAGTTGACCTTTCCAAAGGGAAAGGCAAAGCTCATGTAGTGTCACAGTCAACCTTTCACAAGGTAATCCTCCCTTCTCACAGGTATGATCATGGTTGCATGCATGGTCACTGGGAGAATGGGAATTCTTATTGTAAGAATACAAGAGTATCTTCCAGTAGGAGAAGAAAGGGTAGGGGAATGAGTGCCTTTATGGCTCCACGTGAAGAAGTACAAATGGCCCATTCTGGACCATTTTTATTTTGGGTCTCATCCCCAATTCTCAAGGACAAGGCAGTGGCTTTCACTGAAGCCCATCCAGCAAGTACTCAGACCAAGGGTAAATTTACCAGTAAGCCTGACTTGGTTATTTCTGATGATATAAATAATATGTCATCTACAAAGAAGACAGATGTAAATAGCATTCAGTGCAAGCAAAGGAAGCCTGTTGGAAGACTAACCTTTAGTCAGATCCTTGTTAAAAGGAACCTGAAGAAAGTTGTTGCTCCTCTTCCTTCTATTCAGTCAGCAGTTAACCATAGTGCACGACCTACTCATAAAAGGAGATATAATATCCATGAATGTTGGTGTTGTGGCAAGGTGGGGCATTTTTCCCTAGATTGCTAGCACAATCCTTCTGTGCCCAGAGCAAGTGTTAGCCTACCGGTCAGAAATACTGCTGGTAGGCAAGTTAGATTTTAGTCTAATCAGAACCTAGGACCCAATACCTATTGGGGTTCTAAGGTAAGATAATTCTATTTTGTAGGATAGTCCATGTGCCCATACCCCCATGTGGTATTTGGACAGTGGTTGTTCCAGGAATTAGACTGGAATAAAGAGCTAGCTTGAGGATCATACTCAAGTGAGAAATGGATATATAGACCATAATGATCACTCCTTCTACTGCCCAAGGGGAGGAAGAGAATGTTGAGTGAAATCTGTGAAGGACAAGTAGGTTGTACTCATCACTTAGGATAGAACAGGTAGCTCTTCTGAGAGCAGCAAAGAAGGAGCACATAATGCTCAGCTGAAAAGTCTCTCAAGAGGTATCATCAGCTGTTAGACACTTTAGAGAAAACTTGAAGATAAATGTATGCTCATGATTCAATATTATCCGAACCTGCAGCAAGGTATGTCCAAGTCAGTGGGCTTTAAGGACAAGCTTGTGCAAATTCTAAGGGGAAGACTGTCAAGCTAGATGTTCCTATTTGGGGAGCATGTTCAATCAGGGTTGCTGGACAAGCTTGAGTCTTACCTAGAGTACCTCCAGCACTGAAAAGATCAGCACTACTACTACTGAAGTTCAGTAATTTCTCTATAGACAATGTTGAAGATGAGAGGGAGACTATCCAGATGTTTGCAACTGCTGTGAATGAGCAAGTTCACAAGAACAGCTAGTTTGCTCCAGCTATTACTGATATAAGTAAAGACATTCCTATGGGAATAGCAGTGCACAGAAAGACTTGGTATCAAAATGAAAGGATGGTTCATGGAAAGATCATTCAAGGTTCAAGTGGTCTTAAAGTCTAGCAGCTATAGGAGAAAATTAAGCCAGAGGAGAAGAGAAAGCTGGCAGCTGCACCAGTGGTATCATCTATAATTATCTAGGCGGAGAAGAGAATCACAGCAGACCAGCTCCTCCCTGACTATTCAAAAACAAGAAGGGATTGATCAAATAGTATCAAGTGGTATAGAAGAGTTAGTCCAGTGATATCAACTGATGAGATATAATCTCTAGTCAAGTGGTATGAACACTACTTGAGTGGTATCAACCCAAAAAGACAATGATCAAGGGGGAGTAGGCTATCTGGGTTGCCAATGGAATCAGAAGTATATTGGGACTAGAACAGCATACAGACAACATTCCTCCTATTCAAGAAGGACTGTGTGGTATCCAGTATGGTGATCAAGAGGGCAGATCAATGTAATGATCAAGATAGTACTAAGTGGTCTGACCACTCTTGTGCTGTAGATCAAAAAGCTGAAGCCAAAGGCAAGCCTGGTGCTAAAGAAATGGAGAAGATCTGGCTCAGCAAGAAGATACTGTGCAATGTGTAAGGGAGTTATTGTGCATAGTTGCTGTAAATCCAGCATCAGCTCCATGGCATCAGAACCATAACCTCCAGATAAGTAGAACTTCTTTATTTGATATTCTACTAGTGTAATCTAAATTGCTAGGAATCATGTCTTTCATAGCAGGACTATGCATATTTAGATTAAGTATAAATAAGTTTGGGAGAATAAGGAAGAACGCAATCCTGAGTTTGCCCTCACTAATAAGTGGCTGACATGTTTATCATGTCGCTAGATGAAGTCAAGTTCAACACCCTCTTGGTTGAGTTGGGTATATGGAACTTAGGATAGCTTCAACTGCTCCAAATTCTAGTTTGTGTTGCAGGATTTACTTTTCTTACATGTAGATAAGTCCTTGATGTGATACCAAGACTATAAAGACCATTAAGTGGCATCAAGACTTAAATAGACTCATGTGTCTATAAGAGATGATGATAATGATGCTCCTATTGAGGGGGAGCTAGCTCAGCACCTGTAGAAATGATGACAGGAAATGCTCCTATTAAGGGGGAGAATGTCCAGCACTTGCTGGAACAGGATCAGTCTCCTATTGAGAAGGAACAAGCAGCTACTACAGTGGATCAGATGATGTAGGCCCACTCTTTCGAGCGTTTGGGTGGCCGACGAAACAAATGTGATGCTCTCCAATACCCCGCACGTCACGCTCAAGCATTAAATGCAGCAGCAACTCAATTAATATCGTTACTAATTAAAGATTATGGGGATTCGCAAGGCCCCTTAAGATAATTCCAAGGCGATAGGCCAAGGTCCTCTCAAGCGAAAAGAACCCACATGGCTCGGTCGAGCGTGTTGTACCAAAAGAGAAACCACCGAAAACAAAAGATTCGGGCAAGGGTGGTTCTCTCCCAACAAAATACAAATGAGGGCCGCCACACCTCACGAACTTAAACGAAAGAAATAAATACTACAATAACTAAAATAAATTGACCACAAAAAAATCAAGCGTTACACAAGCCACGCAATTTGCCAATGCCACAAGATTTATGTAAAGAAGAGAAACACATAAAGGTGGAAATGTTCGTTACCCAACCAGATTTGATGAATCCGGTTCACTCTACTAGAATCGTTCTTCAACGGCTCCGCCAGAGATATGCCGGAGGGAGAGAAATTCGTCATCTTCCACGTATCACGCTATATTTGGAAAGTCCCGGCGAAATCTTCTGAATATGGAAATAATATTTCCACTTATGGCAGGAGAGATAAAAGGTGGTAGGTTTGTGATATATTTGAGGAATGATATATTCCCAAATATGGTAAGTTAAGGGATGATTATGGTAGAATATCTTTAAGGTTTTTTTGGAAGGGGAATAGGGAGGGGGTCAGATTTGGTGAGGAGGAGGAGGAGGCCTCGGGTGAGGGGTGGGGTGGCCCGATTTGGGAAGGGAGATGGCTCGGGTAGCAAGGATGTAAAGAAGAGATGAAGGGAGAAGGGGAGGAGAAGGGAGGCCGAGAGAGAGGGGAGGGGGAGGATGGTCGGCGGCCAAAGAAGAAGATGAATAGAGGGGGGACGAAATTTTCCTTGAAGAAGAAGGAGGATTTCAATCTTGAAATTAGGTTTCTTTTCATTCATTCACTAATGAAAAAGAAAGGAGTACATGCCTTTATATAGGCTTTACAATCAAGGGAAAAGGGATACATGCAGCCCAACATGAAAATAAAATAAAACAACACATACACCATGGTTTTATAACATAACCATGTTACAAATAATACATGAAATTAAACATGAAATAAAAATGATAATTTCGAAATAAAACAACTAATAAAATATATTATTACTCAATTATTATTTATTAATATATATTATTAATAAATAATAATTGGGCTTGCGCTCCGGGCGGCTATTGTGGCGACGCTTCCAAGGGTCGTCCGTAAGCATGCTGTCGTTGTCATCAAAGTGTTGCAGGCCGACGTCTCTATTCAAATCTACCGAGTCACCATCATCGTCAGAGGGAGGACGCTCCTTGGCCACATGTCGTGGGAAGTCGGCTCCATCAATCCTCCCCCTCTTAAAAATACTCATCACTGATGAGTATACCTGTGTGTACTCGCCTGGAAGGTCATCGGCGTGGAAGAAGAACCTGCATGGCAAAAGGTGCTCTTGGAGGGACCTCAAATACGCATTAGCCAAAGAAGGAAAAAGAATTTCAACAACATCCACCAACATACCTCCGATGGAGACCGAGAAGGAGAACGATCCTGGGAAATTGTCACCACCCAACCCAACAGAAAGCATAGTGGAAAATATATACGGAGAGGTAGACTGAAAGTTAGGGTTAGATCTGATATACTCTAGAGTGGGGGTGAATAGAGTATGTCTTAAAATTTTCTTCTTTAACAATATACTATCTTTACCTTTAACAACTTTATCTAACTATCTCAGATTAAAGTAAATCAAAGGTCACAAAATATCTAACTAACCTAGCCACAGCAAGAACAGAAAAGAAAGAGCAACCAGACAATGCAAGAAATTTATAGTGGTTCCCCAAACTGGGTACATCCACTCTTCTACCACCCTTGGTAGGAATCCACTACAGGTTTTGATCAGGTGATTGTCACCAATGAACTTTTGATCAGGTGCTAAAAAACTAACCCAAGTCTTTTGGAAGGAGACTTGCAACCAGAATAATTTTTAAGGGAATTAAAACCCTGTACAGAGGTTGGAATGAGATAGTGATGTAAGTCTTCTTTTCTCAAGTCAAAATGAGAAGACTGTGTGGATTCTTATTTGTTGTCAAAGCTCCCCCTGAGATCTTGAATGGTTCAGGAGTGGAAGCTTTGTTCAAGGGTGTAGGCCTTCAGCTTTTGATGATTGCTCAACAGAAGGCTTCTAGACTGATAAGGATGTTTGTCTCTTGGAAAGAATTGGATCAGACTGAGGACAGATGAAGAAGATCAAGATTTTTGTCTCTGTGTATTGTTGATCTCGTGTGTCTTCTTCTTTCAGCAGAATAATGACTTATTAGTTTGTCGACGACCATTTGAATTTTTAAATTCCTCCTGTAATCAATGCTGATAACGTTGAGAATTACATGACATTGATTACTTTCCCCAACTATTTCATTGAAAAAATGGCAGGCAATAATCCTGATGAAGACCATAATTAATGCTCTGTCTAACGGTAATATTCAGAGAATGTTAGAGCATTAATTACACAGGAATTACTGAAATATAATAGGAACAGAAGGAAGGAAATAACTTAGTCTTGAATCGTCGACCAGAAGACAGAATTCATCGAGCTGAGTCCATAGTTCGTCGAGCTAAGTATTGCTATTCGTCGAGCTAAGTATTGCTCTTCGTCGAGCTGAGTTACAAGATCGTCGACCTCTGAATAGCTAATTGCTGCTTGACGAAATCTTCTTATTCTGTGCTCTAAGTTTGTTGACCTGAGACTGTGACGTTATTCGACCTAAGAACTTGGTCAATCTATCGGCGTTGAGTTAATAGCACATCTGGCATTGAGTGTTCTTTGTCTCTGAGTAGGCCTTGGCTTTTAGTGAATTATGGCGCTGAGTGTTGAAGAGTTAGTCGATCTGAGAATGAAGTTCGTCGAGCCCAGCTAAGAGATTTTAGCTCTGATTTAGTCGAGCTGAGCACGACTATCGTCGACCTGAGTTCGACGAATGTAGATTTCTTTTTGTAATTCTTGATTTCTCTAAGTCTTGGGTCTTTGGCAGTGTTATAGGTTGGTCCTTTGATCTGTTGACTCTAAGAACATGGCCTAGACTCTAGAAACACATAAAATTTGACCCTTCTATACAATATGGGTCACAACCTAAGAAGAGAACCTAGCCCAAATCACCTAGAGGTTCCAACAATCTCTCCCTATTTGGGTGAGGTTACTTCAAATAAACAAAAATAGATCACAAAACAAAATGAAGTAAACATAGCATGAAAACTGAGATAACTGATAGAATAAATAAGCTATCAGTACCTTTATAAAGCTATGTACCCAGATTGTTCACAGAAAACACAGAAAATAAACAGTTTAAATGTTCTTGTGAAGATCAGAAGACTTAGCAAATATGATTTTCCTACTTGGGTCTTGAGCTCGTCTCATAATCATGGTCATGTCAGCATCACCAAGAGTCTTTTGTGAGGTAGTTCTTGGAACCACTGCTTCAGGATGTAGACTCATATATTCATCAGCATTGAATAATTTTCCTACTTGATATCTTTCAAACTCTTTCTTCCTATAGCTAGACATAGTAGAGAACTGAGAAGAGTCTTGACCTTTTTCTTTGGCTTGCCTGATTTGTGAGAGAGCCACAGATTCCTTGAATCTAGCCATTCTTGTAGTTGGACTAGTTTCAGGATCATAAGCTGGAATTGGAGGTTCTTCAGATTCATTAGCTTTGCCAGGAGATGAATGAGGGGAAAATGTTGGCTGAGAGATAGGCTATTGAGCTGACTGATATCTGGGATAAGACTGATGTCTCTGTTTGTGCTGACTTTCTCCATAAGAATGAGAGGGTCTTCCCTGTCTCTGATAAGTTTTAGTGAGAGTAGGTTTAGTGAATCCTCCTGAGCTCTGAGATAAGGTTCCTGAGGCACCTGTAGCTGGAGGAGGAGGAGGATGATGATCTCTTCTGAACCTTTGTGGAGGAGGAGAATACCTCATACTCTTCTTCCTTGCTTTCTGTTCATTTTTAGATAGCCACATCCATGCTGGCATACCCTTGTATGGAGTTATGTTTTGTAGGATATAATATGGTGTATCATTGGTATTTCAAGGTTTGGAAGCAGGAGGAGGAGGAGCTTTCCTTTTCTTTGAGATTTGCTTCCTCTTTGGAGCATCATCAGAATCATCATCATAATCATTATCATCAGACAAAGGAATGTCATACATTTCATCAATCTGACTGATCAGATCCTTGGGAATTTATTTGCTAGCTTGAGTGGGAACAACTTCAGCTTCAACTACTTTAGCTTCCATAGCAATGTCCTGATTTATTAGATCATCTAAACTAGGAATAGTACTATTATCCATGATATAAGTTGGCCCAGGAGGGCTAGATCTTTGTTCATATAGTACTATTGGAGGAGCTATCAGACTTTTCTTTATAATGGCTAATACTTCTGAATTTGCAGGGGAGGTGTAGCATACTACTGCTCTGGATGATTGAGTGTGAGAAGAGAGGCAAAACTGAATATAAGATCCAAAAAATTTCAGCAGAGAGTGTAGATATACTTTAGATTTAATGAAGTAGATCCTTCCAGGCAGAACTTCTGGCAAGCTGGTCTCTTGATCATTGGATACTATAATATCTGTACATTGATTATCTACATCTGCTACTGAGTTAGTTATCTCTATATCATCTGATTCCATATCAGTATCAAGAAAATTCAGAAAATCTGTTTCCATGTCAGCATTTGTTCCTGTTGCTGCTACTGGTTCTGCTATTGCTACTTCATCATTCAGTATCTCCCCCTGCCTAGTTTCAGTATGTACTGAAGCCAGGCCCCCAAATGAAGAGAGGGTAGTGGTGAGGGTAGAGATTTGAGCAAAAGGAGATGATATGGAGATAGACAGAGGGGAAATATCCTCTGCAATGATGGTTTGGAGGATAGGCTTGAGGAGCTCAAGAAGTGGTTGGATGATAGAGGGATTCAAAAATATGGAGTCAGATGTTTGGGCAAGAGGTGGTTGAGAAGGGATAGAGGTAGTGAAGATAGTTGCTGGAGGAGATGGTTGGTTGGAAGTTTCTGCAAGGGGGTCCTGTTGAGGAGATTGGTGAGGAGAAGGAGTGTTCAGAGAAAATTAAAGTAAATTGAAAGATGGGATTGAAGAGAGAGTTGAGAGGGGGATATCAGCAAGATGAGATGGAAGGGGAGATTGGGGATGAGTAGGGATGGATGTGTCAGTCCTAGGAGAGGGAGAATTGGATGGAATATGTGTAGGGGAAGGAGGAATTGGAGATGCTGTAGGTGTAGGGGTGTGTACTAGAATAGAAGTTGAGGCTGAGGTTTGTTGAACTTGAGGCTGAGATGGAGCTTGAGAATTAGGAGGAGGTGGAGGAGTGGAGAGGATCCCTTCAGAGGGGTGGGGAGTGGATGTAGCAGCCCTTGTACTTCTTGAAGCTTGGGTGGCAGAGGTTGAAGCCTTAGAGGGCTTTGTGATCGTCCTCTCCCACCTGCCAAATAAGGTACATGTTAGCCTCTTGCTGGCATTAATGAATGTGGTCTGGGAGACCAGTGATTCAGCAGCCTTTGCTGTCAAGAAGATCCCTAGGATCCTTCCAAAGTTCACTTCCTTCTTTCTGTTTCTTTTCCTGATAAGATCAAAAATGATCTGAGCCTAGTCCACCTGCCTTTTGTTTACCACTGCACACATGACTAGAAATTGATGTCTGGTTATATAATCATGTGCAGTGTGCTTGCCCAGCAAGATTTTCCCAACTATATCTGCGAGAAATTTGAACTCAGCAGATAGGTGTTTCTTCAGTAGTTTATTAGGGTTGCCCCCAGAGTACCCCCATTGTGTTCAGCATTATATCAGACTCTTCCGAATCAATTTCTAACTCTTCCTCGCCATTTTTCAATCCAAACAATTCAGTAAGAATATCGGGGGTAAGAGAGATTTCGTTACCCGCGATGCTGTCGGTCATCTTTTTCTCATTGACGGTTACCGTGTACACCCATTCTCTGATTTCTGCGCTGGGTAGTTTGATTCTCATGGTCAGTAGTTATTTCAGTTCTTGCTCTTCCAGTAGTTGCAGGATGGAAAGAAATATCAGATCGGAATGCTGGAATGAGTCAAAATTCATGTCGAATCCTGTGTCAAATTTCATTGCCGCAAGAGCGCCTGCTGGAATCGCCATGAATGCAGCTGCAAGAGAGAAAACGAAAAATCAAGTGTGAGAGAACTGAAAGCGCGGGACAGAGGTCGAAGAAAACCTAAATATAGTTTTTTCCTGAATATGAACCGACAGACTTCGTTCCACGAAAAATGAATAGATCTTCGATCTGAGGTCGACGAAATAATTTGGACTTAAATGATTCGTCGATCTCAGTCTGAAGGGTTGAAGACATTTCGTCGATCTTCGTTCGACGAAAGTTTTCTGAAGTAGGTTCATCGATCTTAGTTTGACGAAACTAACTCCACACAGAGAGTTCGTCGATCTTCGTTCGACGAATATCTCACAAACTTCCCCCAGTTCGTCGATCTCCGTTCGACGAACTTTGAGAAATTCGTCGAGTGCAGACAGAAATAAAACTAATTCTTCTCCATTTATCATTCCAAGCTGATTATAAAGAACAAATGATTTCTTCCATCCAGAGGTTTGGTGAAGATATCAGCTCTTTGTAAATCAGTGTAGATATAGACAAGATTAATTTTATTTTTGTCTACACACTCTCTAAAGAAATGATGTCTAATGTCTATATGCTTAGTTCTGCTGTGATGAACTGGATTTTGTGTTATGGCTATAGCACTTGTGTTATCACATAGTAATGTTGAATTATTTAAGTTGAAACCATAGTCTAGTAGTTGGTTTTGAATCCACAACATTTGGGAACAGCAACTATCAGCTGCAATATATTCTGCTTCAGCTGTTGATGTAGACACAGATGACTGCTTCTTGCAAAACCAAGACACTAATCTCATACCAAGGAACTGACAAGTTCCTGAGGTACTTTTTCTGTCCACTCTGCATCCAGCAAAGTCAGCATCTTAGTATCCAGTTAACTCAAACTCTGACTCAGTAGGATACCAGAGACCTAGACTAGGACAACCCTTTATATATCTCAAAATTCTTTTTAGAAAAACTAGATGAGATCCTTTAGGGTTCACTTGGAACCAAGCACAAAGGCATGTAGCAAACATAATATCAGGTCTGCTTGCTGTAAGGTATAGTAGGGACCCAACAATGTCCCTATATAGTTTCTGATCCACAGGTTTCCCATGTGCATCAGAGTCTATTACAGCATTAGTAAGCATGGGTGTTTTCTTTGCTGAGGCATAAGCCATCCCAAACTTCTTTATAAGCTCTTTGGCATATTTAGCCTGGGAAATGAAGATGTCATCAGGGAGCTGCTTCACTTGAAGACCAAGGAAGTAGGAAAGCTCACCCATGCTACTCATCTAAAATTTTGAATGCATTAGATCAGAAAATCTCTTGCATAATTTGGGATCAGTAGAGCCAAATATTATATCATCTACATATATTTGTACTAATAGTATTTTATCATGATGCAATTTGGTAAACAAATTCCTATCAACTATGCCTCTTAAAAAACCATGCTCTAATAAAAAGCTGGCTAAGGTCTCATACCAAGCTCTTGGAGCTTGCTTTAAACCATAGAGAGCCTTGTGCAACTTAAACACAAAAGAGGGATGAGTTGGAGAAATAAAACCTGGGGCTGTTCAACATAAACCTCTTCTTTAAGTTCCCCATTAAAGAAGGCACTCTTCACATCCATTTGATAGACTTTGAACATTTTGAATGAAGCATATGCCAGAAATATCCTTATTGCTTCTAGCCTTGCAACTGGAGCAAAGGTTTGATCATAGTCAATCCCTTCCTCTTGTTTATACCCTTGAGCAACAAGCCTAGCCTTGTTCCTCGCAATCACACCTTGGGCATCAAGCTTATTTCTGAATACCCATTTGGTTCCAATGACTGGGTAGTCTTTTGGTCTTGGAACTAAATCCCAAACCCTGCATCTCTCAAACTGATTGAGCTCTTCTTGCATTGCAATGATCCAGTGGGGAACTTGCTCTGCATCAGATATGGATTAAGGCTCAATTTGAGAGAGGAAACAGGCATGCATCAAGTCCTGGTTAAGTTGATGCCTTGTCTGTACACCTACTGTTATGTCTTCAATCACTTGGGATCTGGGATGATCCCTCAGTGTGACAAGATCAGTAGGTGGAGTTGGTTCAGCAACAACATTTGGCAAGGATTCCTCTTGTGGAATTACTTTTGTTGTTGTGGGGGGTTCAACTGCATCCAGATTTTCTTCATCACTTTCTTCATTGGCTTGTTGAGAAGACTGGGATGTAAATTTTAATTCATCCAATTTCTCACATAAGTTGTTTACCTGCAAGGGGTTTCTGGTAGAAATTTCTTTCTCCTTGTAAAATAAGTTAGTCTCATCAAATGTAACATGCATGGATTCTTATATTTTCAATATGGATTTATTAAAAACCCTATAAGCTTTGCTGACTTGGGAATATCCTAGAAAAATTACCACTACAGCCTTTGCTTCAAACTTTCTAATGTGCTTTTTGTCATTATTATAAATATAGCATACACAACCAAAAACTTTAAAATAGTTAATTATTGGTTTCTTCCCTTTGAGCAATTCATAAGGGGTCTTATGTTTTAGTTTGTGTATTAAGCTTCTGTTCAGGACATAGTTTGTTGTGCTCACTGCCTCTGCCCAATAGGATAGCGGCATGTAAGCATCTGCAAGTAATGTGCCTGCAGCTTTAATGAGTGTTCTATTTTTTCCTTTCAGCTACCCCATTTTGTTGAGGAGTTCTAGGAGCTGAGAAGCAATGTCTTATACCTTATTTCCTACAGAACTCTTGCATAAGAAGAGACTCAAACTCAGTGCCATGATCACTTCTGATCAATGCAACTTGAGTAGAATACCCAATCTGTATGTTCTTGAGAAAATCTGTAAGAACTTGAAAAGTATCTGACTTTGCTCTATAAAAGGAAACCCAAGTGAATCTGGAGAAGTCATCTACAACCACTAAGGTATAAGACTTCCCTCCTAGGCTTTGTACAGCAACAGGGCCAAAAAGGTCCATATGTAGTAAGTACAAAATCCTAGGTGAATCAGTCTTATTAATGGATTTAAAACTAGATTTAGTTTGCTTGCCTAGTTTACAAGCCCTACAGAGGCCTTCCTTATTGTAGGGGCTAGAAGGTAAACCTCTCACAAGGTTGTCCTTAGATAGCCTAGCAATTTTTTTACGATTTGCATGTCCTAATCTATTATGCCATAAGTCATTTTGACTACTAACTAAGTTAAGCAGACATATATCTGAAGTAATAGACTGGAAATTAACTAAATATATGTTTCCTTGTCTTATTGTCAATGAAAACTAGTTTGTTTTATCTTGAGGTAATAGTACAGGATTCAGAGTTGCATGATACCTGATAACCTTCATCACAAAGTTGGCTTATGGAGATGAGATTGTGCTTCAGTCCACTCACATATGCAACTTTCTTGAAAGTTACATCTCTAATCCTGATTTTGCCATAGCCCTCTATTTGGCGACAATTTGAATCACCAAAGATGACCTTTGGTCCCAGCTTTTACTTATAGTCAATTAAGTTGTCCTTGCTGCCTGTCATGTGCTTGGAGCAGCCACTATCCAGATACCAGTGTTGATTATATGCAGGATAGGTCTTCATCTGCAAGTATAACACTTAGTTGTTCTTGACCCAGGTGACCTTGGGTCCTTGTTGATTTACATAGAAATAACTGGAAATAAATGAGCATTCAGGTTGATCTTTATAGCCTTTGGGATGATATCTTCTGGGTGGTATTATCCATATGCTAAAGGGATTAAAGTTGCTCTTAGAATTTGGATTTCTGTTGTTAAAATCTGGGATCGACGATTTCTGGTTGGATCGTTGAACTGAGCTCGACGATGTTGGATGAGATCGTCGATCTCTACTTGAAGAATGAGAGTATTTATTCTTGGAGTACCAAAATCGTCGATCTCTGTTCGACGAACCATACTGATGTCGTCGATCATAGATCGAAGAATGATTATTACTCAAGTTTGCGTTCAGAGATCGTCGTTCTGAGTTCGACGATCTGTTCATATATCGTCGATCTGCATTCGACGATAATTGTTGAACATTGTCATTTTTGTTTTTCCCGTTATTGAGGTTATTTTTAATTTCAATCTGTTCAAGAACTTATTAACCTTATTAACCTATTCTGTATTTTTCTTTCCTTTGTCGGATATAAACTTTACTGGTTTAGGAAAGATTGTTTTTCTGAATTATAGGTGGATTACTAGGTGAGGCACCTAATCCTATTTTACTATTGTTGATCCTAGCATTTACAGTACTAGTGATATCTTATAATTGTAGACTTCTCCCATTTAAGGATTCTTCTAATATCTTGGCCTTGCTAAGTTCATATTTCAAAAAGGATATTTGTTGATTAGCAGAGATAAGTTCATTTGTTAGGTTAGCATTCTCTGCAGTAGTTTTATCTAGGTCATTTAATTTTTCTCTGAGGAGTTTGATTTCCTTCTCAGAGCTAATTAAGTCTAAGCACAAATTTTTAAAGTCAAGTTTAAATTCCTCTGATTCAAAATCATAAGAGGCTATTACCTGATCCTCAGCTGATAACAGCTCTTCATCTTCAGAATCATCAGCATCTGATCTTCTACTGCCTGCCTCAATAGCCATGAGGCAAACTTCTTTGGCTTTCTGCTCTTCTTCATCCTCACTAGAGATGGAGGAGGTTGACTCTTCTTCAGTGTCACTCCATGACTCAGCAGCAATGCCCTTGTCCTTCCTCTTGTGCTTGCTCGAGGAAGGCTTGTTATAGTGACCCTTCCTTGAGTCACCCTCCTTTCTTCTATCCTTCTTCTAAACTTCTGGGCACTCAGAGATGAAATGCCCAGGTTTCCTACAGCCAAAACATACTACTTCTTTAGATGGTGTTTTGTCATACCATGGCTTGTCTTCATACTTGGATGTTTTCCTTCTGAAATATTTTCTAGCCATCTTAAAGAATCTCTTGGCAAAGAGACTCATCAACTCTTCATTCACATGAATGACTTCAGAGTCTCTTACAGCTTTGAAAGCTATGTTGTGCTCTTTCCTAGTTGGTGTAGGAGTCTTGACTTCAGCTACTGCTTCCCTTGATTTTATCAGCTGCCCATAGGACTTTAGCTTTCCTAGTAGAGCTTCAGTTGAGATCGCTGTTGTGCTTCTGGCTTCTCTTATGGGCCAGATTCTTGAGTCTCATGTGCTGGGGAAGCACATGAGGATCTTGTCATTCACTTCAATCAAAGTGATTTCCTTATCTAGAGTCCTCAGCTAACTGATAATGGAGCTGAGTCTGTTGTACATCACTTCCACTATTTCAGCTTCATCCTTTTTGAAGTTTTCATATTGAGTGATGAGGCGCGTTTCATCCCAGACTTCTTTTTGATCTTTTGAGTGCAGCCGCCGATATCCTTCTTTCTCTGAAGGTTGGATCTTCTATCCTTCCTCTCATCTGCTGATCCAGCCACCATCTGGTTCAGGGAGTCCCAAATGGCCTTGGCTGATGTGCACTTAGCAACCTTTTGAAATATCTCATCTGATATTGTTTGAGCCAATATGTTCATGGCTCTGGCATCAGCTATCTTTGCCTTTCTCTGTGTATATGTCCATCCAGGGGGTGGAACTACACTCATGTCTGTTGAAGTTGATGAGGTTGAAGCCATTGGAGCTAGTGGTCCTGTTAAGATGGAATTAAATATATCCTCATCAATTGAATTCATGTAGAGTCTGATTCTTGCCTTCCAGAGTGTGAACTTGGACAAGTTACACACTGGAGGTCTGGTGCTTGCATATTCTTTGTTCTGTGTCATGCTGTATAGATTTAGAAGATGTAAGAGAACAGATCTAACTTAGGATCTTTGGTTCAAGGGTTAGCTTGTAAAATCAAAAGAACCCCCTTTGATACCAATTGAAAGTTAGGGTTAGATCTGATATACTCTAGAGGGGGGTGAATAAAGTATGTCTTAAAATTTTCTTCTTTAACAATATACTATCTTTACCTTTAACAACTATATCTAACTATCACAGATTAAAGTAAATCAAAGATCACAGAATATCTAACTAACACAGCCACAGCAAGAGCAGAAAAGAAAGAGAAACCAGACAACACAAGAAATTTATAGTGGTTCCCCAAACTGGGTACATCCACTCTTCTACCACCCTTAGTAGGAATCCACTACAGGTTTTGATCAGGTTACTGTCACCAATGAGCTTTTGATCAGGTGCTCAAAAACCAACCCAAGTCTTTTGGAAGGAGACTTGCAACCAGAATATTTTTGAAGGGAATTAAAACCCTGTACAGAGGTGGGAATGAGAGAGTGCTGTAAGTCTTCTTTTCTCAAGTCAAAATGAGAAGACTGTATGGATTCTTATTTGTTGTCAAAGCTCCCCCTGAGATCTTGAATGGTTCAGGAGTGGAAGCTTTGTTCAAGGGTGTAGTCCTTCAGCTTTTGATGATTGCTCGACAGCAAGCTTCTAGACTGATAAGGATGTTTGTCTCTTGGAAAGCCTTAGAACAGACTGAGGACAGATGAAGAAGATCAAGATTTTTGTCTCTGTATATTATTGATCTCGTGTGTCTTCTTCTTTCAGCAGAATAATGACTTATTAGTTTGTCAACGACCATTTGAATTTTCAAATTCCTCCTATAATCAATGCTGATGACGTTGAGAATTAAACGGCATTGATTACTTTCCCCAACTGTTTCATTGAAACAATGGAAGGCAATAATCCTGATGAAGACCATAATTAATGCTCTATCTAACGGTAATATTCAGAGAATGTTAGAGAATTAATTACACAGGAATTACTGCAATATAATAGGAACAGAAGGAAGGAAATAACTTAGTATGGAATCGTCAACCAGAAGACAGAATTCGTCGAGCTGAGTCCATAGTTCGTCGAGCTAAGTATTGTTGTTCGTCGAGCTAAGTGTTATTGTTCGTCGAGCTGAGTTACAAGATCGTCGACCTCTGAATAGCTGACTACTGCTTGACGAAATCTTCTTGTTCTATGCTCTAAGTTCGTTGACCTGAGACTGTGATGTTAGTCGACCTAAGAACTTGGTCAATCTGTCGGCGTTGAGTGAATAGCACATCTGGCGTTTAGTGTTCTTTGTCTCTGAGTCAGCCTTGGCTTTGAGTGAATAATGGCTTTGTTGAAGAGTTAGTCGATCTGAGACTGAAGTTCGTCGAGCTCAGCTCAGAGATTTTAGCTCTGAGTTAGTCGAGCTGAGCACGACTATCGTGACCTGAGTTCGACGAATGTAGATTTCTTTTTCTAATTCTTGATTTCTCTAAGTCTTGAGTCTTTGGCAGTGTTGTAGGTTGGTCCTTTGATCTGTTGACTCTAAGAACATGGCCTAGACTCTAGAAACACATAAATTTGACCCTTCTATACAATATGGGTCACAACCTAAGAAGAGAACCTAGCTCAAATCACCTAGAGGTTCCAACATAGACATTTCATGTGGCATAAACGCATAAAGCGTAAAGTATGTAACGATGAAAATAGGAGCTATTCCCCAATCTGTGGAAACTTTTAAAAGAAATGTCATGTCACCAAACTTCCATAAAATTCGTAAAGAATAAACTAGCCGCTTCGTTATTATTTCTAAGGTGCCCGGAGGCATCCGTTCAGGGGTGAGACAAGCCAAAACCAAATCAATCACATAACGGTGGGAGACTTTCTGACAAAAACTCGCAAGTAAATTAAAGGACGCATTTTGATGGATTAAAAGAATAAGAATGCACCTAATAAACTTAAAACCATGTCAGGTGAACCCATGTGCAACATGACTAGAATTAATAGAAGAAAATAACGGAACTATGTCAGGTGGTACGGGTGCCTTAAATTCAAAAATTAATTCGGTGGAGCCTAAAGTTTTCATTTAAATTTTGAATTAAATTTTGATTTAAAAATGTCGTAATGAATAGCCAGCAAAAAATGCTCGTCACTAACTACGTTTACCCACATCCATCAAAGTAAGCCTAATGGGGATGTGGTAATAATAAACTTCTCCAAATATAAAAGGCTAGAAATAACTAGCTCGTGTCCTAAAAAATCATCCACTCGAGTTAAATGAACCAGAGGGAGAGTCGACATGGGTGATTCCGTAGGGGAAGTTAAGTCACACTCAACGTCAAAACACGGATTACTCGTCTAAGAACAAGCCTCCGGTTGCAGCCGTTAAAATCATAGGAAAAATTAAACAGTGGATTCGACCTCACTGAAAAATCAGCTGACAAGTCTTCCAACTCATTAGATACTTCATTTAATTCAGAATTAGTGATCGTATCATAGGTAGGCAAAATCGTATCCGACAAAATTTCTGAACAGTTTTGGGCTTCTGGAGAAGGAGCTAACATCAAAGAAATGTCTATCAGGTCCTCAGTGCTACCGTCATCCACATATAGCCTCCCACACTGGGTAAATCTTCCAAAATGTCACATCCTTCGCTAACCAACTCTTCCCATGAAGTGGGTGCGTCGTCACGATCAAAATAGAGGGATGGGCAAGTCGAATCCCGGAAAGAATCTAAATTAATTTGATCCTCAAACGACGTTGATAATATCAAAGAACTATCTCCCGGGTGTGCATCACTAAGATCATCCCAAGGTGACTCTTCAAACACCGTTGAAACATCCCTTAAGTAAGGTTAATCAATAATAATAGGGAAACCCACACTCACAGCTCCTCAAATAACTCAAATATATCCTCAGTAGGTGTAATCGTAGGCTTTAACATGACGGGGATCGTAGTTTGGAGAGGGCTCTCAATACTAGAGTGATCAGTCACAATGCTAGTAAGGATAATAATAGGCAACGTACTATTCTCACCGATCGAAATGTAATCATCCCATACATCATCTTCTAAATCACTAGGGATTCCCTCACTTTCGGAATCATCAAAAGACTCAAAAACTACATCAGAATGTTCGGGAGGAGACTCTAAGGTTGTCGGCTGCGCAGGGCACTCGACAGTATGGGGTTCAGACATTTCCCCAGCATCATGTGTAAGTATCATGGGATGACTCTTACTGACCGGAATACTCTCACCTCGTGGGCTCATGGCATCCATAAGAGATGAAAATGTTTTCCCTAAATTGTTTATTTTCTCTTCGAGCCTGTCAAAAAAATCTTTCAAATCTAAAACATTGGGCCTAAACTGTTTATTTTCCCTAAAGGTGGAGGTAGGCACACCTTGGACAGTATTAGCTTTGTGGGGAAAGGTTCTAGCCTGAGGTATATGGTCACTCCTATAAGCAGATGCGGGTCTATTGCCATAACTATACTCTCTCACGGTGGGGCCAAATTGGTTAGTGAGAATACTACACATGTGCGGCCAAGCATATTGATAGTCACCCACACGACGCTCTTCGTTTAGCCAAAACACATGGGCTTGACCTATTACCTATCTTGGGCGACGACAACCTTTTTGTGGTCATTCCAATCGTGACAATCAAAATAAAATTCCATTTCCTTAAGCCAGTCCGTAAAAATTTGTGGATTCCCATAACCGTCATAAGTGGGAGGAAGAGTGTAGGGACGGTGGGTTTTCCTTGAGGTGTAATTAGCCATAACTCAAGCATATGAATAGTCTAATCGGGAAGCATAAACGTCTTGGGCCATAATCGGGGTGAGGTGAGAAATTTTTTTTTGAGTTATAATAATTGGATTTTCGTGTGCACAAATCTAATGAACGTATAGTGCTGGAAAGAATAATTGTAGGACCCGAAATAGTGCACATTTGGAAAATATTATTAATATAAAACTTGTAGAGGACTTTTATACGGATCCACAGGTTTTTAAATTTCTAAAATCGGACGTAGGAGGAGAAAGTTATGCCTAATTTAGTGGACACTAGAAATCTGTCTAGCACAGAAGAAAAATCCGTTATGGTAACTTTTACGATTTTTTTTGGACCAAAGAAATGAACCAAGAAAATTATGTAAATTTTTTTGTAACCTCCTAAATGGGTCCTTAATGTTGAGTAAAAATTTCAGCCCCAAAAGTTACAAATTAAAAATACTAAAAATAAAATATCAAGGTGGTGTAAAATAGGAAATAAATAACTTGCCCTAATAATGATTTTAAATAAAAAATGATTTGTTACCACTTAATAACTAGTGTAAAATATAGTTTTTTTTATTTTCTTGCTGGAAATAAATAAGAGAGCAATAAAAAAATTTTGAATTTTTTTGCTAAAAAAAAAAAGATTTTTGGCCGTTATTGGCAGACCACAAAAAATTTTTTTATTTTATTTTTATTTTGCTTGAAAAAAATTTGTGCAAGTGCGTGTCGGCGTTCTAAAATTAATTAGGATGGTGCCAATTAAGAAATCGACACAACCTGGCTCTGATACCAAATTGATGTAGGCCCACTCTTTCGAGCGTTTGGGTGGCCGACGAAACAAACGTGACGCTCTCCAATATCCCGCACGTCACGCTCAAGCATTAAACGCAGCAACGACTCAATTAATATTGTTACTAATTAAAGATTACGGGGGTTCGCAAGGCCCCTTAAGATAATTCGGAGGCGATAGGCCAAGGTCCTCTCAAGCGAAAAGAACCCACGCGGTTCGGTCGAGCGCGTTGTACCAAAAGAGAAACTACTGAAAACAAAAGATTGGGGCAAGGGTGGTTCTCTCCCAACAAAATACAAACGAGGGTCGCCACACCTCACGAACTTAAATGAAAGAAATAAACACGACAGTAACTAAAATAAATTGACCACAAAAAAATCAAGCGTTACACAAGCCACGCAATTTGCCAATGCCACAAGATCTATCTAAAGAAGAGAAACACATAAAGGTGAAAATGTTTGTTACCCAACTGGATTTGATGAATCTGATTAACTCTACTAGAATCGTTCTTCAACGGCTCCGCCAGAGATACGCCGGAGGGAGAAAAATTCGTCGCCTTCTTCGTATCACGCTATATTTGGAAAGTCCCAGCGAAATCTTCTGAATATAAAAATAATATTTCCACTTATGGCAGGAGAGAGAAAAGGTGGTAGGTTTGTGATATATTTAAGGAATGATATATTCCCAAATATGGTAAGTTAAGGGATGATTATGGTAGAAGATCTTTAAGGTTTTTTAGGGTGGAATAGGGGGTCGGATTTGGTGAGGAGGAGGAGCAGGCCTCGGGTGAGGGGTGGGGTGGCCGGATTTGGGAAGGGAGATGGCTCGGGTAGCAAGGATGTAAAGAATAGATGAAGGGAGAAGGGGAGGAGAAGGGAGGCCGAGAGAGAGGGGAGGGGGAGGATGGTCGGCGACCAAAGAAGAAGATGAATAGAGGGGGGCCAAAATTTGCCTTGGAGAAGGAGGAGGATTTCAATCTTGAAATTAGGTTTCTTTTCATTCATTCACTAATGAAAAAGAAAGGAGTACACGCCTTTATATAGGCTTTACAATCAAGGGAAAAGGGCTACATGCAGCCAACCATGAAAATGGAATAAAATAACATATACACCATGGTTTTTTAACATAACCATGTTACAAATAATACATGAAATTAAACATGAAATAAAAATGATAATTTTCAAATAAAACAACTAATAAAATATATTATTACTCAATTATTATTTATTAATATATAATATTAATAAATAATAATTGGGCTTGCGCTTCGGGCGGTTATTGTGGCGACGCTTCCAAGGGTCTTCCGTAAGCATGTTATCGTTGTCATCAAAGTGTTGCGGGCCAACGTCTCCATTCAAATCTACTGAGTCACCATCATCGTCAGAGGGAGGACGCTCCTTGGCCACATGTCGTGGGAAGTCAGCTCCATCATCATAGATCTTCACTGTTGATCAATTTTTCCTAAGGACAATGCACAGACTAAGGGGGAGATTTTTTATGACATAGTCATAATCTTCTCTGAGTCTGAGAAGGACTGCTATTGCTGAGAAGACAGTCCTGCTGCTGGAGAAGAGGAACAGACAGCTCAAGTGGAACTATGTGTTTAGCAAGTTCTAGTGCTGCAGTGTTGTGTTGTATCAATGTATCAATACAAAAGGTATGACTCCTAATCAAGTGGTTTGATTACTAGGCTAATTTCCTTAGTAGTATCAACATGGGGATTTGGCTAGGATCAAGAGATGAACTCTCCCATTATCCTTTCTCCTCCCTCAATAGATATACCTATTGAAGAAGCCAGAAAAGGGGAGATGTGTGGCAATATATAAGGGGGAGATATAGAGGTAAAACTTGACATGACTAGGTCATGTTGAGTCAATTCATATTACTTGAAAAGATTCTAGTAGTATAAGAAATGCAATGACTGACTACATATTGCGCCATGATTGTGTTAGTGCATATTTTGAGGTAAGTGCTTCTAGTGGTGCTCCATTTAAATATTAAGTGGTATAAAAGAGAGTGCATACTACTTGAGCAATTGTTCAAGTAGTATAAGTATGCTTTGACTTGACTTATTGAGTCAATGTTGTTAAATGTAGTACAGTAAATTGATATGCTAAAACCTTCATAGCATAAGCTAGTAGTTATAGTAGACTATAATCTATAGCTGCGTGAAATTATTCTGCTTATTATGTTAATGCCTCTTAGTATTGCTAGGTGTTCTGTATTCTTCAAATAGGGGGAGATTATTGGATCCATTTCCCACAATGTTCCCTAAATTGGATTTGAAGAGGCATCTCCATCAACACTAAGAGCATAGTTATATTTGATGTTGTTTAAGCTCATCATGTACAGGATGTTCCATGGAACAAGTCTAGACAGATTGTCTAAGTGATGTGACAGGTTGTCACAAAGTGAAGATGCTGAAAAGGTAGGAATTTGCCTAAGTCTACAGGCATTGAGTGAGGTAAGATCACTCAATGCCGGAATTCAAGGAGTAATTGAAAATATAGCCAAGTCCACTGTCATTGAGTGGAGCAAGCTCACTCAATGCCAGAGGTAAAGAAGAATGTTGGCAAGCTAGAAATGTGGCTATGTCCACAGGCGTTGAGTGGATTTGACTTACTCAACACCATACAGCTAAAGGCAGAAATATGCCTAAGTAGTTTGGCGTTGAGTGATGAAGACACACTCAACGCCATATAGCAAAAAGTTGTGAGTCGAAGTGAGTTCAGAGTTCGTCGAATTGAGCTCAGAGTTCGTCGAGCTGAGCTCATCGTTCTTCAAACTAAGCTCAGAGTTTGAGAATTTGAGTTTTTCCAACTGAGTTTAGAGTTTGTTGAGCTGAGTTAAGAGTTCATCGAACTGAGTTCAGAGTTGAGTGAGGCATGCTAGCTAACTCAACGCTCTCAGTGCCTAAGATGCTGTAGAGGCAGAAAATTGGCTAAGGAAAAGAGCATTAAGTGAGGCGTTCTCACTCAATGCTCTCAATGACTAAGATGCAGAAAGCTTTTCTAAGGCAAAAAGCGTTGAGTGATGAAGACACACTCAACTCTCTTAATGCCACAGAAGTAGGGAGATTTTGCTAAGGCAAAAAGGCATTGAGTGAGGCTTGTTCACTCAACTCTCTCAATGCCTAGATAGCCAGAAATATGTCTAAGTGTTTTGGCGTTGAGTGAGGCTCACTCACTCAATGCCTATACTAATGTTGGTTGATTTTTGGCTAAGTCCACATCTAGTGACGTCAGCAAGTCAATTGGTCAACAAGATTCAAATTAGTGGCGGGATGGCTACAGTACGTGATATGTACGACAGTTGGCATTAAAGCAAGGTTACTGCAGCCATTAAATGTGTGGGGCCCACTGCTCAAATAGTCATTAGGTCATAATTAATAAAAGGGAAAGGATTTATAGAGGAAGAGAGTTTTTGGAGAGGATCCATCAGGTCATTCTTCTTCACCGCCATTGTTGTTGTGCTGAAGAATAAGAAACTCAAGTCAGCAAGACCAAGAGAAAGTCAGCAAGACCAAGAGAAAGTCAGTTGTTGTCTTATTTATCGACAATCAGCAAGTTCAGAGTTAATCTCTGAGAAAAGGGAAGTAGCCAAAGGAGAAACCCTAACTGCAGGATCTGAGATCTAAAGCAAGTTAGCTGGTGCTATTTACACCTCCACCAGCAAGTTCAGAAAGATTTCTTTTTGAAGGAGAAGAAGAAGCTGAATCTGGTTGAAGAACAATCAGAGCAGATAAATCATTTATCTTCACCAGCAAGTGCAGAGAAGGTCCTTAAGAAAGGAGAAAGTGGCAGAGCCATCTGGTTTTCTACAGTTAAGAAGATAGAGCTGAGTTCATCTCAGCTCAGTTAGCAGCAAAGGGAAAAACCCTAGCTGCAGTTACTTCACAGCTCAAGTTAGCATTATCCTGAAGATATAATCTCAGGGGGCTGTGAAGAAGGGGTTAGGCTGAGATTTTCTTAGCTCAGGTAGTAGTAACTTCACAGTTCCAGCAGGAAAAATCTTTGGTGTTGTTAAGTAGAAGTTAGGGCTGAGCTTTATGCTCAATTCATAAAGGGGAAAAACATTTTTCTGCAAGTCCTTCCAACTAAAGTAAATATATACTTATTGTTGTGGAAGTAGTTAGGACTAAGTAATCTTAGTTCAGTAAAGGTAGATAAAGGAAATAAATTCCTGAAGTCATAGTTGGGCTGAGTTTATCTCATTCAAGAAGCTTGACACAGAGAAACATCTCTTATTTTAAGAGTAACCACATAACCCACTTCCATCCTATAGAATCCTTTTGAATCTGAGTTGTAGGTTAACAGCCTGAGATTGTAGGTGAGTCATTTTCACTGAGTGGTAGGGCACTTTGTGCCTGAGATGTGGGATCCTTTGGATCTGAGGTAGGACCTTTGGGTCTGAGCTGTAGGAGATTCATTCTCTCTGAGGTAGGATCCCTAGTTAATCTGAGGTAGGGTTGTCCTCCCAGCCTGAATAGTAGGGCCTTTGGGCCTGAGGTAGGTGATCTTCTGATCACTTAGTTGTATAGCCTTGTGTCTGAGCTATAGGTCTTGGAGGAGACCGAGTGGTCCTGCGGGATCATGTTGTAAGCTCTAGGAGCCGAGATTGGAGAAGTGCCTAGTCCAACAAGATAGTTGGATAGGTGGGAGGGAAAGTGGATGCACCCTTATTAGAAGAACCACTATAAATCTGTGTGTGCTTTTTTGTGTTGTTTTCTTTATGCAGGTTGCATGTCTTGAAAGCAAAATTAATCATCTAATAAAGCATTCAATATAAGGAAAATAAAAGATAGTTATTAAGGACTAAGAAACCTATTCACCCACCCACCCACCCACCCCCCCCCCTCTAGGTGATTTAGCTATCCTTGAAAACAAAGACTTTCAGTGATTATTATTCTTGAAAGCTAACTACTAACCCCAGCACACGCTAAGCTCATAAATTCAGAAGATCAAAAGAGACTAAATAAACCTACCCCCCTAAGTGTTTAGTTACCCTTAAACAGAGAGTTTCGTCTTAGTCTGTGGTACCCTAGGAATAAATATTTTGAACTAATAGATTATTCAGATGCAGATTTTGCAGGTTGTAGAGAAGACATGAAAAACACATCTGGCACCTATCAGTTTTTAGGGAGAAGACTGGTTTCTTGGAGCATTAGGAAACAGACCAATGTAGTCATCTCCACTAAAGAATCAAAATGCATTTCAGTTGGGAGTTATTGTGCACAGCTACTGTGGATTCAGCATCAACTCCTGGATTATAATCTTTAGCTAAGTAAAACTCTTATGTACTATGATTCATTTAGTGCTATCTTTATTACTAAGAATACTGTCTCTCATAGTATGACCAAGCACATTGAGATTAGATATCATTTCATTAGAGAGCATGTTGAGAAGGAAGACATTAGTCTTGAGTTTGTCCCCGTAGAAAAACAAGTGGTTGATATCTTCACTAAGCCACTAGATGAATCCAAGTTCAACACCTTCAGTTTTGAGTTGGGTATGTTGAACTTTGAGTAGCATCATATGTTTGCATGCATATGTGCATTTGGAGAATAAACCTTTTGCATGTAATCAAGAAAGAAATAGACTAATTGTCCAAGCATCAAGAGCATTGAGACAACTCAAAGTGTCGAGAGCATTGAGACAACTCAAAGCGTCGAGAGCATTGAGTACATTGAGTGCACTCAACGTATTCAATCTTGCAGATCAAATTTCGGCTAATTCTAGGGATTAATCTCAACCGTTGATCAAATCATGTAAATCACGACAGGTACACGCCTCTCCACATTATAGAATATAGGTAACAATAAATAGAGCCTAGGATAAAACACATAGTCCCTTGCCCTGTTCGGCTATATGCATCTTTAACGGAGTTTACTCGAGCAAGCTCTTCAACTCTCAAAAACTCAAAGATTCAATGGCACCCAAAGGAGTAGATTTCCTATTCGGGGGCTCTAAACTCTTTAGGAATGTGTTGGAACCCTACTTGTGATTTGGGCTAGGTTCACTATTAGGTTTGTTTAGATGACCCATCAGGTATAGTCTAGGTTCATAGGTTATTTCAAGGGTCAAAGTTTGTAGCACCTACTTAGACTGTCAGTACCCTCCAGAAGACTTTAGAGATAGAAGACTTCAAAGGAAAAGCAGTTAAAATGATTCCAGGTAAGTCATTCGACGATAGCTGAACTCAGCTCGAAGATCGTCGATCTCAGATCGACGAACTCAGAGTTCCTTTTCTGAGTTGAGCTCGACGAAAGTCTAGCTGAGATCGACAAACTTTGATCTCATATCAGAAGTTCAGCTCGAAGATGGTCTATATCTGTTCGACGAACTTGAAGCTCAGATTGGCAAGTTTATTTTCAGTTCAACGATCTTGGATCTCAACTCGACGAAGGAGAATTCTTAGCTCTACGAACTTGGAGTTCAGGTCGACGAAATCATTGCTGAGTTTGACTAATTCCTTCCAGGTTTTGTTCGACTATTCTCCTCTCAGTTTCTCAGATCGACTATCAGTTTGATTTAAAATTCTATTATATTAAGACAGTAATGCTCTGATAATTAATGCTCAATATTCTCAATAATATAGTAGTTTCGGGCAGCATTAATTATCGTTTTCACAGATTTATTACTCTGTCATATTCAATAGGATAGTTAGGGAAATGCATTCAAGACAAATATTAACCGTTCAGAATCCAAGAAATTATGCAGAGAATTTCAAAGGAAAGATTTAAAATTCAAATGGTCTTGAATATGAAATCATATATAAAGTGATTTTCCTTCAGAAGATAAAAAATATATAGGAATGAAAAACAACAACAAGGCAGTGAATCAGCGAAAAAGAAGAGCAATCAGTAATCAGTGAAGAACAACACAGCTCTCATACACACAGAGTTCTTCATCATTTGCTTTAGGCTTTCAAGGGACAACTAATCAAAATCAGTCCAATAAAGCTTCTGAAGAGCAACATCATTTGAAGGCCTACACCCTGAAGAGAAAGGACTCCCTCACCTGAACATTAACTATATTCAAATCAAGGGGAGCTTTCTGCTTCATCAGATCCACTAGTCTTCTCTCAGATTATCGAAATCTATTCTTAGGTCGACGAAATCTGTCACTTCAATATTTCCTTCTCTGCAGTTCATTTCCATATTGACCAAGGCTGATTTAATATATTATTGTCTGTATTGCTCTGAGTAATTAAATGCATATATTCTTATGAATATGGTTGTTCATTGGTAGCATTGATTACTGGATTTCACAAAGTAAAAAATTCGGCTTAATAACTGGGACAGTTGAGGAATCAAATTAATGCCCTTCTTGCCGTTTGTCCAAGTTCCAAGAATTAAGCAGTCAATCAAGGAGTAAAATTCAAATTCAGAACATATACAGAGAAGAATCATCTGCTATCAATTACATAAGATAGAAAACAAGAAGTCAGAGAATCAACTAAGCGATAGAGGCAGACATAGAAAGACATTCTGTCTGAAAATTCATTTTGTCTTCATCATTAGCAAATCTTCTCCAAGCTTTCAAGAGACATCAAATACAATCAGTCTAAAAAGCTTGCTGGAGATCAACATCAACCTGAAGACCTACACCCTGAGCAAAGCTCCAAGTTTTCCTGAACATTTCAACATCTCAGGAGGAGCTTTGACACCAACAATCTACTAAGTCTTCTCTGTTGTTTAGAGAAAGATAAGACAACATCACCTTCTTACCTCACTGTAAAAAAGGGTTTATTAACTCCCTTCAAAAGTTCTTGTGTTGGTTTTTGGGCCCCTGATCAAAAGACTAAAGGGTTGTGAGATCTCCCTACAAATAGATCTTGCGGTGACAGGGCTCCTGACCAAAAACTTGTGGTGGCAGTCACCTAATAAAAAATTATTAGTGGATTCCTACCATTGTGGTAGAAGAGTGGATGTACCCAGATTTGGGGAACCCCTATAAATTATTGTGTTGACTGTGAGTTCATTCTTCTTTATTTTGTTGTGCTATGATTGTGTAGTTTAGCCTAGTTTCTATTTCATTTCATATAACTATTACTATCACTTATTTTACTGGTATAGATTTTAAAAACAGCAAAAGTTTTAAATCAATCTATTCACTCCCACCCCCTCTAAAGTAAATCGGATATATCCCGTAACTTTCAATTAGTATCAAAGGATTATCAATTGCCTAAGTTGTCTTTCAATTGGTATCAGAGGGTAGTTTATTTGTTTGTATAAGGTAACACTTGAACCAACAGATCCTTCTAAGATCTAAATTTCTCTAGCATCTCTTATACCATAGTACATAACAAGGACTATGCAAACACCAGTCCTCCAGTTTGCAGCTTGAACAAGTTTGCTATCTAGAAGGCAAGAATTAAATTATATATGAACTCCATTAATGAAGATATTTTAAATTCTTCTTGACAGGTCCACCAGCTCCAGTGGCTACATCTACTGCAACTTCCAACACTCATACTATTCCACCACCTAAGTGGATAGATACACAGAAGAAGTCCAAGATAGATGATGCCAAGGCCATGAAATTCTGGCTCAGATAATGTCAGATGATATTTTCCAGAAAGTGGCAGAGTGCACCTCAGCTAAAGCCATCTATGATTCCCTAAACCAGATGGTTGCTGGATCTACATAAGAGAGAAAAGAAAGGAGATCAAATCTCATCTCCCAATATGAGAATTTCAAGAAAGAAGAATCAGAGTCAGTGAGTCATATGTACAATAGACTCAGCTCAATCATCAGTGAGCTGAAAACTCTAGATTAGGACATAATCCTCACTGAGGTTAATGATAAAATTCTCATGTGCTTCCCCAGCTCATAGGATTCCATAATCTGGCCAATCAAAGAGGCCAGAAGTCTGAATGAGATTTCCACTAAATCTCTGCTAGGAAAGCTCAAATCCAATGAGAAGTTAATAACGACTAGAGAAGCTGCTGAGCAGAAGACTCCCTCGTCAGCTAGAAAGGAGCAAAACATAACATTCAAAGCATCTGAAGAAACAAAAGCTCCATTAGCTAATGAAGAACTTTTGAGCCTCCTAGCCAAAAGATTCTACAAAATGGGTAAGAAGAACTTTAGAAGGAAGTCATCTAGACAAGATGACAAGCCAAGGTATGATAAAACCCCAACTAAAGAAAGTGTCTATTTTGGTTGCAGGAAACTAGGACACTTCATATCAGACTGTCCAGAGAATCAAAAGAAGGAGAGAAGAAGAGAAAAGGATCCTAGGAAGCAGCACTATAGCAAGCCCTCCTCTAGTAAGCATAAGAGGAAGGAGAAAGGCTTTATTGCTGAAACCTGGAGTGAAACTAAATATGAATCTTCATCTTCCAGCTCCAGTGAAAATGAAGAAGAGACTAAAGCAAAGGAGGTTTGCTTGATGGCTATTAGTGCATCAGGATGCCTCTCAGAAGCTAAGCAGTCAGACAGTGAAGAACCTCAATCTGAAGAAGATCAGGTACTGTCCTCTTTTGATTTAAATTCAGATAATTTTAGAACTGAATTTAAATCACTATGTATTGATTTAATAAACATTGAGAAGAAAATCAAACTCCTTATATAAAAACTAACTGAGCAAGATAATCTCCTTTCTGAAAACATTAAATTAAAAGATGAATTAACTTTAGCTAATGAACTAATCATCTCTCTAAAAACTAAATTAGCTGAGGCAAGGCAACTTGAAGAATCCATAAATGGGAGAAGCATCAAGTTGATGAACATCACAAGAATAGTAAATGCCAGACTTAATTGCAAGCTGGGCTCAAGCCAACCCCCATTAATTCAGAAAAACATACTATTAACTCCAATCAAATTTGTTTCTGAAAAAGGCAAAGAAAAGGTAGATGATCATAGTATTAAGCAAGTAGAATTAAAACAGAAAAATAAGAAAAAGAGAAAAAACAAGAAAAATCCTAACTATAACAATGTTCAGCAGATTTCGTCGAACTCAGATCGACAAAATGTGTACAGTTCGTCGAACTCAAGTCGACAAACTCCGAACGTAGATTTTTATTATAATTATTCTTTGAACTACGATTGACGAAACCAGTATGGTTCTTCGAGCTGAGATTTACAATATTGGGGCAAAGAGAATGAATATTTTCATTCTCTGAGCGGAGTTCGGCGAACTCATCCCAATTCGACGAACTCACTAGAATTCGTCGAACCCAGTTCAAGATAACAGAAATTTTAATTCTTTCAGAACCTTTAATCAACCTAGGGAATACCTCAATCCATTCACCCAGTGGATAATACCACCGAGAAGATATCACCCCCTAGGGTATAAAAATCAACCTGAATGTTCTTTTATTTCCAGTTTTAAATATGAAATGCAACAAGGACCCAAGGTAATCTGGGTCAAGAACATCTAATATGTTCTTATACAGGTGAACTCCTATCCTACCACAGAGGAACAGTGGGACTTGGATAGTGGCTGCTCAAGGCACATGACTGGCAGCAAGGAAAATCTAACTGACTATAAGTCCAAGCTAGGTCCAAAAGTGATCTTTGATGACTCCAACTGTGGCCAGACTAAAGGCTATGGGAAAGTAAATATTGGAGCTATCACCTTCAAAAAGGTGGCTTATGTAAGTGGACTGAAGCACAACCTAATCTCCATAAGTAAATTATGTGATGAAGGGTTTCAGGTATAATTTAATAACTCTTCCTGCATTATCACTTCTGTAGAAAATAAAGTAGTTTTAACTGAAACTAGAATAGGAAATATTTACATAGTGAATTTTAAGACTGATAGGTCTGAGACATGCCTATTCTACCAGGTTAGTAATAATAATGAACTATGGCATAATAGATTAGGACATGTTAACTTAAAGAATATTACTAAATTATCTAGGGACAACCTTATAAGAGGATTGCCTTCTTACCCCTACAAGAAGGAAAGCCTGTGCAGGGCTTGTCAATTAGGCAAGCAAACTAAAAATAGTTTTAAAGCCATTAATAAGAGTGATTCACCTAAGATTTTGTATTTGATCAACATGGATCTTTTTGGACCCATTGTTGTACAGAGCATAGGAGGGAAATCTTATACCTTAGTGATTGTAGATGACTTCTCAAGGTTCACTTGGGTGTTCTTCTTGAGGAACAAATCTGATAACTTTAAAATTCTTACAGACTTTCTTAAGAGCATAAGGATTGAGTATTCTACTCCAGTTGTATTGATAAGAAGTGATCATGGTACTGAGTTTGAGTCTCTTTCCATGCAAGAATTTTGTGAGATGGAAGGAATCAGGCATTATTTCTTTGGTTCTAGAACTCCTCAACAAAATGGGGTAGCTGAAAGGAAAGAAACAGGACCCTGATTGAAGCTACAGGCATATTACTTATAGATGCTTACTTGTCACTATCCTTTTGGGCAGAGGCTATAAGCACAACAAATTATGTACTGAATAGGAGTCTGATATATAAGCTTAAGGGCAAGACTCCCTATGAATTACTTAAAGGGAAGCAACCTAAAGTAGATTACTTTAGAATTTTTGGTTGTTTATGCTACATTCATAACAATGACAAGAAATATCTTAGAAAGTTTGAATCCAAGGCTGCAATGGGAATTTTTCTAGGATACTCCCAAGTCAGTAAGGCATATAGGGTATATAATAAATCTACTATAAAAATGGAAGAGACTGTTGATGATTCCTATTTATATAGTGATTTTCGGACTCATCTGGGCTAGTTTTCCTTCGAATGCACTTCACTTTTAGTTCGTTATCTTATATATTTCATCTGATCTTTATTTCCATAGGAAGTGCACTTTTGGCCCGTGGTTGTGTATTTTTTTTACTTTTATAGTTTGTACTCCTTTTTTTGATTGCCTGGAATGTCTGCGCATATCGGTGTTTGGTACAGGGGTCGTGTGCGTGTTCCAGGGGAGTTTGGAAGAAGTAATACTGCATACGATCATCGGATCGATTGCGCACGACCACTAGTCGTGCGCCGATGATCGTGCGCACCGGTATTCTGATTTCCAGATTCTGCATGAGATAATCGTACGACCACTGGACATAGTGCGTACGACAAATGGTCGTGCACCACTGATCGTGTGCATTGATTCCCCTTTTCCTGGAGTTATGTCTGGGTTAATCGCATAACCATTGTACATAGTGCTCATGACCACCGGTTGTGCGCCACTGCTCATGCGTGTTATCCCAGTTCTTCTTTTGATTCTTCCATGCCAATATGCACGATCATTGGCCATAGTGCGCATGGCCACTGGTCGTGCGCCCGTAATCGTGCGCATTGTTAGATTCTGTTTTCTATAAATATGCAGGTTCCGCCCTAATTCCGGATCGATCGCCATCTTCCGCCGTTTTTCGTCTCTGACGAAGGGTTATGCCATTTCCCTTCCTCCTCCACAATAGGGAGGGGCTCTGGGCAAGCTTTCACCGCTAAATCCATGTCGGAGCTTCCTCTCGGCCTCCTCCTTCATCCTTGAGCTTCAAGAGGAGTCTTGACCTAGCTTTCTCCATCAAGCTAGGAGAAGTTGTGCCATCCTCCACCGGTTTATGACACAAAGAAGACGGGTCCATTGGGAGTGAGTGACAGCCTTCTCTACCCCAGATGCAGTTGAGGACCGAGCTAGGAAGCGGATTGACAACCCGGCAAATCCTACCGTGAACCTTCAGCTAGACTTCGGATCTAGTCGATTTCGTACACTTTCCTTCTCTTATTGTTGATAGTATAGTTGAACTCTTTGTATTTGATGAAGTATGCTTATTGTAATATACTATTATGTTTAATCCTTTCTATGTGATTATTTATGCTCGTTATTTGCTAGAGGTGCGCCATTATCCATCCACCATCCACCCTTGCCGCACTAGCAATTGCTAGTGGCGTGCGTTACAAAGAGGTGCTCTCGACCCTCATTCGGCTTGCCTACTCGTCCATCCGCCTAGCGATTCGGTGCATAGCGGCCCGACTAGTTTTCCATCCCATATGGAGAAGCATCGCATAGCGGCGTTGCATAGGAGTTGTTGTTAGCATTTTACTTTCTTTTTTCGCAAACATCAAAACCCCCCGTTCGTCAACTCCGACCTAAGGACTTCAATCTCAAGTCCTCCTCAAAATAAACTCCACCTTATTGTGTCCCCTCGAGATCGATACATGGGAAAATTCACTAATTTTATATTACTTGTGTGACCAGTACACTTGTCATTCAATGCATCAACTGTACATATATCATTTGATGAAACTAACATATCTTACAAGGAGAAGAATCCTTCTACCAGAGAAACTTTATAGGTACCACACTTGTGTGAGAAGTTGGATGAGTTTGACCCTCACAAATGAAACTGTTGCGCATCCCTCTCCACATATAAATGAATACAGTGAAGATGAATCCACTGAAGTGAATGTTGAACCAACAACAGCTCCCATAATTCCATAAGAAGAATTAATTCCCCAAGCTATTGCTAAACCAACTCCACCTACTGAGTTTGCCACACTTAGAGATAATCATGTATCTCAGGTGATTGGAGAAATGTACGTAGGTGTGCAGACCAGACATCAACTCAACAAAGACTTGATGCATGCCTGCTTCATATCTCAAACTGAGCCCCAATTTATTAAAGATGTTGAGCAAGATCCACACTGGATTATTGCAATGCAAGAGGAGCTCAACTAGTTTGAGAGATGTAGAGTTTGGGATTTAGTTCCAAGACCCAAAGACTACCAGTCATTGGAACTAAATGGGTATTCAGAAATAAACTAGATGTCATGTAACGCCCTAAAACACAAAAGAGTGACGGGTGGCGTTTTGAGCCAAATTTGGGATTTGGTAGAGGTGACATGACCTGGGACACGGGCGTGTCCCAGGGCATGTCGTGCTCGGGTTCGGCATTGGTCGCGTGGTCGACGATTTTGGACTAAACGGTCGTCGGGGGGGTGAACACGGCCTAGGACACTGGCGTGTCCCAGGGCGTGTTAGTCACTAAAAGCCTTTCGCTCAACGATCGTTGAGTGAGGACGCGCGGCCTGAGCCCAAGCGTGTTCGGGTCCGACACGGGCGTATGAAATTCGACACGGGCGTGTCGAATACCCGTGTCCTCCTTGGTTCATTTGGCGGTTTGTGTTAAGGCAGCTACATGGCCTGGGACACAGGCGTGTCCCAGGGCATGTCTAGCACACGGCATATGATACGGGCGTGTCATATGGTCGTGTCGTGCTCATGTTGTTTTAGACCTGTGTCGTTGAGGGAACACGCCCAGCTACACGGGTGTATACTGGGTGACACGGGCGTGTCAAGCTTGACATGGGTGTGTCGGGTGCCCGTGTTCTTTTCGGGACGCGACGGTTTTTACGGCGAATGGGTGACACGGCCTTGAACACGGGCGTGTCGGAACCCGTGTATGGCCCAGGTTTTGGAATTTCGGGCTGAATCACAGCCGTTCATTTCCTTGTTTTTGGATCTGATGGTTCAGGCTCTTCCCACCTTAGGTTTAAGGCCGGTTCAGGGGTGTAAATCCCTCATAATCTTGGATTCACTCTCTTTCTAAATCCTAGAGAGAGGAGAGAGCAAGGAGGAAGAAGGAAGGCTAGATTCGGTCACCGACGGAGTTTCGGAGCTCCAAATCGCGAGCCACCTTGGATCTACGGAGGCAAGGAGATTGCGGTGCTTTTCATCCACGTAGATTTCCATGGCGCCAAGGAAAAATGCTAAGGTAACGATTCTCATCCTAGGACATGCGAAGTCCTCTTTTCCTTTGCATAGGAGGCCCTCTCTCGCGAGTGTGCGGTGAGTTTGTGGCATTTCTTGGGGTAGATATGTAAAGTCCCCCTTGTGTAGAGTCCGTATTCAAGAATGGGCATAAGCATGATGTGTGAAGCCTACCCGGACAAGTCTGTCTGGATCGGTGATGTTGCATTGCATATATGGCCGGAGAAGACTCCGTGCGGATGTTTGTTTTTCGGGTTTTCTACGGGGTAGATTGCAACAGGGAGCCTTGGAGACTAACTCCAGGGTGCACCCGGAAAATTGGGCAGATACGTGATTCTGCCAACATGGTGGTCAGGGAGCCAACTTGAACATAACCGGGTTATGTGAACTGTGTGATGGAAACAGGACTCAGGGAATCTTGACCCGCACATATGGCTTAAATTGATGTTGCAGTGTGAGCAACGGGTCAGGCAGAACCGTACCTATTCTATGTCATTCAGTGGGACCGTTGGCATAGATGAGTGTCTTCGGAGGTCTATGGCTTAAATTGACGTGACCCGAGCCAGGAAGACAAAATGCTCATAAGGTTGGCCTTCCAAGGGGAGGTGGTGAGACGGAAACGTTTATGACTTAAATTGACATGACGTTGGCCGGATCGCCGTGAATGTGCTCTGAGTGCACGGGGTGTATGGTCGTGCGTGCCTGTGCCTGTGATGAAGTGTGTTTACACTATACTGCTTGGTTATGCTAATAAAGTGCAGGAAAAGAGCATCGCCGCCCCGAGTTGGGGGCGGGGTCGTTATAATTTGGTTAGCATAGCTGACCGTTGCTTTTGTTTGCCACCATGCGGTGGATTATTGCTTGCAGGTGTTGCGGAGCTAAGCAGTAAATAGCGGGCTAAAGCCCAAGTTGCTGAGCCGGCCCTTGAAGGCCTAATTTTGAGTGTTTTTCTTGTATTCTCATATGTGACTGGCCTGCGTGCCGAGGTTTGAAAGGCACTTATATTTGAGTAAACTATTGTAAGGATATAAGGACAGTACTCGTGTATTGTACATTCCTATTGGTTTGAGTATTGGACATTCATGCTTTGCTGGGTTCTTTATTCTTTGCAACTTAATAAATTTCTTCCGCTAGATGCTCTGTGTAGGACATTGTGCTTGGTCTCAATGAGTAACCCACCGGTCTGTCCGTGGTATATGGCGTCGAGCCCCTGCCGGACCTACTGCTATATGCTATGTGACGGATAGGGGTGTTACAATTTGGTATCAGACTACCGTTTTTGGTCAGGCTTAAATGAATTCGTGGGCGAATTCCATTTAAGGGGTGGTGAGCACACGTGTGTGCGTCATCGTTATAACATGAAAAAAAACCATGAATGCCAACTTAGGAATGAAAATACACATGTTTGAGGAACCTGCGTGTTCCTATAATTGCTTTTTATAATGTTGTGTGGTCGTTTATTAGTGTTTTGCATGATTATAGGTGACCGGGAGTGGTGCTGGGCCGTCGGAATGGCCAGTTTTTGAAGCAAGCAGCGCACCAAATGATGCGCCTGCAACACCCCCTTCAGCCGATACCATTCGATTGGTAGCAGAGGCTGTGTTTTCGATGATCAACGCGCAGCCTGCGAGGCAGGTACAGCATCCCGCTCCTATTGTGGAGCAAGTACCGCTCCAAGTGGTAGAGCCAAGGAGGGTGGAACATGTGGTTTTGGAGCCGCTGTTGCCGAGGAGAGCAACGGAGAAGCATCTGAAGCAAGTGATGGGATTCAATCCTCCTGTGTTCTCGTGGACGGGAACCCACCCTAAAGCGGAGGACTGGATCTCTAGAGTTAATAGAGTGCTGGCAGCGACTGAGACTGAGGAGTGGCAGAAGACCACAATTATGACATTCTTGCTGGACGGTGACACAAGGCTATGGTGGGAAGGCTTGGATCTACACCATCTGAGGGGCAGGCAGTTGGCTGATGTCTCAATGGAGGAGTTTTCAAGGTTGTTCTTGGCTCGATACCTCCCCTCAGCTCAGAGGATTGCTTTGGAGAATGAGTTTCAGAAGTTGGTTCAAGGAGACAGTACCGTAGACGAGTTTCTCCACGAGTTTACTCGTTTAGGCTGGTATGCAAGTGCTACCTTTGCTGATGAGGAGCGCAAGACGAACTGATTCTATGAAGGTTTGAGAGATGACCTAAGATTGCTACTTTCGGGGCCTATAGCGCAGGGTTTCATGACCTTGGTCAACTCGGCCCGGTCCTTGGAAAAGTACATGAAGAATGTTCAGGAGAAGAAGGACCCCAGTGGCAAAAAATCGGAGTTTAAAGTGCCGACTACTTCGAAGTCTGGATATCACAGGTTCCACAAGAAGGCCAGGACGTCGGGTCCAGCCCCTTCTACTGGTGCCTCGGGGGCAACCAACCGAACCCCGGGTGCTTGTTTTACTTGTGGAAATGCGGGGCATTTTTCCCGTGATTGTTGGAGCGGACATCCGAAGTTCGAGAGAAAGCAAGGAGCAACTTATGAAGAAAAGGACAAGGAGGTGGAGTCAACCGCATCCCACTATGCTCTGACTCAACCGAGAGTCTATAATTTGGGCCAACAAGAGGCTATTAAACAGGCAGACGTGGTGACAGGTACAGTTTAATTTATAGCAAGTTAGCTTTAAATACTATTACCTAGTGCTTGTTAGCTTATTACTGTTTGTATAGGCTTTGTTCTGATTTGCGATAGTCCAGTACGAGCACTGTTCGATACGGGAGCTTCACACTCCTTTTTGTCCGAAAGTTTCATAACGTGCATCGGAGTCCCTTCTTTGATGGCGAAGGACAAATTGGATGTGCTGATGCCGAATGGGTGTTCGATGCGCGCGAACAGAGTATGTGTCGTAAAGGTTCATATTGGAAGTCAAGAGTTTGACTTGCTAGCGTCGTTGCTGTCGCTAGTAGAGTTCGACGTCATCTTCGATATGGATTGGCTCTTGCAGCAGAAGGCTTTTATAGATTACAACCGCAAAGAGGTCAAGCTGGGTGTTGGGCAGGAGATAATATTTACGGGACTGAAGGGGTCGATCAAGACGCTGATGTCTGCTCTTCAGGTGGTCAAGGCAGTTCGTGCTGGTGCAGAGCTATTCTTCACATTAGTGGAGGCTGTAAAGCCTAAGCTCACTTTGGGTAGTATCCCAGTGGTTTATGAGTACCCCGAGGTGTTCCCGGACAATCTTCCCAGAGCCCCACCACAGCAGGAGATCGACTTCATGATCGAGCTCGCGCCAGGTGCCAGACCTGTGTCACGTTCTCCTTATAAGTTGGCGCCTAAGGAGATAGAAGAGATAAAGGTTCAACTAGAAGAGTTGATGGAACAAGGGTATGTGCATCCAAGCTCATCGTCTTGGAGCGCACTAGTCCTCTTTGTTAAGAAGAAGGACAGAAGTTTGCGGCTGTGTATGGACTACAGAGAGTTGAACAAGCTAACAAAAAAGAATAAATATCGTATCCCAAGGATTTATGATCTTTTTGATCAGTTAGTCGGGTCGTTGATATATTCAAAATTGGATCTAAAGTCTGGGTATTATCAGCTAGGGATAAAGGAGAGTCATATCCCGAAGACAGTATTCAGCATGAGGTTTGGGCATTTCGAGTTCACGGTCATGCCGTTTGGGCTGACTAATGCGCCATTGATATTCATGGATCTGATGAACAGGACGTTCAGAGAGTACCTAGACCAATTTGTGATCTTCTTCATTGACGACATATTTGTGTACTCGCAGTGCGAGGAAGATCACTTCAAGCATTTGCATCTGGTGTTGGAGACGCTGAGGAGGAATGAACTTTATGCATAATTCTCCAAATGCAAGTTCTGGTAATCCTCAGTAGCATTCCTTGGTCATATTATCAGCAGTGAAGGAATAGCGGTAGATCCAGCAAAGATTGTTGCGATATGGGAGTGGCCTGTGTTGTCTTCGGTAGCGGAAGTCCGGAGTTTTCTGGGGCTTGTCGGCTATTACTGGCGCTTCGTAAAGAACTTCTCGCGGATAGCGTTTCCTCTCACGAAGTTGACAAGGATCAGAAGTTCTTATGGACGCAGGAGTGCACATAAGCGTTTGAAGAGTTAAAGAGTTGGTTGACCACGGCACCAGTACTAAGTTCGCCGAGTGGGACCGAAGGCTTCGAGATTTATAGTGATGCCTCAGGCTATGGTTTGGGCTGCGTGCTGCTGCAGCATGGGAGTGTTATTGCGTATGGATCGCGTCAGCTGAAAGTGTACGAAAGGAATTATCCGGTCCATGACTGGAGTTGGCGGTTGTGATATTTGCGCTTAAGCTGTGGAGACACTATTTGTACGGCGTAAAAGTCAATATTTATACCGACCATAAGAGCTTGAAGTACCTATTGGATCAGAAGGATCTGAACATGAGGCAGCGGAGATGGATGGAGTTCCTGGGGGACTATACGTTCAAGATTCATTATGTACCCGGGAAAGGAAATACAGTTGCGGATGCGTTGAGTTGCAGGGATCCCGCCCAAGCCAACTGGTTGTTGGTTCATGATGAGAGATTAATTAAGGAGTTGGAGGCGTTAGAGATCTGTTGTGTTGATAAGTAGACTAGCGTCAAAGCATTGTTGAACTGGACGGAAGTTCAGTATGACCTGGCTGATCGCATTCGGCAAGCTTTGGAGTCGGATAGCAGCATGAAGGAGCTCATGGATGCTGCATTGGATGGGTCAAATCCCAGTTTTCAGTTGAAGATGGACTTTTAAGGAAGGACAAACGTTTGTGCGTCCCAAACGTGGGAAATCTATGGGCAGAGTTGATGTACGAGGATCATCATACCAAGTACTCAATCCACCCAGGGAGCAAAAAAGATGTACCGGGACCTAAAGAAGTTGTTTTGGTGGCCAGGGCTCAAGAAGGATGTGGCACTATTCGTGGCTAAATGTCAGACTTGTACCTTAGTAAAGGCAGAGTGCCAAAAGCCAGGAGGATTCTTGAAATCCTTGCCTATTCCGGAATGGAAGTTCGACGACATTTTGATGGACTTTGTGCATGGCTTACCAAGGTCGTAGAAGGGAAACGACGCCATCTGGGTGATCATAGATCGGTTAACAAAGGTGCCGCACTTCATTCCGCATAGGAAGGATGATTCGGTGGAGAAACTGGCGAAGCTATATGTGGATAATATAGTAAGACTGCACGGTGTGCCCCACAACATCGTGAGTGATCGAGATAGGCGTTTTATGTCCAATGATTGGAGGTTGGTGCAACAGATGCTGGGGACTAGATTGAAGTTCAGTACAGCCTTCCATCCACAGACGGATGGGCAGACCGAGAGGGTCAACAGAACTATGGAGGACATGCTTCGCATGTGCGTTCTAGATTTCGGAAAGAATTGGGAAGACCACCTGTATCTTGTGGAATTTGCGTACAACAATAGCTACCAAGCAAGTATACAGATGGCGCCCTTCGAGGCCCTATATAGTAGGAATTGTCGCACGTCGTTGTCGTGGCTAGAGACGGGTGAGGCAAGGTTGTACAAGAAGTAGGAGGTGGAGAGCGCTACTTCCTTGGTGCGGATCATTTGAGAGCATTTTCTTATTGCTTGGGATAGACAAGCTAAGTACTACAATGCCAAGCATCGGAACATGGAGTTCGCGGTTGGCGATTGGGTGTACTTGAAGATAAAGCCATTCAAGGGTGTGTCACGGGTACGACGCTTGAAGAAGCTGAGCCTGAGATACCTTAGACCATTTGAGATTCTGGAGCGGTTCGGCGAAGCGGCTTATCGTCTGAGGCTATCAGTGGAGTTGAGTGGTCTACACTATGTATTCCACATTTCAGTGTTATGGAAGGCGGTGCAAGAGACTTTGCACGTGATCGCAGTTGATCAAGTGTCGGTGGATGAAGGGTTGATGACTAGGGTCAAGCCCGTTCGTATTGAAGAATTTGAGGTTAATCGACTCTGTAACAAGGGGATCAGGATGGTCAAGGTCCGTTGGGACAATTGCAGTCGTGAGGAGCTCTCTTGGGAACGGGAGCAGACCATGCTGGAGGAGTACCCAGAGTTATTTCACTCAGGTAACGCTTTTGGTTTTGTTTATCTTTCCTTTTGTAATTTCGTGGACGAAATTCTTTTAAGAGGGAGAGAGTTGTAATGCCCCGAAACTCAAAAGAGTGACGGGTGGCATTTTGAGCCAAATATGGGATTTGGTAGAGGTGATACGGCCTGGTACACGGGCATGTCCCAGGGCGTGTCGTGCTCAGGTTGGGCGTTGGTCGCATGGTCGACAATTTTTGAGTCAACTGTCGTCGGGGGGTGAACATGGTCTTGGACACGGGCGTGTCCCAGGGCGTGTCCCAGGGTGTGTCTGTCACTCAAAGCCTTTCGCTCAATGATCATTGAGTGAGGACTCACGGCCTGAGCCCAGGCATGATTGGGTTCGACATGGGTGTGTGAAATTCGACACGTGCATGTCGAATACCCGTGTCCTCCTCGGGTCATTTGGCAATTTGTGCTAAGGCAGCTACACGGCCTGGGACATGGGCGTGTCCCAGGGCGTGTCTAGCACACGGCATGTGATACGGGCGTATCACATGGCCGTATCGTGCTCGGGTTATTTTGGACCTGTGCCGTTGAGGGAACACGTCCAGCTACATGGGCGTGCTAAGCCTAACACGGGCGTGTCGGGTGCCCGTGTTCTTTTCAGGACGCGACGGTTTTGACGGCGAATGGGTGACACGGCCTTGAACACGGGCGTGTCAGAACCCGTGTTCGGCCCAGGTTTTGGAATTTTAGGCTGAATCACAGCCGTTCGTTTCCTTGTTTTTGGATCTGATGGTCCAAGCTCTTCCCACCTTAGGTTTAAGGGCAGTTCAGGGGTGTAAAGCCCTCATAATCTTGGATTAACTCTATTTCTAAATCCTAGAGAGAGGAGAGAGCAAGGAGGAAGAAGGAAGGCTAGATCTGGTCACCGACGGAGTTTTTGAGCTCCAAATCGCGAGCCGACTTCGGATCTATAGAGGCAAGGAGACTGCGGTGCTTTTCATCCATGTAGATTTCCATGGAGCCAAGGAAAAATGCTAGGGTAACGGTTCTCATCCTAGGACATGCGAAGTCCTCTTTTCCTTTGCATAGGAGGCACTCTCTCGCGAGTGTGCGGTGAGTTTGTTGCGTTCCTTGGGGTAAATATGTAAAGTCCCCCTTGTGTAGAGTCCGTATTCAAGAACGGGCATAGGCATGATGTGTGAAGCGTACCCGGACAATTCTGTCTGGATTGGTGATGTTGCATTGCATATATGGTCGGAGAAGACTCTGTGCGGATGTTTGTTTTTCAGGTTTTCTACGGGGTAGATTGCAACAGGGAGCCTTGGGGACTAACTCCATGGTGCACTCAGAAAATTGGGCAGATGCGTGATTTTGCCAATATGGTGGCCGGGGAGCCAACTTGAACATAACTGGGTTATGTGAACTGTGTGATGGAAACGGGACTCGGGGAGTCTTGACCCGCGCATATGGCTTAAATTGACATTGCGGTGTGAGCAACGGGTCAGGCAGAACCGTACCTGTTCTATGTCGTTCGGTAGGACCATTAGCATAGATGAGTGTCTTCGGCGGTCTATGGCTTAAAATGACGTGACCCGAGCTAGGAAGACAAAATGCTCATAAGGTTGGCCGTCCAAGGGGCGGTGGTGAGACGGAAACGTCTATGGCTTAAATTGACGTGACGTTGGCCAGATCGCCGTGAATGTGCCCTGAGTGTACGGGGTGTGTGGTCATGCGTGTCTGCGCCTGTGATGAAGTGTGTTTACACTATACTGCTTGGTTATGCTAACAAAGTGCAAGGAAAGAGCATCGCCGCCCCAAGTTGGGGGCGGGGTCGTTATAATTTTGTCAGCATAGCTGACCGTTGCTTTTGTTTGTCACCGTGTGGTGGATTATTGCTTGCAGGTGCTGGGGAGACGAGCGGTAAATAGCGGGCTAAAACCCAAGTTTCTGAGCCGGCCCTCGAAGGCCTAATTTTGAGTGTTTTTCTTGTATTATCATGTGTGACCGGCCTGTGTGCCAAGGTTTGGAAGACACTTATATTTGAGCAAACTATTGTAAGGCCATAAGGCCAGTACTCGTGTATTGTACATTCCTGTTGGTTTGAGTTGTGGACATTCATGCTTTGATGGGCTCTTTATTCTTTGCAACTTAATAAATTTCTTCTGCTAGATGCTCTGTCTAGGACGTTATGCTTGGTCTCAATGAGTAACCCACCGGCCTGTCCGTGGTATATGGCGTCGGGCCCTGGCCGGACCTACTGTTATATGCTATGTGACGGATAGGGGTATTATATGCCCAAGGTATTATCATCAGGAACAAGGCAAGGCTAGTTTCTCAAGGCTATAGATAAGAGGAAGTCATTGACTATGACCAGACATTTTCACCTGTTATAAGGCTGGAAACAATAAGAATCTCTCTTGCTTATGCTACCTACAAGAAGTTCAAAGTATATCAAATGGATGTCAAAAGTGCATTCTTAAATGGTGAACATAAAGAAGAGGTTTATGTGGAGAAACCACCAGGTTTTATCTCTCCAACCCATCCTTCTTATGTCTTTAAATTGCATAAGGCTCTCTATGGTCTAAAGCAAGCTCCAAGAGCTTGGTATAAAACCTTAGCTAGCTTTCTTCTAAAGCATAAATTCTCTAGTGGCATAGTAGATAGGACATTGTTCACTAGACATCGTAAGGATCAAATCTTATTAGTACAAATTTATGTAGATGACATTATTTTTGGCTCTACTGATTCCAAACTATGCAAGAGGTTCTCTGACCTAATGCATTCCAAGTTTGAAATAAGTAGCATGGGTGAACTTTCCTACTTCCTTGGCCTCCAAGTGAAGCAACTACCTGATGGCATCTTTATATCCCAGTCCAAATATGCTAAGGAGCTAATCAAAAAGTTTGGGATGTCAAATGCCTCAGCAAAGAAAACACTCATGGTATATAATGTTGTGATTGACTCTGATGAACACGGCAAGCCAGTTGATCAGAAACTATATAGGGGCATTGTTGTCACAACCCGCATTATCTCAATAATAAAATCATATCAGAGAGAGAGAGAAATAGGTGTCATGATGCCATGTCGTGCAGGGCATAACTACACACGTTTAGGCAAAAATCTAGACTCTATAACTTTGAAGAAAAACATAGTTTAATATGAAAGAAGAACCAGTTTAGTTTGATGGTTGTATCCCTCGGCACAGTGGATCAGCTAGTCCACAATTAAAAATATATTTATACGCAGTGGAAAATACTTTGGTTAAGGTGATTTGACATCCTACATTAGCGTAAATGTCCCCAAAGGACAACTCATGATATGCAAGACTCTAAATTTAGTATAGTATAAAACAATAGTCTTTACGTTACTTGGGAAATTAGTGCTTTAATTTTATAAACATGACGTGCATGAGGTACATATAGTAATGCTTTTAGGGTTTAAAATACCTAGCATGTAACCTAGCATTAATCATCCCCAGAAAGCAAGTGAACAACCTCCAAATAGGCAAAAATATCAGTTTCAGTTCATACCCGGCATCACAAGTAAGCCACCAGTGGGCGTCAACAACCTGACACGAACCCACTGGTGAGTATGCATGTCTATACAGAAGGAAGAAAACTACCTCACTAGGATGAGCAATAGCAATCTCAACTACCCAGGAGGCCACAAGCAAGCTCCACAAGAAATCTAGCCGCTCAACCGGCTACAACTTGAACCTGAGGCATACAAAGAAATAATACCTCTACAAGAATATAATCAAAAGAAGGGGAGCATAAGATTCATAATCAGTAAAATAAGGGGTTTACCAACCCTGCAACAAATTCTATCAAAAAAATAGAAGGAAATAATCAAGACAGCAAAAAAGAAACAATGTCTAAAGAGCAATCAAGGTAATGACATGCTCTGCCAAACACCTGCAGCAGCAACAAGGAAAACATATGCCAATAGAAATAGCCATCTAAAAGGAAAGGAGCGAAAAGTCCTAACTTTGCACATTATTGGTCGTGGTAAAACCTTGGGTCTGGGTTGGTGGCAAAAAATAGCCCTCTTCCAAACAACCAGACCCAAAAATGCTCAAGGGTGAAAAAAAACAACTAGTGGCAGCTATAGGGTCCACACACCTAACTAAACCAGCCCAAAACAGCCAAACTGGTTGTGGCCACAGCTTAGCACACACCATTCACCCCTTACAGAGCCACCAGAAATGCCACCTACCATAATTCGCGAGTCGGCATTCAAAAACTAGCCAATAACAAAACACCCCCCCCCCTAAGGGAAAAGCCCCACTAACAATCCTGAAGAAAACACCAATCCAAGGAAAAAGCGTCGAGTTCACTTGACGCGGCGTTGAGTGAGCTCCACTCACTCAACGCCAACACCTAGCGGGGAAGGCGTCAAGTTCACTCGACACCGCGTTGAGTGAGCTCAACTCACTCAACGCCAAATGACTTAACCGCAAAAATCTCACTCTCAGGACAACGGCATTAAGTGAGTTAAGCTCACTTGACGTTGTCAATGCTAAACAGCCGATGGCGTTGAGTGACTTCACCATACTCAATGCTTTTGACTTAGAAGAAAAAACATCGCAACACAAGACGGCGTTGAGTGAGCTCAACTCACTCAACGCCAAAATACTTAGAAAAAAAACCCAGCCAAGACGGCATTGAGTGAGCTCAACTCACTCAATGCCAAAAGCAGACGGCATTGAGTGAGCTAACCCCACTCAACGCCAAAAGAATTAGAAAAATTCTCTGGCAAAACGGCGTTGAGTGAGTTCAACTCACTCACCGCCAAACGCAGACGGCATTGAGTGATCTCAACTCACCCAACGCCAAAAGCAGACGGCGTTGAGTGAGCTCAACTCACTCAACGCCAAAGCTAGACGGCGTTGAGTGAGCTCACCTCACTCAACGCTGTCAATGCTTATGGACTTAGACTCCAGACCAAATTGCTAAGCATTGAGTGTTTACACCACACTCAACGCTTTTACACTTAGCCGACAAAATGAACTTCTGCCCTAAGCTAGCACTCAATGCCTGCTATCCAGAGAACTAGCTAAAAAAAAGAAAAAAATTCTAACTTCCTCTCTTCTACCCCTTCTACCCGGCTACAGCTACCAACTAAGCTGGGCTAAAACTAGCAACCTAAAATCCTACCTCCAGCCACTACCTGGACACAAATTAGCACTAAGGAGAGAAAATAACTAAATCTAGGCAAGTTTGGTAGTAAACCTGCTCGGGACAAAGACTACAGCAACCCTAGCTTCTAAGAGAGAAAAGAATGAGCTACTACAACCAAATTAATTGGAACAAAAAAACAAGTTTGGCAAGGGCAAAGAGTGCCACTTGCCTCTACCTCCAGGAAACAGCAGCTGCCTTCCAGAATTCGGCATCAGCGGCAAGATCGGCCACCTAAGAGGCAAACCTGAAGCTTTAGAGGGAAGATGAGCAAACCCAAAAACCCTAGCTTCTAAAGACAACTCTAGAACAAGAAATACATACCTAGGGAGGAAGATCTGGGTGAGAGCAGTCCAGATCTGCCCTTACCCGAGAAAAATGAGCTCTAACTAGCTTGAAACGGCGGCCAGAAGCTCTAGCACCTCCGTGGCCCGAAGCCTTCCGCCTGAGGCTAATCGCCCTTTCTTCTTGGGGAAGATGAAGGGGGATATACTAAAATAAGCTATAATATAATATATAACCAGCCACTATAGCAAAAAAATATATAATATCAGCCACTAAGCTATTATTATACTATTATAAACCAGCCACTAATATATATATATAACTAATATTATATATATTATACTATTATATCTGATAGTATAAACTTATAATATAATCTTATATATGTACAACACTAAAACCGGCCAAGGAAAACCAGCCCAGCATAGCATTATATCAGCTATTTAAATAACACGCCAAAATGACGCGGAAAACAAATAATCTCGGAATATGACGAAACTCGCACCGTAGCTAAACACCCATGCTATGAAAACAACGGCGAAGTCAAAAATAGAAATCCAACGATCAAAACTCAGGCTAATACCTCCTGAAGCCAAAACACAAGAATCCCCTTAGAGGCTCCGCCGAGTCACCAAAACAGACTCTGGCTAGCTGCAGAACCTTGCAAACAGGCTACAAAACAAGCCACTCAAAAACCTAAAGAGCTAAGACCACGCTATAACAACGGAAAAATGCCAGAAACGCGTCAACGTAATGCCGAACAAGGATTATATAAATCACAGAAAAAACTAGGGGCGTTACAGCCACTCCCCCTACAAGAAAGTTTCGCCCTGAAACTTTACACACAACCTTCTATCAAGAAGGAAAAAGAAATAGACAAGCAAGAGCTATAATAAAAAATGCAAAACATACCAGGAACAAGTCAGGGAAACAAATGAGGGTGAGCCTCCCTCATAGCCGACTCTAATTCCCCAGTCGCGCTTTCCACACCTGGATTTCTCCACAAAACTTTGACCATTGGAATTGATTTCCTCCGCAACACTCGATCTTGAGCATCCAGAATGCGTACAGGCATCTCCACATAGGAAAGATTTGACTCTAACTGAGGCGCAGAAATCAAAACTTACCTGTCGCTTACCACACACTTTCGCAGCTGGCTAACGTGAAAAACATCGTGCATGCCAGGAAAGTTCATGGGCAAATCCATCCTATAAGCTGCCATACCAATCCGCTCAATGACCTTAAACGGCCCCACATACCTCAGGTCCAACTTCCGGTTCTTACCAAACCTCTTGATTCCAATCATCGGGGAAACCTTTAGAAATACCAAGTCCCCCACAGCAAACACTAGATCAGATCTACGCCGGTTGGCATTCTTCTTATATTGCTCCTGGGCTATCCGAAGCTTCTCCCGAATAAGCTTCATAGTAGTTTACATCTCTTTGAGCGCATCCGGACCCAACAAAGGTCTCTCGCCAACCTCAGCCCAAAATAAAGGAGTCTTGCAGCGCCACCCATACAAAGCTTCGAAAGGAGCCATTTGCAAGCTTTCTTGATAACTGTTATTATAAGAAAACTCAATAAGCCTCAAACGCTCATCCCACGCTCCTCCGTGGTCTAAAATGTAGCATATGATCATGTCCTTCACTATCTGATTAACTTGCTCTATCTGACCATTAGTTTGCGGGTGGTATGCGGTAGAATATCTCAAATCCGTACCCAAACCTTCTTGCAAACTTTTCCAGAAGCGAGATATAAACCAGGAGTCTCGGTCTGAAATAATGCTGACTGGAACACCATGCAATCAGATGACTTAATTTAAATACAGCTCAGCTATTTTCTTCATCGAATAGTCGATCTTATAAGGTATGAAGTGAGCACACTTCGTTAATCTGCCCACAATCACCCAAACTGAATCATATCTTCTAGGAGATCTCGGTAAACCTGTGATGAAATCCATCGAAATGCTCTCCCACTTCCAAGTCGGAATCTCCAACGGAGTCAACTTGCCACCAGGCCTTCCATGATCGGCCTTAACACGCTTATAAGTATAGCACTCAGAAACAAACTTGGCTATGTCTCCCTTCATCCCATACCACCAGGATATTTTCTTCTAGTCATGATACATCTTGGTAGATCCTAGATGGTAGGCAACACTAGAACTATGCGCCTCTCTGTACACCATAACTCGAATATCCATAATGGCGGGGATATAAAATCTTCTGCGGTACTTCAAAGTACCTGCATCATCAATCGAGAAATCTTGTAACTCCCCTTTCTCAGCTCTAAGATATAAATGCAGCATATCTGGATCATCTTTCTGATATAACCTCGTAAGCGCAATCCAAGAAGGCTCTGCTACTACCAAACTACTCTACAAGTCGCAACTCCCTAGAGAAATATCCATCAAAAGAAATTCTTCCACTAATAGCTCGGCGGAGAGATTAAAAATATTCCCAGTCTTCTGACTTAGGGAATCGACCACCATATTAGCCTTCCACGGATGGTACTGGATCTCAACATCGTAGTCGGCAAAATACTCCAACCATCGCCGCTGGCACAGATTCAATTCCTTCTGGGTGAAGACGTACTTTAAACTCTTATGATCGGTGAAAATCTTGCACTGTGCGCCATAAAGCAGATGTCTCCACAACTTTAGCTCAAAAATCACGGCTGCAAACTCTAAATCATGAGTAGGGTAGTTCCTCTCATGAGTCCTCAGTTGCCTGAACCCATACGCAATCACTTTCCCGTCTTGCATCAACACGCAACCAAGCCAACCATGTGATGCATCCACATAAACATCATAATCCATGCCCTCCATGGGCAGAGTCAAAACGGGAGCAGTGCATAATCTATTCTTGAGCTCTATAAAGGCTTCCTCACACTTTTCTCTCAAAACAAAAGTCGCATTCTTCTGAGTCAATTTAGTCAAAGGTGCAGCCAGGGTAAAAAAAACCCTCCACAAACCTCATGTAATAGTCGGCCAACCCTAGGAAGCTTCTAATCACTTTGGGTGTGACTGGCCTACTCCAATCCATCACAGCGGCTATCTTTTCTGGGTCAACGGAAATCCCACTCTTATTGACCACATGGCCCAGAAATGAAACCTGAGGCAACCAAAACTCGCACTTGCTCAATTTGGCGAATAGCTTGTGGTCCCTCAAAGCAGATAAAACCAAACGCAGATGTTGGTCATACTCCTCAGCATTATGGGAATAGATTAGAACATCATCGATAAACACGACAACGAACTTATCTAGGAAGTCTTTGAACATCCGGTTCATAATATCCATAAAGGCTGAGGGCGTGTTGGTCAAACCAAATGACATAACCAGAAATTCAAAATGCCCATGCCTGGATCGAAAATCAGTATGTGGAATGTCTGTCTCACGGATCCTGAGCTGATGGTAGCCGGAACGAAGATCAATCTTAGAAAATACCACGCTATCGTGCAACTGATCAAACAAATCATCAATCTTTGGCAGAGGATACCTGTTCTAAATAGTAACCTTATTCACCTCTCTATAGTCGATACAAAGCCTCATCGATCCGTCTTTCTTCTTTACAAACAGAATAGGAGCATCCCAAGGTGACGAGCTCGGCCTGATAAAACCTTTCTCTAACAACTCATCCAGCTGGATACGCAACTCTTCCAACTCTCGCGGGGCCATCCGGTACGGCGCCTTCGCAATAGGACGCGTACTTGGCTCCAAATCTATCACAAACTCAACATCCCTATCAGGTGGAAGACCAGGAAGATCATCAGGAAAAACATCTAAAAACTCGCACACCACAGAAACCTCCTCCAAGCGCGGTACACTAACAATAGTCCCCACAACTGAGACCAAACAGGCAAAGCAACCGGATACAAGCAGCTTCCGAACACATACCACAGAAATGACTGGAGAATCCTGGCTCGGATCACCAAAAACACTCCCAGGCTGACCGTTGTCCTTTACGAAGTCCAAGCGCTTACCCTTGCACTGGATAATTGCATCGTACCTGGACAACCAATCCATGCCTAGGATAACATCAAAGTCTTCCAGGTCAATCACCTTTAGATATGCCTTAGCTAGGAAATCCCCTAACACAATCGGGCAATCCTGAATGCCCCGATCTGAAACCACAGAATCACCGGAAGGGAACTTGATGCAAAAAGCAACCCCAACTCGATCTAGAGCCAAATGGTACCGATCCACGAAGGCTCTAGCCACAAACGAGTGGGTAGCGCCAGAGTCGAACAAAACACGCGCCCAGCGGTTCTTCACCTTAAATCTTCCTATAAGATTGCACACGTAAATAAGGAAAACAAATGCTAAATGATCGCTAAGAATAAAAGCATTCAGGCTAGGGAGAAATCTAACCTGAAATAACCTGAGTCGAAGTCCAAGCTTCCTCCGAAGAAATCACATTCAGCTTTCCCTTGCCTTTTTCCACCTACTGAGGCAGTGACAATGCCTAGAGTGGAACTGGATGCATCACAGGCTGGAGCTGTGGGCACTGAGCCTTGATGTGCCCTTCTTGACCGCATAGAAAACAACTTGCCTTAATCTTATCCTTCCCCAGCAATGGGCAACATCATGCCCTGGCCGCTTACATGCAGAATAGAATAATTCTTTCCTGGGAGCACCTTGAATTGCATGCACTTGCTCCTTTTCTAAGCTCCTAACCTTTTGAAACATCTCTCAAAGGGGTGGCCTGACCGGACATAGAAGCTACAAACCTCCTTGCTCTTCTTTCTTGAATCAGCACTAGGTACCTGAGGGCTCTTTCCTTCAACCGATTTCCTCTTATCTTTTCTCATATGTTGCCCTCTTTGCTTAGCATTCTTAATTTCCTAAACTTTCAAAGCAGATTCCACCACTTCAGCATAGCTCGCTGACCCATAAGCACTTGCTAACTGCTGGACATCACTTCTTAGTCCACCAAGAAAACGCTTAACTCGATCCGCCTCGGAGCTTACCAAGCCGGGGGAAAACCGACTCAGTTTGCTGAACTCGATCTCATACTCACTAACTGTGAGTTGCCCCTGCTTCAAGTGTAGGAAATCATTCATCAGGAAGTCGCGCTCGATCGAAGGTATAAACTTCCTTAGCAACAGTTCCTTGAAGGTCTCCCAAGAGCATCCCTCTTTCAAGCTCTCCTTCTCTCTCAGCCACCAACTCTTCGCTAAACCCTTAAGCTAATAGGCGGCAATCATCACCCTTTGATCAGGGGTAACTCCATAATAGGAGAACATCTCCTCGAAGGCTATAAGCCAATCGCCCAAAACCATAAAGTCTGCCTTCCCATCATAAGTAGGAGGTCCTTATCGCTTGAAGTGCGATATAAATGTCATCTCCGGGGGCAACACAATAGGAGGTACCAGGGGAGCAGGAGGAACGGGAACAGTTATGCCTACAGTAGGGTCTGGCACTCTCGGAGGCTATCCTACCACAACTGCTAACAGAGACTGGATCTGAGTCTGCATACTCACCATTTGCCTGAACAAGGCTTTATTACTCTGCCGCAGACTTTCAATCAACGCCTCACTTTGCGCTCCTGAGGACTCACCCTTAGATTGGGGAGTTAGTCCCATCAAAGGACGCTTCGCCATCCTATAATCGTATAAGCGCTAATAAAAACCTAGCCTAACTACTAGAACAAAACTACCTGGTACAGGCAAACATACTTAAATATGAACTTCAACTGCTAACTTGCTCTGGGATTTTACAATAATAATGTTATGCTTAACCTAGGATGGTTCACCACCATCATACTAACTCATGTGCTTAGACCATGAATGCATGAATTTATATTTCTTTTGACTCAAAACCATGCGTGTACGTATGTCATCATGCAAATCTTCATCTTAGCACGTTGTGCTTATGCAATGTTATGTTATGCATGTTGTGTTATGCATTCTAAAAAAAGGCCTTAATGCATGTTATGAGCAGCGTACACATGGAAATGTTATGCATGCCATACTACATAACATTGCATGCAACAAAAAAAAAGAAAATGTGCTAATGGGCTTTCATGTGGTGAGGTTATGCATCCCATACAACATAACCCTCACATGTTGCCACCTATGGTGGATCCATATACAAACACATATTATGCATCCCATACTACATAATATGCCCCATATACTTCTATTCATGCTTATGAGTGTAGTGTTCATGTTTCGGCCAAGACGTACTGATGACATATCAGTGTGTGTATGATATGACGCTAAACCACTAACACTAATAAGGGAAGGTTGCCCGACCAATTGTTAAGCAAACTCTCTCGGATACCAACTGTCATGACCCGCATTTTCTCAACAATAAAATCATATCAAAGCAAGAGAAAAATACGTGTCATGATGCCACGTCATGCAGGGGATAACTACACACGTTCAGGCAAAACTCTAGACTCTATAACTTTGAAGAAAAACTTAGTTTAATATGAAAGAAGAACCAGTTTAGTTTGATGGTTGTATCCCTCGGCACAGTGGATCAGCTAGTCCACAATTAAAAATATATTTATACGCAGCGGAAAATACTTTGGTTAAGGTGATTTGATATCCTACATTAGCGTAAACGTCCCCAAAGGACAACTCATGATATGCAAGACTCTAACTTTAGTATAGTATAAAACAATAGTCTTTACGTTACTTGGGAAAGTAGTGCTTTAATTTTATAAACATGACGTGTATGAGGTACATATAGTAATGCTTTTAGGGTTTAAAATACCTAGCATGCCACCTAGCATAAATCATCCCCAGAATGAAAGTGAACAACCTCTAAATAGGCAAAAATAACAGTTTCAGTTCATACCCAGCATCACAAGTAAGCCACCAATGGGTGTCAACAACCTAACACGAACCCACTGATGAGTATGCATGTCTATAAAGAAGGAATAAAACTACCTCACTAGGATGAGGAACAACAATCTCAACTACCCAGGAGGCCACAAGCAAGCTCCACAAGAAATCTAGCCGCTCAACCGGCTACAACTTGAACCTGAGGCATTCAAAGAAAGAATACCTCAGTAAGAATATAATCAAAATAAGTGGAGCATTAGATTCATAATCAATAAAAGAAGGGGTTTACCAACCCTGACACAAATGCTATCAAAAAAACAGAAGGAAATAATCAAGACAGCAAAAAAAGAAACACTGTCTAAAGAGCAATCAAGGTACACCAAGTTCAAGAATAAATAATGACATGCTCTGCCAAACACCTGCAGCAGCAAAAAGGCAAACATATGCCAATAGAAATAGCCATCTAAAAGGAAAGGAGCGAAAAGTCCTAACTTTGCGCATTATTGGCCGTGGTAAAACCTTGGGTCTGGGTTGGTGGCAAAAAATAGCCCTCTTCCAAACAACCAGACCCAAAAATGCTCAAGGGTGAAAAAAACAACTAGTGGCAGCTATAGGGTCCACACACCTAACCAAACCGGACCAAAACAGCCAAACTGGTTGTGGCCACAGCTTAGCACACACCATTCACCCCTTACAGAGCCACCAGAAATGCCACCTACCATAATTCGCGAGTCGGCATTCAAAAACTAGCCAATAACAAAACACCCCCCCCCCTAAGGGAAAAGCCCCACTAACAATCCTGAAGAAAACACCAATCCAAGGAAAAAGCGCCGAGTTCACTCGACGCCGCGTTGAGTGAGCTCCACTCACTCAATGCCAACACCCAGCGGGGAAGGCATCGAGTTCACTCGACGCCGCGTTGAGTGATCTCCACTCACTCAACGCCAAATGACTTAATCGCAAAAATCTCACTCTCGGGACGATGGCGTTGAGTGAGTTCAGCTCACTCAACGCTATCAACGCTAAACAGCCGATGACATTGAGTGACTTCACCACACTCAATGCTTTTGACTTAGAAGAAAAAATATCGCCAGACAAGACAATGTTAAGTGATCTCAACTCACTCAATGCCAAAATACTTAGAAAAAAAACCCAGCCAAGATGACATTGAGTGAGCTCAACTCACTCAATGCCAAAAGCAGACGGCGTTGAGTGAGCTCACCCCACTTAACGCTAAAAGACTTAGAAAAAGTCTCTGGCAAAACGGCGTTGAGTGATTTCAACTCACTCAATGCCAAACGCAAACGGCGTTGAGTGAGCTCAAATCACTCAATGCCAAAAGCAGACGATGTTGAGTGAGCTCAACTCACTCAATGTCAAAGCCAGACGACGTTGAGTAAGCTCACCTCACTCAATGCTGTCAACGTTTATGGACTTAGACTCCAGACCAAACAGCTAGGCGTTGAGTGTGTCCTCCACACTCAAAGCTTTTACACTTAGCCTACAAAATGAACTTCTGCCCTAAGCTAGCACTCAATGCCTGCTATCTAGAGAACAAACTAAAAAAAGAAAAAAAATTCTAACTTCCTCTCTTCTACCCCTTCTACCCGGCTACAGCTACCAACCAAGCTGGGCTAAAACTAGCAACCTAAAATCCTACCTCCAGTCACTACCTAGACACAAATCAGCACTAAGGAGAGAAAATAACTAAATCTGGGCAAGTTTGGTAGTAAACCTGCTCGGGACAAAGACTGCAGTAACCCTAGCTTCTAGGAGAAAAAAGAATGAGCTACTACAACCAAATTAATTGGAATAAAAAAATAAGTTTAGCAAGGGCAAAGAGCACCACTTTCCTCTACCTCCAGGAAACAGCAGCTGCCTTCCAGAATTTGGCATTGGCGGCAAGATCGGCCACCTAAGAGGCAAACCTGAAGCTTTAGAGGGAAGATGAGAAAACTCGAAAAACCCTAGCTTCTAAAGACAACTCTAGAATAAGAAATACATACCTAGGGAGGAAGATCCGGGTGAGAGCAGTCCAGATCTGCCCTTACCCGAGAAAAACGAGCTCTAACTAGCACGAAACGGCGGCCAGAAGCTCCAGCACCTCCTTCGCCCGAAGCCTTCCGCTGGAGGCTAATCGCCCTTTATTATTGACGAAGATGAAGGGGGATATACTAAAATAAGCTATAATATAATATATAACCAGCCACTATAACAAAAATAAATAATATACTATTATAAACCAGCCACTAGTATATAAATATAACTAATATTATATATGCTATACTATTATATCTGAAAGTATAAACTTATAATATAATATTATATATATACAGCACTAAAACTGGCCAAGGAAAACCGGCCCAGCATAGCATTATATCAGCTATTTAAATAACACACCAAAACGACGCGGAAAAAAAAACAATCTCGGAATATGATGAAACTCGCGCCGTAGCTAAACACCCATACTACGAAAATAATGGCGAAGTCGAAAATAGAAATCCGACGATCAAAACTAGGGCTAACGCCTCCCAAAGCCAAAACAAAAGCATCCCCTGAGAGGCTCCACCGAGTCACCAAAACAAACTCCGGCTAGCTGGGGAACCTTGCAAACAGGCTACAAACAAGCCACTCAAGAACCTAAAGAGCTAAGACCACGCTCTAACAATGGCAAAAGGTCGGAAATGCGTCAACGTAATGCCGAACTAGGATTATACAAATCATAAAAAAAAACCGGGGCGTTACAATTGTTGGGTCCCTATTATATCTCACATTAAGTAGGCCAGACATAATGTTTGTTACATGCCTTTGTGCTAGGTTCCAGGTGAACCCTAAAAAATCCCACCTTACTTTTCTAAAAAGGATTTTAAGATATATAAAGGGTTTTCCTAGTCTAGGACTCTAGTACCCAACTGAGTCAGAGTTTGAGTTGACTGGATACTCAGATGCTGGTTTTACTGGATGTAGAGTGGACAGAAAAAGCACCTCAGGGACATGCCAGTTCCTTGGTGCTAGATTAGTGTCCTTGTTTTGCAAAAAATAGACATTTGTGTCTACTTCAACTGTAGAAGATGAATACATAGCAGATGGCAGTTGTTGTTCCCAGTTACTGTGGATTCAGAACCAACTCCTATATTATGGTTTCAACTTAAATAATTCAACCTTACTATGTGATAATACAAGTGCAATTTCCATTGCATAGAATCCAGTACATCATAGTAGAACTAAACATATAGAAATAATGCATCATTTCATTAGAGATTGTGTGGACAAAAATAAAATTTAGCTTGTCTACATCTACACTGATTTGCAAAGAGCAGACATCTTCACCAAACCCTTGGATGAGAGGAACCATCTGTTCTTATGAATTAGCTAGGTATAATTAATGGAGAGGCTTTAATTTAATTTATGTCTATGGTCGAACAATTTATCAAAGTTCGTCAAACGGAGATCGACGAACTGAGAAATCTTCTTGAGATTTTTCGTCGACCTGAGATCGACGATATCTCTGTGTGAAGTCATTTTCGTCGACCTGAGATCGACGAACTTGCTTTAGAAAATATTTCGTCAACCTAAGATCGACGAACTATTTTCCCTTCTCTTCAGACTGAGATTGATGAGATTTCTTCATGAAATTTTTCGTCGATCTGAGATCGAAGATCTTTTCTTTTTCGCAGGACGGAGTCTGGCAGTTCATATTCTGAAAACCTTATAATATGGTTTTCTTCGAGCTCCATCCCGTGCTTTCAGATTTCTCTTGCACTTGATCTTTCTCATTTTTGCAGGCAAGCCATGACAATTCTAGCAATTTCTCTTTCAGGAATGAAGTACGACATCAGATTCGATATTGACTTCGAATCCTTCAGCCATTCTAATAAGATCTTCGCTGACATACTACAATTGTTTAAAGAACAGCAGTTAAAGAAGTTCATGACCATAAGGATGAAGTTGCCGGTGGCTAAAATAATGGAATGGGTATATACTTCAACCACACCTGATGCTGAGACAATGACAGGAACAATAGCAGGACAACAGGTTATTCTTACTCCTTCCATTCTATCTGAAATTTTTGGTTTTAATAATGGAGAAGAAGATATAAAAATAGACAGTTCGGAATATAATGATATGTTGCTAAAAATTGGTCACTCCGAGGGAAACCCTAACAAATTGTTAAAGAAAAATTTATCTGCTGAGTATAAGTTTTTGGCTGATGTCGTGGGAAAAGTCTTGTTGGGCAAGCATACTGCTCATGACTATATTAACTGGCACCAGTTCTTGGTGATGTGTACTTTAGTAAATAAAAAACAGGTGAACTGGGGAAAGGTTTTCTTTGAGTTGATTAAAATAAAAAATAGCAAGAAAGAGGTGTGCCTTGCGAGGATTCTGGGGATCTTCCTGCAGGAAAAAGCTCATGAACTACTTGTCACCCCAACAGTGTTCATCAATGCCTCTAAGAGGTTGACTTGTACCTTATTTGGTAGATGGAGAGGACAATCACTAAGCCACCAAGGGATTCTTCCTCTTCCCCAGCTTCTGAGAGCACCAGGGCTGTACCAGCCACTCCCTAACCTATAGAAGAAGTTCTTATTCCTCCTCCACCTCCTTCAACAACACTTCTTCCAACAACACCTCCTCAGTCACCACCTCCTCAATCTCCTCAACCACCTTATCTTACTGATATACATCCTCATACATTCATGTCATCCCCATCCTTTGATTTGCTAACCTCCATACCATCTACACCAAATTCTCCTCAACATGACATCTCAAATCCTATTCCATCTCCTCCTACATCATCTTCTCAGGATGGCATCATGCAAGATGTTATTCCATTTGATGTCATTCCTCCCTTTCCTCCATCAGTATCTACTCAGATCCCACCTGAGCCTATACATTTTGATATTCCCTCCATCTCCATCCATCTATATCCACTCAGACTCCTCCTGAGTTTATGGATATGGATTCTCCTTCCATTACCATCATCCTGGAGCACATCACTCCAGTCACCAGGCAACTCATTGCAGAGGCAATCACACCTCTTGCCACCTCCATCTCATCTCTTGCTTCCCTCTTTGCTGCCCCCTCTGTCCCTTCTTCTTGTAGGGGCCTGGATTCAGTTTCCACTGAAACCAGGCAGGGGGAGATACTCTATGAAGAAGCAGCTCCAACAGCAGTAGTTCTAACAATTGAATATGTAGCTCCAACAGCAGTAACAGCAGCAATAACAACAGATGTACATATGGATATAGTAGTTACAGAAAGTGTAAATACAGATACAGAGCTATTAGATTTTCTTGAGGAAAATCCTTCAGAATTTGATATTGAGCTCACTGATGTTGAGATTGCAGAACCTTTGGTAGCTGCACCATTCTTTTACCTAGTCCCTTCTGTGGACTTAGCTAATTTATTAAGAGATTTTGATACTCTTTATCATTCTCTTCCTCTTCCTAAGCAAGTTTTCTCCAAAGCCATTGTATGTTATTCTGCTCCAGTAAGTCCAGAAGTTATGGACCAAATAAGGGCAAGTTTGGCAGCCCCTGTGATCTCAGAAATACTAGTTGCTGAAGAGGTATGCAGTCCTCCTCCTCGCATATGGGCTGAGTCCCCAATGCCAAACTTTGATGATATCCTGTTAGCTGACATGGAAGAAGATGAAAATCAAATGGTTACTGAAAATATTACTGAACCAGAAATTGTAGAACAACCTAAGGCTGAGAAGCAAATCTCCAAGGAAGCTTTGAAAGAAATTGATGACTTATATGATAATCCTCCTGGATCTTCTGATGACATTGATGATGATGATGATGATGATGATAATGATTCTGATGAATCAAAATCCAAGAAGAGCAAAGCTAAGAAAAGGAAAGCACCTCCCAAGGCAATTCCTAAACCAAACCCCAATGCAGATACTCCTTACTACATATTGAACAAGATTACTCCTTTTCCTGGTATACCTCAGTGGATGTGGCTATCTAAGAATGAAAAAAAGGAAAGGAAGAAGAGGAGAAGATACAGGTCCCCTCCTAAGCAATTCTTAAAGGATTTTCCTCGTCCTCCTCCTCCATCAGCAGGGGCCTCTGGAAGTGTCTCTCATAGATTAACTCCAATCACTAAAAAATATCAAAGACATTCCAAGCCAAGTTCTCAGTGAAGCATTCATCACCAGCAGCAGTCTACAAGAGGCAATCCACCTTCAACTACAGAGCTAAAGAGTTCTCCAATATCTCATGATGAACCAAAGAAGGATAGCATTCCTAAAAGGCCTGAATCTCCACCAATTCCCTTTGTTGATCCTGAATAGGATAACACTGCTAAAATGGCCAGATTTCAAGAGCTAATTGGACTATCTTTGATTAACAAAGCTAAAGCAGAAGGCAAGGATCCCTCTCAATATTCTACCATGTCTTCCTACAGAAAAGAAGAGTTAAAAAGTTATGATAAAGCAAATCAGTTTTTCAATGTAGATGCTTACATGAGTCTTCACCCAGAAGTTATTGTCCCAAGAGCAACTTCATGTAACATTATTGGAGCAGCTGATATGACATTATCCAAGAGAGAAGCTATCAATCCTAACAGGGAAATCATATTCAGACAACCATCTGACAAAGACAATTCCAAGAAACCTAAATCACTTTTTGATTAGTTTATTTTCTAAACTATTTATGTTAATTTGTCACAAAGCACTTGTTGTATATATCTGCTAGACTTTTCATTTTCTGCCAGATATTTATTGTCTTACTTTGTGATCATTTATTCTATTTTGTTTAGTGACCTCACCCAAATAGGGGGGATAGTTGGATCCCTAGTTTTGATTTGGGCTAAGGTTCACTATTAGGATGTTTGACCCACCTTGTATAGCCAGGGTCAAGTTTATAAGTTCTAGAGTTTAAGCTAGTCATTAAAATCAAATTTCATGGACCAGCCTGCAGTGGACTTCAGGAGACTCAAGACTTAGAAGAATTCATAGTTCAGATTATTAGTTCGAAGTTCTTCAAACTCAACTAGACGATCGTCGATCTCAGATCGACGAACTCAAAGTTCTTTCTCTGAGTTGAGCTCGACGATATTCGAGCTCAGGTCGACGAATTCTTCCCTCAAGATAGATTCTCTGGTCGACGATATTCTACCTCAGCTCGACGAACTTGGAGCTCATCTTTGACAGTTTCTTTATAGATTATTTCTTCTCTGAGCTTAGGTCAACGAAGACGATTTATCATCTCAACAAACTTTGAGTTCAGGTCGATGAAATCTATTCTGAGGTCGATGAAATCTATCAGTTCAGTATTTCCTTCTCTGCAGTTCATTTCCAGATTAACCAAGGCTGATTTAATATATTTTTTCCTATATTGTTATGAGTAATTAAATGCATATATTCTTATGAATATATCCGTTCATTGGCAGCAATAATTACTGGATTTCACAAAGTAAAAAATTCTGCTTAATAACTGGGATAGTTGAGGAATCAAATTAATGCCCTTCTAGCCATTTGTCCAAGTTCCAAGAATTTAGCAGTCAATCAAGGAATAGAATTCAAATTCAGAACATATACAGAGAAGAATCATCTGCTCTCAATTACACAAGATAGAAAATGAGAAGTCAGAGAATCAACTAAGCGATAGAGGCAGACACAGAAAGACATTCTGTCTGAAAATTCATTCTGTCTTCATCATCAGCAATTCTTCTCCAAGCTTTCAAGAGACATCAAATACAATCAGTCTAAAAAGCTTGCTGGAGATCAACATCAATATGAAGACCTACACCCTGAGCAAAGCTCCAAGTTTTCCTAAACATTTCAACATCTTAGTGGGAGCTTTGACACCAACAATCCACTAAGTCTTCTCTATTGTTTAGAGAAAGAGAAGACAACATCACCTTCTTACCTCACTATAAAAAGGGTTTATTAACTCCCTTCAAAAGTTCTTGTGTTGGTTTTTGGGCACCTGATCAAAATCCTAAAGGGTTGTGAGATCTCCCTGCAAATAGATCTTGTAGTGACAGGGCACCTGAGAAAAAACCTGTGGTGGCAGACACATGATCAAAAAACTATTAGTGGATTCCTTCCAGGGTGGTAGAAGAGTGGATGTACCCAGATTTGGGGAACCACTATAAATTCTTGTGTTGTCTGTGTGTTCATTCTTCATTATTTTGTTGTGATATGATTGTGTAGTTTAGCCTAGTTTCTATTTCATTTCATATAACTACTACTATCACTTATTTTACTGGTATAGATTTTAAAAACAACAAAAGTTTTAAATCACTCTATTCACCCCCCCCCCCCCCCCCCCTCTAGAGTAAATCAGATATATCACCTAACTTTTAATTGGTATCAAAGGATTATCAATTTCCTAAGTTACCTTTCATCTATCATAGCACAAAACAAGGAATTTTCAAGAACTATACCTCCAATGTGAAACTTAAGTAAGTTTGCACTTTGGAAGACAAAGAATTAAACTTTATATGAATACCATTGATGAAGATATCTGCAATTCTATTTTGTCAGGCCCCCCTACTCCATCTACAACAGCCACTATAAGCATTAGTGTTATTCCACCACCTGAGTGGACAGAGGCTCAAAAGAAGCTGAAAGTTGTAGATGCCAAAGCAATGAACATCCTAGCTCAAACTATGTCTGATGACATATTCCAAAAAGTTATTGAATGCACTTCAGCCAAGGATATCTAGGATTCCCTAAATGGGATGGTTGTAGGATCTGCAGAGGAGAGAAAGGATAGAAGAGCCCACTTGATTTCTCAATATGAGATTTTTAAGAAGGGTGAATCTAAATCTATTGCTGAGATGTACACCAGACTCAGCCTCATCATCAATGAGCTGAAAACCCTAAAGAAGGATGTCTCATTGACATAAGTCAATGACAAGATCCTTATATGCTTCCCTAGTATATGGGACTCTAGGATCTGGTCAATCAAGGAAGCTAGAAGCTTGAATGAGATCTCAATAGAGACCTTGTTGGGAAAACTCAAGTCTTATGAGCAGCTTTTCAAGACAAGGAAAGCTGAACAAGTGGCTTCACCTTCAGTAGGTAAAGAGAAAAGCATAGTTTTTCAGGCTACAGATGAAGAAGAATCACTTCTAGCAAATGAAGATCTCATGAGTCTTCTGGCCAAAAGATTCTACAAAATGGCCAAGAAGGAATTCAGGAGAAGGTCTTCCAGAGATGAAGACAAACCCAGGTATGACAAAACCCACACTAAAGAAATTGTTTGTTATGGGTGCAGGAAACCTGGACACATATTGCCAGAATGTCCTGAAAAGAAGAAAGAAAAGAAGAAGGAGATAGACTCCATAAAGCACTCCAATAAATCCTCTTCCAACAAATACAGGAAGAAAGAGAGAGGATTTGTAGCAGAGGACATGAAGATGACCCAAAGAGAAGCAGAGGACCCAAAAAGGATAATGGTTTTCACAAAACCTTCTACTGATGCTTCAAAGAAAGACTCTTAATTTTCTGATTATTCTTTATGAACTTTATTATTGATGTGTATTATTTTCACAAGGCACAATTATTTATATCTGCTGAAGTGTTATAATTCTGCCAGATATTTTGTTCTTGCTTTGTGATTTTCTTATTTTGTTTTGTATAGTGACCTCACCCAAATAGGGGGGATATTGTTAGAACCCTACTTGTGATTTGGGCTAGGTTCACTATTAGGTTTGTTTAGATGACCCATCATGTATAGTCTAGGGTCATAGGTTTTTTTCAGGGTCAAAGTCAGCAGCACCTACTTAGACTGTCAGTACCCTTCAGAAGACTTTAGAGACAGAAGACTTCAAAGGAAAAGAAGTTAAAATGATTGCAGGTAAGTCATTTCATGATAGCTGAACTTAGCTCGATGATAGTCGATCTCAGATCGACGAACTCAGAGTTCCTTCTCTGAGTTGAGCTCGACGAAAGTCTAGCTTAGATTGACGAACTATGATCGCATATCAGAAGTTCAGCTTGATGAAGGACTATCTCTGTTCGATAAACTTAGAGCTCAGATTGGCAAGTTTATTTTCAGTTCGATGATCTTAGAGCTCATCTCGATGAAGGAGAATTCTTAGCTCGACGAACTTGGAGTTCAGGTCGACGAAATCATTGTTGAGTTCGACTAATTCCTTCAAGGTTCTGTTCGACTATTCTTCTCTGCAGTTTCTCAGATCGACTATTAGTTTGAATTCAAATTCTATTATATTAAGACTGTAATGCTCTGATAATTAATGCTTAATATTCTCAATAATATAGTCATTTCGGGCAGCATTAATTATGGTTTTCATTGAGTTATTACTCTACTATATTCAATGGTACAGTTAGAGAAATGTATTCAAGACAAATATTAGTCGTTCAGAATCCCAAAAATTATGCAGAGAATTTCAAAGGAAAGATTTAAAATTCAAATGTTCTTGAATCTGAAATTATATATAAAGTGGTTTTCCTTCAGAAGACAAAGAAATATATAGGAATTAAAAACAACAATAACAATAACAAGGCAGTGAATCAGTGAAAAAGAAGAGCAATCAGTAATCAGTGAAGAACAACACAGCTCTCATACATACAGAGTTCTTCATCATCTGCTTCAGGCTTTCAAGGGACAACTAATCAAAATCAGTCCAAAAAAGCTTCTGAAGAGCAACATCATTTGAAGGCCTATACCCTAAAGAGAAAGGACACCCTCACCTGAACACCAACTATATTCAAATTAGGGGGAGCTTTCTGCTTCATCAGATCCACTAGTCTTCTCTCAGATTATTGACAGAGAAGAGCATCTTTAACCATTTTTATTTATTTCATTCACCTGTGTACAGGGTTTTAACTCCCTTTAAAAGTTAGACTCTTGGTTGTTAAGTCTCCTGATCAAAAGACTTAGATTGGTTATTGGGCACCTGATCAAAAGCTCAAAGGGTTACTAGATCTCCCTTAGAAAAATTGATTTTATGGTGGCAGGGCACCTGATAAAAAACCTGTGGTAGCAGGGCACCTGATCAAAAACCTGTAGTGGATTCCTACCAGGGTGGTAGAAGAGTGGATGTACCCAGGTTTATTAGGGAACCACTATAATTCTTGTGTCGTCTGTGTTGATTATTTTTATGCTTGTGTGCTATGATATTTCCTATTTATACTTATATATATGACCTTATTTTAATACGCTATAAAAACCAATAAATCATTTTAATACTCTATTCACTCTCCCTCTAAAGTAATCATAAGATATATCCCTCACTTTCAGAATGGATTCAAGGATGCTCATGAAGAATTATAACTGGTTCTTCATCTATTGAATGCCGCCGACCTAGAATTTGTTCTATCAGAACCAAGTTCTATCTGGAAGAGAGAAGTGTTGGAACTATACACAAATGCCAAAGTGGAATCGTCTTCCAATAAGATTAAAACTTCTATCAGTGGAAATAAAATTAAGATTTTTTCAATAAGGTTGATCAAGGCTCTGAACCTAACTAAGCTTGGGCCATTCGATGAAGTGGATGAACTATTTGTTGAGGATATTAAGTCAACACTTAAATGGTGTGGCCTGTCAAAGCACACCACAGGTTCTATCTTGAGGAAAGAGATGAACCTAAAAGGGAAGTTCTTGGCAGATGTCATAGGCAAGGCCTTAATCTGCAAAATAGATTCACATGACAAGATTTCTAGGAAGATGTTTTAGATGATGAAAAGAGTAATTCTGTCAAAGAGAACTAATTAGGGAAATATTCTTTTTGAAAGGATGGTGAAATGTATTCTAGAACCCAATATGGGTAAAATACTCTCCTTATTATTGCTGAGTTCAGCTCTAGGGATCCTCAATGTGAGGCTAGGATCTAGAAACATCATATGAGGAAGATGGACTCAAGGATGTTTGACAAGTGGGACAGAGTATTGCTCCCACACCAACTACTAACTGATAGAAAGAGAAAAAAAGTAGTCACAATAACTAAAGAGATCTCTGAAAGCAGCTCTTTTGACAGTATAGGTAAAGAGCCTCATGACCCACAGTTATCTGAATTAACTACTAAGACTAGAAGAGATAGTCATATTTTTGTTGAGGAGAGTATAGGTAAAGAGCCTCATGCCTAGCAAATATTTTCCAAAGCCATGCAGCTATTTTGAAATGCAAAGTCAAAAGAAGATTGAAGCAGAGGAGAAGACAATTAAAAGGTCTAATATAGACATAGTCATTAAGGAACCTGATACCTAGCAATGATACTT